>OY720353.1:4916000-6145000 GCA_963082945.1 Cerastis leucographa | reverse complement strand
TTGATTACGTTGAGAGTGTCGAAATATACGTTTTCACACCACCTGCTCGATAATGTCAAATTATATGTCATGCAAACCTAACCTAAAGTAAGTCATTAACGACCTGAGGTCTAGCAGGGCAATAATATTGTACTGAATTTCATTATGACCCGCTGGTCAATAATGTGATTTGAATTTGGAACATAAATCGCATAAGTACGAATATTCACGCATTCACCATTATTATATGCAGAAAAAAAAAATGTTCAAAAATCGAACTGGCCACCACGAGATAGAATATAATTAAAAGAAAAATAGAACACAAATTAAAAAGAGGCGCGAATACTGGAAATTGCTTTGCTTTGTTTATTGTTATACAACAAATTACTTATTATTATCTTATTGCAAATTCTCACAAAAATTTTGAGTGACGATAGCGATTTGACTACGGAATACTTGATTCTAGTACTACTGCTTTTATTCTCTCGTAGATGGTGTGAAAAGTAGAGTATTCACCTCGGGGATAAAGGTGCCTTCGTCTTAGGCGACCTTGATTCCCACGCTGCACTCAGGATTCTTGTCTTAACTCCCTCGCTTTGCTCGGGAGTTAACGCTGGATTCCTTCGTTTTGCTCGGGATTCAATACGGCGCCCGCTACATAAGACACTACTTTATCCCCTTGGTGCATAATCTACTATTATTGCGGCATAAACGGCCGTAGATTGTTTTTACGTTAAATCAGAAGTTTAATTTTTTCACAACTTTAAGGGACTGTAGATCTATATAAGTATACGTTTTTCATTTCAACTCTATACCTCCACGCGTTCCCGAGATAAAGGGACTTGACAGACAGACGGATAACAAAGTGATCCTATGACCTATAAAGGTTCCGTTTTACCCTTTTGAGGTACGGAACCCTAAAAATTGTATATATAGAAACCCGGCTGAAAAAGCAAAAAAACAAGCTCATCTAAAAAAAAAGAAACCCATTGTATGTTTTAACACTTTTATATTTCAATGTGTCCGCCCTGCTTCCTACTAATGCGCTTATTTTTTGCTTTCAGTCGGGTATTTGAATTTTAAAGTTAAACTTTTATTACATCGTCTAATACTTTTTCGTGTGTGTGTTGCATGTCGCGTGACGGTCGGCCGCGGAGTAGGGATAAAGTGAAAGGCGCTCCTAAAATTTTTAGTTAAATGTCTGTAGTGTGAAAAGAAGTTTCACTTTTACCGTGGTTTCATAAAACCACACAATCCTTTTTTTTATAATTCTATTTATGATTTATATTTCGAATAACCAACTTTAAGACTTTATAAAAACTAAATGCAAAATTCAAAATGAAAAATGTTACGTGAAAACATAAGATGATTTTCAAATAAATATAATTTAATAAAATTTGATGATAAAATTAGGCGCAGCAGACACACAATTTTTTTTTATTTTTTTTCTATTTCGATATATTTTTAAAGTTTTTTACATTGTATTGTGTGTACTTGGGGCGTGGGCCAAATAAATATTCTTTCTTTCTTTCTTTCAAAATACCATTCAATGAAACCACACTTACATAGTTCGTCGCCTTTTATTTCACTTTAGTGACATATGCAAGATTAGGACAAAACTATTGACGTAAGAATCATCAAAATCTGCCCACGTGTTTGGTCTCTTGAGTGCCACACAGGATCAAACACACAAAGGGTCTAAATAGACCCTTAACGAAGCCGAAGGGCACTTAGGCACAATGATGTGGAGCGAACATCATTACGATATTTTTTTTTGTTTTGGACCATACCTGGAACCTTCTAGTTACTGAGATATAGGAGGTTAAAGTTCCAACTTTTTTGACGAGACAAAGTCTAATAAATCGATGAACGCGAAATAGGATGACTCATTGTCCCGTTACGCTCATTGTACGCTTGAGCCGCATCAATGTTTTGTTATGACGTTGTCACGTTAAACTATCGTCTGTAAACCAACTTTACAGACAACCAATTTTTTTAATACAGTTTTTTAAGGGTCAAGCTTAACTTTATAACTTCATAGTCCGTTTACTTTTCAACGTATCCATAATTATCCATTAGCACAATGTTTTGAGTTTTACCGTAAAACGTAATTTTTCACCCAAAAAAAAAAATATTGATAACACTGTGAAATGCATACCAAATATTTCTATAGGATATTACAAACCAAAAATGCAAAAAGAAAAAGCTTTTTTGCAAAAAAATAAAACCGACTTAAAAAAGTCAACAAAGTGAAAAATAACTTTAGCTTCAGAAGTCTGTGGGTAAAGAACTGAATCAATGAAACAAAAGTCACCGACTTCTGAAGCTAAAGTTATTTTTGACTTTGTTGTGTTTTTGTTTTATTCTTGTTCCGGATTTGTGCCTGATTTTGGAGTGTACGTTACCCCAGCAAGAAAGTATCTCCTACAGTTATATGAGTAGAACGTATAGTTGGTGCCTTATCTGCTGTAAATGTGCCCCAACTTAAAAAATGTGTGCCCCCTGTCGTTTTGAAAAAAAAAGGGAAAAACGATTCTTGCTGGGGTAACGTTTTTCTAGCAGGAAAATTCTAAACGAATGATCGGAGAGAGAAAAATTGTGCATGGCCAGAGAGCTTATATGTGTGCCAAAATGTGCCCCCAAAAATAAAATCTGTGCCCCTTCAGATTTTCGAGATATTGCATTTCCTGCTGGAGTAACGTTTTGATGAATCGTATATCTCTAAAACCATTGCATGTGCCCCTGTAGAATAAACATACACGAGTAGCTCTTAATGTGTGCCCCTATGTGCCCCAATTTAGATTTAAGAAAATATTGATAGTTTTCAAGTTATCGCGGTTTTATGAAAACCCGAAAAAACATCGCAGCGCTTAAATGAGACAAGGTATAAGTCCGCTGAAAACTGTATTCGGTCCTTCTTGACGCTAATAATAACCATACAAAGTTTCAAAACTGTTCATGCATGCGTTTTTGAATAACCTTGCTAAAAGTCAAAACGATGGTGTCATAACTTTGACGGCGAAATACAAGGAACTGGCTCAATCCCAGACGTGTCGGTGTAAACCGAAATAGTGTGCCCTTAGTCAAAAATATATGGTGAAAATATTGAGCTTGGAATGTTTCGCATTAAGTAAATATAAACAAAAAACCAAAATATGTAAACAACGGCTGGTCATCCGACGAAATTCCAATGACTACTAAAAAGCGACGGTTTCATACATATCGATGACCTTCTTTAATGGACGTATTATACCTAAGCTGTTGTCCGTACAGTCGCGTTCAAAAGTTTTGTGGGCTAATTAAAAAATATATTAAATGCACCTTGTGACTATATTAATGAAACAGCTTGTTGATGTGGAAATTATTATTTTTATTCCCTTAATTTTAATTCTTAAAGTAATTATTGCATCAAATCACAGATCAAATTACCTACCTATAAATATTAGAAATTATTTGCACGTTGTGTAGTCATTTAAATCACAGATCAGTTTTACATCTAAGTCTAACATATAATTAGTAAATTCGCATCACAAAAAATCACAGATCAATATTAAGTATAATATTGTGTAAAAAAAAGTAATAGAGTAATTTGCTTATACATAGATTCAGATAAAGTGTGTTAGTATAGTAAACCGCATAAAGATATAACAGAAAACATCGAATGTGCACAAATCATCTGCTGGCTATATATATTAATTTATTTGAATGTTATGATGACTTATATGGTAAAATCCAACGACGTGGGAAATATAATATTATGCCAAATGTAATAGTCTACATAGTAGAACAGACAAAATTGTACCGGGTTAAGATGAATGCTCCAACCAGCCCGCGAAATTCAAATTTTCTTACGTTTTTTGCAATTTGCAGGCCAGTGCTAGGTTGTATGTTGATTAAAATATTATTCGCGGCTGTAAGACATATGTAGTTATAGAATTATAATGTCTGTTTTTTTTTTTGTTCCTATTCCTTTATGAACTTGGAGGGTTGTATTGGTGATTTTGATGATTATAATTTTGCAACTACATAATGATTAAAAACTTACTTTATCAATAAATATATATATAAAGCCAGTACGGGTTTTTATATTTATATACAAAAAAGAGCTACCTCTTTTTATTAGTAGCATCACCCATTTCATGAACTATATTTTTTTTAAACATCGGGATCAATCAATTTTGGGTCAAAGACTTGGCAAATTACTGGATGTATTTTAATGAAATTAAGGATGGTGCAGATAACTTACCTTGGAATAGCACTTAGGCTACTATTTATAATGTACTTAATCATGTGTAAGGTAGAACAAGTAGAAACTGCTAGTAGAATATAATTCAATAACAACTTTATTTTATTTCTTATTACTTTTCTACTTCAGTGTACTCAGGCACAACAACAACGTGTGTAAAGTAAAGAAGGTCATCGATATGTATGAAACCGTCGCTTTTTAGTAGTCATTGGAATTTGGTCGGATAACCAGCCGTTGTTTACATATTTTGGTTTTTTGTTTATATTTACTTAATGCGAAACATTCCAAGCTCAATATTTTCACCATATATTTTTGACTAAGGGCACACTATTTTGGTTTACACCGACACGTCTGGGATTGAGCCAGTTCCTTGTATTTTGCCGTCAAAGTTATGACACCATTGTTTTGACTTTTAGCAAGGTTATTCAAAAACGCATGCATGAACAGTTTTGAAACTTTGTATGGTTATTATTAGCGACAAGAAGGACCGAATACAGTTTTCAGCGGACTTATACGTTGTCTCATTTAAGCGCTGCGATGTTTTTTCGGGTTTTCATAAAAGCGCGATAACTTGAAAACTATAAATATTTTCTTAAATCTAAATTGGGGCACATAGGGGCACACATTAAGAGCTACTCGTGTATGTTTATTCTACAGGGGCACATGCAATGGTTTTAGAGATATACGATTCATCAAAACGTTACTCCAGCAAGAAATGCAATATCTCGAAAATCTGAAGGGGCACAGATTTTATTTTTGGGGGCACATTTAGGCACACATATAAGCTCTCTGGCCATGCACAATTTTTCTCTCTCCGATCATTCGTTTAGAATTTTCCTGCTAGAAAAACGTTACCCCAGCAAGAATCGTTTTTCCCTTTTTTTTCCAAAACGACAGGGGGCACACATTTTTTAAGTTGGGGCACACTTACAGCAGATAAGGCACCAACTATACGTTCTACTCATATAACTCTAGGAGATACTTTCTTGCTGGGGTAACGTACACGATTTTGGACTCACCTAACCCTAGTACATTAAACTGGCGAAAAGTGATGGTACTACAATAGGGGATAATCCTATTTTTTTTTCTTTGTTCGATGGGTAGTTTATTGAAAAGTATTGGACACGTATTTTTTATTTTTTCATGTGGTCATAAAATTACGGAGATATATTGAGTTGAAATGGCGCATGACGTCACATGTAGGTAAGTTTTATACCCACTTGTGACGTAGTAAGCCCCCACTCTCCAACTTTAATGAGTTCTAACTACTTAAGTAATTTTTTGATATTTTGATAAAACAAAAAATACGTGTCTAATATTTTTGTATTACCTGTCTGACGGACAAAATAGAATGTCGTTTTCTTTACCCAGTCCGATCCCCTATTAGTTACAACTCCGCCTAATCCTTCATAACAAGCGTGATGATGTTGTTTAATATTTTCTTTTAATATTCCAGTGACCGCTACAAAGTGTTCCTGGATCTGTTCAATCTGTCAACATTCCTGCTGCCTCGCTCCCTAATCCCGCCATTGGATGAAGGAATGAAGAGAAGCCTGAACCTGACTTGGGGGGACACAGTCAGGCAGAATGGGGAGAACGGTCAGAACGGGAACAGTGAGCAAAATGAGAAGAACGGTATCGACGCGTCGTTATAGGGTTGATTTAACATTTAGTTTTTAATTTGCAGTGTTAAGTTTCCTTTTGAACGCCACAGATGGCAATAGCTGTCAAGAAAAACTGTTCAATAAAAAAAAACTTCACAGGCCGTGAAAACCAATGCAACCTTATTTTAAGAGCGTTTACACATTACGGTATTTCATACCAACTTTCCAAGTCCTTATTTTCCGAAATGACTGAACCGATTTGAATGAAACCTAATACTAATCGGCATAAGCAGGATACATAGGTCTAAAAATTTACTCAAAAATATTTTCAAAATGTCTTTTAAAAAATGGAAATTTCTGTTTTTATAGATAATTTATAATTGGTGTAATTTAGCTGTAGGTAACACTATTTTTTCGAAAATGTTTTTTAGTATCTTTTTAGAACTATGTATCCTGCTTATGTGAATGAAGTTTCATAAGAATCGGTTCAGTCATTTCGGAAAATAATGACTTGGAAAGTTTGTCTGAAATGTCGTAAGGCGTAAACGCTAATTAGATCACTTTTGAGTGAAGCAAATTCTAAAGTAAAACAAGTGGAAAAAAGTGTACATACTTATGTGGCGTTCTAAAGGAAGATAATTAGGTCCCTATCTCGAATCTAATATTCATACATTTTGATAAATAACTGGCTTGTTGGTCTACTGGTTGCAAGCGCAGCTGAGCGTGAGGTCCTGAGTTCGATTCTCGGGTCTGGTAAAGTGCTAATAGGGGATGATCACATTTTTTATTTCTTTGTCCTTCGGCTTGTTTATTAAAAAGTATTGGACACGTATTTTTTCTTTTTTCACGTGGTCATAAAATTACGGAGATATATTAAGTTGAAATGGCGCATGACATCACATGTAGGTAAGTTTTATACCTACTTGTGACGTAGTGAGCCCCCACACACATTTTTTGATATTTTGATAAAACAAAAAATACGTGTCTAATATTTTTGTATTACCTGTCTGACGGACAAAATAGAATGTAGTTTTCTTTACCCAGTCCGCACCCCTATTGGCTTTCTTTTAGGAAATACAAGGCAATAAGAAACTTAATAATTTCCTGTTTCAAAACTTTCAGACCACAGAGAATCCATTTCTAGAGAAAACTTTAAAAAACCTGAACGCGTAGCATGACCGCCGTAGAAACGGACTATGTAGAAACGGACTATGTCGACGGAAGAATCGCCAGAATGACACATTGTCATTGTCTATCTGCTATTATGTCAATTCTTCCGTAGACAAAACACGTTTCTACAGTGGTTATGCTACGCGTGCAGGTATGAAAGTCTGCCCTTTTTATTCTGGATTTAGACAAATACGCCTTCAGTACACCCAATGCATATAGTTTAAGGTTTTTTATTTAGCAATTTATGTCAATAAATTAAACATTTTTAAAATTACCATTGAATATTTCAAGCAAAAATGTCAATTAGGTAATTAAATCATTGAGTTGTACGATGATTACATTTTGAAAAATTCTAATTATTTCTTTCTGTTATAATTTTAAGAAAATAAAACAACGTTGATAATATAATAGTTTTGGTATTTTTATTACAAAAGGTACCTATATAAAGTCCAATAAATATTTTGATTTCTTTGTATACGTTACCTGCTTGTGTAGGTAAATAAAATATGGCACCAAAATAGTTATTCATAAAGAATTATGAGGCTATGATCGATAATGTTTTAAGGTATAATCCATCATCTGCCTAGATTTTTCCCAAACTATCTTGGGGTCGGCTTCCAGTCTATCCAGATGCAGCTGAATATCAGTATTTTACATGAAGCGACTGCCTATCTGACCTCCACAACCCAGTAACGTGGTAATACGAAACCCCTTAGTAAGACTGGATGTCAGACGTTTGGCTACTGACTACTTGTAACGACTGTCACAGATCTACAAATGCCAGCCGGTTAAGGTAGGTATAATTAAAGTAAATAAATAAAATAAAAAGTTTCTCCATCTTAGAACATTACCGCCATAGCCTCAATAATAATATGTCACATATCTTTGTGTTGTGTCTTATTTGTCATAACTTCGCCATATTTTTCATTCTTCAAGTAAGGGAGTGGCCATACCTACACACTCGCATCTATAAACAAGTCAAAGTGTTTACTTGAGTGATTGTAATTTTTTAAGATACGATTTTTATTATGTAGCTTAGTAACTGATTGAAGTTGGAACTGCAAAAGTTAGAATTCTTAGCTTTGCTTCCTTTGACGGTTCCTAATACTTCGTTCAAATTATTGTCTATGGCATAAAAATTATTGCATAAGTAATTACTTAAAACTCAAGTACCTAATTACTTTTAATTTGACCATAGATACAAGTATAGACATGGAATCGGCAAGAGCAGATCACGTTTGACCGTGGTAGGATTATTTCGTCGAGGTCACGTCTTCTGAATCGAAGCAAGCAACTTTCGCTTTTATTGCACAGTCACAACGTTCAATCAGCCTGCCTCTAGCCTATTCCACATAGATGACTGCGGTCCCTCCCTAACCATTCCTGGTTCTAAGCCGACATCACAGAAGGTGCTTCAACAACTTTATCGGGATTATAAATCCCAAACTTATACACCACACGATGGACATACTCCTCTCCTGGCACCAAGATCGAAGTTGGGAAGTTGGTATGATGCACAGCATCCGGGTAAGTCTGGGTTTCTAGACAGAAGGCGCCATGGCGACGGTACCCAACCCCATTCTTGCCCACCAGAGCTGGTTCGGTAGGAGCTGGCAGGAAGTTGGCGGTGTAGAACTGAACTCCTGGTTGGTCGGTGTGAACTTCGAGGTAGCGACCTGAAGGTGGATGGGTTACGGTGGCTGCGAGGGTAAGTACCTGAAAACAGGAATGGCCAGTTATTCCTTAAATTTTAACTTTAATATTACACTAATTGCGAGCGTTTTTTCTTGGCAAACCTTTCTATAACAGCCCAAGTTGGCTGCTGACATAATATTGTGGAAGAAATCATAAAAGACGTGGTAACTTATAATTCTTCTCATTCTGAATAACAGTAACAACGCTGAGGGCCGTTTGTCAAAATATTATAATAAAGGACAACGGCATATATTGTCGGGCCTACGCTGTCCTCCCATACTTAAGTACTAACGCTGTAACATTCAAATAGTGTAAAACCAAATGATCTTAAAAGAGTGGAGTTTCTTGCCGATTCTTCTTCATAGGAAACGACCAAACCGAACCATGCACCTTTTGTCGACGTTTTATAAGTGCCCTAGGCCTATGTAAAATAAAGGCTATAACTGCTTCCTCCACGCACCAATGCGTGTTGAAAAATCGGAAGGATCGTAGACCTTAGCATACTGGATAGAGAAGGTCCGAAATTCTTAGTTTAAGTCCTCACCTGTTTCCCAAGAGTCTCAATGCAATAGTTGTCATCAAAAAGATTCGCTCCCGCTGCCATCGCGTCGCCCAACTTCTTCTGGATCGTGAAGTCGAATGGAGTGTTCTGAACGGCACAGAATCCACCCGTTGGTATCGAACCGGAGTCTGTCTTGGTGATTCTGGAAAGAAACAGCATAATATAAAGAAGGTTTTTATATTTTTGAGATATTGCCTCGTTGGTGTAGTTTTTGCAAGTGGGACTGCAGTGCTTATGGTTTTAGATTCGATTCCCAGTTGGGGGGTGTTATTGATCGATTTTATCAGAATTTGTCAGCAGCACCCTTTTTCGGAATTATACCCAATAGGCAATAGGCTCGGCCCATTACATAGGACTTACATACAGGGTGTAACTTAAAGGGTATATACATACTTAAGGGAGTGCTACAGACGATCAAACTAAACATGTTTCTCCATCGGACAAAAATCGTAATAGCAGAAAAAATATCAGCTGCCCCATACATTTGGGACAAATAGGTATTTCAATTTTGTATGGGGCAGCAGATAATTTTTTCGCTGAAAAATATGTTTTACGATGAGAAACATGTTCTGTTTGATGGCCTGTAGCACTCGCATGTATACACCGTGTAAATCACCTCATCACGAAGCCGTCAACCAAGCATTCTGTACATGAAACTAAGTAACTTTACGCAAAAATTATTGCTGGGAAACGACTTTTTTTGGGGGGGTGTAAAATCATGTTTTGTGGCAGAACTCAATGTAACGCACTCAAAACATTGTGCTAATGGACGGATTGAATAGCATGGGGTCGTGGAGGTCTTTAAAGTAAAAATCTTACATAAAAAACTTGTATTTAAAAAAATACTTGTTAAAAAGTTGGATTTTTGACCCCTAATATCTCCGTAACTAGAAGGTTCCCAGGTATGGTGTAGAACAAAAAAATGATCACAATGACAGGGAGAACCAGTGCCTTTCGGCTTCGTTAAGAGGTGTTTTACACCCTTTATACCCTTTCCGTTACAACCTGTATAACTCAGTGGATTGCGGAATTTGTGGATGTGGCTATTGAAGGTGCCTCTGTCGACCATTTCGGAGATTACTGGCTGATATTACAAACATACGTACATAAACTCACGCCAGGAGGCCTTTTCCATAGGGGTAGGCAGAAATTACAGAACGCCACCTGCTATGGTCCTGCATGCATGTATGACCAGAAATATGATCATAGACGAGGTGAAAAGGGTATCACGTAGATCCAAAAGTTACCGGCCTACACTTTCGTGTCACTAAATAGGGGATCGGACTGGGTAAAGCAAACGACATTCTATTTTGTCCGTCAGACAGGTAATACAAAAATATTAGACACGTATTTTTTGTTTTATCAAAATATAAAAAAAATACTTAGTTAGAACTCATTAAAGTTGAAGAGTGGGGGCTTACTACGTCACAAGTAGGTATAAAACTTACCTACATGTGACGTCATGCGCCATTTCAACTCAATATATCTCCGTAATTTTATGACCACGTGAAAAAAGAAAAATACGTGTCCAATACTTTTCAATAAACTACCCGACGGACAAAGAAAAAAAAAATAGGAGTATCCCCTAATAGTCTAGTTACCCACAGTAAAAAAGTAGTATTGTTGTTCAATATAGTCTCCCTTTATTTCAATCCATTTTTGTTTGGTTATTAATTCCTATTTTTAACCCCCGACCAAAAAAGTCGTGTGTATCTGTGTGTCTGTCTGTGGCATCGTAGCTCCCAAACGGATGAACCGATTTTGATAAAATTGGTGTCATTTGAGAGGTATTTTAATCGAGAGTGTTCTTAGCTATGTTTCGAGAAAATCTGCTCAGCCGTTTGAAGGTTATCATCTCTTTTCTAGTTGAAGGGAAATAAACAACTTCCACAGGTCTGGTCGATTCGAAATTTAAAAAACCCCCGACACAAAAAACCTCTAAAAAAACAAAAATAAAATAATCCAAGCGTCGTAGCGTCGGGGGACCGCTAAATGTATCGCTTAGTACAAGCACAAAACAAAGCGGACCCCCGACGCTACGACGCTTGGATTATTTTATTTATGGTTTTTTAGAGGTTTTTGTGTCGGGGGTTTTTTAAATTTTTAATTTAATTTTTATGTATATACAGTATGTTAGGATAAACGAGGGACATATTGAGGGAGGGTATTCAGTATTCGATTCTCGTCCCAAATATGTAAAAAACCTATAACGTATATAGAAGAATTTTTAATGTTTTGTTTAGTGCCTAGATATTTTGGACTGTCCTAAGCCAGGTAAGTTTAAAGTATGAAGGGAAAATGGATTATACCTAAGAGTCATTGACCTGCTCACATGTTCTGCGATAGTATTAAGTCGCTAGCGCAAGGGTGTATACACGTTGCGTGACATTTGCGAAAAATTTGGTATGGTTCTGTCTGTTATTTATCAGTGTTTTTTTTTTTGTTTATATTTTTATTAGTATCATGTTAGCATGTACTATTATGGGTTTGAATATGTCCCTCGTTTAAACTAACATACTGTATCAAAGTCAATGCTACTTTTCGTTGTAATTTTATAACTTAAGAACGGCTGGGCCGAGGGTAGGGTAGGGTAGGTAGGGTATGTAGGGTAGGTAGGTAGGGTAGGTAGGTAGATAGGGTAGGTAGGCATTGCAACGCGTGCCGGGGACAGCTAGTATGTTATATCACTCACTTTTCAGCATTGATAATCACATAGTGTTTATACAGCTCCTCTGCTCCACCATCATGTCCCGCTAAATTGAAATACGAGTGGTTGGTAAGATTAACCACAGTTTTCTTAGTGGTCGATGCCTTGAAGTCAACCAAGAGTTTGCTGTCGTCGGTCACTTCGTATGCCACGGTGGTGACCAGGTCTCCAGGGTAACCTTCCTCCATATCCTTGGATAGGTAGCTGAAGACGACCTTGGAACCTACTATGGTGTGGTCCCATACAACCTGGAAGATAAATAAGTGGTTTTCGTTAGTGTTTCTTGAAGCATACGCTTTAGAGGGCGTCCATAAATTACGTGAGGTGTTTAAGAGGGGGAGGGGGTCAAGTCAAATCTCATCTAATTTTACGTTGGAGAAAGGGGGGGTCTCGGCAAATATCACGCAATTTTTTTTCTGATTGAAACAAAACAAAAATGGTACTATTTTGGTCCATTTAATCCAGATTGTACATGCTTAAGAGCGTTTATACCTTACCGCTTTTATACAAACTTTCAAGTCGTTATTTTCCGAAATGACTAAACTGATTTTAATTAAACTTCGTACACATAAGTCGGATACACAGATCTAAAAAGTTACTAAAAAAACATTTTCGAAAAATAGTGTTACAGTTAAATTAGACCGATTATAAATTTTCTATAGAAACAGAAAATTCCAATTATCTCTCTTTCTAAAACACATTTTGAAAATATTTTAGTTACTTTTTAGACCTATGTATCCTGCCTATGCGTATAAAGTTTCATTAAAATCGGTTCTGTCATTTCGGATAAAAACGACTTGAAAGTTTGTATGAAAAGCGGTAAGGTATAAACGCTCTTAAGATTTAATCTTAAGCGTAATGGCAAATAAAAGCACGAAGCAATTTTTTTCTTCTTTTTACAATAACAATCCAACGCGTTTGCGTAAGAAACCCACATTTTGAAAAATCTTACGTGAGATTAGTGGATGGGGGTTGAATAAAATCTCACGACATCTCACCAGGGGGGAAGGGAGGGACAGAAAATTAAAAAAAATCACCTCACGTAATTTATGTACGCCCCCTTATAGTTGTTATTATTATACTAGTGAACCACCCTGCTGCACACGGGTGCTATGGCGACACGTCAAGAGATATCTAGATTTTTGAAGGTTTATAACATAACATAACATTCTGGAATCCCCGAAGGGTTAGGCAGAGGTATACCTAACAATTACACCCACTTTTTTCCAGTTATGTTTAAGTTCCATGTAATAGGGGGCGAGCCTATTGCCATCAACCGGGCACAAATCCAGACCCGTGGCTTCTACTGAGAAATTCCTGACGGGAAAACCCAATAACACTTTGGCCTGCCTGGGAATCGAAACCAGGACCAGGAGGAGGGAGGAAATGTAGGTAAAATACATTCATATAATATGTATAGAATGTATTTTATGCCGCATCATCGCTTCACACTAGGCGAGTTGCGGCCAAACGCAAGCCTACCTCGTCAAATTTCAGGGGGTGGTCACGAAAGACATAAATAATCAATTAAAATTACGGTACCTAGTTAATTAGTAATATCGCTGATTTTTTTGGTTGTTTAAGTTTGTCAGTATTTCAGAATAACCCCCTTAACGTGGTTTAGGGACTAAGAAATTACGAAATAAACGTTTGAGATGGTTTGTATGTGTGTAAGCGAGGTTATAAGGCAAGAACCAGACAGGCCGCGTTTAAAACACAGGTGGTTCACACTTACCGATTTACGTAAAAAAGAAAAAAAAAATCCCTACCCATTTTATTATTGATTCGGAACGAGAATCACTAGCAAAGTTACCTCCTTGAATTTGACGAGGATGCAAAACAACACCTTGTATAGCACTTGGTACCTTGTATAGTATAAAAAAATAAAAACAATACCATACCGTTCTAGTACTGTTGTTTATGCATATCTTACATACCTTATCAAACCCAACAATCCCTCCATGCAAGTGATCTTTGCCAATATTCCTGGCAACATTATAAGTCTGGCCATCGATTTCGAAAGTCGCATTGCCAATGCGGTTGGCACACCTTCCGACGGTGGCCCCAAGGTATGGTGTGTTCCTGGTCACGTAACCATCCAGGTCATCGAAGCCGAGGACTAGGTCTTCCTTGACTCCTAGTCTGTCTGGGATCTGGAATTTAGTGGAAATGGATTTAGAAGTTGAATTTGTCGTAATGTTAGCAAGAAAAGTCGATTGCCAACGGGGGATTTTACATGTATTTCAAATTCTAAACTGATACAAAATTATTCGAATGATAGGTACTTAACTTGTCAGCATTTAATGTCTAATATCTAGTTTAAAGTTCAAATCATTTAAATTTAGCAGAACTTTTTCCATAATTTTACATAACAAGATTTTATCGGTATGGATTCCACATTCACTACAGACGAACTCGATTGCGAGTTGATATGTATGAATGGAACTTCAGTTTTTCATACAATCTGTACCCGAGTTGGTTCCCGACCACATTTTGACCGCTGTGACGTGGCGTGGTCGTTATTCATCAGTACCTATACCTAGACCAGGTCTACATTATTGAAATCTCCTTTTCCTGTGTGGGAAAGAGATGACGCTAGACATCCTGTATACCTCCGTCTCTTTCTCACACCATGGTAGGCCAGCAGGTTACAAACAGCGATAGCAATGTTTGGAAAGTCAAAAATATATTTTTGACGTTAGTATGACATAACCTACCCAAAAGTTAATGTAGTATCCTGTTGAAAATCGCTATAAAATGTGGGCACTTGTTTAAGCCCTCTGAAGGCGAGATGAGGGTTACTTTTATTCTGATGCATAGATCTAAGAGTAATCTGAACAGTCCTCATGTGAGTTGACCAAGATTCTGTCTGGATCTAAAGAGACTATAACCTCCCGTTTTTTTTTCGCTGTTTCTTCTCAGAGTCAGTCAGGTAAACCGGGTCATCTAGTTTAAAAAACAACGTAAGTGTTTGTAAAAACCTTTTGGCAAAATGAACATCATTTATCATACCTTTATAGCCTGAATGATAGCTCCGTAAGATATCACAGATATCTCCGCTCCGCCAGTGGTTCTCCATGTAAACTTCTTCACTTTCTTCTCCTTGTACACTCCGAAATCTTCTTCTATCAGCGACACCATTTCTGCGATTCTGACATACGAAAATAATTAGCTAGAATTAAAGATTATTTTTGGGGAGAGATGAGCATTTGATGGAGACGAGAAATCATCGATAGATATGGTCATCTCGTTTCAACGCAAAACCATATAGCTGACGCAGCAGTTACCGAACTACCTTGCCTTATGTATCCGTCCCTAAGGCGGCCACCTGGGACTGACTTAGCATAATCAGCCTGTAATGTTCCCACTGCTGGGACACAGGCCTCTTCTCTATAACAGGGAGTGGGATCTAATACACCACGCGGGCCCAGTGCGTGTTGGATGATATAATGTATGTCTTCGAATTTTTATACCTACCTGGAACCAGGGACTGACTTATTCCTGCAGTCTAGTCGGCAACAAGTTTGGGACTGCGCAGTGGCACAGGCGCATCACAAAGCCCTATGCGTGACTAGGTAATCTTCAAGAAGTGAAGTGAGACTAGAATCTAGCCTTGACTAGACTAGATAGAGATGATGAAAACTCCACAGCTGGGCAAAAGCAGAGTGGAAAGTTACTCAATCTCATCTCCATTGACAAGCAAGGATATCCTAACTAAACGGTTGTTGTCTTTGTGATCAAAATCCTGTCAGTAGGTAACTAATTGGCAAATCGCTATGTGCTTGATGAAATACAGTTACAGATCTATTGAGCTAACTATGGTTAAACGCTTGATAGGCATAATTGGCTAACACACTACCATTTTTTACGGATGGGAAATCATCAAATGACCCCTCCCGCTCTGGGCGGAGCGGAAGGGAGTGTCAGACTTGTACTGACTAAAACCCATCCATGTTCCTTCTTAGCCCTTTGTGTTCCAGGGCCACGGTATCTCTTTCGAACAGTCCCGTAGCCCTGGCAGGCACCGGCCCTCTCGGACCCCTTACGATTTGCTGACGTCTCATTGAGGCGCGCGTGGAACACGAATATGCCGTCAACACGGCTTGTCGTCATAAGACGGACGGAACGGTGAGCTAGCCCATTACTGACCGTCCACAGGCCCGCGCCTACGGTGGCCGGGGGCTACTGGTGGCCTCCGACGCCCGGGTTGTCTCCCGCGGCAGCTGGGACGTGAGGCTCTCTCCCTCTCACGTTCCGCCACCTCTTTCGATAGCATAACTGCTTCGCAGAAGGAGGCGACTGTCCATTCCTTCTCACTCCAGTACCATGGATTGAACCAGGGGCCGCACGCGAGAGGTCGCCGCTGCCAATCGCAGCTACGAGGACACGGCGGTGCTCTGACCAAGCGGAGCAGAGCTCCACGGTGTGCTCCAGCGTGTCCTCCGACCGATCCTCTAAGTGGTGACACCCGGGCGTTTCCTCCCGCCCGATTCGGTGCAGGAACCTCTCGAAACAACCGTGTCCAGTGAGGACCTGCGTCAGGCGGAAGGTGAGGGGATCGTAGCAGATGGCGTTCTGTGGTTTCTGCCTATCCCCATGCAAAAAAGCGTCGATTTATGTATGTGTCGCATTTCATTCGGTTTTACGTTATTTCGACGATAGCCTTTGGAGCTCCTGAGTCGGGTAACAAGACAGTTACACCAGTTACCCATTGTGAGACAGTTTGTGTTGCGAATGCATAATATTCTCTTGAGGCGTCTAATCTGACACTCCACGAGTTCGTTATCAGAGATAATTTATTAGAAACTATGCAAGAATTTTAAGTATCTAGTTTCAAACTGTCTCGTTGATTTATGGTGTATTGGTCGCAAAAACAGTAAAGCTACTGCTGCGCAAAAATCCTTGGGTTCTATGCCTACGTCAGCCAAAATGTTACTGGGTTATTCTTTCAGTATTTTTAGGGTTCCGTATCCAAAGGGTCAAACGGGACCCTATTACTGAGACTTCGCTGTCCGTCCGTCCGTCTGTCACCACGCTGTATCTCATGAACCAAGTGAGGTGCAATTTCTACAGATTATGTATTTCTGTTGATGCTATAACAACAAATACTAAAAACAGAATAAAATAAATATTTAAGGGAACTCCCATACAAAAAAGTTGATTTTATAAATAATGGTACGAAACCCATCGTGCGCGAGTCCAACTCGCACTTGGCCGGTTTTTTTTAATTAACAGCCCGATTTCTGGATGTTGTTGATGACAATGGGCTCGCCCTTTATTACATGAGACTCAAACGTAACTGGGAAAATATGGATGTACCATAGATATACCTCTGACTAACTCAACGGAGATTCCAGGCGTGATACTATGTGAGGCAATTTAAAGCAGAACCATATGTACTACAATGCACTTTTTATACTTATTAACAAACACCCAGGTTTTCTGCAGAAATGCAGAATTTTCTTTGCACAAAACCTTAAGAGGGGACTAGTCGGTAATTAAAAGTATTTCATTTGATTTGAAGAAACTATTGTCGTCGCGCTACGCCTGACCAAGCCCCCGTAAAGTGCGAAAGGGACAACTGCAGCTCAGGCTGATTTTACCTACAAAAATGTTGACCAAAAGACGTTTTGTATTCCGCTGTTTTCTTCTTCAAAACTTAACTGATCTAAATAACTCTTACTCTCTACAAAGGTATATCTATGCTTCTATTATTTTCTTTTTTGTTAAAAACTTATCTAATTTGTCTGATAGTCGTCTGAACATGGCGGTAATAACGGGCTTTTTTCGGGTTTTTAGATAGTCATAATTCTTTTAGTGATTACGTTTAAAAAAAAAGGAAATGATAATAAATGATAATAAAATATGATGTATTAATAAGACCTAGATTTTTTGGAAAAAAAATCATTGCTGTAGGCGCATTATCCACGAAGAAAACAGCGGAATACGTTTGTATAGAGAAATACCGACTAGAGTCCTCTCTTAAGGAATAATTAACGACTATAAAAATAAGCACATTCAAGAAGCATTCGGCTTTACCTTAAACTCTGCATGCCCCATTTTTAAAACATTTAACGTCATGTAAAATTTGTCTCATAGATACAATGATGACTCATAATGAAGACAGGTAACTACATATTTAAACAGACTTCATTACTTCACAATCGTCTTGTCAATGTAACACTCTGAAACCGCTTATCAAACCAACAATAATAAGAGCTATATAAAATTAACTACTCCATTCTCCAATTGAAGGGCTTATCAATCGCAAAATAACAAAACATAATAAATTTTATAAAAATACACAACTTATCGTGTAGGTATTTATCATTCACAATTACCACATAAAGTGGTCCGATAGCGAAGACATAAAATAATAAAGTTAATAAACAAAAACATACCAAGAGATTAAGAGTTTGATACGTCTGTTCTCCTCGGCGCTCGGTCCTCAACTGAAGTGAAGTTCTTTATTTGAATTTATAGTGTTGCGAAGTTCGTGCGGTTAAATTGAAGTGTGGGATAGGTCGAGCAACCGCAATACAAGGTTTACTTGGTAACAAAAGGAGCATAATTATAGTCATATCGATTTCGATGCATCAAACATGGTTCAAAATGCTCCCGTTTGCATTTAAATCATTATGTGGATTCGCGGTTCTAGCGTTGAATTTCATTTACTTAAAATTAAGTACCTTGAGAGCGGCGGTAGCCCAATCGTGGCAGCACCGACTTACGAGCAGTGAGCCGTGGGTTCGAACCTAGGCAGGCGCAATACCTTGTGTAAATTTATTTCACCACCGCTGCGCTCAAAAACGATGAAGGAAAAAATCGTGAGGAAACCAGCATGTCCTAGAAAAATGAAGACATGTGACATCTACCAACCCGCACTGGGCCCGCGTGGTGGATTACAGGCTACTGCCTCTCATAGAGAGGAGGCCTGTGTCTCAGCAGTGGGAACATTATAGGCTGATGATGAACAACCTTACATATCACCACGCCTTTTTACCTGAAGGGTTAAGTAGAGTACCTTTAGCACACCCATATTTCACCAGTCGTTATTTAGTCTCATGTAATAAGGTCCACGAGGACCTCGTGGCTAAAGGCGGAAACATACTTACGTGTCGTGACGCGCCAGAAGCATTCGGTTTCATACATCGTTGCGACACGACACGCCATGCAAATATGTCCCTAACCATAATAAATGTATGAAACCGAATGCTTCTGGCGCGTCACGACACGCCACGACACGTAAGTGTGTTTCCGCCTTCAGTTATAGCAGCCGCTCAGCACGCGTAGCATGACCGTCGTAGAAACGGGCTATGTAGACGGAAGAATCGACAAACTGACACATTGTCATTGTCTTTCTGTCATTATGTCGATTCTTCCGTAGACAAAACTCGTTTCTACAGTGGTCATGCTACGCGTGCTGGTCGATCTTGAAGTAAAGCCGCGCATTCTATATCACTTTGCCCGAACCAGGACCTCACACTCTTTTGTGCTTGATATCATAATATTAATTAAAATAATGCCTTTAGATAAATTCTTATAGTTCTTTAAAGGTATGTTTTGTGTAAGTACAACTTTTTAACACCTTTAAAAGCTTAAATAACTACACTTAATTAATCTGAATATATGGTTTATTTAAAGAAGGTAGATCCAAAATAAATTGTTTAAAATAAAATAATAAATGAAACTTAAAAAAAAAAAAATGAAAGGAAATAAGGAAAAATATTAACCCAAGACTTACATGAATAACCTTCATAAAAACTGTTTTTATTAAACTTTACAATATTCAAGACTAAAATACAACACTGTAGAACAGCGTTTCCCAATTGGTGGGTCGCAACTCGGTACCGGGCCATCAAAATAAAAAACCGGGTCGCAGCATTTCTGCTTATTAAAACTGTATAAAGACGGGCTTATTGCCTTGGGCATTTTCTCCCAGTCCACCTTAGAAAAAATTGCTCCATTCGCACAAAATAGGCGATACCGATCTATTTAAGTGTGTGTGTGTGTGTGTGTGTGTGTGTGTGTGTGTGTGTATGTGTGTGTGTGTGTGTGTGTGTGTGTGTGTGTGTGTGTGTGACATTTATTGGGCCATGGCAGAATAATGTTTGGGAAACACTGCTATAGAATCGTCTCATTATGGGAACAATGTCAGAATATTTTAATGGGTTGGGTTTTTGTTTAAGGAAACATTGAAATTACAAGATAATAAGTATAATATTTATTTAACGACAATACGTAAACAAGAATAATTTTCAACTCTGCTAGTTATAATATATAAGTTAACCTCTACTTTTTTTTTTTTTTTTCAAAATAAGTAGCAACGCTCCGCTCACACACGCCTCGAATTCAGTGCAACTTGGACACAGGTACCGAAAAGGTTACCCATGTAAAGGCGTTTTTAATCGGGTTAATTTTTGAGTATTTTTTGAAGAATACTTGATTGTATGGATACCAGTTATTTATTCGGTTTTATGCGGGGATTGCGGGGCTGCTAATTGCTATTAAGAAAATGAAATAAAATGGCAAAAGTTAGGCAGGCCATGCTTCATAATTATATCAAATATTTCTTATTCTTTTAAAAAATAAATAAGTAATCAAGTAATAACAATTTCAGAAGGTAACAATATTCATAGGAAATAGTATAAAATTTTTCGAAACCGATTTTATGTTTTTAATTTGCTCCCGGTTTACGGGTTCTGGGCACTTCCGGTCCCATTTTTTTTTTGCCTCAAGATGCTTCTGGGCAGTACACGTCCCAAACATAGTTGCCATAGAATTTTAATTTTTTTTGCTTACTCTATAAGTTTTCCCTCTATGTCATCATTTTACCTTGTTCCCAGAATGACAAGCAACGTTTCTAATAACGGCAACACTATGATCAGAGACACAAAAATTAAAAAAAAAATATTTTCTGTCAGTGAAGCGTGGGGTTTTTTACAAGCGTTTTTTTTTTGTTTTGTTTGTTTCGTTAATTCTGAACTAAAACCAGCTGAAAACAAAGTGTGTGTGTTGTGTGTGAGTGTTGTGACAAACTTTTGTGCAGGGCTCAAGTCAGGTAAGTTAATTAGTACGTAATTTCTAAAATATTCCGTAATGCATGATTCGAACAATGCTAGTATGAAATGTTTTGTTTTTTTTGGTGTAATTATGTTGTAAATGCTTCTATTATTGATTCAAATCTTCGAACAATTGTTATTTAAAGATGATTTAAAGATGAATCTGTCCATTGATTACGAAAATAATACTATTCAACTTCAAAACCTAAAAAATAGTCACGGGTCCGACTCAGGTAGTCCTTAATTAGTGCTTGTACATAATAAATATTGTACTATCCAATGCAGTTTTCTATTTTTCTTATGTTAAGAATAAACACAACATGCAGTTAAAATCTTAAAACATATGGCTCATCACTTGTTATTTTTTGTTATTGCTATTTACTTGAAATATAAGAAAAAATCTCTAAATGTTCTTTTTTACAACCAATTTTGTAAATGAAAGCAATTATATTTTCAAACAAAACTAACACATTTCAAAGGGCTTGTTCATAAGCATTGTAAAAAACAACAAGCGATAACGAAATTCTCAGAAAGGACGTCGTAAACATCGTTTGTTTACATTAAGTGCCGGCGCCCCGTCCCGCGCGCGCGGTGACGTAATGCCGGGGGCATCAACTGGCCGTCACGTGGCGCGCAGTAGGTTCACTTAAGCGGATACGAAAAGAAGTTATCAATTAAACATTATATACATTATGAATGTATTTTAAAAAGTCATATATTTTTTTTTTCTTATATTTTGTTGGAAGGTTTTATCCTCATCATAACATATTCTAAACTAAACTACAAATAAATTATCATTCTGTAAACACTGTTTCCAGTGAAGGTTGCGCTGTAACTTTAAATCTATTATACAGGTTGTTTGGTGCATCGTTTGCCAAATCGAATAGGCCGAATGGAGAGGTCATTTGCTATCTCTTGACGCCTTATAACTCATTCCTTGCCACACCGGTTTTTTTATAAACCACTTTTTAATTTAAATTTCGAAAAATCCAAAATTCAGCATTTTAGGTCAAATAAAAAAATAAAAAATTGTTTAGACTAAAATTTCGATTTAATTTTGATGTGTACTGTTGTATGATTCTATCAAATTCAAAATGACTTGCTAGTAACAATGACTTTCCTTTTTAATAGCTCGTAAAGTTTTTGTTGAAAGAAAATTAAACTTAAAACTCAACTTTAAATAGCTATTAAAAAACTAAAAGCGATCGGGGTCTTCAAATACCTTTAAAAAGTTCTCTAGTCTGTCCCCTTTCCAACGGTATGCAATATGCCCAAAAAAAAGTTTAATACCTTTTTTATTTGAACTAAAATGTTGAATTTTGGATTTTTTTTAAATTTAAATTCGAAATTTGTTATAAAAAAACTGGTGTGGCAAGGAATGAGTTAAAGGGCGTGAAGAGATAGCAAATGACCTCTCCTTTCGGCCTATTCGATTTGGCAAACGATGCACCAAACACCCTGTATATGTTTTTTATTATTATTATTGTTTATTCATAAATCAAGTTACAGAAGACACACAGATTATTATTAGGCACGCAATAACGACACAAAGATAGTAGACATTTCATTAAATAAATTATTGGTCAAAACAAAAATTAAATTAAACACAATATTTATAATTTTCTAACCGGCATTGGAACAGCAACATGCCTGCCACAGCAATGCCCAATAATTAACCCTTGATAATTAACCTTTGATAATTATCCTTTGGTAATTATCCCTTGAAAATTATCTTTATTTCATTAACAAGATCAATGATTTATCACTTCGAAACTTTTTATTTACATCACGTCCATGTAAGCGACCTGTTCAGCAATTCCACATACGTCGGACCCTATAGCAATCTTCATGTACCCGTTTTCTCCGAAATCTTCACCGAAGGAATTCCTGACGATATAATATGGTATGGGGATGTCCGCACCTGGACCCCCATAACCTTCGTACCCAACGATCTGGACCACATGGTTAGCTACGCCTCGGCTGCGGAGGAGAGAAGGAAAGTTAAGAAAAATCCTTTTTTTAGCCACCATAATTATGAAGAGTAGTTTAAGTTATAAGAGCAAGCCAAGCTTTTCGGTTTGATGAAAGTACCGCCACTAGTTTTGACAACATCATATTAATAATAACTAGTCACGGGCAAAAGGTAGCCTCTCTAGTGTGAAAGAGACGGAAGTATAGAAGACGTCTAGCGCCATCTCTTTCCCACTCTGTAGAATGATTTAAACAATACTGCTGAAGGAAAAACGAATATTTGTTTCGTGCGAGGATAGAACCCACAATACGCAGCGCAGTCATTCGCTCAGCCACTGCGCCAACCGTGCTATCATTTGCTGATAGCGATCAGTCAGATCAGATCTGGGAAAATGACCCTTACTAGTAGATCGTTGTGGCTTTCTGTACAATAAGAGGCATGAGCTTGAGAAATGTACAGCTTGGTATGTCTAGGTACTTCATTACTTATGTACCTAAGAATTTATATAAACGTCGATCGTTAAATTAA
Source organism: Cerastis leucographa (assembly GCA_963082945.1). Taxonomy (NCBI): domain Eukaryota; kingdom Metazoa; phylum Arthropoda; class Insecta; order Lepidoptera; family Noctuidae; genus Cerastis; species Cerastis leucographa. Next base: position 6,121,475 of record OY720353.1, on the reverse strand, counting down.
TCAACGCGGTTTGCAAAGGATGTTGTGGTAGATATCCCAAAATAAAATCCTATCAGTTTTGTTAAGATTGGTAACTGTCATAATAGGTACCGTAAAACAGGATGAATAGAAACGCAGGAGTGGATCGAGACCAAAATTTTAGAGAGATTTCAATGTTGAAATAATATGGTATGTTGCCAAAAATGTTCCTAAATAATTCTGTCTCATCATCATCTACCTGGCCTTCTTCACAACTATGTTGGGGTCGGCTCGGTCTAACCGGATGCAGCTGAATACCAGTATTTTACATGAAGCGACTGCCTATCTGATCTCCACGACCCAGTTAGTACTGGGTACTACGATATCGCTTGGAAAGACTGGATGTCAGACTTTCTGGTCACTGACTACCTGTTACGACTGTCAAAGATCCACAAGTGACAGCTGGGACCAACGGCTTAACGTGCTTTCCGAGACACGGAGGAAACTCGGTGTGTAATAGGTGGTCACCCATCCACAGACCTACCTAAGCAAGCGCGGCAAAATCTGAAGATTCGAGTGGCTGTTATTAATTTTTATTTAGCAATGAGCTGCTCTTTTGTTCGATATGACCAAGCGCTGAAGTATCCAAGTGAAGCTTGATGACTTACGTGCAAGCCCGTGTAATAATTCCTCCGATGTAGTTTAGCCAGTTCGTAGAGTCGACAGCAACAATAAGAGGACCGTGTGTTGCTATTATTTCCATCATATAATTTTCATCCATATTGCTGAAATGTTACAAGGGGAAACATTGGTAAGTACTCCCTTTTATCTTCTAAAATTGTTAGTCCGAAAATCATTATCCATAGCACGTTTGCTATAAACTTCAGTAACCATAATGTTCCAAAATTTGAAATTTTGACTATTCTGTCATAATATCGAGTACTTTAATAATTCAATCTTCTAATTTTACATGTACTAAAGTCTATGTCCTCAGTATTGTAATATATTTTGTGTAGGTATTATTCCGAATGTTCATTTACTTATAACTTTTATTTAAACCAATTTTAAGTCTTTTGTGAATTATAGATTGTAATAGGTATTTATGTCAAAGGGATTTAGGGCATAGTGTATTTAGGAATTTCAATTTAATGGCATGTAACTTGATGTGACCTTTTTTTTTTGCGGATGGGAAATCATCAATTGACTTCTCCCGCTCTGGGCGGAGCGGGAGGGAGTGTCAGACTTGACTGACTAAAACCCACCCATGTTCCTTCTAAGCCCTTTGTGTTCCAGGGTCGCGGTATCTCTTTCGAACAACCCGCAGCCCTGGCAGGAACTTGATGTGACCTTAAGTTATCATTCGGAAAAATTATGATAAGGACAAAAATAATATGGCATATTAGATTATGGATAAAAAAGTTAGGGAACACAATAGAGAACCGGAAATACGATGTAAGCATGGCGACTTACCAAGCTATACAAAACCAGTTTATGGGAACCTCTTAATGTATTATACAAGGTGTTGTTTTGCATCCTCGTCAAATTCAAGGAGGTAACTATGTTAATGATTCTCGTCCCGAATCAATAATAAAATGGGTAGGTTATTTATTTTTTGTTGTTAACCGAAATCGGTAAGTGTGAACCACCCATGTTTTCAACACGGCCCGTCTGGTTCTCGCCCTACAACCTGGCCTATAACACACATACAAACAATCTCAAACGTTTATTCGATAATTTCTTGTTCCCTAAACCACGGTAAGGGGGTTATACTGAAATATTGACAAACTTAAATAACCAAAAAAAAACTGCTTTTATTGATAATCAACTCGGTACCGTAATTTTAATTGATTATTTATGTCTTTTGTGACCACCTCCTGAAATTTGACGAGGATGCAAAACAACAACTTGTATGTACCTACCCGCGAAGGTCGGGCGTTTTGGGGAGTGTCTCTTGTAATTTTGACGTTCAAAAAGTGCTGATTATCAGCCTAGTTTGAATAAATGACTTTTGATTTTGATTTATTGGAAATGCATAGACACGTTATACTGGAAATGTATAGGTTGATGTGTCGCTGTGTGTACTAGTGTCTGGTAGGGACGTACGCTTGGAACCTAACTACACTGGAACAACACGTCCGGCGTCCGTTGTTCATATGGCACTTATAGACCAGCATAGTGCTTTTGGCGCTTGAGTGACATTGTCTGAAGAGCGCTCATCATCACTAAAAAGATACACCGACTGTACTGCCCTCGTATAAATATCAAATGCAGTAGTCGTTTTTTTTTAAATGCTGAGTTTTTTTTAAATAAAAAGTTACGTCATTACCCCGTCCAATTTACAAAGTAGACAAATAAGATACCTGTTCAAATAATAAGGCAAAATGCAACGTTCATGTATAAATTCTCTTATTTTGCAACGTATTGCATTTGCGCGACTAATATTACAGACTTAGTAACCAACTTGTAAATCGAGCAACATACATTATGGGTGTGAAAAGACTCTTAACGTAGCTGAAACGCACTTGTGCTCTCCGTCATTACGACATGTTTTGCGCTCAACGAAAATAATCGAAAAAAGGCGATACATATAAGACTAGGGACAGTTTTATTTTTTGATGAAAAAAATAAGTCTCACCATCATCATCGTCTGCCTAGCCTTTTCCCAAACTATCTTTGGGTCGGCTTCCAGTCTAACCGGATGCAGCTGAGTACCAGTATTTTACATGCAGCGACTGCCTATCTGACCTCTAAAGCCAAGTAACTGGGTAATACGATACCCCTTGGTAAGACTGGATGTCAGACCTTTTGGCTTCTGACTACTCGTAACGACTGTCAAATATCTACAAATGACAGCCGGGACCAACGGCTTAACGTGCTTTCCGAGACGCGGAGGAAACTCGGTATGTAATTATGGTCACCCATCCACGGACCAACCTCAGCAAGCACGGCTTAACCTTAAAGATCGACCCGTGCGGCTGTCTTTATTGCTAAATAAAGACAGCCGCACGGCACGAGATACCCCAAAACCAAAAATAGGGCGTGGAGTCCCTCTGCGCGGAAGAAGTGAAACTTCGTAATACTACACGCATGCGTTCGAGTGCCACGCATTCACTCTCGTTATTTTATTGAGCTTCTAAATAATATTTTATTGTTTTATTGTTGTACTCTTTTTATTACATAAGTTTATCGAGGTTATATATATATGTCTACTCATGGAAATTGAGCCAAGGCTGGTCACACCGAAGAGTCGAATGCATGACTGTTTGCACGCCATCTTGCGTACCTAGTAGAACTACGTAGTCACCAATCTTGTAATAGCGCCATCTCTTAGTGGTTAATAGCAAAAATTCCCCCTCCATGAAAACGTTAAACTTTTTGGAAGTCGCATAAGAAGTTTCACTTCAAAAATAAGTCTTACCAATGATGTACAAAACCCCTAACCATTCTTCCACTATAACCAGTTTTTGGTAGCTTACAGGTTTGTGTCATGGACAGTGTCAAGGGGTACTCCTCTTCTGTGACGAATTCTAGGTTGCAGCGACAAGCAAATTTCAACGCACCGCTGACACTTCCTTTATAACAACCGTTGGTTTCTGGTGAACAGTCCAGTAGTTCCTGAGGAAAAGAGAAAACTTGTTTTGAAGAAAAAAAAAATAGGAGAAGTATTGGTTTATAGTAGCGGTAGGGCGAGGTTGGGTAACCGCCCAGGGCGCCGGATATAAAGGGCGTCGTCAGGTTTTGAGCTTGGGGGACGGGGGCAGGTGGGTTGAAAAAAAATGTATTTTTAAGGGTTAAATTCAAGATTTACGGATGCAACTGAAGTTCTTCTCAGAATCTAAAATGTAACAACTGCCTCAAAAATGTTAGCATCTCGTAGTGGTTAGATCTTAACTTATTCATATTTATGTAAAAGTTACTAATTTTGTTTTGTTAATTGAAAAGTCGAGATACAAAAAAAAAGTAAGATCACCTCTCCGGAAAAGTTAGTTTTACTTTAGACCTTTTATTCAGAAATAGAATTTTACTTAAATGACTGAGACATTTTTAAGAGCAAAAGTCCAAAATCTACAAGAATTTTGGACTTTTGCTCTTAAAAATGTCTCAGTCAATGGGATCGATTTTTTTTAGACCCTGTCGTGGACAGGTTTGTAGAATAGAATAGAATAATATTTATTTCTGAGTGAATGGTACATTAGGATCTTAATCTAGGAACAGTTTCACATACACTACCGTTGCCGGTGTAGAAATATTAAAATTAGCATAAGAAGCCAAACTTCTAGGCCACAACAAAATAATTATAATAGTTTGTCATCAAAAACGCTAAATAAAGGTATATCCCCATTAATGTAACCGTAATATGATTTTAATACAATGTCAACTTGGAAAGAAGACTGAAAAGTCAAAGTTTACTAATTATATAATGTCAAACGATTAAACAAAAATAAAAAATAATACTAACACATGTCAATAGGTATACATACACAATTACACACACAAAGTATTGTAAAAATATAATGTCAAAGTTCATAATTAAAAAAAAAAAAAAAAAAAACATTAACCAGTACCAATAACAGATTCTATTAATTTGTCTTCTAAATATTCCTTAATGTTATAGTATCTTTTAACGAGCAATAGTTTGAAGAGTATTTTTTTAAACATTGTCAGAGGTAAGTCTTGCAAACTATTTGGTAGATGATTGTAAACAATAATCGACATGCAGTATACATTTTTCTTAAATAATTTCAATTTTATTTGTGGCAGTTGAAGTCTATCTTTATGCCGTGTTCGACTATTTGGCCTGACTGTGCTCGTTTCAAACAGATTATAATGACTCTTAACAAAAATACACATTTCAAAAATATATAGACATGGCAAAGGTAGAATTTTAAGTTTCTGAAACAATGGCTTACAGCTGTCTAAAAAATGAGCACCACAAATTGCTCGGATACATTTTTTTTGAGCTTTGAAAACTCTATCGAAATCTACTGAGTTACCCCATATTATAATACCGTATCTTAGTACTGATGATACATAACCATGGTAAGCCAGCATTGCAGTATCATGATTAACTGTTTGTTTAATTCTTTTCAAGACATATGTAAAGCGATCTATTTTTGCAAGAATTTTATCTATATGTGGTTTCCAACTGCAATTTTTATCGACCGTTATACCCAAGAATACACAATTATCGACTGTGGTCAAGTGAGAGTCTTTATAGTGAATGTCTAGTTTATTTATGTTTGCATTGTATGTCTGAAATTGTATTATGTTTGTTTTGGTCATATTTATTTGTAGATTATTTTTTTCTAGCCAATCGATTGCATTATCCAGGGCTTGGACGATTTCATTTTCTAAGTTTTTATTATAGTCACTCTTAACGATTATTGTAGTGTCATCGGCGAATAGTATGCAATCTTTGCCTATCGCCTCTGGAATGTCGTTGATATAAACTAGAAAGAGTAGTGGGGATACGATACCTCCTTGTGGGGTGCCATGATTATTTTGTTTAAATTCTGACCTAAACGTTTTTTTTTTATTTTGATAAGTTTTAGTTATTTCTACGCATTGTACTCTTTCAGAAAGATAACTTTTGATCCAGTCGTTGGCTTTACCCCGGATTCCATAATGCTCAAGCTTTGAGAGTAGTGTTGTATGGCTAACAAAATCAAAGGCTTTTGTCATGTCTAGGAACACGCAACTTATCTTAGATTTTTTATTTAAACTTTCAGTTATGTGTTTCATTAGCGTAAAACATGCTAAAGCAGTGGAACTGCCCTTTCTGAAACCGAATTGTTCTTTTTTTAGAACATCGCATGCTGTTAAAAAGTTTTCTATTTTAATGCACATAACTTTCTCAAAGATTTTGGATAGGATTGGGATCAAAGTTATTGGGCGATAATTGCTCATGTCAGTCTTTACCCCTTTTTTATAAAGTGGTTTGACAATTGACCTTTTCAGACGTGTTGGGAATACTCCTTCTGTTAGAGACAAATTTATAATGTATGTTAAAGGCGACACTAAACTCTTTGAACATATTTTTAATACTTTAGTGCTCAGGTCGTCATACCCGGTCGAGTTAGTGTTTCTTAGACTGTGAATTATTTTGTAAACGTCTGATTCATCCACTGGTGTAAGGAAGATGCTTTTAGAATTTTGAGGAGTAGTTATTTTCTTGTCATATTGGATGTTTCTATGAGTTTTATTGGTAGTCTTTGTTTGGGATATATAATAGTCATTAAATAAGTCACATATTTGATTTGGATTGTCATAAACTTTATTATTAGCATTAATTGTGTCAATTTCAGAGTTACTAGTCATATTATCTGTGTTTGTTTTAATCATGTTCCAGGCCGCTTTACTTGTATTTTTGGCCTTATTAATGTAGTCTAAGCTATTTAGCTGCTGAGCCTTGTGTATGCATTTTTTCAGTATTTGCGTGTAGTCGTCATATTTTTTTTTGTTTTGTTTTTTGTTGTGTTTGTAGAGATGATATTTTAAGTATAATGTTCGTTTTTTAATACAGCATCTTTTAATACCCTTGGTTAGACCTCTATTTTTCACTTGTTTACAAGTCATTTTGACTTTAATTATAGGAAAGCATAGATTGTAGAAAAGGATAATTGTATCGTGTAACCTGTCAAAGGCATCATTAGTTGAATGAGCTTCGTAAACTTCGTAAAATGATAAATTTGAGATGCAGTTGTTAAATTTAACTATGTTTTCGTCACTGAGCTCTCTTATGTTTTTGAAGCAAAATCTATGGGTGTCTTTAACTTGGCTATCAGTTTCTAAGCTAACCGTTATTGATTGTGCTGATTCGTGGTCTGAAAGTGCTAGATAGTGAATTGCAGATTTAGCGTCGTGTATATTACTTACTATTAAGTCCAAGCTTGCGTTTTTTCTCGTCGGCATTTTTATGTGGTTTATTAAATTATTATTTTTCAGTATAGAATTTAAATCATTGGATGTTTTATTTGCTTTCAATGTATCTATATTCCAATCGCCACAGATAATAATCTTTTTGTTCCCTTTTTTAGCAAGTTTATTGGCAAGAAGTTCCAGATTATTCAAGAATATTGAGGCATCGCGTGTAGGTGTTCTATATATGCACACTATAATTAGGTTAAATTTTGTTATTTCGATGGCACAGCATTCGAATTGTAAGGGGATGGCGAGAGGTAGATTTTTTATTTCATTAAATTGTAGGTTGTTTTTTAATAAGATACACGAACCTCCCCGTCGTTGGTTGGTTCGTGAGAAGGAGGATACTAGTTTATAGTTATTTAGTCTAAGGTTCGGTTCGCAACCGCTTTTAAGGAAAGTTTCAGTTAAGCATATTATATCAACGGAACCCAGTTCCTTTTGTAAATTTGAAATGGCCATCTCTATTAATTCCTGTTTGTTCAATACCCCCGCAATATTTTGGTGGATTACTTTGATTGTAGAATATTTAGTTTTATTTGCGAAAAAACCCAGTTTTCGTGTCCTTACCAGCTTGCTTTATGTTCTCAAAAAAGGCTGTGATTTTGGTTTGTGTTTTTCGCGGTGTCGTGTTTGTGTTTGTTCTGGTGATTATGTGCGTATTTTTAACGCAATTAAGAATCTCAATTTGGTATTTCTTGAAGTCAATTCCAGTATTTAACCTTAAACATAAATGTGATAGATAGTACTGGTGGTAACTTTTCATCGACCTGTCGTTTATGTTATTTGTGTATTCTGAATTGTGTATTTTTAGGTATTTACAATTTTTATAATTTTGTATTATTAATTCTAGGTTGTAGTTAATTGTATTTTCGTTTAGGTAAGCATTATATTGTACGTTGGTAATAAATACAGTATTGTTTCGCAGTTTATAAAGGGCGTTACACAACTCAGTTATAAAAGCGTAAGGGTTTTTGTCATTAGATCCTATCACTAAAACTATAATATCGTCAATGGTCAATGACTTTATGAAGTCATCAGTGCAGCTGTTAAGAATCTGAGCACTTGTTGCATTGGGCTTGATGAAAGACGTCACTTTGTAGTTGTCATTCCATTTGTCTAACCTGGTATTTGTCATAGTTTTATTGAGACCGCGAGCCTGCTGATCCCCAAAAATTACTATTCTATTATGTTTGTCTTTTAAACCGATTTGAGCCATTTCTTTCCTGCTCTTAGGGTGGGATTGTTGCTGATCAAAGTCCGTTAGAATGCCATCATCCGCTTTATTATGGTGAAATTGTTCTTCGTCCATCAAACCTATTAAAACCTCATTTTCCGTGCTTTTATGAAGGGATGGTGATTTAGTGGGCTGTATTTCCTCCACACTGCACATTGAGCCGGCTGTGTTGAATGAATCATTTCCGACATCGCTTGGTGATTGCGCTACTGTGTCAGTGTCAGGTTGATGAGCCATTGTAGGAGGCAGAGTCAACGTGGTCGGAGTAGAGAAACAGCTTTTCCTTATCATATTCGCATATTGTATTGTTCCGATCCTTGATACAGGAGTTACTTGATCGACTTTTAGACAAAGTAAAAATTCAAGAAAAAATAAAATCGAGCTCAAAAAAAGTTAGAATAATTTCGATCCAAAAAGGAGTTATATGGGCGACTTTTAAACAAAGATAAGATTCAAGAGAATTTAGGCTGCACGAACGAGCGAAGCGAGCACGAAAATTTTTATATCATGCCTCGAATTAAGTCCGATATGTAATTTGAGATCAAAGTGTCTACATGCTCCATTTTTTGCAGTCTTACGTATGACAAACACTGACTCCGATCAAAAGTGGTTTTGTCCGATTAACAGCTTTGACTGTAACGTATCCTACACTTGACAAAATTAAGCTTGGCATAATTAAAAAAAAAAGCGATTTTCTCACACTGTATATACATACAAGGTGTTGTTTTGCAACCTCGTCAAAATTCAGGAGGTTGTCACAAAAGACATAAATAATCAATTAAAATTATGGTACCTAGTTAATTATTAATAAAGGCAGATTTTTTTGGTTGTTTATGTTTTGTCAGTATTTCAGAATAACCCCCATAACTTAGTTTAGAAACGTTTGAGATAGTTTGTATGTGTGTAAGCGAGGTTATAGGGCGAGAACCTGACGGTCCGCGGTTAAAACACGGGTGGTTCACACTTACCGATTTCCGTTAAAGAGAAAAAAAATAAAAATATCCTACCCATTTTATTATTGATTAGGGACGAGAATCATTAGCATAGTTACCTCCTTGAATTTGACGAGAATGCAAAACAACACCTTTTATATATTGATTAACGTTTTACGTTTTCACGAACATAATATTTTGGAGGCCAAACTGTAACGATATAGGTCTTATCAATCAAAGTAGAAACCGTTATTTTACACGAAAATCAATTTTTATTATATTTTGCTTTTTTTTTATAATCCTCTCATGTTTCCCACTGCTGGGCAAAGGCCTCCCCTTTCATCTTCCAAACCTCTCTATCTTGTGCGATATCTGGTCATCATCGCCCGGCAAACAAGAACAGATCGTCACACCACCTTCGCCGCGGTCTACCACGACGGCGATTTCCTCTGTCAGGCGTCCAGTGAGTGACGATCTTTGCCCATCTCTCCGGGTGCATTCGCGCTACGTGGCCAGCCCACTCCCACTTTAGCTTGGCTGTTTTTTCTCCGACATCTGCAACTTGGGTTATAGAACGCAGAGTGGTGTTCCTGACGCGATCTGTACGCTTCACGCCTATTATGCTACTCTCCATTGCCCTCTGGCAAATCTTGAGTTTGGACTGCTGTTGTTCGGTTAATGACCAGCTTTGCGCACCGTAGGTTAGGACGGGCAGGATGCACAAATGTCGATGAGTTTTCTTTTCAGTGTCATTGGGAGACTTCCCTTCAATTCCTTCAAATTTAGCTAAGTGTGTAATTTTCATTGCGCGAGACTATACCTGTATGCTCCTACTTCTAGAATCATTTAACTGTATTGCAGTCATTGACTCCAAAACTCCGACGATGCTGAAGGCCCAGCATCCATCACAACGCCTCTGATTTAAGACTGGCTTTACGACACCTTTCGATCGCCTGAAACCGACACAGATGTTAGAAATTTCCTTATAAACGTAGACTGCGTGTAGCTACACTAGACTGTAATTATGCATCAGTCCTCATGTGAGTTGGCCAAGATTATTTCTGGACCTTTAAAAGACCTTAACACTAATGTCTTTTGAGTAGTAACGTGTGGCCGGACCTCTGTTTCGGCGGTATCTTATCAGAGTAGTCAGGTACGAAACGCCGACCTCATGTAATTAAAATAAACTTTTTTCATTTTTTTTCATAGTCACAGTAAAAGTTGAGTAACGTGTGACGTAATTTATAGATGGCTCTTAAGGGTGAACAAGTCGACGGCTCGAACTCGTAGGCCGTCGTGGCTATTATGCATGCTATTTAGTAAAGTTTTTAATTTATTTAGTTTAATTTATTTAGTATTCATTTATCTAGTTTTTATTAAATTATTTATTTATTTCTTTAGTGAAATATACGACAATTTATAACGAAAATGAGCGCGTGAAATTTCATAAATTGAGTTTTGGCCGTATAGATATTATGGAAAAACTACTGGATGTATCTACTCAAAATAAAATATTTGAACTTTTGAATAAATTATCTATCTTTGTACGGTGTCACTTTTTCCATTTTCATACTACGTAAGTTATTTATTTACGCCTAAAGATCAGTTAAATAATTTTAATTGATCTTTAGGCGTAAATAAATAACTGTTGATAAAATACGGAAGTTTCGACGCTCATAACTTCCAAACCAATATTTTTTTTCCAATTCTGCTTCCATACAGGGCTAGATAATGACAAGACCAGTTGATACAATTTTTAGTTTTGAACTTACACCGTCAAACAGACGAGTAATCAAAATACTACGTTTGTATGGAAGAATGACCGACTAGTGTAACCTTAAGTCGGAATAGGTGCGAATGCCGCCGTGGACAGCTATAAAGTAAAGATAGTAAAAGTAAAGAGAGTAAGTAGTAAAGTAGAAGTAAAGATGATAATGGATTAAGTATTAACTTACCAATCAAATGACCTTGGAATTTTGTTCTCATATTTTTTGTTGGTCATTGGTTTGTACTGTGTCTCCAAGTTAATACAGTTCATCGCAATATTTGTGCACCCAGGTAACGGTCTTAACAACATACGATCTGCAAATTCCTCTTTCGACATATCAGAGAATTTTGTCAAACCAAATACTGTGTTGTTTTCTAGTTCGTTTAATCTGGCTATGTCCTTTAGAGATTCCTGAAATTAGTAAATTGTAAAGGGTATCAAAAGACATCTAACGAAGCCGAAAGACACGTGTTCTTCCCGTCATTGCGTTTTTTTGTCGTTCTGGACCATATCTGGGAACCTTCTGGAAGATATTGGCGGGTAAAGTACCTACCAGCCCACGTATTCACAAACGCTCGGATTCGATTTCGTTTCGGTAAGTCGTATGTCTATTTCGCTCGCTTTCCTAATGCCAAAACAAGATAGACATACGACCTATCTAATCGAATTCGAATCCGGGCGTTTGTGAATAGTAGGGCATGCAAAAACCGGGTAGTTTTACAAAACCGCTTTTTTTCGGGTTTCTTGTTTACAAAACTGGTGAAACCGGTTAATTCGGTTTTATTTTCAATCTTTGTTAAAAAAATGTGTAGAATGACATTAAAATGCTAAAGTCTAATCAAAATATGTATTTTTTACGTTTAACTTACCTATGTTTATAATAATGAGCATTTCTTTGTTATAGAATACAAATTATTATTTACATAAACAACATACTCTTAAAATGTAAGGTACTAAGACTAACATACAAAATTAGGAACATGTGGTTGGTACATAAAAGTCTAAAATCACAGAATATACAGCAAGTACCTATAAGTTTTTAAACTGACATGGTCACTAACACTATTAATAACACTTACAACGGGATATTTACCATGTGTATTATTTGTTTGGAACACAAAAAACGAACAAGGAAGAGGGTAGACCGATTTGTCTGCACATAAACACCCACCCGCAATAACTTCAGTTTATCCGTGATCATGGCGTTTGCAACAGCGCCGAAATATCGGGAACTCGAAACAAATAATACACATGGTAAATATCCCGTTGTAAGTGTTATTAATAGGGTCGCCGACCAGAGCACGGACGGCTTCCAGGTGGTACTTCGCAAAAGAACGTCCCTGCAGTCTCGGGTTAAAAGTAGCACTAACACGCTTCTGAGCGTGGTGTCGGACAGAGTGGACAGCCAAATTCTGAGCATTTCGATCGCTCATGCATGTCCAAAATAATAATTATTTTAAGTTGAACTAACATAGCTGTAAATACCTATCTGCTTACTAACATAATAATAATATGGACTTGTATCAATCAATGTGTGCTTAGTCTGAAATACATATTTATAATTGTATTCAATATTTTAATTATTGTTTGGGGAAATTTAAGTATCAATAAGACAGGAGAAACATGCGTGCGTATTTGTTATAATAACAAAAGTTCTAATGATCATATGACATAATTTCATTTGATATAATTTTTGTTTAGTATTACGATGAAATGATATAATGAATTATTGATATAATTATATATATATTTCTGTTTACCTAATATTCAGTTAGTATAGTATTAGGTTAGTATGTTATCCCTCATATATTCCTGCGTCCGATCCCCTATATGGTTGGTGAATCATGTGGGTTAGGTTAGGTTATAACCATGACCATTAGCGCGCAAAGGCGAGCGAGCGAAGCGAGCGTGCCGGTTTTACCATCCTAAAAAACCCGGGTTTCAAATCAGTCAGGGTATCTGTGTTGCATGCCCTAGTGAATAGGGAGCCAGCCCCCGTATTCACAAACGCTCGGATTCGATTTCGATTAGATAAGTCGTATGTCTATCTCGCTCGCTTTCGTAATGCCAAAAAGAGATAGACATACGACTTACCGAATCGAAATCGAATCCGAGCGTTTGTGAATAGGGCGCCAGGTCTACATCAGCACAATTAAAAAAAAAAAAAGTTTTAAATTTTATATTTTAAACTAAGCCTGGACAAAACAAAAACAATTATAAAGAATTGCATAATACAAATAAATTAAAAATAAATATCAATAGAAATAAAATAAATGTTTTATAAAAACAAAATGTCAATACCGTGCATGTCAAGGAAATAAGTATAATATTAGAAATAGATACTGTTCACGCGAATGGAATTTTGCAACCTAATTTAATAACACCCTGTTGAATCGAATCTGGAATGACCTGTTTTCCCCGTGGGCAAAGGTGTACGTGTGTTTACATTTCACATACGGTGTTTTAACCAACACAAGTGCAGTGTTATTTGAAATCTTTTATGAAAAATCTCTCTCTATACAAGACTAGCTGTCCCCGGCATGCGTTGCAATGCACTTTTCACCTACCCTATCTACCTACCTACCCTACCCTACCCTAAACCTTCCCTGGACTACGACAAACATTTTAAAACCAAAATCATCTAAATCTTGTTCTTGAGATATAAAATTACAACGAAAAGTGGCATTGTTTTTTATTTAAATAGATAGAAGATAGATATATATGTAAACCGTTCCTTCACGAAGCGTCAAACATGCATTCTGTACAACAAACTAAATAACTGGTAACTGCACACAAAAATTATTACAAGGAAACGCCTTTCTTTAGGGTGAAAACACACGATTTACGGAAGGACTAAATGTAACGCACTCAAAACATTGTGCTGATAGATGCATTAAAAAGTACAGGGGCCATGGCCCATGGAACTAAAGAAATTAAAGTAAAATAGTGCGTGGAGTCCCTCCGCGCGGAAGAAGTGAAACTTCGTAATACTACACGCATGCGTTCGAGTGCTACGCACTCACTCTCGTTATTTTATTGAGCATCTAAATAATATTTTGTTGTTTTTTTGTTGTATTATTTTTATGACATAATTATTACATAAGTTTATCGAGCTTATTCTACTCATGGAAATTGAGCGAAGGGTGGTCGCACCGAAGAATCAAAATGCATGACTGTTTGCACGCCATCTTGCGTACCTAGTAGAACTACGTAGTCACAAATCTTGTAATACTGCCATCTCTTAGTGAGTTTTAGAAAATATTCCCCCTCCAGTAGCGTTAAACTTGTTGGAAGTCGCATAAGAAGTTTCACTTCAATTACATTAGGAAGTTGGATTTATTTTTCAACTTCTAATGAATAACTACTACCGTCTGGATAAATTTTGGCACAGATAGATTAGTCTGGAATAGCACATAGGATACTTTTTATCCCGGCAGTGCGTCCTGTGGAACAATAACCGAACTGCATGCGAGCGAAGTCGTAGGCATCAGGTAGTAGTAACTTCTAATGAAGTTGGACCTCCAACCCATGGCCAAAAAAATATCTTAATGAAGATGAGAAAAAGTGCCTTTCAGCTTCGTTAAGGGTGTGGTTTTCACCCTTTATTAAATAACTATATCAAAAGTATTATAATAACCTTACCTGAAAGTTTTCGAACCTTCTCAAATATTCTTCATGGTTGTAAGTTTTTTTAAAATCTCTCAAATAACTGTCGAATCTTATCTTAGCCAGGTTTAAAACTTTTTCATGTCTTTTGACCGTATCAGTTATTTTGATCAAATTGTTCCATTTTTTGTAGAGTTCCCAGGCCGCGAATAATTGAACCATTATGAATATAAAAACAACTATGGTTTCCCAACGTATTTTAAATATTCCTTTTTCTTCTAGACTGTGTGTCTCATTTTCTTGGGGTGGGCCTTTCTTCTCCTTTTGTTCCAAAAACATTTTAAATGATTTTAAAAGTCCACTAAACTAAGGATCAGGCGTGTTTTACACCTGCACTGTTGAAAAGGATACAAAATACTATTAATATTTTTCCTGTAGAACATTTGCAACAATACACATAAGTACCTAGATAGGTTAATATTATACCGCCCATTGTTATGTTTGCGGTAAATACAGAATTATTGGTACTTTTAATACATATTTCCTTATGTCATTATAATATGTTAAAAGCTTTTTTTTTTTAATAATTACCAAATAAACTTTGTTGTTATTTATAAAAATAAATATCTACATGGAGAACCATGTAGATATTTATTTTTGTCTCTCTTTGCTTTGATTATTTTGTATGTGTGTAGGCACAGTCGGTGATAGCTATTACCTGACCCACCGTAATAACAAACGAATTTGAACGCTCTTGCTGTAAAGTTAAGGGTTATTCAATCCGTATGAGTTTGTCAGACAAGCGCTAGTCGATGAACAAATACAAATACGAAAAATTATTTGATCTTTAAAACGTTAGTGTTAGGTCATTTATAACTACTTGTTATGCAATTTTGATTTTTATACTGTGATACTTAAAGTTTAATTTGGTATTGTAATATGATTAGTGTCATTGCTACCATTAGCTTATTTTAATTATAATTGTAGAGTTCAAATCCTGCGTCATGGAATTATTGTTTTGCTTTCAATTTAGAATTTATTCATTAAGTATGTAAAGAACTATAGACGGACACTTTCTTCAAATGCAAAATATTTTAATTGGTAATATGTTCGCCTAACTTGTAATTGGTGGGCAAGTTGAAAGATAAATATGCGTTTTATACTTAACAACAAAGGTTTTTAAGAATAAAAAAACAACTGATTCTGTAAGATATTGGAGCATAGAATAACAAAGCACCTAGCATCAGAGACTTAATTACAATTTAATGAGAAATTTCTTGTCTTTCAACAAATGAAATAAACTGTTTAGAGCTACAACTTCTCCATGCGAAGGTAACAAGGCAGCTCATCATCAGCTGCCTAGCCTGTTCCAATCTTTATTGGGGTCGGCTTCCAGTTTAATCGGATGCAGCTGAATACTAGTATTTGCCACAGGGCATCAAGGGAAACCTGCGTAAGCCTATTAGGTTAATAAAGAAACAATAGATTGGTTGTTATATACATACATGTATCGAAGTGCAATAGAGGTTGTACAATAAAAAAACAGAACTTTTTATAAAACAGCCTTTTAATTATTACTATATAAAACAGATATTGAATTAAGGCATTTTGTCCAATAGGCTCTACAATATATTGTAACATTAACAAAAATAGTTTTGGCAAATATAACTACTTATTACAAAATGACACTAGCTTTTTTGCTAAAAAAAACTTCTGTTCAATCAATTCCTTTGCCCAGCAGTCGGACAGTAATAGGCTTGTATTATTCAGTTTATTCATTTTTATACAAATTTCCTACATCTTTAAATATTCATCTTTTAATATCGAAGCTCTTGGCAATAAAGCCATTGGCTGATACGACTATCGGCACAATGACTGCTGTACTCACATCCCACATGTCGACAACCTCGCGGGCCAGATCTAGATACTTGAATTTTTTATCTTTGTCTGCATTCACGAGGCTCTCATTATGCGGGACCGTTATATCAATAATAGGGATGATGACTGGGTAAAGAAAAAAAAAATCTATTTTGTCCGTCAATCAGGTAATACAAAAATATTTGATACGTATTTTTTGTTTTATCAAGTTAACAAAAAAATACTTAGTTAAAACGCATTAAAGTTGGAGAGTGGGGGCTCACTACGTCACAAGTATAAAATGTACTGAGCCGTGACGTCATGCGCCAGCCCTCGCTCGAGCCAGCCCGCGATGCTGTGCCAGTAGTTTTAAATCAGCCCCTAAATAATGATACCATTCAGATCCAGCCTGTCCCCATGCAGTCCTCCACCAGCGACGCCCTAAGCAGAGGTTCGTACCCCACAGGGGGTGCCCTTAGCGTGCAGTCGCTTAGTTTGTAAGTTTTTATGCCCTGGCTGGAGGCCTTACTCTAAAGGCACCCACAGGATAGTCCGGTTAAGCAGACGACAACCTCATAGGTTGAACTGCGAGATGCCACTCAAAAAAAAAAAAAAAAAAAGTCATGCGCCATTTCAACTCAAAATATCTCCGTAATTTTACGATTACGTAAAAAAAGAAAAAATACGTGTCAAATACTTTTTAATAATCTACCCGACAGACAAATAAAAAAAAATGAGTCACCATCCCTATTATTGCCCGACGCTCTAATCGATCTATCACCACAATTTCAGGCAGCAGGCTTAGCAACAATAGTCCTGTCAGTGACGATAGGTCGATCCCAATACAACGTAGTATTACCATTATCGAGTACTGAGTCGGGCGCATACTTATAGTATGGCACTTCTGATTCCACAAAGTTATACTTCACAGCAAGTTGCTGGTGGGTAATGCTATGAAACGAGGTTGTTTATATTATTATTATTTTACACTGTTTAGAAATGATTATCTAAAACATTGTTAAGTATAATTCTTTGCTTTTGTACTTTATAATTTATAACACTAAGAATTACATAATTATTTTGTATTGTATTGTGTAATTTTGTAACAATAAGAACCACATAATTATGAATCCATCACCTTATATTTTTCTTGTTATTTATTTATTTATTTGAATTATTTTGTTGACATTGTTATATCACTGGGTCTTTGTGTACATATTATTGGTCCCTCTTTAGGTAAACGTCGTTATGTGTAAGCGCGAGGGTAGCCGGTGAAATGCAAATCTTCTTACGTTTTTTGCAATTTGCAGGTCAGTGTCAAGTTGTATTTAGATTTTTTTTTTTAATTATGCAAATCCACTTCATATTTATTTGTAGACACAAAGAGGATGGTTCCACACAACTACAAAATTTATACAAACTGTTTAGTTATGGTCTAGCATAAATCTTCCTTTCAACACGCCAAAGACAATATACCTCAGGACGGACGGACGGACGGACGGACTGGACGGAATATGGCCATAACTTCGGTTGCCCGCGTGAGGGTCAGCGTTTGTCTTAGTCCTTCAACCACTTGAGCAACAAAATTCATCCTTACTGCTACATCAATAAGGCGTTGTCTTTGGTGATTGTTAGCATGACAGAGTATTTGTGATTGGGATATAGTGCAATATGTTTCTTTTAGCGCTTGAAATAAATTATCAAGAGGGTTCTTGGTAAACATTGATGTCATGTCTACTCTATTTTTGTACTGTACCCTTTTTACTTGTAGTATAATGCAAATTCTTAGTCATAACTAGAAGTTATGAAGTGACCATCGTGTCACTACCATAGACTAAGTAGTAAAAATATGTATTAAAAGAGCTCTCTCATACCATTATTTTTTTGTGTCTTGTATGATTCCAATACTCAAATACTTTTAATTTCTGTCTTTCATAAGAATCATAACATATTCAAGCAGAGTTAATGAACTTTACAGGACCACCGCGCGTGCCTCCTTTACCAAATGAAAAAAATAATCACGTAAATCGGCACAGGCATCGCGGAGTAATCGTTGAACAAAAATAAGTACATGAAAAAAAAATCCGGTGAATACTTATGTATTCACAGCACCTCCTCCTTTTTTAGAAGCCCATTAAAAATAAGATACCGTTGCTTCCGAATATGACGTTGCGTGAAAAGAAACATGCGTCACACACCAAGATGGACGTTCTTAATGCCGCCAATAACGACGCAACTGGCAATTTACTTTTAATTTCTTATTAGATGAGTATTTTTTTTGCTATTTGGCAATTATTATATTTTGTTCAATTATTTATACTAACACTAAATTGTACAGAAAACCGTACGTCGGTAGTAATAAGACCTGTATAAGCTGGCCCCTTATTCTAATAAATTCCGCCTTACGCTAGGCCAAGTCACGGTCATAGTCTTACTTCTGACGTGCAGCATATATCGAATAGGGATGATGACTGGGTAAAGAAAACGAAATTCTATTTCGTCCGTCAATCAGGTAATACAAAAATATTAGATACGTATTTTTTGTTTTATCAAGTTAACAAAAAAATACTTAGTTAAAACGCATTAAAGTTGGAGAGTGGGGGCTAACTACGTCACAACTAGGTATAAAATGTACTGAGCCGTGACGTCATGCGCCATTTCAACTCAAAATATCTCCGTAATTTTACGATTACGTGGAAAAAGAAAAAATACGTGTCAAATACTTTTTATTAATCTACCCGATAGACAAATAAACAAAAATGAGTCACCATCCCTATTGTACTCTACTACTAGTACAGTAATCTAAGGTTTATTTCGACAACAATAATGCTTGTTCGGTAATATAGGTTGATTCGTAATTAGTTACCGATACTTGAAGACGTGATTATACTCATGATAACACACAACTTTCGCAAAGGAACATTTGTTTGATACACATTCGCCTTTATTACAAGCTGATAGGCTAAAGGCGCGTGCGCGCGAATTTCATACGGCTGTTGTGTTATTGTGATAAAAGTGAATTAGTATACAAATGTTTCCTTGGGAAAGCTGTTTGTTATCATTAGAATTACATTCGTTTAAGTATCGGTCATTAATAACCAGTCAGCCTTTATATCTAAGGCACATGAGTTACAATAATTTTATGAAAACCTAAATATTTGAGTATTTTTATGCAGGCGGGAAGGCAACTACAAAACTTATGGCAATAGTTTGGCGACTGGTTCCAAGCATCTTCATTGGTTGAAAAATTGTTAATACTTTCTATTATACAAGGTGTTGTTTTGAATCCTCGTCAAATTTAAGGAGGTAACTATGCTAATGATTCTCGACCCGAATCTTCAATAATAAAATGGTTAGGTCATTTTTATACTTTTTCTAATATGACGGAAATCGGTAAGTGTGAACCACCCGTGCTTAAAAGCGGCCCGCCCGATCCTCGCCCTATGACCGCGCCTTCACACATACAAACAATCTCAAACGTTTATTCGATAATTTATTATTCCCTAGACCACGTTAAGCGGGTTATTCTGAAATACTGACAAACTTAAACAACCAAAAAAATCAGTGTTTATTAATAATTAACTAGTTACCGTAATTTAAATTGATTATTGATGTCTTTTGTGACAATCTCCTGAATTTTAACGACGATGCAAAACATCACCTTGTATTGTTTGGACTTAGTTATAGTGACGCCATCTATAATAAGCTTTAACAGGCCTTCCCCATTGACATATTTATAATTCTTAAGATCTACTTTAGCTGCTACTTACGTATAAAACTATTACAATTAAAAACATTATTTAAATATTACATATTTACTCATATTAGCTATGTATAATTGTATATTAATGTTTAACAGTTATGTATAATCTCAGAGTACGTACAATTATAAAGAAGAGTAATTAATTAATATAACATTTTGATACAAGCGAATTTGCTTATCGATACACAAAAAAAAATGCCTATACATTCAAAAATAACACAAACTTAAAAGGCAAAATAATGTAACTTATACGTAAAGTAATGCTGCAAACGTTTTGGAGCCTACATACCAAAGCGGGGCCAGGGACCGAAAAGGTAAACCTTATAGGGTCCAACATATGGGTTAAAGGTCTAACCGGTTCACTTTTTATCCCGATTAATCGGTCCCTGCGTCAGGCATGTCGGCAACTTTCGTTCGCGTTAAGTTTTTATGCCGCCGACATTCACGACGGCTTTATAAAGTTAAGTAGTCATCGTATTTGCAATAGTTGGAGTGCAAAGTGTGTAAAGACTGCAAAGATCTACGAATGACAGCCGATAGCAACGGTTTAATGTGTTTCGAGGCACATACCTATTCCTTTTAAGAGCGTTTACGCTTTGCGTAATTTCATATAAACTTTGAAGTCCTTATTTTCCGATATGACTGAACCGATTTTAATGAAGCTTCATACTCATAAGTAGGATACATAGGTCTAAAAAGTTACTAAAAACATTTTCGAAAAATAATGTTACAGCTAAATTAGACCGATCATAAATTATCTATTTAAGCAGAAATTTACAAATATCATTTTTTTCAAGACATTTCGAAAATGTTTTAAGTAACTTTTTAGACCTTTGCTTATGCGTATGAAGTTTCATTAACATCAGTTCAGTCATTTTGGAAAATAAGGGCTTGAAAGTTTGTATGAAATGCCGTAAGGTGTCCATTTAATTGTATGTAGCCAAAATAAGCAACTTGCATAAAAATAAAAGTACAAAATATTATTTGTACATTACCCTGTTACAAAAGTATGGGTCATATAAAATGTGTATCAAAAACTTAAAATAACTTATCACGATTGTAAAGGCAAGATATACTAGATACATGGTTAGTTATTCCTTCAGACCGAGTTACAGATCCGTTTGGACCGCAGACTTGACCATATTAGAATCCTTACTGCGTTTGGCTGTTTCAGCCATTGCGTTTTGCTTTTAACTAAATTTAAACATAACTTCATCAACAGTAGTTTGATTTTATTTACGACATTAGATTTAAATATCTCTTACGATATTGTCTAATGTCGAAACATGACTTATTGAAACATTAAATGTTACGTCAATTAACAGTAACATAGAGTAAAATAATAATGAAACAAGCAATCAAACCTACGTTGCTAAAACCTGTTTGCAAAAAAAAAAATACAAACGAATGGCACAGTTCTATTCAGAACAATCGGTTGTCTACAACCTGTTTTTTTATATCCCATAACTCTAGGGTTATATTCTGTAGGTAAAAATAATACTAAAGTTCCAAGAATAGGTGGTCCAAAAATGCATAGTTTCGGAGATATCGTCAATCATAATTTACTTAGGTCAAAAATTGTAACCAGTATGACGAATCTTTACTTTTGCGAGGTTGCCAAACTTCGCAGAGTGTATTAAAATAGTAGTAGTTTCATTGATAAATACGAGTAATTCTTTTTATTCAAACCAATAATTCATATGTAAAGCTAAGAAAACGCGAAAAAAAAAAGTATGATTGAAACATAATTTATATGCCAGTTGATTCTTTGATATGGTCTCTATCATATCCTAGAGTTATGGGATATAAAAAAACAGGTTGTATAAAGACCTTTATCACTCATTTAATATAAACATACCCTCCTTTTAACGTCCGCCGCAGTCGGGTAAAAAGTCCCATAACCTCCACTTTTCACTACTTGACATCAACAGAGGCAACTTCGTTTGCCAAGCCGCAGATATTAGTGCCAATAGCCAGGTTGAGGTACCCATCGTTGCCAAAGTCTTTGCCCCAAGAATTCCTGGCTATGTAGAATGGCACATCAGCTGACAGATCATAGCCGACTAGTTCTACTGCATGGTTTAGTTCCATTGGAGAGCCACTGGAATGGAAGAAATAGAGAGTTCATTACAGGAGGAGCTCATGGCTAAATAATAACATCCGCACGGGTCGATCTTTAAGGTTAAGCCGTGCTTGCCGAGGTTGGTCGCGGATGAGTGACCATAATTACATACCGAGTTTCCTCCGTGCCTCGGAAAACACGTTAAGCCGCTGGTCCCGGCTGTCATTTGTAGATCTCTGACAGTCGTTACGAGACCGAAGCCAAAAGTCTGTTATCCAGTCTTACCAAGGGGTATCGTATTACCCAGTTACTGGGTTGTGGAGGTCAGATAGGCAGTCGCTTCATGTAAAATACAAGGTGTTGTTTTGTATCCTCGTCAAATTCAAGGAGGTAACTATGCTAATGCTTCTCGTCCCGGAGCAATAATAAAATGGGTAGGTAGTTTTTATTTTTTTTCTTATTTACGGAAATCGGTAAGTGTGAACCAAGTAAGTGTTTTAAACGCGGCCCGTCTGGTTCTTGCCCTATAACCTCGCTTACGCACATACAAACAATCTCAAACGTTTATTCGATAATTTCTTATTCCTAAGAAATACTGACAAACATAAACAACCAAAAAAATCAGCGTTTATTAATAATTACCTAGGTACCGTAATTTTAATTGATCATTTATGTCTTGTGTGACAACCTCCTGAATTTTGACGAGGATGCAAAACAACACCTTGTATTTTGATTTAAAAGAGTGTCCATCGAGTTTCTTGCCTATTCTTCTCCATAGAAATCTACGCTTTGAAACTACAGTACTTTCACAAGTTATTATACCTTGTGACTGAGACTGTAGCTTCACGTTTTATTTTTTGTTTTTGTCTTTCAAAAGTGCCTGTAATGGCCTAATTGAAATAAATGCTTTGAGTTTGAACGCACTCAAAACATGGTTACTGATGGATGCATTGAATAGATCAGCAGTCATGGAGGTTTTAAATGTAAGCAATGTTGCCATCTCACCCGCAGTGATACTGTATGACTCCTCCAAGGTAGTTTTGCCAAGTGAGCGCGTTGACTGCCACTGTGACCGGTCCATGCGTCGCCAACGCTGACAGGATCTTGTCTTCAGCTCCCACGAATCTGGAAAATAATGTTTTTATGTTAAGTATAGGAGAAAGTAAGAAATAAGGCTCAAATTCACTTGTCACAAGTAAAACTGTTCACTTTCATGCCCGTTTTGTTATTTTTCGCCTTAGAAGCACCACCGGTAAGACCTAGGGGGTATTCCGTCTCTTTCTCGACCACCGAGTCGATCATAGTGACCCTGTTTTAAGTCTTATCAAGACTTCATACACACTACACTTTACTATACTTCGTTACTTTATGTGGATAGAAATAGAGCTCATAATCCGTTGTCACACCATATGTCCCTGGTTTTGCAATAACGTCAATAATTTCAACCGTATACCTACTACTTAACACAAGGTTCACACTTACTCGTCACAGGTAAAAGGCCACTTTGATTCCCGTACTGTTTCTTCTTCGCCTTACAAGCACCATCAGTGAGACGGACAAGGTATTCTGTCTCGTTCCTCACAACCGAGTCAAGCCTTGCCACGACTTCATTCAACTTACAACTTTGTCAGGATTGAAATACAGCTCAAAATTCCTTGTCACAGCAGCAGTACGCGACTTCAGTATAATATCAAACAGCTAGCAATAAAGTTCGAACTTACTCATCACAAGTAAAAGACTTCACTTTTACGCCCGTACCGTTCTTCTTCGCCTTACAAGCACCATCGGTGAGACGGAGAGGGTATTCCTTCTCTTTCTCGACCACCGCATCCGTCATCGTCAACCAATCGAGGAGCAGACAGATGTCGCCACCGGCGCACCCGCTGTTGCCTAGACCGGCGCAGTCTATTACTTCCTGAAAGAATTAATTAATGGTTAATTTCTGTAAGATAAAAAATTACCAAAATGGATTTTAAAAACAAAAACCTGCCAGGTGCAAGTCAACCACACACTGAGAAGGGTTCCGCAGTCGGGATAAATATTTGCGCAAGAAACTATAATATAACGAGTAAAATGGCTGTGAGCAATCAGGACGGGCAGACAGACGGACAAGGCTATATTATAAGTGCTCTGTGTTTTATATTTGGGTACGCCTGAGCCCCAACGTGGTAACATTAGTGTTTTTACGAAAAATCAACTTATAATTGTTATTGAAGTGAAACTTCTTTTGCGACTTCCAACAAGTTTAACGCTACCATGGAGGGGGAATATTTTCTAAAATTCACTAAGAGATGGCAGTATTACAAGATTTGTAACTACGTAGTTCTACTAGGTACGCAAAATGGCGTGCAAACAGTCATGCCTTCGCACAATTTCCATGAGTAGAATAACCTCGATAAACTTATGTAATAATTATGTAATAAAAATAATACAACAATAGTTATTTTCACTTCAGTAGCTCAAACATGTAGGTTTTGCTGCCTGAAATCAGTGAGCAAAATGCGATTTTGCTCACTGAGTGAGACAGAGAGAGAATTCCGAACGTGTTTGTCTTTGAGGTCGAATTCAAAATCGGAACTTCGAAAGGGCTGGTCTTTGTCTCTTTTTCTTTCTAATGGCGGGAAAGAGATAGAGTGTGAATGTTTCGAATTGTATGATTAACCCAAGGCTGAATAAGAAATTCGGGGCTTTCTGAAAAAAATAATTAAAAAGTTACTTTGTCTCACTCAGTGAGCAAAATCGCATTTTGCTCACTGATTTCAGGCAGCAAAACCTACATGTTTGAGCTACTGAAGTGAAAAATATTATTTAGAAGCTCAATAAAATAACGAGAGTGAATGCGTGGCACTCGAACGCATGCGTGTAGTATTTTTAATTTTAATTATAAGCTGTTTTCGACACTTCCTGTTTAATTACCGCTAAAAAGAAAAGTAGGCAAAAACTTAAGAACCGAGGTCCCTTTTTTGAGTCGGCACCCATCAATGAAACGAGAATCAGGCAAGGACGAAACGACACAAAAGATGTAGATTTACGAGCTATAACAGGATAATAAGCTATTTCCTGCAATGAATTTGGCAACAGGAACGGTTCAATTTTATTCCTTAGGTACATACCTATTGAGTATTTTAAATTATTTCCTGAATGTGAAAAAGGTTTGTGTGATAACTGATAATATTTTGCAAATAGGTTTCTACAAAGATTTCTCTATGTTGACTTTTTTTAAACTAGATACGGCTGGTGCTTCATTTCTGAACTGCCCGACTACTCCGAGAAGAAACAGCCGAATCAAACTTAGAGGTCACAGTCTATTTTAGGGTTCAGACATAATCTTGGTCAATTCGGTTGTGGACTATGCAGATAAGTGTCTGTAATGGTATTTTGAAGAAAGCAACACACAGATTTGAGTGAACCTGCCCACTGTCCAGCCTGTGCAAGAATTAACTTAAGGCGTAAGGTGTAAGGCAGATCGGAGTGCAAACTGATACCAGGAATTCAGCACATGATTATTAGACCCTCCAGCATATAAAATTTAAGACATTTTATAAAAAAAAAAATATAATCTGTTGGTCCGTTTCAACGGGTCTATGTTTGCGTCTACATAGACAATCAGTCAATCAGCTGTTTAAGAAGAACGCATCATGTATTAAGAAGAATGCAGCACCTGCGGGGTAATTACCATAACTATCTATGCCTATCATCTTTATAATTTGGTTTCGATTTTCTCCTACTGTATTACGTTTTCACGAACATGGAATTTTGGAAGCCATACTATTAGAAATAGGTCTTATCTCAACGTAGAAACCGTAATTTCACCAGTAAATCAATTTTCAGTTCTGCTAACTGGCATACATAATATATTATTGTTTGTGACTGTACTAGTTAATATGTTTGTTTGTTTTGTTTATATAACGACTTACCTGCACACTAAGTTTCTCAAGCGTGCCAGTTTTGATAGCAGCCATTGCTTCGATGGTGCCCACGGTGCTGAAAGCCCAGCAAGCTCCACACATACCCTGGTCTTGTACTGGACCTATCACTCCTTGAGTCCTCCTGAAATATTTTTAAATCCATGATATGAGTAGAAGAAGACCAAAGAAAATGGTATGGAGAATGTCAGACTGTCTATCCCTTTGGGGATTTCGGACAGATTATGTATGTATATTACTAAGTCAGGAGTAGGACATAAATAATTGTCGTCAGACGCGGTGCTTTACTGCCTACTAAATAAAAGCGAAAGTAATTTTTTTTTATATAAATTATGAAGTCGCCCATTGTTTGTTTTACATGCAGACATTTTATGAACATATAACTTCTCATTTATAAAAAAAGTTATTAAATTAGAACCTTAACCGATCACTTGCATGATTACATAATATTATTAAATATTACTTATAGAATGTATCTACCGATGAACAAGAACGGCGACAAAAACTGGTTTTATATTGGGCCGCAGTGTGGGCGATGGATTTATAATATCTATCATTAGAATAATACTAGTTTGTAAACCTTTATGGAGTAAACCTTTTCTATTTTATTAATGAGTTAACTGGTGCGTTGGTGCAGCACATACATTATTTAATTATGTAGGTGATTAGTAAATTAATTAGACAAGTTTGTCCTATCCGCCTAACCATTACCCAAATATGTTGGGGTCGCCTTCCAGTCTAACCAGATGCAGCTGAAAACCAGTATTTTACATGGAGCGACTGCCTATCTGACCTCCACAAGCCAGATAGTACTAAGTAATACGATACCTCTTGGTAGGTCTGGTTGTCAGACTTTCGGGCCACTGCCTACCTGTAACGCCTGCCAAGGATCTACAAATGACAGCCAGGACCAACGGCTTAACGTGCTTTCCGAGGCACGGAGGAAACTCGGTATGTAATGTAATGCAAGCGCGGCTTCATTCACCTAAACATTGATCCGAGCGGCTGTTATAATTTAGCCACTAGCTCCACGAATTAAGCAAACAGTACACAACTTAATCAGTCAACCAGGTGACTAGCGAAACTGACGCTTATTGTGGAGTGTTGAAGGTCAGGTATTATGCCCTCGAAGTTACGTTGACCCACAAAATATGCCATAACCAGACGTAACCCAACAAAATAATCAACAAAATAATCAACAAAATCTGTAGCTGTGGCCATAGAATATACTCTGCTAAGAAACCGGTTACTAAAAGCATTAACTAGTTTGTGATTAACCTTCGTTGCCACGCCGATTGACGAATAGAACCATACTTACCAAAAATAATGTTATATTTTGTTCTTGGTGATAATCGTAACTGTTTACCTTTTATTATGGTTCCAATAATAAAACAAATAAGCATGGTGATAACAACGGCCAAGTGCTAGTCGGAAAGGTACCGTTGTCGATAAAAAGAGTTTAACTTTATTTTATTTTCATTTTCTATACTAATATTATAAAGCTGAGGAGTTTGTTTGTTTGCTTGAACGCGCTAATCTCAGGAACTACTGATCCCGATTTGAAAAAAATCTTTCAGTGTTAGATAGCCCATTTATCGAGGAAGGCTATAGGCTATATATCATCACGCTACGTCCAATAGCAGCGGAGCAGCAATGAAAAATGTTGCGAAAACGGGGAAAATGTGACGCAGACGAAGTTGCGCTGGACAACTAGTTTGTTATAATATCGGCCATAGTAATACATTCTCCGCAAAGTGTTTTTGTTCAAAAGATAGGGGGACCCTAGGTAGCGCTGTCTGTCGGTCCTTGGGACCCAATCATACCGCAGAATAGTTGAAAGTTAAAAAAAAAACTACCTAAAAGTAGGTAATCTGATATCAATAATAACTTAAAATGTTGTGTTCACTAGTTACACTAGTTAAGGTTTAGAATAAAACCACCAAATTATCAGTAAGTAGATGAATGACTTTGGGGGAACGTGCTCTCGCTACCCGGTTTAATTGTTGACTGGTTGAGACGTTACCTCAAAGCAAACGCTACGTTTATTAGAATACCACATCTCTTAACCTGTTTAGAAAGGTCATCTGAATAAAAAGGTCAAAATATACGGAAATTTAAGTAAGATTCACTACGAAAATCAAATAAATAGTTTGAATAATATCCATTATAACATTTATAACAGAAGATTAATTATAAATCATTTGATTTTTCAATGTCTCTCTTCCGCTGACGTTAGTACAATTTTATGTTTTAATTACCTACATACTAAAAATAGATACCTAATTGGTCTGCACAAGTGAACCAAAGACGCAGCCATCCTAGGTCGACTGGTTTAATTGACGTCACCGAATTACTTTGACTAGAAACTTATGTCCATTTCAATAACACCCGAAATCTACGATACGTATAATAATAACATATTATCACCCCTGTAATCCCCGAAAGGACAGGCAGAGCCTGTAATAAAGTTTTAATGTAATAAGTCTACTAATAAATTGGTGTTTATGTAGGTGCGCATTATTATTACATTAAATAGCATTCTATCCCAGCCACAAATGACTGAATTACTAAAAACCGGCCAAGTGCGAGTCGGACTCGCGCACTAAGGGTTCCGCACCATTATTTATAAAATCACTTTTTTGTCTGGGAGCCCCCTTAAATATTAATTTTATTTTGTTTTTAGTATTTGTTGTTATAGCGGCAACAGAAATACATAATCTGTAGAAATTTCAACTGGGTAACTATCACGGTTCATGAGATACAGCCTGGTGACAGACGGGCGGACGGATGGACAGCGAAGTCTCAGTAATAGCGTACCGTTTGACCCTTTGGGTACGCAACCCTAAAAACTAGGTACCTAATCTGAAGACATCTCTGATGTTGTCGCAGACATTAAAGTCTGTGGTCTAGTGGTAGCACTTGGAACCACTAGACCACTGACTGAATGCTTGAGATTCTGGGTTCGATTCCTTAGGACTGACGCAAAGTGTATTGGAAAGCTAGAGATTGGGCAAAGTTTTATTTATTTATTTATTTATTTAAACTTCATGTACAATAGTGGTACATAGGCGGACTTAATGCCACAAGGCATTCTCTACCAGTCAACCTTTTAGTTTTGAGGATCCCAGAGACTGGATTCGCGGCATTCTGAAAGTGGGACTAAGGAACTAATCTCTCGAAATATGGGTGTATTAAAGGATCACTATATGCTCCACCTCCTATCCCTCTTAGCCGAAAAACATGCAGCCAAAGTGACCTTTGCGCTGCCACCGACGACGCGGTGGAAATGGCGATTTCCTGGGCTAAAAAGATATAAAAACTTTCGTGCCAGCGACACGAAGAAGAAGAAAGAATCTCCACTGCCGCCCCCTACGGGTACGCGTAGGTATGGTCAAGTATGAAATTTAGTCACGTGAAAACCTGCAAAACGCAGTGCTATGACATTTTATCTCGTATGTATGTACCTACTTGTAATATTCGATTATGCATGTGCAGTTCATTGACACACTGCAATCAAGGGTAAATAATGAGATACATAATACTAGTTATGACTTAGTCACTATTTTGTTATGATTTGATCTACCGTACCTATTCCCTAAAGTGATTACAGTAATCATGCACTTAACGTACCTTCCTAATTTAATTACTACACATTCCTAATGGTATTCGATTTTGTTAATAACCAATCAAATCAAAATATTTTTATTTCACATAGGCCTACATGGGCACTTGTAAAACGTCGACAAAAAGGTGCTCGGTTCGGGTTGGTCGTTTCCAATGGAGAAGAACCGGCAAGAAACTCCATGGTTACTCTTTTAAAATCATTTGGCGTTACAATTTTTCTATGTTACAACGTTGGCACTTAAGTATGAGAGGACATCGTAGGCCCGACAATAAGTCGTTGCTTACTACAAAACGTAGAACAAGATAAAAAGTTACCAACACATCATCTATTGCTTCATGTTTTAAGGTACAGAAATGTAGCCACAAAGACAGCAGCAAGATGATCTGACCTCCACAACCCAGTTACTGGGTAATATTATAGGACCCCTTGGTAAGACTAGATGTCAGACTGGCAATTTATTTTCTACCCTTTTTATTGATTCCTTTACTTTACGTAGCAGGTCATAGGTAAATATCGACAGGTGCTCGGATCGATCTTTAAGTTAACCCGTGCTTACCTAGGTTGGACCGTAAATGGGTGGCAACTGATCACCCATTACATATCGAGTTTCTTCCGTGCCTCGGAAAGCACTTTAAGCCGTTTGTCCTAGCTGCCATTTGTAAATCTTTGACAGTCGTTACGAGTAGTCAGAAGCCAAAAGACTGACAGCTGTGTTTTTACCAAGGGGTATTGTATTACCCAGTACTAACTGGGTTGTGGAGGTCAGATAGATAGTCGCTCTATTTTAAATACTGGCATTCAGCTGCATTTAGTTAGACTGGAAACCCACCCCAACATAGGTGGGAAAGGACTAGGCAGATGATGATTGATTCCTTTACTTACAGTTCATACATTTACAGTAAAAGAAAAATAACATACAGGATTACTGGTAACTCGTATTACTTGCAGGACATCATAGTAGGGTTAAAATGCAACAAATTAAGCCACGAAATTCAAACTTCACGAAAGTTTTTATATGAAAAATCCCAAATTAAATCATTTATATCATCAACTATTTTAACCCTAATACGACGTCATGCAAGGAATACGTCGAGTTACCAGTAAACCTGTATATGCACAGACTTACCAATCAACCTGCAATGGCAACGTAGCCCTCTTCTGCCTGATAATAATATAAATATTATCATGGGGTTCATTAGCACAGTTTGCATGCTTTCCTCCATCATCAGCATCCCTCACTGCCCTATTAGTCCGGTTTCTCCTGCTACTATAAGTATCCGGAATCCTTTCATCAGCCAGGTGGAGCTCCTTAAACTCAGTTTTGGACATGTCTGATAGCTTTGTCAGACCATATTTGGCTTTGCAATGATCTGGTCCTCTTGATCCAGCATTGAGTGCATCTATTTCCCGTACTGATGCCTGTGAAAGAGGTTTTTATTTATAGATTGCTATTAGGGATGTTTAGAAAAATGCTGTAAATTATCTGGAGTGCATGCCAATAGGGGATAATCCTATTTTTTTTTCTTTGTCCGTCGGGTAGTTTATTAAAAAGTATTGGACACGTATTTTTTCTTTTTTCACGTGGTCATAAAATTACGGAGATATATTGAGTTGAAATGGCGCATGACGTCACAGGTAGGTAAGTTTTATACCTACTTGTGACGTAGTAAGCCCCACTCTCCAACTTTAATGAGTTCTAACTAAGTAATTTTTTGATATTTTGACAAAACAAAAAATACGTGTCTAATATTTTTGTATTACCCGTCTGACGGACAAAATAGAATGTCGTTTTCTATACCCAGTCCGATCCCCTATTATTATCAATTATTAC
This sequence comes from Cerastis leucographa, assembly GCA_963082945.1. Classification (NCBI taxonomy): domain Eukaryota; kingdom Metazoa; phylum Arthropoda; class Insecta; order Lepidoptera; family Noctuidae; genus Cerastis; species Cerastis leucographa. The sequence goes on along the minus strand of OY720353.1, from coordinate 6,089,989 downwards.
CTATTTCATTATTTTCATGAAGATGCTTAATATTTTTATGGCTTAGAGCAGCCATGATGTTTTGGAGCAAATGCTATATATATTAAGTTTATGCATTAAGAAATTCATATTTACTTTTAGATTATTTAGAGATCTACTTTTATCAATAAATAAGGTGCGGCATGTCTTCTTCCATTCTTCTCTATTACTTAAAGATAAGAAAGTATTTAAGTAATACAAAAGATCCTTTCATCATTTTATCTCATTATTTTTGAGTAACATACATACATTACTAAAACAATGAATTACTGTTTTACTAGTACTTTAGTTATTTGGTAACAAATGCTTCCATCCTACTACAAAAACTTTGATCAAGATTGTTGTGTGCCGTGTTATATTAAAATAATGATCATGAAATAATAATACTTTAGTTAAAAGAGGAAATTAATCTTTGTATTGTTTTTTAATCATCAATTAATGGGTATTAGTGATTGATGTAATCTTAAATCAATATACACATTGAATCTTAGTAGGAGGCATATTATTTCACCAAAGATGCTATGAGAGTAGAGGAAGACCAAGGAGACAATGGATGGACTGTGTGAAGGATGATATGGGTAGAAAAGAGGTGACAGAGATGATGAGTAATATAGAAGATGAAGACATGCTGCGTCAACCCCAAATAAATTGGGATTATCATTGAATGATGTTGAAAAATACTGCATCAATAGCCTAGTGCTGTTGAGTACCGTAAATTGGGGTGAATAGGGACATGAGGGTGAATCGGGACGAAACTTTGAAAGGCATTTTCACATTCACAAATATTTTTAACAGCTTAAAAATACTCTCGTTGTTTATTAAATTAAAACAGAAATGGTCCCAATAGCTTTTTACTGTTGAATTATTTGTATTCAATAATGAAATTCTATTCAAAGTTTTGTCCCTATTCTCCCTCGCATCCCTATTCACCATGTTTTACTGGTATGAAGTTTTGGGTTGGATTCTAAAGTCAGGCAGAGCTAGACCAGAGGCTGGTTGAGTGTCCAGTTATGGCAATGGCCTTGCCTCCTGTTACATGGGACTGGATAAATGCGAGTGTAAGGTACTTGTCTGCCTAATCTATTATGGGGAATCTTGAAATGATGTTTTGTTGAAAAATACTTTATATTTTACTCGAACTTAACTTCCACTAAGGCTGTAGTAAGTAATCAAGAGAACTGTTGGTCAGTGGGTCGTCTAAGGGGCGGATTTTACACAGAAAAAAAAATAGTGATAAAAACTGCAATGATACATAATAATATTTTAAAATGATTCATTTGAACCTGCCACTGTTATGCGTTGAGATAAAATATATGCAGTACTCTTTTGATACGGCAATAAACAAAAAGATAAGTAAATAACTTGCAAGCTAAAAAGAAAAAAGTTTTATAGAGCAATACAAACTTTTCACAAAACTTCCCATTACTACACTGGCTAACATAATAAATATTTATTTTTCGAAACTTATTTGAAAAAGGAACTCACCACGAAATGTTGAAATCTTGCCGCATATTCATCGGGATTTGGGTAACTTTTATTGAACTTTGCAATGTAATCATCAAATATTGGTTTCAATTCTTCCACAGATTTTTCCCGAGTCAGTGTTATGGGTATAGCGACGAATAATAGACAGAATAACGCGACCCCGAGCATCCAATTCCACCATTTAGTCATTTTAACGAAATAAATTTATTGTAAACAAAACAGCAACCACTCCACGACACAAAACTCGGCAAACTAATTTTTGACACTTTTGACTTTGACAGTAACTGTCAGTGTTACCAATCCAAGTTTTTATTGACTTAATGACAGTATTACTATTTCGTTGCCAACAACAAAAAAAAAAAGAGGCAAAATTTAACGTGTGGTTCTTTATATCCCACACATTAGTATTTACAACGAAAAGATCTGCTTTGGAATTCGGCGAAGACAGTTCGTTGATTAACTAGCTTGTATTCTTCAAAACTTCAACAGCTTGAAATCATTATATCTTACGAATTTCTTTAAACAGGAGTAAAGTCTTATTTTACTTGTATTAGGTATGTATTGTTTCTTCTTATCAACAATCAACAGCGTATGGGCCAGTAATAAAACACAAATTCTAGTAAATACATATTAAAATCCTTTATTCATGATAATGACACATAATTAAATCTTAAATCTACCAAACATGCTTACTCAAGTTTCATACCATGAAAAATAACAATACACCACTTATGCTCAATCCGTGCTCCCACACCGGTAGTCTTGCGATGAAATACATCATTGTACTTTTTTAGAACCTCGTGTACTGCCGATTGGGTGACATTAGGGGTCAAAGACTTGACGTAGGAGACTAGATAATCCAGGGTAGCGCCTAGAGGGTGTACCATTAGGAAAGCTGATAGTAAGCTGATGAGTTTGGCTTCGGAAGCCTTGACTTCGACTCCTGAGGATGAGGCGTCGCCGGGGACTGGAGGGGGCGGGTGTGGCTTGACGTTTAGGTCCAAATGGAGGTTCGGCATCGGTGGGGGCGGGTGTGGCTTGACGTTCAGGTCCAACTGGAGGTTCGGCATCGGTGGGGGCGGTAGTGGTGGGTAGACCTGTGTGATAAAGTTATTTTTTAATTTAAAAAAAATAGAACCCTATTTTTTTGACAGGGAAATAGACATAATCAAATTAGAGAAACGAAAACTCGATTATATATTAGCACATACTACTACAGCTGGCCAAAGGCTCTCTATTCCTTTTATGACTGTCTTTTGCCAGTTTCTAAGACATTCAAGTAGCCATCTCCCTCAAACTTTAACGGCACGGTTGGCACAGTGGTTGAGCGATCGACAGCTGCGCTGCGTGTCGCGGGTTCGAACCCCGCATGGAACAAATATTTGTATGGCCTACAGATAGTTGTTCTGGGTCTGGCTGTTTGTGTATGTGAGTAACAATGTTTGTAAACGCACCCACGATACAGGAGAAATTCCTAGTGTTTAACAAAGCTTTTATATCAATTAGACCATTACGGGCACTTTTAAAAGACAAAAAAAAAAACAAAAAAAAAACGCGGAGCTACAGTCCCAGCCACAAGGCATAATAACTTGTGAAAGTACCCATTCCAAAGTGAATATCTCCATGGAGAAGAATGAGCAAGAAACTCCATGGACACTCTTTTAAATCAAAATATGTTACAAAATTTTAGTTACATCATTCATGTTAAGAATTACAAATATGTGAGAATGATGTAGAAAAACGTGAAGTTAAGAGCATCCAGACAAAAAGATTAAATCAATAATTCAAAAACAATGTAATTAAAAATAAACCGTGGCAGCTACGAGATGACCCGACACACCCGCTACCATCAGCGTGAGATTTAAGTGAGCATGCCATTCACTCTACCAGCACGCGTAGCATGACCAATGTAGAAATGAGTTTTGTCTACGGAAGAATCGACATAGTGACAGATAGACAATGACAATGTGTCAGTTTGTCGATTCTTCCGTCGACATAGCCCGTTTCTACGGCTAACATGCTACGCATGCAGGTTGAATTCGCGTCAAGAAAAAAAGGAGGTACTCAGTAAATTGTCACAATAACTTCACCATGGTAATTCAAATGATTTAGATTGCCCCTATGGTTGTAGAGCGGGAACAGCATTAAGCCAAGCTTTTTTATCATCAATGTAATCCCCCAACTTATAGTATGCTTACCTACATAGTGTGCGTTTTATGCAAGATTTAATTTCGTTTCATTCAGTTGTAGAATGGGGGGAGGTATTTTATTGTAACATTTCAAACAGTACCCCATGAAAGATGAGTCTACTTTAGCTAACCTGAAACCTGGCTGAACTAGTTGGTCCCTGTTTCTAGTATGATGTAATGCAGATTTTTTCTAATAACATGATATTTTCATAGATGTATTGACAAGGTACCGTCATTATGTCAATTTCCTTAAGGGTCAGTTCACACCGAGACGCGACGCGACGCGACGATACTTGAAGAGGCCAGTGATTTTGCGCTGCGTCGCTCTGCGCCGCGAGGCGCAGCGCGGCGCAACGCGGCGCAGCGCTGCATGGCGCAACGTATTCTGATTTCTACTGAAATCTACCTCACGAGGCCGCTCGACGCAGCGCGACGCCGCGCTGCGTGGCGCAACGTATTCTGAATTCTCACAACGAAATGTGTATCTTTTCGTGTAGAAAATAAAGTTTTATTTTGAATCGCTCCTTAAAAGTGTGCGCGCAGCGTCACGTCGCGTCGCGTTTCGGTGTGAACTGACCCTAAACAGTTCTCTTAGACTTATAGAATCGCGCCTACGTAGATTATACACCGTGTAAATCACCTCATCACGAAGCCGTCAACCAAGCATTCTGTACATGAAACTAAGTAACTTTTCGCAAAAATTATTGCTGGGAAACGACTTTTTTTTGGGGGGTGTAAAATCATGTTTTGTGGTAGAACTCAATGTAACGCACTCAAAACATTGTGCTGATGGACTGATTGAATATTATGGGGGTCGTGGAGGTGTTTAAAGTAAAAATCTTACATTAAAAACTTGTATTCAAAAAAATACTTGTCAAAAAGTTGGAACTTTGACCCCTAATATCTCCGTAACTAGAGGGTTCCCAGGTATGGTGTAGAACAAAAAAATTATCGCAATGACAGGGAGAACCAGTGCCTTTCGGCTTCGTTAAGAGGTGTTTTACACCCTTTATATGGCTATTATGGCTTGGTGGCCTACCGTGTTTTCGCGTCGCTGTTTTATGGCACCAATCACAAATAATTGGCGGAATAGGGGATAATCCTATTTTTTTTTTCTTTGTCCTTCGGGTAGTTTATTGAAAAGTATTGGACACGTATTTTTTCTTTTTTCACGTGGTCATAAAATTACGGAGATATATTGAGTTGAAATGGCGCATGACGTCACATGTAGGTAAGTTTTATACCTACTTGTGACGTAGTAAGCCCCCACTCTCTAACTTTAATGAGTTCTAACCAGTGGCGTGCCTCCGATGAAACGGGGGCAAAGCCCAACTATACAAAGGACGAAATTAGGGTTAAAAAATTATGTTATGTTCTGGCATTGGTTACTAACGTTTTTGTTTTCACATTATATAAATATGCCTAAATATGAAACTACAAACAGTTTCATATTTCTTGCATATTTTATATCCCGTAAAAAAATTATAACTATTTTAATATCAAGTATGAAGTAAAATATATAAGAGCCATCTATTAACTTAAATGTAACAACTGAAATCTGAGTCTATTAGTTTACTTCGATCGGTGCAGTCGCTATGGGTCAGATATTCAAATGAACGCTAGATGGCGCACAAACAAAATATTGGTTTCTAACTACACATTGTTGAAAATATTTGTAATTACTCACAATGTAAACAGCCATAACTCTTCATTCTTCTCTTCTTTACCACGGACAGATGACACACAACAAAGCACACAGAAGGCATGGTATTACTAGATAGATTTACAGATACATATCAGCAATGTCATACCTCCGGTGGCTTTGATAAAAGCCGTTTGTTGTCAAATTTGTTTCAGTAAATGATTTTGGAGCATGCTTTTATTGTAACACTTGAATGAATAACAAAATTACTTTAATTACCTTCTGTATTCTAAATCAAAAACTCTATCTTTCTGTAAAAATGATTTTATTACATCAGCATAAAATGTTGGTGAACGTTTTAATTCTACCAACAGCTGTTTTTCTATGGCAATCGTTGATAATTCGGAAAGCCGCTCTTGTCCTTGTGTATTTCTTAAATATGTGTGAATACGTTTCAAAGATGAAAAAGCGCGTTCCGCGGAACAACTTGTCGCGGGTATTGTTACAATTAAATGTGCTAACTTTAAAAGTTCCTGAAAAGCATCCTGAAGGGAATTTTCATGCAGGAAATCAATTAAATTAAAAATATTGAGATCCTTTAGTTCAGGTGATGAATACAAACTAATCAACTGAATCTTTAAAGTTTCCCTATCAAAATAGTTTGCATAAATGCTGAATAACGAATCTAATGCCGCTGTCGGAAAAACTCGTTTATAATTATCAAATTGTTTGTTATTAAGCAATTGGAAAAACTGTAATTTAAATATTTCTGAATATCTATCTTTAATTTCGGCAGATATGTTATCAATTACTTGGACAAATATACGTTTATACTCTGTACGAGCGCAAGTGACATTACGTCTTAAACGAGGAGCAGAATTATTTATCAATGAATCTTCATAAATTTGACTAAATTGGGCAAGCAATTCATTGTGCAACCATGAGTCAAACACTTTTATTTGGTTAACACAAAAACCAACATCGACTTGTGATTTTTGAATTATGTTGTACAAGCCGTCGGTTTTTTCAAATATCTTGTGGAAAAGGGAAAGAAAAAAAATAAAATTAAATGATGTTAGATAATTGCAAAAGTTTTCCGCGGCTAAAATATTATCACCATCCCATTCCTGTTGCGTGTTATCAGCCATTTCAGTAATCAATTTAATAAGGTTTTGTTTTTGTTCAGAAACCGTGTTTACAATACGTGATGAATATGACCAACGAGTCGCTGAAAGGTGAGGTAGTCGTTTACTACAATGGCTATCGTAAAAAGCAGCTCGTTTCGTACTGTTACTAAAAAAATTAATCATTGCCTGAAGGGCAGAAAAAAACGAACTGACTTCACTAATCCTACCACATGATTTGGAAAGTACCAAATTTAAAATATGAGCATTACACCAAACGTAAATAGCTTGTGGACAAACTTCCTTAACTTTTTGTTGTACTCCATTTCTTATGCCTGACATTACGCTTGCTCCATCGTAACTTTGTGCTACTAATTTCCCGATACACTCGTATTCATTAAGAAAATCAAAAATGATTTTAGATAAAGTTTCCGAGGTACGGCTTTCAGATACATTAACGTAATTCATAAAACGATCATGAATTTCGTTGCCATAATGATATCGAAGAATTACGCACAGTTGCTCTCTGTTGCTTATATCAGGAGTTTCATCAACAATAATAGAAACAAATTTTGTCGTATTAACCTCGAGTTTAATACGAGATTTAATAACTTCGCATATGGAATGAATAATATCATTCTGAATTTTATTTGATAAATAACTAGGGCCCGGCTTATTGCCTTCTTGTTGCTGCGTATGTTTTTCTAAGACGAGGTCGTATTTAGAAAGCATAGACACAACCTCCAAGAAATTGCCTCGGTTTAATGAGGTTTTAGACTCATCGTGACCTCGAAAAGGAAGTTCTTGCTGTGCTAAAAGACACACAACATCAACCAACCTTTGAAAAACGGCGCGATTATGATCGACACGCAAATTGTATTTAGTTATTTCGTCACTTAACTGACGAGATAAAGATGTTTCAATTCGCGTTTTACCAAAACTACAGAATGAAATAACGGCATTCATATGCTTCTGAGAATTCTGATGCCTTTTCATGGCACCAGATAAGTTATTTAAATCATCGTAACCCGATGCACTCCAAGCATTCTTATCTTGAGAGAAAAATATGCAAGGCCAACAGAAAAATTTTTTTAAATGAGAGCACCCGACCAGCCAATGAACACTGTACGATGACCGAGTAAAATGTCTATTATGGCATCTAATTTTCTGAGAAATGTTCAAATCAGGGGTAGGTTTAGGTGAAGTAACGAGATTATATTTTTCCGTAAAACTCAAAGTATTTACCTTGCCCAGTAACGATTTCACACACTTCAATCCATCACAAGGAACAATTGCATGCGTTTCCGAATTCATTTTAGTGTTAACAAACTTTAATCACTTCAAAACAAAGTTAATTCCGAGAACTAATCACAAGAAATAGAAAAAATAATATCACAACAAAGAGATGCACCAGTAATCGCTCAAAACAAATATGAACTAATTTGAAATCGTTTTACTTTCTATGGAAATTCGCGCTACGCGCAGGTCTTTGCGCCGCTTGCCCGTTCATTCTTGGCGCGCAAACACACATTCACTCTCAACTTACACTGACATACACGCACACATTCAAAGAAAAGCCCAGCTTTTAACTCCATACGAATTTCCAAATTAAATACCTAATAATCTTATCGGAACAGAGTCGTTTTACTAGCAAAGACAAAGAGGTCCGACAAGCCAAATACAGAAGCCAGTGAGTGCGACTGAGAAAGTATGACTCGCACTAGGCTTGAACTCCTCTTTTGTATGGTGTTAGAGCGAGCCAGAGTCGCGCCGCTGCTCGCGCAGCTATCGGAGATAGGTATTAGAACATTTTGGCAACGTCGCGATAATAATGCGAGCGAATAGAGACAATTCAGTGAGTGCGTAAATCTGGCAACCTCGCATCGTTTGGCGCGTGGCGCGCGGAATTTAATGTTATCATTATTTTGACACATTTTTTTGTTTTGTAAGGAATGTTCTTTTTTTTTTTTTAGTTCGAGTTGTGTGTTAGGCAAGCCGGGCTTTTCAGGTTGTATGACAGATCCGCCACTGGTTCTAACTAAGTAATTTTTTGATATTTTGATAAAACAAAAAATACGTGTCTAATATTTTTGTATTACCTGTCTGACGGACAAAATAGAATGTCGTTTTCTTTACCCAGTCCGATCCCCTATTGGGGCGTACATCATTTGGCAGACGCGTCAAGTCCGTTCTTAAGCTGAGCAACCTTTTTAACACTAGTATCAAGTGTGAAAACTGACTATTGGTTGACAGAATTTAGATACCTGTTTGTTATGCTGCAACGCCTGCTGAGCAATGTAGTGCGCCTTGAACTTCTCGAATTTTCTCTCAGCCTCATCCTTGGCCAGGTGAGCCTCGTTCTTGTAACCTTCCAACTCGTACTGCAGATTCTCGTTTTCAGTCTGGAAATAAGTGTTATATTCTGTTGAAAAAATATCTCGCTGCTCAATAGTTTTATAAAATCGCGTTAAGGAAAACTACTGGATTGAAGGATTACAAAACCATTTTTTTTACTTATTCCAATCAAAAGGGATCCCTTCTTTTCGCATAATTTTCTTTTTACTAATATAATTTGGCATAACTATTTTGGTATAAGTTGTTAGATATAATAATACTTTGCCATATTTTTTTTGGCATACAGTCTATGGTGACCTAATTATCTTGAAGGCTAATTTGTTTTAACATAATAATACTTTGTCGCATTTTTTTGTCATACATTTTATGTTTGGCATATTTATCTTGAAGGCTTATATTTTTTGGCATAAATTTAATTCTTATAATGTTACTAGGATACTGACTATGATTAAAATGGTATTTAATAATACAATTTATAGAAATACCGGAAACAAATTTGAGTTATATTATGCTTCTTTGTTATGCCTATAAAAATGTTTTAATATCATTATGCGTAAATAAATTTATGCTTTAGAATGTTATGCTTAATCATTATTATGATTAGAAAAAATATAGGGATAGGTCTTAAAATGTTATTCAAATGGATAGGGAACCCAAACTAAAACTAACGTTAAAAGTGCGATTTTATGAAAGTAGAAAAATGTGCAGTGCATATCTGATGTCTGGTAATCTGAATACCACAAATTGCGCAGAACTATTTCACTATAAAGGGCGGAAGGGATACCGATTCGAAAATAGTTACCACGTTTTCAGTATATCATTCTGAACCACCCTGTATAGAAATAAATCATCGGTTATTCAAAAAAAAAACAGCTGTTCCCAGCAAAGGTGCAATACCTACACGGTCATAATGTGTGCAACAGCAGTTTTTTTTTTATTACCTATGAATAAATTCAATGTGCCACCCCCCACATACATTTTTCTATCGCTCGCTCAGAATAATGTACTGGATAAGTGGTAACACTCACCACCTAAGAGTAAATACTGTTAAATAAATTAATATTTAAAGATATTTACCCTGAGCTCCTCATATTTCTCCAAAGGCACTGAAGGCTTGCCTGCCGTCTTTTCTATTTCTTCTTCATCAAATATAGCATTGAACTCGTCCCTTATGTTGTCCAATTCCTGTAAAATTCGAACAATTAGCACCTTTTAACGTTACAGTTTTTAAACAAAGAGGATAGGGGGCCATATCCGCCGTAGTTTTACCAACGAGTTTGAATTTTAGTCTCCATCTCTGAGCAAGTACAGCTACACTGATACGCCTGCTACTGTTGACCTTGAACGCTGCATCTCCGTCAAAAAGAATAAAAAATTCGCAATCTGTAAAAGTATTGCTTTCAAAGAAATATTCATTAGACGTCAAAAACTGTAGTTTGAAAAAAGAAGTGAGGAATCCATGTTTCTGTACCAATGTAGATGACGCATGTAGCTCAGGAAGTCAGGACCCGATGTCTCGCTCCGCAATTATGATGGTGCAAGAGACGACTCGCAGATAGAACAGGAGTCCCGAAGATTCTCGCGAATTGGCTTCGCATGACATAAACTCATCACTTATTGCAATACTTCCGACAGATTGGAAATAAATACTTTACCAGAATAAGTAGATGGTGTGGAAGCTTCATCTGCGTTGGGATTGCATTTGCAGCTGATGCTCTCGAAACACCTACTGATGCTGCTAACTCACCAATACTTACCTTTGACATGGATGCTGGGTTCTATCAGATACATATCATAACCCTTTTATCTAGTCAAGTTAAAGTAATTACTTGAGCTTAAGTAATTACGTTTTTTTTTGCAATAGACAACAATATAAACGTAGTAAGAACCGACAAAGAAAACAAAGCTAAGAATTCTAGCTTTTGCAGTTCGAACTCCCAAGAAATTACTAAGCTACATGATAAAAATCGGATCTTAAACAACGAAATTTACTCAAGTAAACACTTTGACTTGTTTATAGGTACGGCTTCAAGTCTACTACTATTACCAATTTTTGAAGCATTACCATTGGAAGAAATACTCCTGGGTTTTTTAAACAGTTCGCTGCAATGCAATGCGATGTTACCGATTTAAAGTTGTAAACATTGTTGGTTCTGCGTCCATGTAGATGTGTTGATCAACCAGAATAGCATTTTGACTTACCTCACGACTCAATGAAAATCGTTGGTTTTTATGATTTTATAGGTAAATTGATTACCTTATTTTGTAACCCTAGTTTTTTTTTAATTGCTTAATTGGACATTGTGCTTAGGCTAGCGCATATTATAGTCGCAGGTACTGGATTGTAGCTCATTGTAAAATGCTTTGCTTTGCAGCGCGGTCGACTTAAATGTACGATAGCCTTGAAAGCGGTATTACTGTGAAAATACGTCGTTTGAAAGGCTCCGTATCGAAACGTCCTATTAGCAAAACAGCACTTTAACAAAATGTCCCTTTACACGGCTCTCAAAATAAAAATGCAAGTCTTTGACTTTCCTCAGAACTAAATATGCGAAGATATATGACATCCGCCGATACGTACTGGGCCCTTCCACAAATTTTATTTGGTTCAGTTTATTGTCTCAAACAGATTATAAATACATTTAATCCTATAAAAAACTAACTTGTATGTTATATGACTACAATTCCGATTCCTTTGTTTTAGGACCATTTGCTCATAGGACGATTTGCTAATAGGACATTTTGCTAGTGTCGTTTTGCTAATAGGACGTTTCGACACTGAGCCGTTTAATATTTTCAAAGTAAGACCTGTATGAAACATTACGTACCTCAGTCATTTTGAGCCACATGTCGATGTTCCGGCGCTGCTGCTTCGAGAAATGGTCAGAAACCCGCTGAATTTTGGCCGCCGTGAGAATTTTCGCTACCTGCTCGACTGGTGTTGACAAATGTTTTATGTTAAAAATAACATTGACATTTTATATTTTGAAAAACATATTAATAAATAGAAAATCTGGCAAAAATCATGTCAACCACTAAAGTATGGCAAGTTTGAAAAACAGTTTTCAGATTAAATTATCATGCGATTTGGTCGTTACCAACTGTCAAACAAAATATAAAATGTCATAGAAATGAAATCTGAAAAATAAATGATTAAACAGTTTGCTTGTCTTTCTTTTTTGCTCTTTCTGTCAGTTTTCATAAACTCATTCATGTCATAGAAGAAACGTGGCCATCGCCACACAAGAAAGTGTGGCGAGCAGTCTTTATTTGTCTCTTCGTCTGCACTGCATACATCATATGTTTTAGGCCTAGCTTGAGTTAAGTTTGAAGTAGGCACAGATAAACACAAAAGCACACCGGGTAGGCAGCAGATGAAGAATTAATCGATAGCAGGCACTTCATTGTAACATTGCCGTTGGTCCCGGCTGTCGTTTGTAGACCTTTGAAAGTCGTTACAGGTAGTCAGTGGCCTGAAAGTCTGACAACCAGACTTACCAAGGGGTACCGTATTACCCAGTAGTAACTGAGTTGTGGAGGTCAGATAGGCAGTCGCTCCATGTAAAATACTGGTATTCAGCTGCATCCGGTGAGACTGGATGCCGACTCCAACTTAGTTGGGAACAGGCTAGGCAGATGATTATTCTTCAAGGTTGCCGGACCTGTAGAATCAGGGCCTGTATGTACAGCAGTAGAAGTCTTCGGCCGAATGATGGCACTTTTTCTTCATCTTCTTCGATGTTTAACCTTCACTCGCTCGTACGACTATTTCCACCTAGTTGGATTATACTCACCTTTTGTTTATAGGGTAGGACTACCAACATACCGTTTTTTTTCCGCCAAGTAACGATGTTTGTTCCGCTTTGCAGGGTATAGGGTACCGGTGTATTTAGGTATACTTGCGGTTGACTGTACAAACTCTTAAATAGTATGGTGCTGGATTCACATTCAGTCCTTACAGCATCTTGTTATGGAAATTCCACCAGCTAAGTTAAGAAAAAATTACAACTTACGCGAATGTGCCCTCCAAATAAGGAGAACTTGAAACAAACTATGACAAAGAAGTGTAGACCCTCTCAAGGTGGACCGGTGATTGAGTGAAGGTCGCACCTGCCGGATGTGGATAGCCCAGGAACGGTTGTTATCGCGACTTTTGCGGCAGCCCTATTATCAGCAATGTCTTCTGGCTAAGATGATAATGATGTCAAAGAGAAGTGAGACTGTCTGTTCGTGGAGTTTCTGGGCCATATCCTTGAAGATGTTGTGAAATAAGCTTGGCATAAACTACCTACTCCTCTAGAACTCTGGCGCTTCCCCTTCCCGTAGAATCACGAGTGGATGGCTAGTTGTTAGGTGAGATAATTTGCTCTAACGCCCTTAGCACACCGGCGCTGGCGTATTAGCGTAAAGATGATAAAGCAAAATGTATCGCGTTAGCGGCAGTGTACTAAAAGTGTTAAGCTCTTTTATAAAAGCTAAATTGACTGGCCGGCCGCAATCTTCGTGAACTCTTCCGATAGTCTCTAAGTATATTACTAATCCTCTTGGTCTCCTATGTTCTTTCACCTAATCCCATTACCTCTGTTACTCCAAATTGTTTACTAATTGGGTTGTGAAGCTCAGATTGGCAGTCGCTCCGTGTAAAATACTGGTATTCAGCTGCATCCGGCTAGACAGGAAGCCGACCCCAACATGTTGGGAAAAGGTTGGGTCACTCCGGAATTTTCATTCAACTCTTGAGTCTACGATCGTTTACAAACTGCGTCTGATCCGAATCTGGGCATACGCATGCCGCTAATATACTTACTGGAGTACGTCGCTCATATGCCCGCCGCAGTCGTTCGTATTATCTTTAAATCGGACCGAACTTAGCTTGATAACGATCTAAGACGTTTACTCAAGACCTTTAAGTGATGAGACCGCACACGCATAAGTCTTATCTATCAAATTGCGTATGAGAATTCTGGTGGAACCCTTAACATAACCTCCCAATCTTGAGACCACTGGATGTCTTAATTTTCAGCATGTCATAGGGTGTGTAACTCTCTAGATCTACATACCACAGGATGACCAGCCCACTAGATGTATACCGTTTGTTGATAGAGATGCATAGAACGACACCACATAATTTGGTATAAGGGAAGGAACTTGATAGTATTCAACTCGGCTCGGCTCCAATTCGCAATCACTCCATGATTGCGTTCATCGACGCAATATTCAGCAACAATACCCCTAAAAAATCCTTAAGTCTACTCACATTCCAAGATACAGATTTCGGTCAGGGATTGGGCTTGCACGTTTTATACCGAAACGCCTCCGTATTGCTGAAGGTATGTTAAGCCGCTCGCTGGTCCAACGTGTCATTAGAAGATCAGCAGCCGGGAAGTCCGAAGAAATGACTTACCAAGGTGTATGTCATGTGTTACCCAGTAATTCAGCAGTTGAAGCTAGACAGGCAGTCGCTCCATGTACTGTTATTCTGCAGCATCTGCTTACAGTGGAAGACAATCGACTAAAAATACTTCAGTCTACTTACATTGCAAGATGATATGTCCGAATTTATCCCTGATGGTCGTTCTCAAAGACTGGTATTCATCATCGATCTGCATCTTCTCGTTGAACAGTCTTCGAAGCTGGTTGTTGGTAGCTTGGATTAAGGCGTAGAAAGTGCTGGAGTTCTTCTTGTTGCATTCGCCGCGTTCAAGCCAAGCTGCCAGGGTCTGGATGCAAGGATTCAAGTTAGCTAGGAGAAAAGTTCCGTCTGTAGGACGATTCCAAGATTAAAAAAAAAAAAAAATGAAAGCTCGTCTTTTGGCAGTCAACTATTGAAATAAAATCAAGAAAAATATATATTCAACTAATAACGGAAATATAAATTTATATTTCAGTTATGGCGGGTACGAGCGAATCAGCTGTACATGAAAAGCCACGGACAGTGCCGAAGCCTACTGAACTCAGGCAGGCAACTATTCGGCCAAAGTCATAGTGCGCCCATCTCTACTATTAATCGAACCAAATTAAGAAAACAACCCGCATCCAGTGTCAGCTATGGGTCACATACACGGTCCACTGGAAGGACTAAGCGCAGAGAGCAATCTCATTAGGATAGAATCACCTGATAATTAGTGAATACAAGTGAGAGAACTCACCGGAGCTGCTTCAGCGAATTCATTGTCACTCTTGATCTTCTCCCCGACAATCACAAGTGTGGCAGCACTGAACTGCTCAATGCGGGCTGGCGTAGGGCTACGCTTGCGCTTGTTCTTTTCAAACTCGTTTTGGTCTTCACGGTTCTGTTTGAAAATACATGATCAGCCTATAATGTTCCTATTGGTACACAAGCAATTGGACTGCCTTGTTTATCTATTGGTAGCATACGGACTGCTGAGCATGAGGGCCTAGGTTAGATTCCCAGGTCGGGCAAAGTGTTATTGGGTTTTCCGTCTGGACATTATCAGTAGCAGCCACGGAGGCTGGATTTGTGGCGACAGGCTCGCCCCCTATATGGGAGTCATGGGATTTAAACATAACTGTGATATGTGGGTGTACTTGTTAGATACAGCTCTGTGTTACCCTTCAGGGATTACAAAGCGTGACGTTATGTTATGTGGTACACAGGAGTCCCCTCAATTAGAAGGAGAACATGTTCACTATGTTTGAAAATGTGAGGTTATAAACATACTTAAAGGTGTGCTACAGACGTTCAAACTGAACATGTTATAGTGAAAAATATCAGCTGCCCCATACATTACATAGATGAAAAACTTGTTCAGTGTCTGTAGCACACCCATAGATATGTATATACCCTTTCCGTTACACCCTGTATAGTATGCGGTAATAAGCATGGCTCAACTCTGTTGGGTGGTCCGTCTCTTTCTAACTTAATGTCTCATGTTAATATACACAGGCTAGATTTTGCAGCTCACTTGCTGAAGGTTCTGCTTAACAGATAATTGGGAAATCTGTAGGTAATTAAAACAGTTATCATTTTCCCATGTTGTAGGGATTTAGCCATGGGGATTTCTGGCATAAATCATGATTGTGTGTGTGAGAATATGTAGTTACACCCCAGTTTATGTGAAAAACTTAAGATAGATAACAGCTAACATTCTTCAAAGATATAATTAACTTGTGTTGAGAAAATGACCAGATCCATAAGCGCAAAAGACACCACCGGACCTTTTCTGAAATACAAGATCTATTAATATAAGTACTTACCAACGAATAATCCACAAAAAGAGTTGTTGCCTCACTCTCCATTTGCTCATGAAACTTTACGCGACAACCGGCCAAATAGAATGACGGTTCCACACTTTCCGGCTTCTCATACCTCACATGACAAACCCCTTGTTTGTGCAGCTTCACATCATCTATTTCACCGAAACGTTGGAAGATCTCTTTAATATTATCCTCAGTGATTCCATTTGGCAGACCTCCGACAAAGATAGTACGGCATCCAGGAGGCTTTTCTCTCCGTTGCGGTGTTGTCGTACCTGGGAGGGCTGGTAGGATTACACCGTTGCTAAAGTATATGTGCTGGTTGGACATTTGCATTTGTTGGTTAATCATCATGTTATTGGGCATCATGTTCATGCCAGATATAATATGCTGCATGTTTGGCATGTCCATCTGTTGATTCATCATAGGATTTTGCATGTTATGCATCATATTGCCGTATTGCATCATATTATGTTGCCCTGAAACGAGGATTTTAACAAGAATCTTAATATTTTTTCCATTTTTATGTGTTTTGTTTTTTAGATATAAATATCATACAGAAAAAGATAAACATTACACAGATTTACATGCTCCAACTCAAAATCTAAATTTTTTATTTTACATATGCCAACATAGGCACTTATTTACTCAGAACTTAAGGTTAAAAATGGCATAGATAGTGTGTATTTATGTTACCTGCCATCATCATATTATGATTTTGGTGCTGCATGTTGTCTTGTCGTTGCACATCTCTACCATGATTGTCCCACTTGGACGGCCTGTCGCGATGATTGCTACGGTTCCGATCCCCTCGGTTGTTCCTGTCTTTGTAGTCACGGTTGCGGGACCTAGAGCGGCGTCGTCCTCCTCTCTCTAAAACAGTATTACATAGATGTAGTGAACAACAAGAATATGATTATTTTGTTTTTTCAAAAAGTAAGCATATTCTTTACTGGACCCTCTCTGAAAAGCTTCATAGTTTTATCATCTATCAATCAGGTTGCCACAAACAGCAAACAAAACTAAATTATAGATACATATTTAACTTCAAGGCTGTACAATTAAAAAAAAAGATTATTCACATATCACAAATAAAAAAAACAATATTCAAATCAATACCTCGTTCACGGTCTCTGTCACGACGGTCATTCCTGTCTCTACTCCGTCGTTTTTCTTGCGTTTGGTCTTGCCCTTGCCCATTGTCTTTTTCTTGGATTTGGTCTTGCCCATTTACCTCTGATACAGTTTCAACCTGGGTACTGACATTTTCAGGAATTACAGGTCCTATAAACTGGGTCGTGGGCTGTGGAAGGTTCACTTGATGCGTTACTATTGGCTGCATTTGCATTTGATTAATTTCTGGCATCAAATTGCTAGCCACCATCAATGTCGGCATTATAGGTGGTGCCATTGCTCCCGGTGGCATCATGTTCGGCATCATATTAGGATGCATCATATTTTGCATGGCAAATTGCTCGTTTGCCCACGAATTCATAACGCTTTAACACAAACACCTCTTTGGCAAACACAATGGATAATGGCTGGCTGTCACTATCGCTACCTAACCTACTCAGGAATTCCCAATCCGGAGAGATGCGTGTTATGATTAAAAGCGAAACTGTTGAATGAATTACAGAGAAAAGAAATGTTTGTTTTCTTAGCGTGTTATTACAAAACCATAAAATGATTCAATTGAATCAACGCGTCCAAAAAATAGAGCACTGTTCCAGTATTATTAAACTCCTTGACACATTTGACAGAAATCAGCAATGACACTAATCCCGTATTATTATTATACTCTTTGACACTGATATGACAGCCTAAGAGTAAAATCGTACGGTTCGGTTTGGTTTACATTATTTTACTCTTTGAGTAGAATACAATGTTAAGTTCGATCATTATTATACGAAGTACCCATATTTTTTTTTTTGATAGAGCATAACATAACACATTTTTTATTATTACACCTAAGTCGTAAGTCAATTCAACGAGAAGTTATTCAACCACAAAATATCTGAGATCACCCAGATTGGGCTAATCTATTATTTTTTGCCATCCAACTGTAATAAACGCTATAATTAAAGCTTATGAATATAAACATTTTTATTATGGACAAGGGCCTCACACTATGACTGAACTGGCACAAACCCTGTAGTGCTTGACAATAACGACAGCAGGGAGGTATGGCTGAGTAAGGAACTGCACCGACGCCTTTTCCGGGCCTTGCATGGGCCCGATGTAGATCTATCAACGTCTTTAGCCTGGCTACGCTCAGTACTCTGCCGAAGGTTCTGTCTATGCTATTATGGATGTAATTATAATGACAAATAACTACTGTAGATTTATTTTGAAAGGCGGCACGGTTGTTGACTTGGCTTGCGAGAATCTCGACATGTGGGATGTGGACTCGCCGATCATTGTGCCGATAGTCGTATCAGCCAAAAACTTGATTGCCAACAGCCTCGACCAATATCTTATGAGGCTCTCGTTGGGCAGCTAGATCAAAGGAAACAAGAAAGAAAGCTGGACTCCTGGACATGACTCGTATTGTTAAGTCCCATTCTCTGTAAAAATTTATGGAAGCCTGGTGATCTCCATTCTTGACAAAAAAAAAATGTCACACGCTTAGTATGTTACACCCCTGTGTTATCTTATGTTTCAAGCACGGTGAGCTGTGCTGGCGCTGCTGCTGCACCTTCTAGCGGCGCAAACACTACTGCTACACTATACCCGAACGGCTCAAAACTCACGGGGCACAATATAAGGATATCTCTCGCCAACCAGGAAGACCGGTTCTTGGCAATGATTCAGCATGACGTTCAACGTGCAAATGCTGCCCGTCTTCTAGGCACGTTCCCAGATGACAGAAATGCGGAAGAGTACTTTGAAGTCTAAACATCCTAAAACGACATTGTCTTAAGAGGGAACAGGGGCTGTGATTTTCCGTAATTATGAATATGTTGTGTAGAGAGCAGCGGTGGCCCAGTGGTGGCAGCCCCGACTTACGAGCAGTAAGCCGTGGGTTTGAACCCAAGCAGGCGCATTACTTTGTGTAATTCATTTCATCACCGCTGCCTCAAAAAGGTAAAGGAAAACATCGTGAGGAAACCGGCATGTCTTAGAACTAAATGTGACATCTACCAACCCGCACTGGGCTCGCGTGGTGGATTACAGCCCACTCCCTCTCATAGAGAGGAGGCCTGTGTCCCAGCAGTGGGAACAATATAGGCAGATGATGATGATGATGATGAATGTGTTCTCCTGAGCCATGTTTTTTTTTTAAATCTGAAATTGCAATGTTTCAAAGCCAAATTTGCTTATCGATCGTGTCAATAATTTTATAGCGTTCTCAATCTGTCAAAACGGGAAAATAAATATTGTAATAAAATTTTGTTTGGCTTGTTATAAATACGGAAATTATAATCTGAAATACTGGATGCAAACACTAATAAATTAATTGATTTCACGATGTGGTAAGTGATTGTAACACAAGAAATGAACAGTTTACTGCTAGAACGTTTTAAATGATTGGTTTGTAACTAAAATTCTATTTTTTTAATACATTTAGCTCTGAATCAGTGCCGAAGGATTTCGAAAAGACAACAGAGGTTTTGCCTTTCACTAAATATGGATTATCATCGGTGGAAGAGTTTCGAAAAGCTGAAGAAGAAATTCATCTTCAGGAATGGTTGAAGAAAGCTGGTCTCACAACTGAAGAAATTAAGCTATACCAAGAAAACGAGGCAGGCCTTCTGGACCAACGCAAGAAGATTGAATCCGGGATATTAAAAAGTAAACTAGAAGTTATATACAATAAAATCAGCAACATGCATAACATAAATAAAAGGTAAAGTCTTTTCATATTATATAGCGTCGCTAAATTGATAATTGAGTGTTTTAAATTCGATAATATTCTCTACAAAATGTTTATACAAATTTATCATAAAATTCATAACAACAGATTCAGTACAGAATAATTATTTCAGTGAAACTGCAAGTCATGACGAGCAACCAAGTACATCATCTGCACCAACACCTGAAAATCTCATAGAGAGACTGCAGCAGAAACCCATCGCCTTCTACCCTGAGGGTCACCCAATGAACGAGCTTAAAGAACTAGAAGAGAATCTATTTGGAAACATCAAATCAGACATGATACCTCTGACAAAAAGACGCAAGCTGCTTCGCCGTTTACAAAGGAAGAAGGAGAGGTTGCTGCAAGACAACCCGTTTAACATCGCCACCATACCAACTACATCAAGAGTTGATCGACCTGGAAGCCTCTGGGATATGCGAGAAATGCCCAGATTGATTCCTCACACTATCACCAGTCGAGATCAAGAAGAGGCAATGGGTCCACATTTACGAACAA
Organism: Cerastis leucographa; assembly: GCA_963082945.1. Taxonomy (NCBI): domain Eukaryota; kingdom Metazoa; phylum Arthropoda; class Insecta; order Lepidoptera; family Noctuidae; genus Cerastis; species Cerastis leucographa. The sequence continues at coordinate 6,069,586 of OY720353.1, read as the reverse complement.
TGTATACGGTCAGGGACAACAAGATAGTGAGGTTAGAACCAGTCATGGCTGAGCAGGAGGAGTATAGGGCTGTGGATATTATGATTCCGATCAATGAAGCTGAGTCACAGCTTTTGGAGGGAACTAAGATGTGTGTGGACGATATTAAGAAGATAGACCGATTCAAGGATTATGAGCCTGGAGTGCCTTCGAAGGTATGTTTGAAACAGAGTGGTTTTTTGTTTAATAACTTTGTTATTTAATAGTCTTTTATTTTTCTACTTGAAGGGGAGGAGAGTTCATGGCTTAATAATAACAGCCGCACGGGTTGATCTTTAAGATGCAAGCCATGCTTGCAGAGGTTGGGTGACCATAATTACATACCGAGTTTCCTCTCTGCCTCGGAAAGCACGTTCAACCGTTGGTTGCGGCTGTCATTTGTAGATCTTTGACAGTCATTATGAGTAGTCAGAAGCAAAAAGTCTGACATCCAGTCTTACCAAAGGATATCGTATTACCCAGTTACTGGATTGTGGAGGTCAGATAGGCAGTCACTTCATGTAAAATACCGGTACTTACCAGCATCCGGTTAGACTGGAAACTGACCCCACAATATTTTGGGAAAAGGCTGGGCAGTTTTTTTTTCCATTTGTGATCGGTCATCAGACCATAAGCGAATTTGTTTCAGCTAATAATATAATGTTGTGGTGGAGCAGCAAGTGCTGCGCACTTATAGAAGGTGGTTCTTCTTAGCCTATTTACCACCGCTGTTGGGTTTAAAAGTTCAGTTACTAGTGGGTTTGGGTGCATGGTTAGGCGTGCCTTGTGTTGAAATTTGTACTGCTCAATTTCAAAGTTTACGGACTGTATTTGTAGGTAGTCATGGATTTCGTTATTCCTAGTAAACCAAGGTATTTATTATTGCTCTTCAGATAACATATATGTGTATATGACACAAGACCATAATAATAAAATATAAAAAATATATACCTAGCAGTGGGTGAATTCTGGCTGTTGATATAATATGATACCTTTACCGGATGATGATATGATACCTTTTTCTTCTATTCTAGCTTGTTGACTGTTTTTATCCAGGTACATAATACTGGTAACTTAGTAAGGCATCATCTTTACTTCCAGTCTAATTTAATGCAGCTGAATATCAGTATTTTACGATGAGCTATTGCATTAATTTCTTATTAATTCTATTCTAGCTTCTGGGCGCGGATTCGCCCGCGTGTTTCTCTAATAAAAAGTAGCCTATATCCATCCAAAATAATGTACAGTCACGGACTTTAATTGATGAGCCACTTTTAAACTTTCCAATTTTGCAGTTTTATCCCTTCACGAAATTACACGATTAAACCCGAACTCAAACCGCATGCTCGTAAACAAGATGACATATTACTAATAATCGGAAATAGTCTTATCAATATAGGTTGAAGAAAGACAAATAAGTTGTCAATGAAAAATCCATAAAATGTTACATACGTTTATACAATCTATTTGTTACTGACCTCCTTTGAATTAGAGCTCATTAAATACTCTTTATTTCTGAAAACCTTGGATTGGTTTTCAGACAGTTGAAATGTCGACGTCAGAGACGATTATTTTGAATTTTGGTGAATCGAATAATTGTCGTGAACGTAATCTTGGACGCCACGCGTTCGGATAAAATCGTGGATGCGAGTTTTTCCGATATCAAAATTACTAATCATAATTTCTCCGTACGATAAGCGTTACTATGGCTACGCTAAAACAAATTGTCGCTAGGTAACAGTTGCTAGACTTGCAATTGGTTGACTTTGGGTAGTCACTCTACTATGTACGAATATAGCCGACTAAACCCGATTTGCATTACGCGGCTAAAATACGAACAGTGGCAAGTAGCTGATCAATTAAAGTCCGTGACTGTACCTTACCTTTCAAATGATGAAAGAATTTTTCAACACCACATTCTCAAAATATTTGCAATATTAATAAAGATTCCATCTCATTACAGGTTCTCTATCTGAAGAACATAGCCCCTGGAGTCAGTCAGGAGCAGCTGTTGGTGCTCTTCAACCAATTCGTGCTAGCCAATGGTGGGCCCGTGGATCTAAGGCTGATGACCGGCCGTATGAGGGGGCAAGCTTTTGTGGGTTTCCGAAGTGAGTACATACTCTTGTTTTGTGTTGTGTGGAATAATTCTGTGATTTACTATTCCATATATAGATACAAATAAATAAAATTGAAGTGTCTGTTTGTAATATTAAAATAACTGCTTTTTACTACATGCATATGAATGCATATACGGTACATATACCAAAATAACTCAAAAAAAAAAAATGTGTATCTGTTTGTTCCGGCTAATCTCTGGAACGGCTGGACCGACTTTGACGGGACTTTCACTGACCGATAGCTGATGTAATAAGGAGTAATTGGGCTACTTTTATTTCAGAGAAATTCTAAATTTATATTTAAAATGCAAAAACGAAAAAAAAGACTAAATAAATTGTTAAATTCCACGCAGACGAAGTCGCGGGCACAAATAGTCTTTCCATGCATGTTGGTGTTAATGTGACTTAAACATAACTGGTAAAATGTGGGTGTACTATTAGGTCTGTTGCACCTCTGCCTTATATCCCTAACAAACAGGCGTAGGTACTGATATGTATGTATGATAGACAGCCGAGGGCCAACAGTTTAAGTCTTTACGCCTTACGACATTGCATTCAAACTTTCAAGTCCTTATTTTCCGAAATGACTGAACCGATTTTAATGAAACTTTATACGCATAAGCAGGATACATAGGTCTAAAAAGTTACTAAAAACATTGTCTAAAAATAGTTTTACAACTAAATTAGACCAATTATAAATTATGTATAGAAACAGAAATTTCTAATTTACCGTTTTTTTTTAAGATATTTCAAAAATGTTTTTTAGTAACTTAACTGCTAATGCGTATTAAGTTTCATTAACGGGAGACACAATAAACGGAGACTATATTGACCATAAATATTACTTTTTACTGGGGGTCACCAGAGACAACTTCAGTAATTTAGTGACATGACATTTTGTATCTCTGATAAATGTAGTGTGTAGGCAGGAAACTTTTGGATCTACGTGATACTTATGCTGTGCATTAAACAAGAAACATAATACTGAGGTAATTCATGCTATTGTTTCTCCAACAGGCGAAGAGCTAGCTATCCAGGCATTAGAGGAGATCAACGGCACCATCCTGATTGGGAGGCCGGTGATAGCAGTGTTCGGCAGGAATACTAACAGGATCCAAGATGACGACGATGACAGATAAATTGATTTCTTTATTCAGACACAACAGCTTCTCTCTCATTTGATTTTTCTCTGACACAACAGATTTAGAACAGTCAGCAACTAATGAGGTTAACATGTCAGTCTTAAAGTAAAATATTAATAAACAGATTATACTTACTTCAAAAAGAAGGAAGGGGTGTGTGTAATATTAAAATATTACAAAAACAATACTTAATTCGTGATTATATAATGAATTAAATATTGTTTTTGTAATATTTTAGAAAAACCAGATTATCAAAACATTTTGGTTGTCATCATCAATTTTGTTTTTTTGATGTGTCAGTTTAGGTAAATTGTAAAAATTACGTTGCTGACTGTACATGAGAGATTGGACACGGATTTCATGGAAATCCAAGTTCTATTCCTGTCAAATGTTTTCGAGCATCTGATAATATCAAAATCGTCAGAAGTACTCGCAACCAACGAGCCTGTGGCAGAATATTTAAACGTGATAATAGCAAATCAAGTTGATTGATTTGATAATAGCAGAGGAAGGAAGTGTGCTTGATGTATTTCTGCCTACTCGCATCGGAAGAGCGTAGGTTTTTGTATGTCTGATAATGTAATATACTATGCTGATTGGTAAGATAGGATGAAATGTATGAGCATGAATGTATTTTAATGATTAAAGCGTGAATGATGGAATAGTCTTTGAGCTAAACAGACATTTGCACGATGCATTCTGCTGTCTTTAGCTATAGGAGACGTCTGCGAAATTATGTAATAGAAAATTAGCGTTTTTAAACATGTAACAAGGCACATTTTTCCCTTTTTTTCAGTAAAGGTTTGCCCCTTTTAGATTTAGACTACACTAATTTACGAAGTTTAAAGATCACATTAGGATGAAATCCTAACAATATTAAACACGTTACCCTTCTCAGTCGAATAAAAATAACACACTCTGCACAACAATGGATGTGTTTTGTGTTTACTCCTTTCCTCACTGATAGTAAGAATATAAAGGCATCTACGTTTGTCAGGTTTTTTAGCAAATGATTTTTAAGGCAACTTCAGAATAAGCTTTTTATAGTGGCTTGTGTACAAGTCACCACAAGTTTAATTTGCCAATATCACTTACGATAGACGTACATAGCAAGAGGCTGGCTTGAATAGTATTTTTCTCAATAATCTTAAAACTTCAGTGTGTTTATGTGGGCGACAACAGCATAATTATACTTAAATACACCAGCCTTAAATAATCGACTTTCTTGAAAGTTTTGTTTTATGTTACAAATAACTACTTTATAGTACTACTATTGTATAGCGTCCGGACGACGTCTGTAATCATTTGTGTGCATATATCGTGTCTATTTTACATATTAGTGTATCATTTGATACATATAAGGTCTAATTGAATTAGTCTGCGGGTTTTCGCTGGATAATTTAATATTACTATTAAGCAGGTTGTAAGGGATACCGATGCGAAAACGCTTACTACGTACTCAGGACATTTATATTCTGCACCCCCGCCCCACATAGAAATATCTCATTGGTAATTTAAAATTGTAGGCAACAGCTGTTTTTTTTTTAATAACCGCCGATTAGTTTCAATGTGGCCGGTTTACAATGATGACTGAATATCAGGTGGCCTACCGTGACGTCTTAAAACATTCTTGTTTTACTACTTTTCCAGTGTGGGAAAGAGATGGCGCTAGACAACCTGTATAGCTCCGTCTGTATCCCACACTGGAATAAGAGGAAAACAATACTGTTTAAGGAGGTCGTGGTAGGCCAGCTAATAACCGTTTTAGCCACCGTGTCCCTTCCAGCCTGTTTTTATGATATGTATTTTTATTACATAAACTTTAATCACTATTTAGAATGATCATAATTATTTGATTAGTAAACCAAGTAAATCTAGTATGGCTATGGTCACAGACCGCCATTGGAAAGTATATAATTGCGTAGCATAACCAGTATTTATTGATCCCCCTGCTAAGTGATAAACTAATTTAGTAGCAAGTTATGTCTATAGTTCTATACCTATGCTCTAAGTTACATATATCTTTATTATAATACATAATATATAAGTGAAGTGGGATTATACAGGCTGTAAAGGGATTCTTCACGAAAACGACAACCAAGCATTTCTGTTCATCAAATTCAGCAACACGTAAGTAACTAATACAATAGCATTTTTTTTTGGTATCAAAAATCTAGCTGTAGGTAGCACTCAATGTAACGCTCTTAAAACATTTCGCTAATGGAAGCATTGAAAAGTACAGAAAAAATCTTAAAAGGTCACACCGGCCATTTTGGGGCCCCGGAGGTCATTAAGGTATTGAAAGTAAACTTAATAATATTTAAACGTTGACCTTCAATGTCTCTGTAACTAGAAGGTTCCCAGAAAAGGTCCGGAACAAAAAAAAACGCAATTACGGCTTCGTTAAGGTTTTCTATTACACCTTGTAAACCCACAATATATTGCACTGTATACATGAAATTCATCATAGGCGTAAGTCATGAATATTAGGCTAACTTATGTATCTTTATTCCTTGCATAGTTTAAAACGCAACTCTGTCTCGTTGAGATTTATCAGATTCTTTTTCCTGCCGTCACTACATGAAACTGGCAACATAATCGACATAAGCTCAGTTGGCAAAGAAAAAAAAAACTCATCTGATTTTCGTGATATTTCTGTGACCTGTAAAAGTAAGTTACGTATTCGACTGTATGTCGCGGTTTTCTCAAAATCTACAAGACTAATTTATGGTAACAGTCAAGTTACAAACTGACTAACGGAATGACAGACAAAAGGTGCGTTTTACATTATGTAAAGAAAGGATGTAATGATAAGTATTTTGATACGAGTTCTGCATCTCTATTACTCTTATGTAAAACTTAAAGACGTTTTAATGTATTATTTCACTTTCTTCGTATTATATGATACTCTATTAGGCTCTTTAGTGGCTACGGTGACACAAAATGTCTGGATACGATCAATGGTAGCTCTTATTAAATGCCAAAGTTTTTGGCAGTCGCGGTCATGAAATGCGGAAGCGGGACAATACTATAGATAGATATGCCTAGTCTTTTAAACACTTTGTTGGGGTCGGCATCAAGTCACACGGTAGATAGATGTTGTACAATGAAGCATAATTCTTGCTTTTTGTACACCAACGTTTTAATTAATAAAGTTCATTCGAGAATCTTAGATTCGATTTCATTTTTGTACATCTTTTGTAACCAGAGATCGGAATGGGTAGAATTTACTTGCTCTAACTTCAAGGAAGTAATAACACGCGGATAATACCTCCCTCTTAATTTAACAGCTTAATTTCGGAACTTAATAGTAGATTGTTGCATCGAGCGCAAAGTGAGTTATTAATGCACGAGTGTTATGTTGGTGCCCGAGCGCATGCGAGGGCACTAAATTAACACGAGTGCATTAATAACTCACTTTAGCGAGGTGCGTAATCTACTTTTCTTTCAACTACCGTCATACCGTGACAAAATATACTACCTACCTACTTACCACGACCTGCCTACGACCTGCCTACCAATTGCCTACCGCCTGCCTACGCCCTACCACACCATGCCTTACACCTGCCTACGACCTACCACCGCCTGCCTACCACTTGCCTACAGCCGGCCTAAGACCTAGCTCAACCTGCCTATTACCAGCCTACGACCTACCACCACCTGCCGACGACCTGCCTACGTCCTGCCTACCGCCTGCCTACGATCTACCACAACCTGCCTAACACCTGCCTACGTCCTGCCTATAACCTGCCTACGACCTACAACCACCTGCCTACGACCTGCCTACAAACTGCCTACCACGTCTGCCTACCACATGCCTTCCTCCTGCCTGCCACCTGCCTACCACCACCTGCCTACGACCTGCATACGATTTGCCTACCACCTGCCTACTACCTACCCACTACCTACCTAAGAACCTTCTTCTGACAATAACAAACAAAACAAAAAAAAATTAGCGAAATCCGTCCAGCCGTTCACGCGTGATGGAAATAGGGATTCATTTTTATATATATAGAAGATAGATAAAACATAAAAAACAGTGCAGTAATGACAACATTTCTGCACTGTTTTGGTTCTAAGCAAAAAAGACATCCTTTGTGATCGGGTTTGTAGTGATTAATGATACCATTACTGCGTAGTTGGAAGAAAAAATCTTTTTGCATTTTATATACAAGCTCTACCCGACTTGTAACTCTATTACTCGTTATTGTCATACGGCGAATACTTTGAACGTTCCATTTCTTTACTTCCTGGGCGAACGATACCGCGTCTTTTCTAAGTATTATTTATAAAAAAAAAACAGTTAATCATCAATGGGTTTTATCCAGACAAAAAGCTGCGGGCGGCTTAAGTACTGTCAAAGCCGTAGTCGCTTCAACGTTTTTAGCTTTAGATGTACGTACTTGTAGTCATACTGTGCAATACCAGGTATTAATAATTCGAATTTATGTAATAAAAAAAAATCGTAGTTTGAAATAAAACACTGAAATGCTGTAGTTTATGTTTAGTGACAAACAGGCACTTATTTAATATATTTCTTGACAAATTACATTACATTTTAAGATTATAACCATTCATCTGATATTTAATGAAAATAAAATCTTAGATGTCTAGAACTGCGTTTAATTTAACCCTATTAACTTTACAGGGTAAGCAATATTTCAGCACAACCTTCTAATTTTAAGCCAGGATTTTTTAATAAATCTGTGTATAGTCATAAGCATTTAGTTGTTGCTTGAAACCTATCATGACAATCATTTTAACTTTATAATGTCAATGTCCTTAAGTCACATTATTGTGCTTATGTTTTGCAATGACTTTATTTACATGCTTGTTGTATAAAAAACTTGATGCTTTACATGCCCAAATTGGGTTTCCTAACTACTGATTGATACCAACAATGATGAATGAACGTACTGGGAAAATTACAAGTTCATTCAGAACTAGGTTTAAAGACAGCTATATACTAGTGCCAATATTGATCTGGTATTTATCTGTCCTCCAACTTACTTATTTCCTAATAAAAATACCAATATCTTATACCTATTCACTATACATGTCCACAAAATGCAGACTCCTTTTATTTCAACATTTGCCCAAGTTTTAACCTTTTGAACGCCACAGCATAAACGCACGGGGCCCACGCCAAGTCACAAATTCACTGCAAATACTTGCAAATAAAAAAAAGGAATTTCTAAAGTCTTGTTAATTTCTTGATAAGACATTTAATATTTATGATATGATCATATTTTAAAGATTAAAAACTCAGAAAAGTAATGATTTAAATTGCTTATTTCGTGTTATAGTGCACCACATTTTTTGGCACATATTTGTGTCGTCGGCGTACATGGCACGCGCTTGCTTGTCACCTATATGCGACATAGGCGTTCAAAAGGTTAAGCTAAAGAGGTTCCTAAGTAAAAAGCAGTCTATAATATTAACCCAAAAATTTGCTTAGAACCTACTGTAAGATTACAATGATTCACAGAGTATATGAAACTATCTCAAAAGTTGATGTGATTATGTGGCATTACAAAATTATGAAACATTTAGAAATCCCTAATGGGAAAACTATAACATAGCGTCACCTAGGATCACATATTTAGCAGTCACAGTTGAGACCACTAAACCAAAGAGACAAACAACCACAGGCCATGGTGATACATTTCAACCAACTTATCTGTGCATGTGCGAAAATACTGAACTTAAATGAATGCAGAAAGTTTGATATTTCAGCGCAAATTTTCTTGACAATTAACCCCACCTTGAACTGCACACATAAAATGGTCAACACATTATTAACAAGGCATGTCTCAGTTTACTTTCAACCTACAACACATAAGACGTAAAGAAACTTGACTGTCAATCTGTGAAAGAAGTTGTGCACTCAACTTTTTAATGATGTCTCTAGAGCTTCCGTGGTCTATGGTTATCTCACAATTTACTTTTACACATAAACTTTACAAGCAGTCACTTATCTGCACTTTCACTTGTCACTTTGATAAGTCACTTTTTTGTGTTTCAAACAGGGACCATATTATGAAGAGCTATCAGTCCTGTATAACTGATGGTGGTGCTTTCATACAAGCCTAAAAGCTTGGCTTTTCCTTATAACTATTTTAATGGTTTCTTCTGAAAAGTCTGCTTGTCTTATGGGCTTGCTGTAATGTAGACCCTTAGCACTTCACTGTCAACATCTCCAAATGGTCTAAAACTTCATTATACGGGGTGCCTTTGTTCAACGTCCAATCCAGCAGACCTTGCGTTACCGCAGCGTTCACTGGGCGTCCTTGATAGCGGACTTGCGCCGTCGTTTGACGACGCGTTTTGGTGACGATCATTCATTCTCCTTCTTCGGTTGTGGCTCCTCCTCTGGAATATGATATAAAAAATATGTTAATTTTTTATGATGAACTTTTGCAATTAATTCTTAAGTTTCTTTCTAGTAGTAGCTCTTTATGAAGAGGCTCGTCCGGGATAGTATTACTACTATACCTATTTGCCGGTAAGCAGTGTTGCCGTGATCTGGTTCAAGGGGTTTTAATATTTGGCTGTTATGTGTGTGTACAGACATGAGAGAAGCTTTAGCTTTATTTCTGCGATGTCCGTTATTCTTAAAGCGAAGTATAGCACTTAGCTTGGGGATAGTTTGACTTCCAATAATATCATCACTTATAGAAGAGGAATTTGACAAGTGCTTGGCCGTACCCTAACCTAAGTAATCGTCACGTTCATTTTGTACGGCCAATACGAACGCGTCGGCGCCGCCGTCTTGAGTAAGCATGCCTTCTGCTTGGTCAAACAAATAAGTGACATAAGAACACAACAATGGGGTAGCAGGGCCGTTGAGTTTGGTCACAGGGTAAGTCACTTCCCAATGTCTTTGTAAAGTACCCTGCATGCTAGAGGTATGGTTGTGACTGATGGGTATGCATCTTATAACGTGGAACACGGCACAAGACAAAATGTGGCATATGAACGGCCAGCTACAGCATATTTATCTCCACTCACGTTTCCCCTCATGCTGGAGGTAAGGTCGCGGTTGATAGTGATGAATCTTACTACTGCTGCTGTAATACGGCACAAGACAAAATATGTCATAAGAACAGCCTGCTACAGTACATTTATGTCCACTCACGTTTCCCCTCATGCTGGAGGTGCGGCTGCGGCGTGTGGTGGTGCAGCGCGTGGTGCGGCGCGTGCGCGTAGTGCTCGGGCGCGGGCGCGGCGGCCGGCGACCCGCCCGCGTAGTACGCCGCGTGTTGGTACGCCGCGGGGAAGGCGCCCGCGTACCCGCCGTAGTAGCGCCCGCCGTATGCGCCGCCGTACGCACCTGGGTTACAAATAAGACGATTTAAGGAAAGGAAAAGAGACGAACATTGAAGCAGATAGTTATTTGAATACAGTTTACTACAGGATATAAAGCAAGTTATGGAATCGTCAGGCGTTACTTTGTTAATGTCAACGTGAATTTCATGAATTTTTGCCCCTCCCTCCGTCCTTGTCACATTTGTGAGACTCCTAGTGTGACGTCACATATTTGGCAAATTTACATTTAGAAATTATTGAATGAAAACAGCGGTTCCAAAAATCAGTTTTATTTCCATAATAATATAAATTATTTTTAATAAAATTATATATCTGTGTAAATATAAGATACCAATTGTTTTGTCGAACACTCGGTCTACTAGTGTTACGCGCCGACCGCCTAGGTGCCCTTTGATAAATGCCGCCAAACGCACATAGTACAGTTGTATTATAATTTAATATAGTTGTATATATTTTTGAGGTTTTCGTAAAGTAATAGTTTAAAGTTCGTGTTTTAACACTTAGATTATAATAGACTTTGAAATGTGACGTCACGAAATTTAGGACCCCTCCCACCCCCTTGCCACACAATGTCACACTTCGTCGACCCCCTCCCTACACCCCTTAACCTGTGACGTAATTTATGGATGGCCCCTAGGTGCGAAACACGTGTCGGATAAAGTTTGAGTAGCATGTTGCATTGTAAATATCGAAATTTCTTCACGTGTCCTCCTGCCCTTGTTCCATTCTACTTGAGGTCGACGCAACACGTTTACTTCTTCCATTCTCCCCTATCAGACGTGACGGCAACATATACTCCTTAATAAATTATTATATTTGCAAATGTCATTTCTGCGGGTCGTATCAGATGGTCGGTGGTACATTCAGAATCGAAGCCTAGATCTAGTTAAATTACACTACTAAACTAAATTTTGCAAACGCAATTTACAAGGAGGAAGACCATGTGCATGCATGTCTCATACAATTTGACCGTGTAGGTATTGCAGTTTTGTAGGAAATAGCTGTTTTGAAGTGAAAACTTCTTTAGCCATGTTGAGCAATTTTTGGTAGGGGAAAAAATTATGGATTTGCGTCACCGGTGACATCTACATGCTCGTGAAGTCAATCGCCACACTAGCGACGCGTAGTTCCGTTGTTTTGAGTTTTCATTTCTGTCAGCAGTCCTTATTACTGCCTGTTTTTATTTTATTTTAACCTCTTGAACGCCAGACCATAAACGCACACGCGTGCCCTCCGCGCCAAGGCACAAAAACACCGCAAAACTTACAAATAAAAAAAAAGGATTTCTAAAGTATTATCAACTTATTTCTTGAAAATACATTTAATATTTAAGATATAGATCACATTTCAAACATATATAAATAAACACAAACTAAAGTATTGATTTAAATAGCTTATTTCGTGTTATAGTGCACCACATTTGTGTCGTTGACGTACAGGGCCCGCGCTTGCTTGTCACGTATATATGACAATTGCGTTCAAAAGGTTAATAACCGACAAAAAATTTCATATGGGGTGAGGGGGGTTAAGAATGATGTACTAAATACGTGGTAACCGTCTTTTAGCGTCGGTGTCTCTTCATCCCTGTATTGCACGTTTACGCTCGTGGCAGACGCAGTCATAAAACGAGAGAGCGAGACAGCAAGCTCGTTGTATTACTTACCTGGAGGTGGCGGAGGGCCCGCGTGTGGAGGTCCCGGGTGAGCTCCGGCCGCGTTAGGGTTCGGCGGCATCATCATCGCTGGGTAGCAAACACAGAAAAAAATGTGTTAGACCTAATTTTTCTGGTTATACGATACCTCTTGGTAAGTCTGGTTGTCACAGACTTTCGGGCCACTAACTATCTATAACGACTGTCAAAGATCTACAAATGACAGCCGGGATCAATGGCTTAACGTGCTTTGCGAGGCACGGAGGAAATCCGGTATTATGATGGTCACCCATCCACCGACCGACCTTGGCAAGCGCGGCATAACCTTGAAGATGAACATGTGCGGCTGTTGTTATTTAGCCATGGCCATAATTTATATATAAGCCCTTTTATTTAGAATTTTTCTTTATTTTTGTATGTTTAAAGTATATCTCTTATTTGAGTATGCCTCTTGGCAAAGACCTCCTAGCTGTTTCTTATCTTAAGCCACTCTTCTCCAGTTAGGGCCCTAAAAATACATATTTTCAGAAGAAAATAAAAGTAAGTAATTTACGGTGATGCGGCGGAGAAGTAATGTGCGGCGCGAGCGCGGGCGGCTGGGCGGGCACAGCGCCCGGGGCCGAGGGCTCGGGTTTGACTTCAGGCTTGGGCACCATCGGCTTCTCTTCCTTCATATTAATACCTTGAATAAAAAAAGAAGAATTACTCAAGAACTTCAAGACCTAGAACACAATCATCATCATCTTTCTGCCTTTGTCCTATGCTTATGCCTCCTCTATCAACTGTCAGGCAATCATTTACTCATATTTCTTTCATATAATTCCTCACACAATCTATCCATCGTTTCCTTGATCTTCCTCTCCTTCTCCAACTCTCCATCAATCAAAATTTCTATCCACACATGCGATTCATCCCTCCTCATGACGTCCATACCAAGACAGTCGACTCCCTTTAACTTTCCTGTAACTGGCGCAAACAGCGGTTGATAAAGATTACCCCCTCCCCTTCCTTAAAAATAGACCAAATCAAAATTATTTATTTCAACAAGGCCAGTTAAAGGTACCTTTGAACTGTGAAAAGACAATAATTATAAACAACCGGCCAAGTGCGAGTCGGACTCGCGCACGAAGGGTACCATTATTTATAAAAATGAGTAAAAAAAAAACACTTTTTTGTATGGGAGACCCCTTAAATATTTATTTTGTTATTTGGTTGTTATAGCATCAACAGAAATACATAATCTGTAGAAATTTCAACTGGCTACCTATCACGGTTCATGAGATACAGCCTGGTGACAGACGGATGGACAGCGAAGTCTCAGTAATAGGGTCCCGTTTGACCCTTTGGGTACAGAACACAAAAAATTAAGCTACAGTCCCAGTCACAAGACATTCTAACGGAAAGCACTGTAGTTGGCCATTACAAAGTGTAGATCTCTATGAAGAAGAATGGGCAAGAAGCTCCAATCCTTCAATGACCCTTCAAACATACCCTCATTCTCCGGCCCATTACTAGCAGGCTCCTCAGGTTCCATCTTCTTAACCTCGGGCTCCGTCTTCAGCTCAGTGGTGACCCCTTCTGTCTTTACTTCCGTAGTGGAAACCTTGTCCACTTGTGTAGGCAGGTTGGGCCCGTTGGTTTCTGTCTTGATTTGGGTTTGCTCTTGGTCCATTGGCTGTGGAGGGTGATGTTAAATGGTGTTGAATGATTAGTTTATGTTTAGGACCTGGTATTGCAAAATTATAAAGGAAACCGTCAATAAAATTAAGTGCAGGCAAGAAATAAAACCGGCCAAGTGCGAGTCGGACTCGCGCACTAAGGGTTCCGTACCATTATTTATATAAACGAGCAAAAAAATTACTTGTTTGTGTGGGAGCCCCCTCAATATTTATTTTATTGTTTTTAGTATTTGTTGTTGTAGCATCAACAGAAATACATAATCTGTAGAAATTTCAACTGGCTAACTATCACGGTTCATGAAATAGAGCCTGGTGACAGACGGACAGCGAAGTCTCAGTAATAGGGTCCCGTTTGACCCTTTGGGTACGGAACCCTAAAAAATAGCCTACGACCTATTCTGACACCTACCAAATAGACTCGAAAATAATTAAAAAATCGGTCAAGCCGTTTCGGAGGAGTTCGATAACAAACACTGTTACACGAGATTTTTATAATATTAGATAATGTAGTGTGCTAGGTCACCTCTTCTTTCTTGTCGACGCTGAGCGGCTGTGTACTGTTGGTGATGCCGCGCCGCATCTGCTCCTGAGCTCTCTCCACCATGCGCGTGAATGTTTCTTCGTCAACGGCTGGTTTGCAGTGCTGGAATAACATAACAATCATCAAAAACATGCTCTTGCCTTGAAAATATTAGAAGAAAAAAAAACTTATAGTAAAATAAACTTGTCAACAATAATGAATAGTTTTTTTTATACACTGCTATTTATTTTGTCTCCTAAGAATGTAAAAGAACATACAGACTAATCTTAAGATATTATTTTAATTTTGTGCGTGTAAGATAATATAATGTATAATTAATGTAATGTATAATTTAATGCCAGATCAAATTTGTAATTCTATTATTGAAATTTTACTTTTGTTATTTGATTATTGTAATTCTATTATTTTATTTGTATTTTATTCTTATAATGAATTTATTGTATTTAATTTTATTCCAATGTAGTTTTATGTTTATGGGTTATGCTTGCCTGAAATAAATGAATATAAATAGATAAAAAAATAAAGGGGCCATGTTTTTTGTTTGAATGAAGATGAAACGTCTCTTTTAGATGAATATCCTCCTGCCGGCCTAGCATGACTGCCGTAGAAACGAGCTACGTCTACGGAAGAATCGACAATTTGACAGATATTTCTATCGTCTCAAGCATGGCGATATTAAGAATGTAGAAAAGAAATGTTTCTTTTCTTCAGTCGACACAAGTCTACAACGTCGAGCATGTCGACCATATTTTCTCTTCTTTTGACATTTGGGGGTAGAAAAATTACTTCTGACAAATGTCAAACTAGTCTTAATAAAAACTAAAAACGAGAAATACGTTTCGTGGTTGCGTTGAGTTACGTTCAAAAGGTTGAAATGTTATGTAAAATATTTAGGTTTAATTTCGCGAAAAAGATCCAGGCCTGGATCCAAGATGTAGCAACACCATCCCGCCCACGAAAAATGAAAAACTCGTGCAATTGGCAACTTTTTTTTGTTAACTAAACGTAACCTTTTAACTTTCCATAGCAACGTCCCCGTTGCTATGGAAAGAATTTCTGTCTATGTCTTCGTAGAAACGCGAGTCGACGGTGCGCGCCATGCTCGGGCAGAAGAAATGACAAGTTGTAAAGAAAAGATTTCTTGTCGTTTCTTGGTAGAATAGAGATAGAACGGTCATGCTAGGGGGGCTGCACTCGGCAGTCTTTCTTTTTCGTGTGGTTAGTCCCTAACGTGGTGTCAGTTATTATGCCGTCGATGAGCCTCTGACTTGGCTTTACATTCCTCACGATGTTTTCCTTCACCGAAGCACGTGATAATTATTCGTTACGCACATAGATCCGAAAAATCAGAGGTGCGTGTCTTGGGTTCGAACTTGGGACCTATGACTTGGCAATCCGACGGTCACACCACTAGGCTATCAGTGCTATCGCCGTAAAAATATTAGAAAAAAAAAAAAACTTTTTTCCGTTTTTTTTTGTTTGATGAATATGAAACCTTCCTTACACATCACTTTTATACAAGGTGTTGTTTTGCATCCTCGTCAAATTTAAGGAGGTAACTATGCTAATGATTATCGTCCCGAATCAATAATAAAATGGGTAGGTAATTTTTTTTTTCTTATCTACGGAAATCGGTAAGTGTGAACCGCCAGTTTTTTAAACGCGACACGTCTGATCCTTGCCCTATAACCGCGTTTTCACACACACACAAACAATTTCAAACGTTTAATCGATGGTTTCTTATTCCCTAAACCACGTTAGGGGGTTATTCTGAAATACTGACAAACTTTAACAGCAAAAAAAATCTGCGTTTTTTAAATAAATAACTAGGTACAGTAATTTAAATTGATTATTTATGTCTTTTGTGACAACCTCCTGAATTTTGACGAGGATGCAAAACAACACCTTGTATGAATATTCTGCCCCACTAGGCAGTCACGACGTAACATAAATACTTCACAAATCGTGTACCTTCTTCAGTTCCTCCTGGAAAGCTTCGCTGCTCTCAATAAATTTGCGCTTCTTAGCTTCGAACTTCTCTTCGATCTGTTGCAACTCGTCCTCCAGCTTCTTCTGATGCATTGTCAGGGACTGCACTTGTTTTTTTAGGATCTGTAAGTGCAAAGTGTTAAAAGTTAATAAATAAACTATGAGGTACGCACGTCGACCCGTCAAGATAAACAAAACCAGTTTACGTGGATCTCTCATTGTACGGTGAAACTATACAAATCGAGGCCATGTTATATTATTATGTTTTGTGTGTCCTATATTGTTACGATTTGCGAAGTGAATAGTCAAACGACATCCAGATAACTCTTAAAATTATTTATATTATATTATTTTATTTCATGAGATGTAGGTTGAACAATTTAATTTTATGACTGTCATAGCAAACATTGAAGTAAATAAATAAAATAGTATTTTTTATAGGAGTTATGAGGATTAAATGCGCGATTCCAAACGCAGGTCAACGCCCTAACGCTTCCAAATTAAACTTATTATCCGCAAGTCAACCATTATACGTATAAAAAGGAAAGGGGAAGTTGACAAATCTCCCTAGCCGAGGGCTTGCATGGTCAGCTTTTAATTTGTCCACTGCTGGGACAAAACCGAGGGAAGCAATATTGAGAGGGAGTGGGAGTGGGCTGTAATTTACATGTCTTCGATTTTTTTTTAGATCTAGGTCATGCCGGTTTCATCAAGATGTTTCCCGTCACCGCTTTGAGAGCACTTGCCACACTTGGTTCAAGTTAATCTAAAGTTATAATTGACAATTCATGTTCTTTTCCTACCTGCATCCTGGCCGTAGTGACGACTGAGCGGACATCCGGTACGACAGTGTCAGAGAATATCTCGTTGATCAGCCGATGGTTGCGCAGGTATCTGGCGTAGGCTACATGCTTCACTGATAGTCCTTCGCCTTGATCTGAAAATGGTTCATAAATCAAGTGTTTTAAGACATGCCACTACAATTTTTTATCACTACAGCTTTAGACATATGTTTTAAATACGCAACATCATGCCTGAAGACCAAAGTCTTAGCCGAGACAGACCTAAGAAACGTTGGCGTGATGATCTTTCTTGTCGGAGTTATCAACGGAGATGTCGAAACTTGAGAGGACCGGAAAATATGAGCAGACCTTGGCTTAGCACTGGAACACCATAAGTTAAAGAAGAAAACACCATGCCTGTATTCCTTGAAGAGGTAGAATGAGGTACACATTTATCCCGACAGTTTCCAAATGCTTTTTTTTAGTAGGGGGCGAGACTCGGTCTTCCAGTCCAACCGGATGCTGCTGAATACCAGTATTTTACATGGAGCGACTGCCCATCTGACCTCCACAACCCAGTACTGCGTAATACGATACCCCCTGGTAAGACTAGTAGTCAGAATTTCGGGCCACCGACTACCTGTAACGAGTCTGTCATAGATCTACAAATGGCAGCCGGGACCAACGGCTAAACGTACTTTCTGAGGCACGGAGTAAACTCGGTATGTAATGGTGGTGGGGCAAATCTATTACCAATAATTAGGCACAAATATGGGCATGATGCATTGATGGAGTAAGGATCTTCATTAGAGATTGCTAATACTAAATTATTGCTATTTTACTAAGTACATGTTTAGCTTACCTTCCTCATCCTCAGCGGGTTGTATATCAATTCTTCTGTCCTGTTGCTGTTGTTCCTTCTGTGTTCCTTTCTTGCTGGAGCTCTCTTCTTCGAGATTACCTACTGCTGACACAAACTAGGTGTTAAGGACTGAACCGTATGAGTAGACACACAAAGAGCCGAAACGTCGCAATGCCAAATAATGACATGTGTTTTGTCAAAATGTTCCAACCCAAAATTGAATTTAGACGACATCTTTGGAAAGTGGATCCTAATGAATTCTTGGATAATTAATGGTAATTTATATCAAATCCAGTCAAAAAACGAAGATGGAATGTTCTTGCTTTGTTAATGAAAATTAAGTACTAGATTTGAATGAGCAGATCAAGGAAGTGTTGTAAGTTGGTACATTCTAATCGGCGTTGCGACATCACATCGCTTTTATGTGTGTCAACTTTATATCAGCAAGAAAATGCAAAGCGACATTAATGCGTGAAAAATGCGTTTGAGAAGTTCATAAAATGTTTGAGAAGTTCACAAAATGTTTGAGAAGTTCACAAAATGTTTGAGAAGTTCACAAAATGTTTGTGAACAACAATGCAATCTTATGCGACGAAAAGAGTCCTATTTGAAGCTTGACACAAGAAATAAAAAGAATATAATATTCTAATTTTTAAATATTTTTACAAAGAAAAGCGCTGGCAAATGATAAAACGACGTTAAAAGTTGGCAATAAAGATCAGCAGAAAAGAGTTGCCAGCTACAAAAACTACACAGACAACATGCATCCACACGTAGGGTGAATTTCACCAATGAAATTAAACGCGATCAGCCCATCTAAAGACGTTCAAGAGTTGTCGGTGTGATTTTTTTTATTTGAAATACTAAATACGCTTATGTTTGGCCGCATCACACCTGATGTGAAGCGATGCTGCTGCCTAGGGTAGAGTAGAGTAGATCACTCGAACTTTGAAGAGAATTAGATAATAATGATCAGGGAAAAGAGAAACCGGCAGTGGAATCCTCAGACTAGTAATCATTCTACGCGGTTTAGATATGCTGATCGCTTCTAATGGTGGAAATTAGCCCTTATTCCCTTACCTACAGCTTTATTTTTCGCCGCTATATAGGCTAAGTACGCGGGCGAGTTGTGGTAGGCCTTCAGACTCTTTTCATACTCCAACTGATGTCACATGAGTCCCGTGCGTGCAATATATGAGGTGGCGTGCATGTGAAGGACAAAATAGCGTTACTTCAAGTGCGGGTTAGTCACGTTGTAGATATGGAAGTGTATGGACGTGTTTCCCGAATGTGGAGTATTGGAGATGGTATTTTATGGTTCAAATGTAAGGAGAGCCGCGAGATATCTAACACTTTCTTTATCTGCCTAGCCTTTTCTCAATGCTGTTGGGGTCGGCTTCCAGTCTAACCGAAGGCAGCTGAGTACCAGTATTTTACATGGAACGACTGCCTATCTGACATCCACAACCCAGTTAGTACTGGATAATACAATACCCCTAAGACTGGTTGTCAGACTTTCGGGCCACTGACTACTGGTAACGACTGTCAAAGATCTGCAATTGCCAGCCATGCTTTCAACTTCGGTATGTAATGGGTGGTCACCCATCCACGGACCAACCTAGGTGAGCACGGCTTAACGTAAAGATCGCCAAGAGCTCCTCCTTCACTAGAACTAGACAATACCTAAATAATAAAAGCTAAGTCAAGTTTGATTTGCAACGTTCGACTAAGGACAGATGGTTGAAAATTCCAACAGTGCAATTATGTTTAGGCATTTAAGTGGGTGTTGCTTAACGTTAGCGAAAATATCCACAATATTATTCTACATGAATATGACTTTCTGACTGCAACTAGCAATATGACAGTGCAAATCAGAATCACTAGAGAATCAAGCCTAGATCCACAAATATTTTCATCCATTTCAGAACCAATGGATAATTTCTGTGATGACAAGACAGATTAGATTTAATAGTATTTACGACAGGTCCACACACTTCCAAAGTCCAGAACAAATAAACTATTAACACAAATCTCCCACCGGGTAAGGGAACGGACCACAGTTCTTTTAGCAATGGACATGGCTGTACCCCAAGTGCGGTAATATACAGTGGCTACGATGGTACCTAGCAGTGGGACATGATGGCTGATGTGTTCACACAATGGTACCCAATGTTCATGTGTGATGCTATTGCTGGTTTTGTGCCTTACTAGGGACGTGAATTTATTGTATTTTTTGAAGATATTAAATAGGGAAACTATTCAAACTACAACTGACTGTTTTTATAGTGAACTGCAGATCAGTGGTAATTATGTCACTAACAGAGGCTTAATGTTGTAGCTGTAAAGGTGGTTGTTGTAGTGAAACGGTTACCACAGAAGTGTGGTTGCCTGTACTTAGTATCTAAGTTTTAGCTGTAATTTAGTAATTACTGCCAATTATTTTAATTTTATTGGTAAAGTAAGATGCAGTAACCAATGCTTTAAAATCATAGATTAGAAATTTTTCACTGTCCATTATGTTTTT
This sequence comes from Cerastis leucographa, assembly GCA_963082945.1. Taxonomy (NCBI): domain Eukaryota; kingdom Metazoa; phylum Arthropoda; class Insecta; order Lepidoptera; family Noctuidae; genus Cerastis; species Cerastis leucographa. The sequence continues at coordinate 6,048,949 of OY720353.1, read as the reverse complement.
AATTGTGCAATATGTATCAATAACCTCATGTGTTGGATGCCAGTTATACAACATGGGAAATTAGTCACAAATAATTATAAATACTAATAAACACAAAACAGCAAGAGATAAACCTAAAACCCTGTGTTAAAATCAAGCACTGTTGTGATGGTGTGGATTATGCACAAATTTAAACCCTGTGAGTAGGGCATAGGTTTCATTTTTGTACCTCTGGTCTTGTGAGCCAGCCACTGTATATAGGCAGGCGACGATTGGTAAGCTTTCAACATTTCTGTGTACTGCGCCTGAATGAAAGAGGTTTTTCAAGTTTTGTGACGTTTTACGCCTTTGGGTCAATATTTATAAATGTCGCCCATAAATTGATATACACCGTGTAAATCACCTTATCACGAAGCCGTCAACCAAGCATTCTGTACATGAAACTAAGTAACTTTACGTAAAAATTATTGCTGGGAAACGACTTTTTTTTTGGGGGTGTAAAATCATGTTTTGTGGTAGAACTCAATGTAACGCACTCAAAACATTGTGCTGATGGACGGATTGAATAGTACGGAGGTCGTGGAAGTGTTAAAAGTAAAAATCTTACATTAAAAACTTGTATTTAAAAAATACTTGTCAAAAAGTTGTAACTTTGACCCCTAATAATCTCCGTAACTAGAAGGTTCCCGGAAGGTATGGTGTAGAACAAAAAAATGATCGCAAGGACAGGGAGAAACAGTGGCTTTCGTTTTCGTTAAGAGGTGATTTACACCCTTTATATATATATATGCAAAACGACCTGTTGTTTTTAGATTAGGAATAGTGCATTTTATGGGAATTTTATCATGATGTTTTTTAGTTAAAAAATATGCATCATCTTACTATTTTATCCCAATTATTGAATGTAATAAAAAGGAGTTTAAAGTATATTTTAAATAACAATTTAAGAAGATAGTCATATAATGTCTTTTAACCATTTTTTTTGTATTACTATGAGCATGATAAATGCTATATATCATAAGGAATTAATACTAATAAAGAGTTGGAAAGAAAGATATCCATACCTTCTCAGCCTCATACTCATCAACATATCCAGCCTTTTCCGTCTCAGGCAGGTCCCTCCACATGCCTCCTATAATTCTGCCGATCTCCCATAATTTTAGATCTGGGTGGGCTGCCTTTACAGTGTCCCAAACTCGGCGAGAGTATCTCATGTATGGCATAAGGGGCTTTTCTGGCGGCTTCGGGGGCTTTGGCAGGCCCGCGCCCTAGAACATATGGAGTAGGTTAGTTTTTGGTATTGGTTGTGACGGTTATGCTGCTGAAAATTTTGAACACAGAGGCCTAAAATGAAAGAAACACAAGATTTTACACATTTTACAGTAAATATGAGTTACTAATACTACAGCACAACAAACCATTATTCAATTACAAACATCTACCAATAAATCACACAAAATATTACCCAATATACTCGACTCACCGCGCCCGCGCCCTTGCCGATCTTCTGCGGCTGAAATCCAGGATGAGAATGTACCGTTGATACAAATGGACTGGTCTTATCATCCTTAGCGGCTGTGGTGGTGGCACCCACCGCGGCCCCGGCTGCGCGCCGCGCGGCCTCTGCACCGAAACGCTGTTGCTGGGGAGTGTGCGGCCAGCCGCTGTACCCCACCGGGTGGCCCAGCGAGGGTCCACCTTGGTATTGCGGGTGGTGGTACTGGTATTGGTTATGGTGCGGCGGCGGTGCATTCATACCGCCTTCAAGCCAAGCAGCGGGGCGGCAATACAATGAAAGAAAAAAACAAAAAGCATAAGGGAATGGGACAGGAGAGGGCGGGGCAAACAAAAGATAATCAAATGCAACAACATCTAAATAATATCAAATCATAATGTTAAGTGGAAGTTATTAGTGTGAGCGAGCAGTACTAGCGTAGTATTTAGTAGGCTTAATTAGCGTAAAGAATCAAGAACAAGAATCAAAGAACAGACTGGTGTGAGACGATGACTTGTGATGTGAAAACAAGAAAAATTTTGGTGCAATTACAATTTTAAATCCCCACAGAGTACCTATTTCCAAAACAGATGAAGTGTGAGAACAATTTTGAAAAATAAAAGTAAATCAGATTGTAGCATTACCTTTCATCATACCGAAACTCATGGGGGGCCCCGCAATCATGTAGTCTGTTTCAACATAACAAAACCAACATAAGAGTAAAATGTAGTCTAATGCGTAAAGAACAAATTAAGAGAAAATAAAAAGTATGTTACTAATGCATATACTTTGAAATAAACAAGCATAGAATTGGAGTCATGCTGCCGCGGGTAATAACAGCAGTTAGGTACCAGCAATACCAACAACGGTTCTCAGCCCTGCTAAGCTTGCAAAGGCATCGAAATCAGGTTTACAAGTTATACGTTAGTATCTAACAACATTCTAGAAACAATATTAATCAAACATTCAAAGAACAGTTCCAAATGCTGTAAGTGTGTTTGGCCAAACTGTCATCTATGCTTTGCTGTTTTTTTTTTACTTTCTAAGTTTAAAAATGTGTGCATGGAATACAAACGCGGATTGCTCTGGGGGCTGGGCATCGACATCGATGTGTTTTGTTTGTAACTGTTTGGTGCAGCCATGGCACGGGGTCACTCTGAAACAGATATGGCAATATCTATGTGTGTGTGGTGATGTGTTAGATCATCAACTAAGGTTTTAATTTATCTGATGTTGAGATTTCCATCGATGTTTATTTGAAATGCTGCAAGATTTATAAACTTTGAAGCTTGTAACTTTTTCAAAATGATGAAGAACAAAGTTTTGCCACATGATTCTATTAGGGTCAACTCAATTATGCAGTATTTAATTGTTAAGTGAAACTTGCTTCACACAAAGTTTATTTAAAAAATGAAAACAGTAGATGAATTAATAATTCAGAAATCTCAACAGCTAATTAGGAATGACGACGACTACCGGCCAGTTTGGAATCGAGAATAACTGTTATTTCTAGCTTAGTGGCTAACTTTAAATATTGCTACACGTCTTACCTGCTGCTACCTATAGTTCAACGAGTTAATTAGCTCCAATAACCTGAAATCAGTAAAATAATCCTATTTAACCAAAACAGGGACAAGCGTCACTTTCCAGTTAGCAAGACGCCATGTTTACGTCAGCCATTTTGTTTCCATTGACAATATTTTGACGTTTCGTTTCGCATTTTAGTCGATTATTTACGAAACAGCAATAATGGCGATCTAAGTGCTAGGCCACACTATATATACACTTGTTTAAACCAAAATTTTGTATCATGCATGAAGTATCTAAAGCCTGACAGTGACACACAGTTTTTCGCTTTTTTAAATAGACGGTTACTAGACGGTCACATGACTCGAGCCGAGTATAAAATCTACTTTTGACATCGGTTTGAGACGTCACACCACGTCTTGACAATGTAGTCTCTTATGAAACGTAAAACAGATGGATTTACATTACATTCTAATATGACCTAGGCTTTCGGCCTCATGAAAATTGACGTTTAGCTTATAATATAATCGACTAACTAATATTTTAGCAGTGTGGCTACTGTTAATAATTTCAGTGAGTGTTTAGAAAAAGCGCCAAATTAAAAAAAAATACATTACGGTTCTTCATCATAATTTTTAATAATTTTATTAGAAAATAAGGTCAGCCTGTAAATATTACTGTCCACGAAGCTCTCGTTCGGGAGTCTTCTAACTTCCAGAACTAGCTAGGTAGGTATATTATAAGGTAAGTACCACTAATTAAACGACATGCAGTACAATCTCAACCTATTTGTCAACACCCGTCCCAAAAATACGGAAGTTGGCACGTGAATAATCTTCAAATCACCATCCGTAGCCAAATAAACCAGCTGACCGAACTGTGCTACTTACCTACCAGCAAATGTCGATCTATAATTTGATTGTGCATGACCGGGTGGCATTTGGCGGCTGGCGCGTTTAATTTGTATTGTAAGGCCTTGTTTATAGGGACGCTGAGCAAATTGCACCGCGTGATATTGGCTGTTTACAAGTAATACTTTTGACCACGCGCTACGGCGCAACGAGCTGCAGCAAAATAATGAATTACCGTTAATGCGAAGGCGTAATGCGATTTACTTTTTACACAATACAAGTAGGAGGGTGGTAGCGGGGCTTACTGCTAAGTGGGTGGTCTTTGCTGAACGTACATTTGGACTTTCGAGGCTTTAATTTAAATCAAATATATCATTAAAGACAGCACTATTTCACTAAGTCATGCTCACGCGCTCAATACGTACGTTTGTGATGCTCTTTCTCAAGGTACATACAGGTACATACAATAATATATTTTGCTGAGTAACTATAGTACTAGGCCAGAAGCCTATCTTAGCTATTTTACCTACATTGTTTGTCTACCAAATTCTATCTTAAAAATCCTTGTAAACTAAGCTTTATAATAGTGTTAGATTTGATAAACGGGTCCTTGGGTGGTATGCAATGAAAGTTACGCAATTATAATTGTTATTTAATGTAATATTGATTATTATTGAAATTAAAAGTGTAACACTTTCGTTTCATATGTCCATTTTATAATCAATGTTGATAAGTCATTGCTTCTTCTTACGTTGTGCTGGCGTCTAGTTGCCTAGTTATTTATCCCAAATAGTTAATTAGAAAGCCTAGAAAATCCAGGTATTTTATTAAGATATTAAAATATTAATCACAGCTGGGATACAAAGTAGGTATTATTCGTCAGTGAAAAGACAGAATCGTCAGTATCCTACTAATATTATAAATGCGAAAGTTTGTGAGGATGGATGGATGGATGGATGTTTGTTACTCTTTCACGCAAAAACTACTGAATGGATTTGGATGAAATTTGGCACACGGGTAGTTTATAACCTGGATTAACACATAGGATACTTTTATCCCCATAGTATGTTCCCGTAGGACAATTATCGAATTCCACGCGGGCGACGCCGCGGGCATAAGCTAGTAGTCTATATTTATGGCTCTAGTTTATAAGGCCCTTTTAATTTCGTAAATTCGGAGAACATCAGGGTTCTTTTAACTTCCATGAGAACAAATAATAAATGGTATCAATAGGGTCAAGGCATTTTCGAGATCCTTGGCCTGGTACCCATAACCAAATGGGTTAGATTAGGCACCACACCTGCTGCTTTTCACATTACACGAATGTTTTGATTTGTTACTAGGTACTACGAAGGTAACATACTGTAGAAAATTATGACGTACGACGTACGTTTCAAGAACTTAATTCCTGTGACTTTTATTTTTTATAGATACTGGAAAGGAGGTGTCTGGTGAGATGACGAGTAAAGCCTCATTTACACGATGCAAGAACTTGCATGCAAGTTTCACTACATTGCTGTTTTTGTTTTATTAACTGAATTCATTGCCCGTCAATAGTCTGCAATGTGATGAAACTTGCATGCAAGTTCTTGCATCGTGTAAATGAGGCTTAATAGAGAAAAATGGAAGAAAAAGCGTGCTGCGCCGACCCCAATTGAATTGGGATAAGGCCAAGAGAATGATGATGATGAATATTTATTTAGGTCATCACAAAGGCCTTTTTGAATACTCAATTCCTGGTTGTTCATCTGTTGGAACATTCGTCGATTTGAACCATCATTTATCCAGTACATAATTATTCTTACCAGCGTGAAATAATAGTCTATCGCTAAAATGAAGCCTTGAAGGTAGTTCGCTCGGGAGCTATTAAAGCGCCTGATGGTTATCGACCAGCAACGTGTTGTAACTAGGCTAAAGATAAAAGTGGTTTTCATTGCGTGCCACACATAAAGAAATAGGCGCACTACGTAGAATCCTAAGGTTTATTTATATGTGCACCCAAGCACCATGCGTATTATACCAACAGTGCTTTCCGACCTATTTATAAATTATCACGTAGTCAGTATCTATAATTAACTTCTTTAATTCCACTACGCTGCAGTAGGAACCTGAAAAATAAGTATCAACGTACTTGATAAAAAAAATGAAGTTCTTTCACTGCGGATTTTTTTTTCACCACACATTTAATCCATCTGTAAAATTAAACCTGCGGAACCAGATATTTTTATAAAGATAAAAAAAAACATGCTTCGTCAACAAAGCATTCTCACTCGAATCCTCGTTTGAAACAGTTCGCATGTTTTTTGTGTTTGTTCACAAAACTGTGGCAGAATTTGATATTTCCGTGTGATGCTGGGTATACAGTGTCATTACTCCCAGGTCCCTTTCGACCTCCACTGGGTTTGTTACAACAAATAGCATTTTATTTTCCTATAGAGGGAAGCAAACACAAGCATGGTTTGGTTGGAGCCTTTGAAGTATTCTTGTATAAGAATTGAGAAGCGTGTTGTCTTGAATTCCTTCAACCAAATTTAAAGGTTCGGTGTCGAAGTATTAGTATGAAGATAGAATCTGCAGAATCTAGGCTAGTCATCATTTTTCCACTTTCATTTTGATTTAAACAATTTACTGCCAGCTGCTTCTCACAGAGAGGCGTATGTGTCTCATTGGAAAAGTTATAGACTGCATTATGCTTATGTTACGTACTGTCATCTAAGTCCTGCAGCTGTTACCTGAAGCGCTGTGCCATCACATGCATGGAATACTACCGATCGTCGTAAAAATCGTACCTAAAAATTAAAATCGCGGCCACCTTTAAAAAAAGGTGACAATTATTCCAAACAATACAATATTATGACACCGGTATCCGGATGTGATTCACAATACTAATACCAACACAATCCTGAACATTATAAAAAAATATAAATATAGAAACATTACGGTATATCCTGTTATCATAACATATCTCAAACAAGATAAAAAATGATAAAAAACGTGAATTCACCTGCCTAATGTGCATGCTGTTGTCGCGTGCCAGAAAAACCACGTCAGTGACCATCAGATTGTGGCCATTCATAAATTGTAGATAAAGATTGATAACGGATAACGGAATATTTTTGCAAAGAACGTGTGTAATTAAGTATGAAACAAATTAAAAAAAAAAAGATTGTTATAAGCGATTGAAAAAAATACTTAAATGTTTTATTTGGAGCCGATGTAAGAATCATCTGCCAAGCCTTTTCGAACTATGTTGGGATTGACTTCCAGTGAAACCGGATGCAACTCCTCACACAGTTCCTAGGTAATAATATACCCCTTACTGAGTTATCTGAATTCGGCTTTCTGACTACCCGTAAAGACCGTCAAAGATCTTTCAATAACAGCTGGTTGGGACCAGCGGCTTTTTCGCTTCCAGAAGGAAAGGTCACGTGTAGGTTCAGAGCAGTTGGACCACTGCCCCGGACTGGTTCTACCACGCTCACTGACGGTCAACCACGACGGTGACGGTGATTGATTGATTGATAAGGGTGAAAAGGGTTTGACCGTCCATAATGGACCCAGTATTGTATAGACGTGCTTTTGGCGCAAACTTGCCATAGACAGTCAGCCCCACTTTGAACTTTGCAGACTAGATAATCTGTTTTTACTGCAAGTTCATTCAGATCTAAACAATTGCCCATCAATCATTTCGAAAATGGAACAATACTAATCAAGACTAATCATTGTAAGAAAGCATTCAATAATTATAAATCTGACAGATCAAATGATTGCTTTGCTTGCGTCAGTAATTGGAAAACCCAAAATTGCTATCTCTCCATTTAATCTTTTTTTATCAACTTCATGTGTATGATTCAGAAGAAAGTTTGTGATCATCTTGTGAAGATAAGGTTTATTACAGCTGGCACATAAAAGAAAATGATAAAAGCCAGCTGGATAAAAAAAAACATGCCAGATAATGAAGACCCGGAAACGATGGGCCGATGTTGTCAAAAAAGTAAGATGATATATGGATAATTGGCTTAGTGAGGGACTGAATACTGTGATGACGGCTTATAGAGAAATGAACGGAAGGTGACTGTGCTGTTCCGACATCAAATAAATTGGGATTTGGGCTGCCCAGATGATGCTGGCATTGCATTAGAGATATACTTACATCATAATTCTACAATCTGCTTGGAATTACAATAATTAGAATTACTCTTTTGAGTTGCTGCGCTGGTCCGGTAGGCTTGATCACTTAAACTGCATTTTTTTTAACATTTAGGTAGGTAGATACTTTGATCCAACAACTTATCTTCGAGCCCAGTTTATCGAATGACATTGTTGCAAATGTTTTAAATTCATAAAATAAAACAAATCGACATCGTTTAAATCACCTCCAGCTGTTATGATTTCAAGGTCTTGAAAGGGAGATAAAATAATACTTACGTACTTATATTACCTATACGTAAGTATTATTTTTAAATATGTCAGTAGAATCGTAAAACAGATAGTTGACTCTTTTATGATAGGTCAACGTAAGTTGTTCTAGAACACGAAATATTTAGTAGTTCTCAAATAGGAAGCTGCACGAGGATAATAATTATTAACAATTTTATGATTTTGAAATGATTTAGGCGAATGGTTGCTAGCTAATACCACAGGTATAGTAGTTATTTGATTGTGTTACCTTTCTAGAGACAATGCACCATCCATCATCTGCCTTGCCTTTTCGGGATCGGCTTCCGAATTTTGAAGGATTTTGGAAGCCAATCCGACGATACTTGTATTTGGCAAATACAGGTATTTTACATGGAGCGACTGCCTATCTGACTTCTAAAACCAAGTTAGTACTGGGTAATACGACACCTCTTCAGACTGGTTGTCAGAATTTCGGGCCACTGACTACCTGTAACGACTGTCAAAGATCTACAAATGACAGCCGAGACGGTCGGCCTAACGTGCTTTCCGAGGCGCGGAGGAAACTCGGTTTGTAATGGGTGGTCACCCATTTACGGATCAACCTAGGCAAACGCAGCTTAACTTAAACAACGACCCGAGCAGTTGTTATTATTTAGCCTTGAGGTCCTCAGGCAATGTACCATCCGATTTCCGGAAATCCGAATACAACAGCAAAGATGGTAGGCGGTTGGAAGAAGTTCAGTACCTACCTACTTTCTCCTATCAGCTATTTCATTTACTGTGTCCCCTTCTTGCACCTAGATACTTATACACCTTCGGTCTACCTGGACAGAGATCCAATTATTCACATAAAAGAGCAGCACACCAAAGCTCTGGACAAACATAAAGCTATCGATTGCAGTCGCTGAGGGCCGACATCGGCTAGATGGCATCATTTTCATTACGCACTGTCTTAAATCTCATAATAAATTATGACTGGTGACTGCATCATGAATTCATGATGCTTGTTTACCAAAGAACTTCTCATTTATTCGCAAAACTAATGACTAATGTCAGTAATGATTTCGACCTTGTTTTTGTTAAAACTGTACCGAATCAAACAAAAAGTTGAACTATGCTGTTTTATCCAGTTGTTTGTTTCATACATTCGCTTGTAGGCCGCTAATGGCCGCTATGTTTATTATAGTTATTTTAATGGTTACGACTTATATGTCAATGAAGTTTGTTAATTAGAGTTTGAATGGTACTACTAATGTGTCTAGTGATTGCAACCAACACTGCTGAGCAAGAGTCCTGGGTTTTACGTTCCCAGGTCGAGGGTTATTGCGTTTTCCGTCAGAAATTTCTCAGAAGCAGCCACGAAGTCAGGATTAGTGCCCAGTTGTTGAAAAAAGTGTGACTTGATACAAAGTACCTACTTACGTAATTTATGGTGGAAATCATAATCTAATGCTAGGCTGTTGATCCTGTCCCTGGCTGTCATTGAAAGATCTTTGACAGCCGTAACGGGTCTGGCAAGTAGTCTTACCAAAGGGTATCATATATAATTTTTACCAGTAAGCGGAGGAGTTTATCAGGGCAGAGGTTTCAAGTAAAAGACTGATAGTGACTGATAGTACGACGGATAGAGTAGATGGGATAAGCCTAGCCAGTTATTATAATGATGTAAAATTAAACATAGCTGTATAACAGCTATGTTTTACATCATCATAATCTGGCAACAACATCAACTCATTTGGCTGTGTTGCCCCATATTTTATTTTAATATCTTTGAAATCAAACAAGTTTTCCAAGAATCCTTTTCAGTAGCATTGAAAACGGACCTTTTCTTAAATGTTTCCTGAAAATGTTTGTGAAATGTGTTGTTTCCGGAATAAACCATTCATTCTTATCGGTTCTATGCACGTGTAAGCGGGTACGCCCTTTATGTCTGGAGGCTTTATTTATTCTTGAGTATTTTTTTTTAATATTTTTTTTTATTATTGGTGTGTGCTAGCTGACATGTGACATTAATTTGATATAATGGATTCCTTGTTTATATAAACTTGAACACTTTTGTATAGAATCTGGTTCTTCTAACCTAACAGACAGATGTGTTGCTGGGGAGTTTGTTCCGCCACTTCTTCTTCCCAGCTAAAACACTAGGAAGTGGCGAAGGGCGGGCGTTTTGGGGGACTGTCTCTTGTAATTTTGACGTTCAAAAAGTGCTGATTATCAGCCTAGTTTGAATAAATGACTTTTGATTTTGATTTTGATTTGATTATGTTTAGATTTTAAATTTAGAATAAGGCCATTTCCCAATAATGAATTTTCCAAAAATGAAATGCTGTAAATATTCTGAAAACATTTGTTTTGAATAGTAAACAAGATGCCACTGGCTGAATACATTCTCAATGCTGAATAATAAGTAGAAATTATTTTTTGTTTCAGTCTGAACTTATTCTGTCTGACTTGTCAATAATTGCACTACTGTAGAGAAAAAGTAACTGCAAGAAAATTTAAATATTGCTACTGTAGCAGTAGGTTAAAAAATAAACTAAAGACGAGTCATTGCCCTTTTCATTTATTCAATGATACATTTTCATTAGATTCGGTAATCGATCTTTCGTTACCAGTGGTAGATAAATTAAATAGTTGGCTGCTCTTTTGACAGCTATAGTATGTACCTCGAGTTCATTGACAAGTCTCAATGATACGGTCCTATGTAAACAATACTGAACAAAACCGATTCAATATCAAACGATCATCCAGTTATGCAATCAAGATATCAAGGAGGTACTACATAGAAGACCGAAGCAGGTCAGTAATACACTCAAATACCACGTTACGCGTAATATCACAATTAACGCACATTAATTAATCTGTATTCACAATAGTTCATTTGGCACGTTCTATTATTTACGACGGTCTATCGACAACCCCATTAATGCATGCGCCAAACTGGTTCGTCTAAAAATAAAGTTGGTAGCTATCACTTGCACCGCTCTCAGTCATAAAGTCGCTTTCGCGGTGAACGCCGGTGCTTTACGTTACGTATCAAATTATCATACAAATATATACAATGTTAGTGAAACTCGCGTTCCCTACCTTAACGTCTGATTACCCAGACGTCGACATGCTGAGGTGCAAAGAGGTCAATCATTTCGCCACCGAGTGTATTTCGCCGCGTCGACCCAAAAGGAGTCTCGCGCCTTTGCCAGAGGACAAAGAATGCAGCAACACCGAGCTGAAAAAGACTTGCAAGATGGTGCAAAGGAGACGAAAACACCGAAAACAGTGCCTCAAGTTGCCAGCGTTGCCTGAATACGATGAGTGTTGAAGATTTGTTTTGAATTTGGAAGGATTTCCGAATTTACTGCCTTTGCCTGCCACGTGCAGTGTTGCCGCAAACATGGCACGTAAAAATACCAAATACATAGAAGTAATAAGTACAAGATATTAAGTTTATTTAATAAGTGCATTCGTGCAGCTCACCATATCTTCGTGATGGGTGCTGTTGAAAGATGTGGGATATACCTACTTGTCGTCAAGCTGGTGAGAGCAGCTTCACCGTTCGAAAGCGATGGAAGTGATTTGTGATTAATTAGTTAAACTAGTCACACAGTAGATACAGTTAGAATTGTTATCTAATTAAGTACTATTAGGTGAGTAATTTAATGTTCTATTAGTTTGATAAACATGACGATTATTCAATTAAAGTAATGTGTTTTTGCTGTCGTTTGGTGGTAATTAGTGTTACAAGGATTAAGTACTTTCTAATTAAAGTTATTTATAATTAAAATGTATAACTTTATATTTCTGTTGTAATTATTTGTATCAATGTGTAGATCTGGTTGTAAGCTTACATTACGTGTTTCATGACCGAATGATAACTTTTTAAACTTATGTATAATAGGCTGTATGATAATGGTATATGTACGAAAAAAAAAAGTTGATTAACAATATGGCGGTCTTCCCGCCTTTACATAGTGTAGTGTTTCACTATGTTTATTTTGTGCAACAAAATTGTGTCGTTGTGGAAATGTACTGGTAATGTAATTCTTATTTTACCCAATGTTATTAATGTTTGATATTTGTTGTTGACACATAGCCATTGGCCATGCCACGTCGATATAATATTCGAAGGTAATCTGCCTACGTATATAAATAACGTAGTTCGTTACGTATGCAATTCATAGTACTTAAACATTCAAATACACGATTGGTATTATGTAAGATGCCACTATAATACAAGATTTTATTTAACTTGGATTTTGTTACATTGGTATATTGTTTAAGGTCATTTCATGAGTAGGTATCTAGTTTCATATGTACGAGTATAAGGTGCCTTACATAGAAGGAATAGAGTTCCTAGTACTATATCTAATTCACGGAAAACTTGCACCTACGTCCTTCTCATGCGAAAAATAATCGCACAAGTGAAAATATGTAGATTTTTTAAATATTATATATAACTTAAATTCACAATAGATGACCTTGGAGTCAGTAGATTTGAGGAGATTTTGTGATATTTCCAATATTTTTCATATTATACTACGTTTCGATATTGTATTAATTATGTAAGTATTAAATACTGACCATCATTTTGTTATGTATGTAGTCGAACTTTTTTCAGTCTTGTTTAGTGTAAACAATGTCACAGCAAGATGTCAATGTTTGTTTACTTTGTAATTGATAAATTTAATTATGAGTGTCCAGTGGAAGAGCTGCTAACATTATTTTAAGTTTTTTGTAACGTCCTTGATATCTGATAACATTGATGGTTATTTTCTAAATTATGGCAGTTATTTTGGTAGCTTTTATTTGTAAAGAACTTTCAACAGATATATTGTGAAATAACTATTATGTTCGGAAACTAGTTTTGTTCAGTAGGTTTATTTATGTATTTACGTGTGTATTTATTTAAATGTAGATTTCAGTTAGTTATTTCAATCTGTGATAAGATAAATTTTGTAAATAAATGTCGTATTTATAAGTTATTTTTATAAGTTCTCTTTTTTATTAAAAGTAATTAAAATTAATACTTATGTCATTTTTATTTTCGTAGACCTATTATCCTTCAAAAAAATATGGCAGACTTGACTCTCCAGTAGGTATTTATTATCTTTACTCAAATAAAGAAAAAAAAATACAAACATCCGAGTTGAGAACCTCCTTCTTTTTTAGAAGTCGTTTAAAAAACGAACCTGGATTTGCGTACGCACACAAGAAGTTCGAATTTACAGACAGCGAATGTATTGAATGTTATTGTGTGCGTCCGCAAATTATATAGAGTAGTTCACAAACGTAACTACGTTTAATTTTCGTTCGTTGCCGAAGTTACGTTTCGGAGAAAGAGAGTATCTCTCCTGTATCGTATCGTATGTCAAGTGTAGTTAAAAAAAAAACTTATTAAACAAGTTTATTTTTTATCTTGCCCGCTTTGTCAAACATTGTTTATCACCGACTTTATAAAATGAGTGAGGAGGTTAAGTTGTCTCATTAAATTACTAATTCGAGTTGCGATTTATTGCTGCACATAAATATTGAGCCATAAATAATGATAAAAACATTATAATATTATATTAACACGAGAATATGAGTTGTTTACTTCAAATGCAACAACCAGAGTTATCTTGGCATAAACATGATTGATACCTTTGCTATTGACCGTTAATTTATTGAAACGCATTTTATAACTGGCTGGTTTGACCATGTGAACTTTTGGCCTCGATATTTAAGTATTTTTAATTTAGGTTCGTTTAAGGAAGTTATGTAATGTCTAAACAAGTCTTTATGTAGGTTGACTTGATAATCGGTTAATAAATACCGGTACTTTAATTACTGACAGTTAAAAAACATGCCTGGTTAAAAGAGCATAACATCAAACGTGTACTTCCAAATGGGCAGATTCGCCTTTTCCCAACTATGTTGAGGTCAGCTTTCAGTCTTACCAGATACAGCTGAATACCAATATTTTACATAGAGCCACTGCCTATCTGACCTTGACAACCCATTTACTAGAAGACAACCAGTGTCAGACTTCCAGGCCACTGAGTACTTAACGTCTTTCATTAAAGATCTACAATTGAAAGTCGGGACCAACGGGTTGGCGTGCTTTCCTAGACACGGAGGAAACTCGTGGTACCTACGTACACACCCAGATTATAGCAGACAAGTTTTAAATCCATAAATAAGTCTTGTCATACGGGCACAACTCCAGATTCCGGCGTGCTACCAATGCTCCTATTGAGAAATTCCTCATCATCATTAAACCCGACTTGGGAGCCAGGACAGAGGACTCCACGCTCCTTCTCTACTTACAATGACTCAATACTTTTAACAACTGATATGGAATGGTAAACAATTTTGCCAATAGGTACTCACATTAGTTTGCATGACCGACATAGCCGTTTCGGTCAATAACTATAGATGTCGGCACGCGTATCCATGTGTCCAAATAATGCATTGAACTGTAAACATGTAGGCTATACTAGCTTGAGCCTTATGTTTTGCCTGTGTTTAGAGATGTAAAGTTCTCTCACGATACGTACTGCCGGGATAGGAAGTATCCTATACTTATCCTATCCAAGTTCATGGTCTATTTGTATGCCAGTTTTCATCCGAATTCATTCAGCCGTTACGGCCCACGAGGGACAGACAAAAAGTTATAGAAACTAACTTTAACATCGATATAATAGTACCTACAATGATATACTACTATTGTATTGTAAGTACTACCGCGTTGGTCTAGGCGTCGGCAGTCATGACTGCCGAGTATGAGTGCTTGGGTTCGATTCCCGGGTCGGGCAAATTGTTATTGGGTTTTTCCATCAGGAATTTCTCAGTAGGCCTCGAAATCTGGATTTGTGCCCGGTTGATGGCAATAGGCTCGCCCTCTATTACATGGGACTTAGACATAACTGGCGAAATGTGGGTGTACTAACAGATACACCTCTGCCTAACCCTTCGGGGAGTACAGGCGTGATGTTATGTTAGATTTGGTTTGGCTTTTAAAATATTGATGTTAGAGTCAGTATGTAATTTATTTAAGTAGGTTATGGTGGAAAACAAAAGATCTAATCCGATCAATAGGAAGCCTTGAAACCGTTTCTTACTTATAAGTAGAAGACATATACATAAAGTACATGGACTGTTTTATGTAACTTATAATTCCAAGATTAATTATTCTATCGTACTTTTGCAACGTAATTTCTGTTTTTGAAAAAATAACTTTAGAACCCGCACATAAAGTTGAGTTTGTGCAAAAAGTATAAATACTTTTAATACCTCTTTAATAGTTCAAGGTCATTCTGAAATCAATTTAATTAATAAGTACTTAAAAACTATACTAACTATAGAAAGGCATCAATAAGCTCCTCTTCAACGCTGTCAGCTGGTAATGCTCCCAAGAGCGTAACCACGTTGTATGGCTGAGCCTTTTGCCAAGGTAAAACCCAGATCTTTGGTCACGGAAAGCGAAAACTAGGCGTATTAACACTTGTATTTGAAGTTGTAATTATTAACTGGAAATATCAACAATTGGGAACGGATTTGAGTCTCGTGTGGCGAGTTGAGGCCAAACGTAAACCTATTTTGCATATAAAAAAAATAAAAACAATTGTGTCAGCCTATGGGTTAGTTATATATATCTAAGTGAATCTTGGTATGCTCATCTTTAAGATAGATTTAGTCATAATATTATTACTTAGGTACCTATCCTGCGTCATAATCGTAAATTGGACTGCAAAACTATTTAAATAACTGTTTCCATGAATGGAAAATAGAGTTAACCATCACATCACTTGAAGGTATACATACCTTAGTAATTCGCGACCCTGACCGAGTCGTGTCGTTGGCGCAATTTATGTCAAGGGCTAAGGGCTAGGCAGTGCGCAGTTTACGAGTTAGTCGTTAGCTCTGAATGCCAATAGCGCCATGCATAACTTAGAATACGCACAATTACCTTAGTCTATAGTAAATTTAACAGTCGGATAAAAAGAACGAAATATTATGTATTCAAATTCAAAAAAAGAAAAAGAAAGTTCTATTAGGTTTGTCTTCAAAAGCATCGTATAACTGTTGATCTACTGACAGACAATAAGAAAAGTGCATTTTTTCGAAAAAAGAATTTTGTTGGATTGTAAATTGATATTTATGTTTCAGAGAAGTTAATCAGTTAGTTTTTTGCCTTGAGTTAGCTCTTGATTCTAGTTTAGGTCAGAAATTACAGAGACAAAGTCGACGATGGTACGAGCTTACCCAGAAGAAGCCCGTTCACTCTAACTTTGAAGAGATTAGGGTTATAAGCGTTCGGAAACACAGACGCAGGCAGAGAGTTCCCCTCCTTTGCTGTGCGCATTATGATAGACGTTTGAGAAAGCTTAGTGCGAATTGGTGGAATAGCAAAAAGGTAGGGATGGTAACTTGCAGCGCGTCTAGATGTCCGAACAGTCCGATAATAGAAGGAGGCCGGTGGGATGAGGTGGAGTTCTTGGGCACACTCACCGAAGTACAGCCTGTAGAAAATGGATAAGCAGGCAACCTTGCGGCGATGAGCCAAGCTGTGAAGCTTGGCATCCACCAATTTTATGTCGTCAATCAGCCTCTTTGCTCTGCGTTCCACCGAGTCAAGCGCGGCAATATGGTATTTAGCTGAGCCATCCCGAAGGTGGCTGCAATACTCCATACAAGATCGGAGCAATACTCCATACAAGATCGGACTTGTGCTTTATTTAGTTTAGTGGTAAAAAAATCTGATAATGACATTGTAATCAACAATTAGAATTTAATTTAGTTCAGACGCAAGGTGCAGTTTTAAAGTATGCAGAGTCAGGATTTCACCTTATAATTTGCAGCCCCTTGAAACTACACCTGCAAGGAGAAAACCGTTCGATACATGCATACTTAATTTATTCAAATAAATAGTGAAGTAACTACCGAACAAGAATTTTCAATAAATACTTTCACATTTCGATTCCAGGGGCAGAAAAAAAACACAAGGTTGTCTATGACAGTTTTCCTCAACAACATAATCATTTGGGAATAACACATTACATGTTCATTTTATATGACAACAAACAAGTAAATATGTAGGTAGTAAAGATAATCCTCATTCGGATATTCAAACGAAAATTAAGCGTTAACGCCCACTCGTTATTCGTTTCGTGGAAAACGGTACAGCTATCATGGGCTCATGGCGTCATGCCATAAAATAGAGCGCTTTCCCGCGTAATTTTGTTTAGTTAATCTGTGGTGCTGGTTCAGCGAATATGGTGTACCGGGGGATGAACATATTTAGCTAACTCAATATGGATAGGTATAAATAAGTAGTTATAAATAAGTATTTTGCAGCCGGTTTCAAAGCTCGTGTCATCGTGTTGCAAGAACTGGCAATCTCTTCGATTGTTTACTTCTTATTTACTCTTGCCTGTCTACTGTTTCTTATGCTACCCTAATATTGTCAGTGAAAACTTCAATTGGCCTTCTCTTATCTATTCGTACCCTAGCTGTTTGTTTCCTTGAAACATATTTCCAACGAATTTTGTCAGATAACGATCAAGCCTCCTTTAACTCGAAACACGCTTTTTAATCATGCCCACAATCACATTAATTGTTAAAATTCTTTCTTAGAAGTAACTGGTGACGCAAACAACTATAATGCAATGTTGTCCTACATCACACATTCTTGGTTATTATTGCCAGGACATTGTTATGTCGTTGTTGTTACAATGAATAAAACTTGGCGCCATTTTAGATAAGCCCTAAGGTTACCGGCGGGAAAACGACTTTATCTGAACATCCATCTTGATTTGTATAAACTGTGAGTGGATTTTAAGATTTCACTTGTGATGTGGAATTTCCTTTCAAAATAAATACCTACATAGGATTATGTGTCAATGTGTCTTACAAATGAATGAAGAATGAAGTTTTTCGTTAGTAGGCTAATTTTAAGCCATCATTGATTATTTATGGGTGATGTTGTTAGGTATTACTTGGGCAGTTGTCAAAGTTGAACTGTTTAAACTAGATGTGAAGCACAAAAAGTTACACACTTTTTATCAGGCATGAAGATGGTATAGCCGATGTCCGGGTAATTTTACGCCACTTTTAGTGGCGGTTATGTCCAGAACAGTACTGTAACAAATGTGTGCCTATGATATTCTACGAATATGTCTTTGTCTTTGAGATTGCGGAAAATTGAGAACTTCAAAATTCTTCTTCATTCATCTATGGTTCAATTTAGGGATAATAAGTATTAAAGACGCGTTTGAAATTAGAACAGTGACGAAGTACGAATACGCGATACTTATGTAAATTCTCATAAAAAACAAGTATTTTTTTTTTCGAAATTGAGCGCGGTTTCTCCAGTGTGTGTGAAATCGAATTGAACCAAATTCCCTAGGGCACGCCAGTCGCGAGTGATTCTGAAGTCATGTTATATCTATTCTGTCTATAATATTATCTATATCTAATCATTATAATATGCGTCTAATAATATGACATGAATAACGAGTCATATTGCCAGCTAATCTATTCTATGGTACCTACATTTTCCTTGAATCACATCAATAACTTTGACGTGTTTTTCTAACTAAGCAAACAAAAATTACTTACAGGGTTTTTTTTACCTATATTTACTAAGAGGTAACTTAAGTGTAAAATTGCATTGAGTCACTGTAAAGTTGCAGAAAGGTAAATATTTTGCAGATATCGACGTTACGCACGATTCTGTTGAAGGAGTTTAACCGATTAGATACGAATTACAGTTATTTTTAGTGCTAAGGGCAAACGGAGTATTAAAATGACTTTAGGTAAGACTTTTCGAAATAGTTTGGACAAATTTTTCAGTCAAGTCAATATTTGAACTCTTGTAATCTTACAGACAAAAAAAAACTTGCAATACAAAAATTACGCCATTATTATGAGTAATCTACAAAACGATATTTATTATGCATTGTGTGATAACGAAAAGCCGCTTAATGTAATTAAATTGATAGATTTCAATGATTTAGAACGTTGACATAATCAGCTGGTGTTTTATTCGACAAATCCGGTATTTTCCTATGAGTAAAATGAATATTATAAATTATGATATCATTGCAAGTGTCATAAAGTGTGTAGCTGCGAATGAAGTTTTGCCTTATACTACAAAATAAAGGATTAATATCCAAACAGAAATGGATTAAAACAACAGAGACTACATCGAAAAAAAACCTTTTTTTACTGTGGCTAATTAGGTTAGAGAAAACTTCAGTAATTTTGTGACATTAGTTTTGTATCTCTGATTAATTTAATAGGAATACTTAGGCCAGAAACTTTTGGACATACGTGATATGTAAGTACTAACGCTTATCTGAGGTTTAAGGAAATCCTGAAAGGTTTCTTCGAGGGCATTGAGTTCCGTACCGTAATTCTTATCTAAATTAACGTCAGAAAAGTACACTTTTGGGTTTAGCTGACTGAGATAATCTGATTTAATCTAGGCTTCATGACTTTGATTTCCATATCTCGATGCTCAATTGTTTGTCGATTCAATAGGGATGATGACTGGGTAAAGAAAACGAAATTCTATTTTGTCCGTCAATCAGGTAATACAAAAATATTAGGCACGTATTTTTTGTTTTATCAAGATAAAAAAAAATACTTAGTTAAAACGCATTAAAGTTGGAGAGTGGGGGCTAACTACTTCAGAACTAGGTATGAAATGTACTAAGCCGTGACGTCATGCGCCATTCCAACTCAAAATATCTCCGTAATTTTACGATTACGTGAAAAAAGAAAAAATACGTGTCAAATACTTTTTAATAATCTACCCGATAGACAAATAAAAAAAAAATGAGTCACCATCCCATTATCGAAGTTATATAGTATATATAGTATCTCTTCCGCATAAAATTAGACCTTGAAGCGTCAATATCGCAAAATATGGGTTAAGGGTTGTATGGAGTGACTTGGAGACTGGATATCGATCCCCTGTAAGTAATTTGAAAGTTAGAAGTCAAAGCTGCAATTAAAAATCTATACGAAACGCTATTCAATCTGTTTGCAACTGAAATGAAGTAATAAAATGATTTTTTGCTTCCGTATGAGATTTCTCTAAGACTTAATATCACGTCATCATCGACATTCTCCTGCTATCATCATCATCAGCCTATAATGTTCACACTGCTGGGACACAGGCCTCCTCTCCTATGAGAGGGAGTGGGCTGTAATCCACCACGCGGGCCCAGTGCGGGTTGGTAGATGTCACATGTCTTCGAATTTTAGGTTCTAGGACATGTCGGTTTCCTCACGATGGTTTCCTTCACCGTTTTGAGAGCAGCGATGATGAAATAAATTACACAAAGTAATGCGCCTGCCTGGGTGCGAACCCACGGCTTACTGCTCGTAAGTCGGGGCTGCCACCACTTGGCCACCGCCGCTCTCTCCTGCCATATTCCCAATTTATTTGGAGTCGGCCGCAGCATGTTTTCTTCTTCCATAATTTCTCTATTACTAATCATCTCATCGCACACCTCATTTCCAGCCATATCATCCTTAACACAGTCCATCCTATGTTTCTGTGGTCTTCCTCTAATAACAAGGATTTTCTATAAAACTAAATGACGCCGACATTAACCCCAATTGCAGCTTCGCGGCTAAGAACCAAGTTCCATCCGAAAATCGATACCAACGTCTCATCTCAGAGCCTTGCCAGATCCGCAATACGCATGTGCAACAGAATAACGAGCTACACCTTGGGAACAAAGGAACGAACAGAAAATGGTATCGAGTGTCGTGATACCGATTGTAATCGATACTCACATCGTTTGCCACAACAGCCCGTTGTTCACATAAGAAAGACTCGATTCGCTACGGTAATCACAGGATCCGATGTTGTTTGTTGTTGAATCGATTCGATCGACATATTCTTTCCACTCGATTCTTATTACTCGAGTAAGTAATTTCTAATGACTTTGCGAGGTTGGTTTTGTAATCAAGGGATTATTGCGGTGCTTGCATACCTTTTACGCAGTGGCGTAGGCGCCAACAAGACGGTAAGCCCATAAGGCAAGTCGACTGTTCAGAAAACCTAACATCATGATGAGTAGATTATAGTAGGTTATAAGGGTAAGCTAAGCATTTGGGTTTGAATGAAAGTACCGCCACTACTTCACAGTTATTATGCCTTGTGAAGGGACTGTAGCCTTGTGAAGGGTGGTGGTTTATAGCCCACTCCCTCTAATAGAGAGGAGACCTGTGATATTCGGCTAATTATGCACTAAGTGTAGTCAAAGGTTGTTAGCGGTAGTCAGTGGCCCGAAAGTCGGACAACCAGTCTTACCAAGGGGTATCGTATTACCCAGTACTAACTGTGTTGTGGAGGTCAGATAGGCAGTCGCTCCATACATAATATTGGTATTCAGCTGCATTCGGTACTGGAAGCCTACACCAATATAGTTGGGAAAAGGCTAGTAGATGATAATGAAGGGACTGTAGGTACCCTTTAGGTATTATAGATTCCTAGATCCTTGGTAACTTTTTATCTTGTTCTACGTTTTGTAGTAAGCAACGATTTATTGTCGGGCCTACGATATCCTCCCATACTTAAGTGCCAACGCTGTAACATAAAAATATTGTAAAACCAAATGATTTTAAAAGAGTATCCATGGAGTTTCTTGCCGGTTCTTCTCCATATGAAACGGCCAAGCCAAACCGTGCACGTGTTGTGTTTAAGGAAATTAACATCATGACGGTACCTTGTCAATACATCTATGAAAACTTATGTACGTTAGGAAAAATCTGCATTTATTTAGAAGAAAAGAGGTGACCTGAAAGAGGTTTCAGGTTAGCAAAAGTAGACTCATCTTTCATGGGGTACTGTTTAAAATGTTACAATAAAATACCTCCCTCCATTCTGCAACATAATGAAACGAAGTTTAAATCTTGCATAAAACGCACACTATGTAGGCAAGCATATTATAAGTTGAGGGATTACATTGATGATAGAAATGCTTGACTCTCAATGCTGGTCCTGCTCCACATCCATAGGGGTAATCTGAATCATCTGAATTACCATGTGCAATAATTGTGAAAGCTGCAGAAGATTATAAAAATATATTTGGATTGTATAGATTCAATCTCTTATTATTATATAATTGCATAGCACATGTGTGAGTACTATGTACTCTAAAACGACCATTTACTGGGTACCTACATCTTTCATTAACGCAAATTTACCCTGGTGGTTGAGTGAATTTCATGCTCACTTAAATGTCACGCTGGTGGTGGCGGGTGTGTCGGGTCATTTAGTTCTCTTTAATATGGTTGAGTTGAATGATGGCTGATACATGCGTCATGTTCGTGAACGGGCGCTGTCAGTTGTGACTGGTCATCTCTTAGCTGCCACGGTTTATTTTAATTACTTTAGTTTTGAATTACTGATTTAATATTTTACTCTGTACTTTCAAAAGTGCCCGTAATGGTCTAATTGAAGTAAATGCTTTGAGTTTGACGTGCAACCTGTGGAGCAATTAGACTAAAAAAGCCTGCAATGCTCTGCGCGTCTAGTATAGCAACGCGTTCAGGGGTTGGTTGGGGCTCCCACGGCGGTGCAGTGCTTCTGGCATGCACTGTACGGACGGCTGTGACGTCCAACGACGACGTCCCTATGGTCAAGGGTAAAAAGTAGCACCAACACGCTTCTGATCGTGGTGTCGGACAGAGTGGACAGCCAAATCCTGAGGCATTGATCGCTCATGCATGCCCAAAATAATAATTATTTTAAATTTTAGTAACATAGCTGTAAGTATCTGCTTACTAACATAATGAGGAGGACATCGAGCGCGAGCGCAGAGCTCTTGCAGTGAGGTGTAACATGTTGGTTCGCAGGTTTGCCTGTTGTAGTAAGGAGGTTAAAGTAACATTATTTAAGGCTTACTGTCAAACCTTCTACACTAGCAGCCTGTGGGTCAACTACACGAGGAAAGCCCTGGATGCTCTTAGGGTCCAATATAATAACGGCTTCAGAATGCTGTTGGGACTGCCGCGCTTTTGTAGTGCTTCTGGCATGTTCGCTCAGGCTCATGTAGACGATTTTTACGCGATGGTGAGGAAGAAGACGGCGTCGCTGCTAGAGAGAACGCGGTCTAGTCCAAACAGCATTCTGAAGATGTTAGTGGATAAATTTGACTCGCCGATAGTTAATCACTTCGTGCATGTGCTGGTGAGGCAGGAGTGATTTGCTGTGGTGAGTGATTTTCTAGTACCTATATATTTCTCATCTATTTGTTTCCCACTTGCTTAGCTATAGTTACACTAACATAGATTTTTTAAGCCTTTGTACACTAACCCATGGACCATTTGTTGTCTGAGCAAATAAATATTATTATTATTATTATTATTATTATAATACGGACTTGTATCAATTAATGTGTGCTTGCTGACTCTGAAATAAATATATTCAATGCAATTCAATATTTTGTTTAGGATAATTAAAGTACTATTAAATCAATAAGATAGGAAAAACATAACTTGATGTTCAATATTTATGTGTATTTTTTTGTTTTCCCTAATACTTATTTATTAAAAAAATATATAACCGAAAACCGAAAAACCCGAAAAATACAGTTTTACTATAGGTACTAAAAAAAACAGGTTTCAAATCAGTCGGTTTACAGTTTTTTCAGTTAACCGGGTATCCGGTTTGCATGCCTTAGTAGAAAATAAAGTTATATTTTGAATCGCTCTTTAAAATTGTGCGCGCAGCGTCGCGTCTCGGTGTGTGCTGACCCTAAGCGTGCAATATACCCAAATAAGTAAATAACAATTATGGTTTACGTTATTGATGCAAAAAGATGGGGTCGTTTTATATAACAGTTCCACGTTGCTTCCTTATCGATTTTTTATTTGAAACGGTTTAATGTAGAGCGAATTATAGAACAATGGAGTAGTTATGTATGGAAAATAAATAGACCATGGCGAAATTGCAGTTCCCATGACGATTGGGTCAGTTGCCTAGTGCCTAGGAGAATAGGTATTGTGTTTTTTTTTATCAGACGGCTTCTGCCCACTATTTCTTGTTTATGGTTTTAATGGTGCCTTATGATCATGACACCTGCATAAATTGTCTTTTTGGCGGGACGCAATAGGTTAGATTGCGAGTTAAAGAATCCTTGCTTTTTGTGTTTGCCTCTGTTGTTATTTTTAACGCAAAAACTACTGAATGGATCTCGATGAAGTTTGGCACAGGAATAGATAATAGTCTGGAATAGTACATAGAATACTTTTTATCCCGACAGTATGATCACGTGGGACAATTATCGAACCAAACGCGGGTGAAGCCGTGGGTATAAGGTAGTTTATAAATTAAAGCCTCCATCAAGTAGCCGTACGATAAACCTAGACGGTCCTAAGTCTAGACTGAAATGGAGGACATATTTAATGTCTGCGAGAAAGGACGGAGCAATAACCTCTACGTTCTGGGTATTACCCGAGCTTGGTTTATACAGCTAAAGCCGGTACCTATACGGTTTTGATGTTTCCCGGATCACAAAGCGTACTTTTGCATATTATGTAATGTAATTCTTCCGGGTTTTAGCTGACTTCATGAAGATTTATAGAAATCGCTGTTGTTAATTTAAAATACAAGGTGTTGTTTTGCATCCTCGTCAAATTCAAGAAGCTATGCTAATGATTCTCGTCCCGAATCAATAATAAAATTAGTAGGTAATTTTTTTTTTTTTTTTTCTTTTTTGCGGAAATCGGTAAATGTGAACCACCTGTGTTTTTAACATAGCCCGTCTGATTCTCGCCTTATAGCCTCGCTTCCACACAAACAAAAAAATCTCAAACGTTTATTCGATAATTTCTTATTCCCTAAACCACGTTAAGGGGGTTATTTTGAAATAATAACAAACTTAAACAACCAAAAAAATCCGCCTTTATTAATAATTAACTAGGAGGAACCGTAATTTTAATTGATTATTCATGTATTTTGTGACAACCTCCTGAATTTTGACGAGGATGCAAAACAACACCTTGTATATGAAATGATTTTCTTTCTTCAATCTCTCTTTTTTTATCCCCCACCAAAAAAGGGGAGTCTTATACGTTTGAGTGTGTATCTATGTGTCTGTCTGAAGCATCATGCTCCTGAACGGATAATCTGATTTTGATTTCGTTTAGCCGACACGACTATCGGCACAAAGACTGCTGTGCTTATTGATATTATTATATATTATAATAGTACTATTGCAAGCTATACCGGGGACCCTGTTGCTGAATAGGCTGTGTATTGTAAATGTAACCGTTTCATCCTACTATTAACTATTATAAAAGCGAATGTTCGAGAGGATCTTTGTTACTCTTTCATCCTTCAACGGATTTGGTTGGATTAGATGATTGATTGATTGTAATTTACATAAAACTTAAACTACTTCAACGGATTTGATTGGATTAGATGATTGATTGATTGAAATGTACATAAAACTTCAACGGATTTGGTTGGATTAGATGATTGATTGATTGAATCCATGCGAATGTCACTCTGTTTGTTTGTTTGTATGTTTGTTTGTTTGTTTGTTACCTTTTCACGACTAAACGGCTGATCGGATCTTAATGAAATTTGGCAAGAAGATAGATTTCAACCTGGGGAAGGACATAGGCTATATATCATCACGCTACGACCAATAGGAGCGGAGTAGCAATGAAAAATGTTGCGAAAACGGGGAAAATGTGACGCTGACGAAGTTGCGCGGGACAGCTAGTTTTACATAAAACTTAAACTACTTCAACGGATTTGGTTGGATTAGATGATTGATTGATTGAAATTTACATAAAACTACCACATAGGATATGTTTTATGCTGAAAATTACTTAACTCCATTAGCAAGTAATACTTATAAGTGACAAGATGTAAATGGTAATTGAAGCGAGATCACTAAGTGGACTTTTTGAAATAATAAAATACCATGTTTTATACGCTACTAGCTGTTGCTCGTGACTTCGTTCGCGAGACAATTTTGTTGTGTATGTGTGAGAAAAAAAACCGGCTAAGTGCGAGTCGGACTCGCGCACGAAAGGTTCCGTACCATTATTTATAAAAACTACCAAAAAAATCCGTCGCTTCAATATTTATTTTAGTCTGTTTTTAGTATTTGTTGTTATAGCGGCAACAGTAATATATAATCTGTAGAAATTTCAACTGGATAACTATCACGGTTCATGAGACACACAGCCTGGTGACAGACGGACGGACGGACGGACGGATAGCGAAGTCTCAGTAATAGGGTCCCGTTTGACCCTTTGGGTACGGAACCCTAAAAAGATAGCCTATGTCCTTCCCCAAGATATAATGTATCTCCTTGCCAAATTTCATTACGATCCGATCAGCTGTTTAGTCGTGAAAAGGTAACAAACAAACGAACAAACAGAGTTACATTCGCATTTATAAAATACTAGCTGTCCCGCGCAACTTCGTCTGCGTCACTATTTCCCCGTTTTCGCAACATTTTTCATTGCTGCTCCGCTCCTATTGGTCGTAGCGTAATGATATATAGCCTATGTCCTTCCCCAGGTTGAAATCTATCTTCTCGTCAAATTTCATTAAGATCCGATCAGCCGTTGAGTCGTGAAAAGGTAACAAACAAACAAACAGAGTGACATTCGCTGAACACAACAACAGGGAAATAAACTGATTGTCGTAGTTTACATATATATATATAGCCGTCCTTCTAAAGCCCTTTAGGGCAGTGGGGCAGCTGTCGTTATCGAACAATGCACATGTTAATGAGAATTGTTTTTTTACAATTATCAGTATTTTGATAACGCGTAGGTACTGAAGCAATCGCTACGGGGAAATTAATAAAAAACACGTTGAATCGAGCAGGAGATCGAGCAGTGGAGAGCAGCGGTGGCCCAGTGGTGGCAGCCCCGACTTACGAGCAGTAAGCCGTGGGTTCAAACCCAGGCAGGCGCATTACTTTGTGTAATTTATTTCATCACCGCTGCCCTCAAAAACGGTGAAGGAAAACATCTTGAGGAAACCGGCATGTCCTAGAACTAAAAATTCGAAGACATGTGACATCTACCAACCCGCACTGGGCCCGCGTGGTGGATTACAGCCCACTCCCTCTCATAGAGAGGAGGCCTGTGTCCCAGCAGTGGGAACATAATAGGCTAATGATGATGATGATGATGACGTTGAATCGTTGCTTCCGGCTGT
The DNA here is from genome assembly GCA_963082945.1 of Cerastis leucographa. NCBI lineage: Eukaryota > Metazoa > Arthropoda > Insecta > Lepidoptera > Noctuidae > Cerastis > Cerastis leucographa. Next base: position 6,021,510 of record OY720353.1, on the reverse strand, counting down.
TATACCTAGTAAAATAGGTGTACGGTCAATCGTATGTTATAAGTAACACTTGAATTATGCTTTTTCTTACTATGTACTTCACATTCTTTGTCGCCTAGATGGGGGCGTTACAGACCCACCATCATTTCAAGGAAATGACAGCTTAGACTAAGTTAAGAGCGTTTACACATTACGACATTTCGTACGAACTTTCAAGTCCTTAATTTTCTGAAATGACTGAACCGACTTTAATTGAACTTCACACGCATAAGCAGGATACACAGGTCTAAAAACTTACTAAAAATATTTTCGAAAAATAGTGTTACAGCTAAATTAGGCCGATTATAAATTATCTATAGAAACAGAAATTTAATCCAATTATCTTTTTTTTTTTTGCAGACATTTTGAAAATGTTTTTTAGTAACTTTTTAGATCTATGTATCCTGCTTATGCGTATCAAGTTTAATTAAAATCAGTTAAGTCATTCGGAAAATAAGGATTTGAAAGGGGTAAGAACCTTTGTGGCATATCTAGCCGCCGCCATCTTGATTTTTTTTTTCAAAATTTCCGAGCTCGATAAAAGTGGTATATTTGGATAGAGGACACTTATACAAACAAAAATGTTATATAACATGGTATCCTAAATGTCACGTTTTCGAGATATTTAGAAGTAAAGATCGTCATATGAGTCCATATGACACAAATGGCGATCTTTACTTCCAAATATCTCGGAAACGTGACACTTTAGGATACCATGTTATTTAAATTTTTTTGTTTGTATAAGTGTCCTCCATACAAATATACCACTTTTATCGAGCTCGGAAATTTTGAAAAAAAAAATCAAGATGGCGGCGGCTAGATATGCCAGGCTCCATACAAAAATGTTCAACCCCTTTTTATGAAATGCAGTAAGGTGTAAACGCTCTTAAACTATTATCTTGGACGTGCGGTCGGTTTTACAATGAAATATTACAGTCACTAAAAAAAAGGGTTAGTGCTGTTCGTCTTGTATAAGCTGAATCAGTCGTAGGTACATGGTGACATCAGCCCATAAAGTGGTTAACCCATTTTAGCCACCAACACGAAGCCCGAAGTCACTGGTAATTAACGTTACTCTGTACTTTTTTGCTTGCCGAGGTTGGTCCGTGGTTGAGTGACCATTATTACATACCGAGTTTCCTCCGTGCCTCGGAAAGCACGTACTCGTAAAGCCGTTGGCCCCGGCTGTCATTTGTCGATCTTTGACAGTCGTTACGAGTAGTCAGAAGCCAATATGACATCCAGTCTTACCAAGGGGTATCGTATTACCCAAAGGGGTATTGTTACTGGGTTGTGGAGGTCAGATAGGCAGTCGCTCCATGTAAAATACTGGTACTCAGCTACATCCGGTTAGACTGGAAGCCGACCCCAAGATTGTTTGGGACAAGGCTAGGCAGATCTGTCCTTTTTTGGTTATATTTAAAACTAAAAGCGAAAACCATCCAAGATTTTCATGATGAATAGCTATTCTATTTTGTCAATACTTAACTTATGTAAGTAAGTAAATACATATTCAACAAACGTGTAAAGTGTTAAACAACACAGTAATTAGTTAGTGAAAGTTGTCTAAACCGTGTTCAATAGACAACCATAAATTATCCGGTTTTCTTTATATACTCTGTGGGAAAACTAGCAGCCTGTTACGAGAGAATAGACAATCTTTAGGCTTTTTCTTGCACCACGGAAAATACTTCACCGATCTTATATAAATCTTAGATCTTTTGTGTAACTTAAGTGTTTTTTTTGGGATTCTTTTCATCTGTATTTTTCTTTGGTCTTTCTTTATTAGAATTGGGATTTTCTTGGAGCAAGGATTTATTTAAAATAATGGTCGAAGGTAGTACGTAACTTGTGATTTATTGTAGGTTAAAAAAAGATTTCTGGACGAAAATAAGTTTTATCATTAGTAGTGCTGATGCAGCTGTAGGCACTTATGTATAGTATAGATAGCCAAAAACACTGTTCTATCAAAAAAATAAATCGTTCGTTTTTGCTTTATTCCTTTTCATACTAAGTATTCCAGCGTGTGGTATACTGTTCTGTGATCAAAGATGAAAACCTCTACGTGCTCAGTTGCTGACTACTTGTAGTGTACTGGCCTATGTGTATGTTATGTTATATCGGCTCGGCTGTTAGGCATCGCATAATTTCTTATGTTTGTCGGCTCAGAAAGAGTTGGCTAGACGATCTGGACGCGTAGGTAGCGCACGGCTGGTTCGAGGAAGCACAGGAAAACTCTCATGGAAGGAATTGGAGGAGACTTTTGCCCACCAGTGGGACAGAACGGGCTTAAAAACAAGGTCATCCTTTCTCACACCGCACTTTCCCGCGCAATGCTTAACCAGAGACTATAATGTCATCGATACCATAGACTCAAATCTAGTCGATTGTATTGATACACAAACTACTGCAACAGGATCCGTGCAGGGCCATACGTGTGTGACCATAAACATAGGTTAGGTGTCGGAAGGGAGCTATTGAAAATCACATAGAAATGATTATTAGAGATTGCCTTTTATGGTGGCTTGAAATGCTTTTTTTTTGTGAGGATGACCAATGAATACTCATCAATAGCTAACTCTTGATCTTGATCTGTACTTATTATCCCTCTTATTACGCATTTGTTATAATTAACAAGCGCATCAATCGGTACTTACTTAAATCACTACGCTCTAGTTCTACTGTAGTCAAGAGCGTAAATAAATATCGATGAATCATGTGTGTTAGTATTAAATCTATGACAGTGCTGTCAGCAATAGTGAACGTACTATTACGTTATAAGTAGACACTTTAATAAAAGACTTAGTTACTATTATATGGCTCGTTGTGGAGGAAATTTAAGTACCACTTAATGATTTCATTATTACATCATGTATGTTAATGTGCAGAGAATTCTATACAAGGTGTTGTTTTGCATCTTCGTAAGGAGGTAACTATGCTAATGATTCTCGTCCCGAATAAATTATAAAATGGGTAGCTAATTTTTATTCTTATTTACGGAAATGGGAAAGTGTGAACCACCCTTGTTTTAAACGCAGCCCGTCTGATCCTCGCCCTATAACTGCGCTTTCACACAAACAAAAAATCTCACACGTTTATTCGATAATTTCTTATTCCCTGAAACACGTAAAAGGGGTTATTCTGAAATACGGACAAACTTAAACAAACCAAAAAAATCAACGTTTATTAATAATTAACTAGGTACGGTAATTTTAATTAATTTATGTCTTTTGTGACAACCTGGTATAAGGACAAGAGAATGATGTGACAACCTCCTGAATTTTGACGAGGATGCAAAACATAGAACAGTTGTATATGACTATATACAACTGTTCTATGATGGCGCAGATATTTGAATGTTTTACAGATAAAAGTGTGCAACATATTTTGCGGATGACTTTCCCCTCTCACTCGCATTGTACATTCGGTGTAACAAGCTTCCATATTCTAGAGAAAAACAGCTAGTTGGCCGCCCCCCCTACCAGTAATCGGCCTCTGCGCCCTCAGCCCACACTTGAATGAGTGAAAAGAGCACACATTACCCCGCGACCCCTCCTTTTACCTTAGCTTTGATCCATGCGTCATGTTCGTGAACGGGCGCTGTCAGTTGTGCCTGGTAGTCTCTTAGCTGCCACGGCTCATTTCGAACTAATTTATTAATTAATCAATTTCATATTTTAATTGTTCTTTTCGTTTTTACTATGGACACTTTTAACGTGCACGTCTTGCTACATCGTTCTCACATAATGTACCATCTCTAAATGAATGATGTGACCAAGGTTTTGTAACAAGATTCTGATTTAAAAGAGTGTCCATGGAGTTTCTTGCCCATTCTGCTCCATAGAGATCTACGCTTTGGAATGGGCAACTACTTACTGGTACTTTCACAGTTATTATGTCTTGTGACTGGGACTGTAGCTTCATTTTTATTGTTTTTCGACTATTCAAAAGTGCCTGTAACTGGCCTACTTGAAATAAATGATTTTGATTTGATTTGATTTGACTTTGATTAGCTTAAAAATAAACCCAAAAATTATTTTATGTGCAATTTCAAAGAAATTGTTGGATTATAAAAATAATCTAGGACATGAAAATTGTAGAGGCAAGGGCGGTAAAAACTTTAAAGCCTTGAAGATTTGTAAGTCCGCCACTGTATAATTCTACTAACGATTAAGGGACCGGAAAAGGTCGCTTTAACAGAATCATAATCCTACTAATATTATAAATGCGAAAGTTTGTGAGGATGGATGGATGGATGGATGTCTGTTACTCTTTCACGCAAAAAATACTGAATGGATTTGGAAGAAATTTGGCACACGGGTAGTTTATAACCTGGATTAACACATAGGACACTTTTTATCCCGATAGTATGTTCCCGTGGGACAATTATCGAACTCCACGCGGGCGACGCCGCGGGCATAAGCTAGTAGGATAATATTAATAACTAGCACTCTTTATAATATTAGTTTAGATATGAATTACTTTACAATGCGTAACATTTTTTATAACGAACGTTTTTTTTATGTAAACGTGATTCATCATAAATTATGATTCTGATTTAAGGTAAGTCACCTGGTCATTACCCTCCCTTAAACATACTATAAAAACACCTCATTTTTCATTATAAAAGATGTCAAGTTTTTATTTTCTTTTCAAATTACTTTGGCGCCATAGGGACAAATACTTATCAGAACTATTATAATGATTTATATTTTTAGCTTTAATTGGTGACGGCACGCAGTGTTCATGGTTTTTGCCAATTATTTCATGATTTAAATGTACTGGTAGACTGGGGACTTTGCTACTTTGTAGCTAATTTGGTTTAATTCGAGTTATGGCACAAATTATTTGGTTATCGCAAGTTATAGTAAAATTACTACTTATTATACAGTTAGGATTTTTTTAGTTTAGAAATTATTTTGAGTCTGCCTCGATTACTTTTTAAGTTGGAGTGTTTCCCATGGCGGACATTACAGAATGCCATCTACCAGGGTCCTTGATTAATTCTTAGAGTATCGATGGTAAAAAGTTCAAATATGTTTAGCCCAAAACTCAGTCACGCGAAGTCCGTTCCCTGATGCAGTAAATAGATCATCAAGTGCGCAGGCGATGGGGCATGCGGTGCAAGATGGAAGATTAATTAATTGGAAAAGCATAATTTTAGAGAGTGTATTAAAATTAGTATCTTGTTTATTAATGTTTGCATGCCATTTTTCTTTGCACTACATTTTATTTTACTATCTTTAGTACTGCATTTACCGGACTTGTGAGTTTCATATTGTTCTGATATATTTATTATTGAATTCATCAAAACAGTAAAATAGTGGATAGCTTTAACGACCTCGACCTTCAAAATGCACTCTTTTGGACTTCTTCTGTACAGTAGACTAGTTGAGTTCAAACACGTCGCGCACCCATTGGCTTTCTTCGGTCCACAAATTGCAATCTCTCTTATTATCACAGGAAGCTGGGTCATTGAAGGATCGTAAGCATCATATGACAAATATATTATCTAGTTTAATCAAACATAGATAAATAAATCCCTCAAAATCTGCTGCAAATACACGTTATCATTCGTCACAAGGGGGATTATTTGTCAGTCAATTGACATACTCCTTCAAATACGTCATGCCATGGGATCCCCCTGTTAACCGTTACAATGGTAAACATTTACATTTGAATCTGTTCCATAAAAGTTTATCTTTATAATTTTATAGGATAAGCAGACATAGTTATTATTCGTTGCGTCAGCATTTTACCGCCTAGCTATTAAAGCAGGCACGTAAAATGATATTTATTTTTGTAATTATATTTGAACAAACAGAGCTACTATTGAAATATTCCGAATGGGAAAACTCAAAAACTCTGCCCGATTTGTAAATCGAGACTTCATGCCCAGATGCCCGCTTTGCGACCATAGAACCAAAGAGGCAATAAATGAATCTAGCCTGAAATAATGGTAAGTGACAGTGGTGCTAAGAGATTATCCATAATAGTTATAATTATGACAATGGTCTTTCCCTCATCAAATTACCAAATACACAAATCTGCTGTAAGTAGTTTGTTGCAAGTACTAAAATTTGAATTAATCTCTTTAGCTCTGTCATAACTACACACAACAGAAGAATTTAACGCTAATCTACATGTTCTTCTCGTGCTCTGACCTGTACATAGACTTCATAAGACCCTGTAACTTCTGAGTTTGTTTTCTTTCGTTCTGGTTCGGTGTAACCAGTGGAGAAACACTCAGCTCTGCGCAATGACATGTAAAGTGTTTGTTCAAATCTAATCATTTTCCTAGCATTTTCCCAACTATATTGGGGTCAGCTTCCAGACTAGCCAGTTGCAGCTGAATACCAGTATTTTACATGGAGCGACTGCCTATCTGACCTTCACAACGCAGTTAGTACTGAGTGATACGATATCCCTTGATAAAACTGGTTGTCAGACTTTCGGGCCACTGACTATCTGTCATCATCTGCCTAGCCTTTTTCCCAAACTATCTTGGGGTCGGCTTCCAGTCTAACCGGATGCAGCTGAGTACTAGTATTTTACATGAAGCGACTGCCTATCTGACCTCCACAACCCAGTAACTGGGTAATACGATACCCCTTGGTAAGACTGGATGTCAGACTTTTGGCTTCTGACTACTCGTAACGACTGTCAAAGATCTACAAATGACAGCCGGGACCATCGGCTTAACGTGCTTTCCGAGGCACGGAGAAAACTCGGCATGTAATTATGGTCACCCATCCACGGACCAACCTCGGCAAGCGCGGCTTAACCATAAAGATCGAACCGCGAGTGACTGTTATGATTTAGCCACGAACTGCTCCGCACCCTCCTTGGCCTCTTGCTTCCAGATTCCCAAATTAAATCTTACATGTCTGACATTAAAATTAAGACGCAAAAACGGAAGTCAGGCACAACAAAGGAATCTTTCCTTAATTTAATTACGCGGAGAAATTATCCACATTCTGACCACACAAACGACGTCAACACACTTGGTTTAATTTTGGCTCTTCAGATAATTATAGCCACTATTGTCTCACAGCTCGAGTGTTTGTAAACATAGCTGTTAACACGTATTAACAGGAACCAAGACGTTTGGACGTCATTTTCATGTTTTGCTGGATATTCTGGTTCTGTAGGCGTTTCCTGTAATAAGATAATAACTTATAATAGGGAATTACGCTTGCGTATTATCATAATGAGAGCAGCGGTGGCCCTGAGAGCAGCGGTGGCCCAGTGGTGGCAGCCCCGACTTACGAGCTATAGCCGTGGTTTCGAACCCAGGCAGGCGCATTACTTTGTGTAATTTATTTCATCACCGCTGTCCTCTAAAACGGTGAAGGAAAACATCGTGAGGAAACCGGCATGTCCTAGAACTAAAAATTCAAAGACGTGTGACATCTACCGACCCGCACTGGGCCCGCGTGGTGGATTACAGCCCACTCCCTCTCATAGAGAGGCCTGTGTCCCAGCAGTGGGAACATTATAGGCTGATGATGATGATGATTGCCATAAGCCAACACATCATCATTCTCTTGCTCTTATCCCTATACAAGGTATTGTTTTGCATCCTCGTCAAATTCAAGGAGGTATCTATGCTAATGATTCTCGACCCTAATCAATAATAAAATGGGTAGGTAATATTTTTTTCTTATTTACGAAATTCGGTAAGTGTGAACCACCAGTGTTTTAAACGCGGCCCGTCTGATATCTTCGCCCTATAACCGCGCTCTCACACATACAAGCAATCTCAACCGTTTATTCGATTTTTTTTTCCTTAAACCACGTTAAGGGGTATCTGATATACTAACAAACTTAAATAACCAAAAAAAAACAGCGTTTATTAATAATTAACTATCATTAAAACTAAAAACGGGTTGGTAAATATTGCGATTTTAGTGTTAATGATACGTGGTTACCGTTTGTGCGTCGATGGGGATCCACCCTGTAATACATGTGCATAATCCTATCTTATCTGTAGGTACTAATATTATAAAGCTGAAGAGTTTGTTTGTTTGTTTGCTTGAACGCGCTAATCTCTGGTCCGATTTGAAAAATTCTTTCAGTGTTAGATAGCCCATTTATCGAGGAAGGCTATAAGCTATATATCATCACGCTACGACCAATAAGAGCGGAGCAGCAATGAAAAATGTTGCGAAAACTGGGAAAACGTGACGCAGCCAACCTAAACCAACACAATTAAACAGAATCAAATCCAAAGAATCTTAGTTTGAAAAACAAGAATACATTAAATACTTCCCTCCTGAAAACATTTTCGTAGACATACAATCTCGATATTATTGCACGAAACGCCTCCACGTCTGAGTTTTACATTACAAATCTGTTTATATTTGTTTGCCTATGTATTTTGGTAGTTAGGTAAATAACTGACGCATATACATTGGTCAATTTCAAAGGAACTTTAAAAAAACACGTTTTCGTACTTACCTTAGAAGTTTAAATTAGACAGTTCATTAAAATTCTCGGTATTTGGGATTGACCTACAGGGAATAGTACGTCTTTGGTTATTATTTGTTTGTTCATCGTTCTAACTACGTTCGTTCATCAACTATGTCTGGACTTTGACCTAATGTTTTAACAAAACCGCACTAGGGAAAAACTAAGTCCACCAATGTTTAGTATTGGACAAGGTACTACCGATTTTACCGACCACTGTCAGTGCAAGAAAAGCGTGCAAAGTGGTACTCCACTTTGCACCCTTTTGTCCTTAGTTATAAGGTTGAAAAGTAGTCGACCGTCAGTGCACTCAGTAGTACTTGGACGTTTTAAAAGTTGCGCCACAACATCCAGTCTTTCTAATTTTATATTTATATAGAAATATCTAATTAGGGACACGTATCTTACATGGGTATGTCTCCTGCTAAACCTAAACCTGTCAAATACTGTATTTTTTTCAACTAAAACATTATAACAATTAAAAGGCTAAAATTAAATAAAAGGGCATCAAAACTTCTCGTCAATGCGGGCAGCTCCTAGTGTGCTCAAGACACTGGTGACGTTGCCACGTTGTGTGGCAACACAGCCTCTGGTAAAAGTCAGCCCTTGGGACACGGGAAGCGAACTCTATAAACTCCAATTATTTTACACTGAAAACCTTTTCATAGTTTTCTTTCAATTCAAAAAACCTCTCATCAAATCAAATCAAATCATGTTAATATTGATAAGATAATATAATATAAGCATAACCCTGTTTGTTCCATCTGGTCGCTGCCTTGTAAAATCATCTTTTTCTTGTATGCGTAAGGGAAATCCTCATGATATCCTTTATTTACCCTGGGTTAGGCGGAGAGACTTTTAAGACTCTTACTGACTAAAACCACAATGTATTCTTTTACTTTCTTGGCCGGGGTACTACAGCACTTGTGCAGTTCAGCACGTTTCTTCTGCAAGACCACCAACATCCGCTAAAAACTAACAAACAATCTCTTTCATATAAAATTATTGTACAGTAAACTTTGCTAGCATCTCAACAACGAAACAATGATCTCATAAAATAACATTTAACACTAACACCTTCTAACAAAATTACCGTTTGACGTAAACATAAACAAATCATAGTTAGCTTTCCCAAAATCACGAACACAGCACCAATGCGTGCTTAACATATTTTCTAGGAAAGCTGTCTGCGTAAGTAGATTTTCATGTTTAACCTGTTGGCATTCATCCATAAACACATTTTATAAAAGATATTCGGAAATGCTTCAAAGAAAATTTCTAATTTTCCTTAACAACTCACCCGTGTCTTGGGGTTTTCCGAATGTGGATATGGGTTCTGATGATAAACTAGCTGTTTCTTGCGGCTTTACCCGAGTGGATGATAATATTGATTTCTTCCTCAGGAATTTATACCGGAATAAAATATCCTATGCAGGACATATAATGTCCCGGCTGTACGGTCATGTCATTAGTGTAGCCGACAGTACAAAAAGTATTACGGTGCCGTCTATGGAAGAACTAGCATCGAAATTTTGAATCGCGCTATTAAGAGTTATCCGCGACTGAATATGAAGACTATATACTGGTAATTAGTGACCGATACTTAAACACGTGATTGTACAAACAACTTCCCAAAGAAATTTTCGTTTTTAATACTCATTCACTTTTATCATAATATTATAACAGCCGATTGAAATTCGCGCGCGCGAGCCCATGCTCTTTCAGCTGTTAGCCGCGTGACGCGGTTCGGTCTCATACTATTGTACCGTGCAACAGTGGGTAGGCAGAGCACCCACACAGCACGCAAGCCCGAATTTCATATGGCTGTTGTGTTAATTAAGAAAAATGTTTCTATGGTAAAGTTGTTTGTTATCATGAGTACAATCACATGTTTAAGTATCGGTCACTAATTACCATTCACCCTATACAGTATGTTAGTTTAAACGAGGGACATATTCAAACCCACAATAGTACATGCTAACATGATACTAATAAAAATATAAACAAAAAAAAAACATAAATAACAGACAGAACCATACCAAAATTTTCGCAAATGTCACGCAACGTGTATACACCCTTGCGCTAGCGACTTAATACTATCGCAGAACATGTGAGCGGGTCAATGACTCTTAGGTATAATCCATTTTCCCTTCATACTTTAAACTTACCTGGCTTAGGACAGTCCAAAATATCTAGGCAATAAACAAAACATTAAAAATTCTTCTATATACGTTATAGGTTTTTTACATATTAGGGACGAGAATCGAAGACTGAATACCCTCCCTCAATATGTCCCTCGTTTAACCTAACATACTGTATAGGAAAACTCGAAAACAACTGTCGGGCAGTACCCACCAGACACAACACCCGTCTGGCCGGAGTATCCTCCCTTTTCTATCGGGGATGAAGAACTAATTTACACCCTGTTCTTCATTCCCCTTTTATGAGCTATATGTGCGTTAATTTTCATCGAACCGTTAGGTTTGGTAAGGTTAGAGACACACAGATAGATGACATAATATCACGCTTTCAATCCACGAAGGACGAGGTAGAATTGCACTCAATGTTTTTTTATAATGTTAATATGAACTATTCAAGTTTAATTTCGGGGTGTGTCATCGAGGTTCGTCGCCTAAACAGATCAATGTACTTGCCCGGGACGGAGCCTTGAGCCTTTTTGAAGGACAGCGTGTCTCAAGGGCAACGACTCCAAAAGGTGAAAGGCCTAAATTCCAGGTATTGGCTTCAAAAGTGGCAGGCCATGTTTGCGAAATGCGGAAAAGATTGCCCTTTTTGCCCTTGGCTCTTTGCGTCTCAGACTACGGTAAGTTACGGTAGTTGGTGAAACACTAGACCCACAGTTGACTCTGGTGGGTTTAGTCATTACGAAATTAGTCTTTCCTTAGGTGGACGATTTGATTAGAATTTTAACAAATAGAAAAGGGAGGGGGGGGTTCTCTACCGCTATAGCGTCAAGTAAGGAAAACTGTGCCCTTGTGTGACTCAAAATGCGAAGACCTCGAAATGAGAAGACCTCTGCCTTTGCCTCGCAGACAGCCATAACGCCTAGGCTAATTAAACTATACTATGTAAAAAGGTTTGGAATTAGGAACAAAATATTGATTTTCATTACAAAATAAACAATAATACCTGGTAGCAACGTCGCAATTTCAACAATACTTACAAAAGTTTATTTCGGTTTTCCCATAATAGGGATAACAACACTTTCTAGAATTCTAGACCACTTCGAAAGCTTAAATACTAGGCAGTGGGTGTACGTGCGCAAACGCACACAAAATCACTCAGCAGAAATGTAACTCTCGGTTGTGTAAATATTTGCATTTCAACTTGGCTTCCTTGATGGTTAAGTGCGTCTGCTGAGCATTGAGTCCGGGTTCGAATCTCATGTCGTGAGAGAAGGAATTTGGATGGGTATAAGAGTAGAGGAAGACCAAAGAAACGATGGATGGACTGTGTGAAGGATGATATTGCAAGAAAGGAAGTGTCTGATGACATCTCACGAGTGATAGAGAAGTATGAAAGAAAATTTTCTGTTTTTTCTTCATGGGTGTCGTTTTCGTAGTTTTTTAAACTAACCTAACGTAACGTAAACAAAATCCTTCAGCATATATTCCGCGTTACCTCACTCCTTGGAATGAGATAGATCAGCTGTCAAAACATGGCCAAATTGTAAATATGTCTTCGTACCACAATTTTATTAGTAGTGATAATATAATACGTCTTTTGATTGGCCTTGTGAGAGATTACATCAGCTCTGTGTAGATTGTGTAAATAAGGTGCGCATGCCAAGTTTGGAGTTATCCTAGGAGTCGGTACTCGATACACATTACATATGTATACTACATAGTACTATGTTTTACTTTGAGTCCACAGGGTCATTATGAGCAATCTTAAAATTAAGATCTCTATCATTATAGAGATCTTAATTTAAAGACTTTTACAATATTTTACACTCAATTACGACTCATTAGCCGTAATTGAGAATCACCCTACCAACCCTACCTTTTAAACCTACAGTTCGTTTTTTTTTTTTTTAATTTTTCTGATCCAATTTAGTGCAGTCGTTCGGAAGTTCATCATCATCATCTGCCTAGCCTTTTCCCAAACTATCTTGGTGTCGGCTTCCAGTCTAACCAGTTGCTTGCAGTCGTTCGGAAGTTATGCACTTATATAGATTTGGGCGATTCATTTTTGTTAAATAGATAGATAGATAGATGAAAACATTAAATTGAAAATGTAATTTTTTCAATATCTTTTTCAAAATTTTCTAAAACGATTTTTTGTTCAGACTACGTTGTCGAACTGAACTGTGTTATTAAGATTTCCAAACGCTTTTAATTTTTAATTTCGAAAATTGAATATATTATTCGATTCTGAATCATCTCTGATTTGGTTTTGGAAAATTAACCTTGTATAGACGTGTGTCTGGGACAATATTTTAATTTGTGCTATTTTATTCGGATTCTAGGGTATGATTTGTAGGTGTGTGAGTATATAATTTTTTATTTACATAAATTATAATTATTAGTCTATTTACTTTTGTTTTTGTGTCTTGGTATCAATGTAATTATACAAGGTGTTGTTTTGCATCCTTGTCAAATTCAAGGAGGTAAATACGCTAATGATTCTCGGCCCGAAACAATAATAAAATGAGTAAGTATTATTTCTTTTTTTTCTTGTTTACGGAAATCGGTAAGTGTGAACCACTCGTGTTTTAAACGCGGTCCGTCTGATCCTCGCCCCATAACCGAGCTTTCACATAAACAAACAATCTCAAACGTTTATTCAATAATTTCTTATTCTCTATACCACGTTAAGAGGGTTATTCTGTTAGACTGACAAACTAATACAACCAAAATAATCAGTGTTTATTAATAATTAACTACTTACGTACCGTAATTTTAATTGATTATTTATGTCTTTTGTGGCAACCTCCTGAATTTTGACGAGGATGCAAAACAACACCTTGTATACAATTTCGAAATTAATTAATATGAAAATGCTGTCGTTTTTAATCCAATGGTTGACTGGTAGAGAATGCCTTGTGGTATTAAGTATATGTACCACAATGTACCACTATTGCACATGAAGTTTAAATAAATAAATATACATATTTGGACCGTGGTGGCTGATGCCAAAACGACAACAGAATGCAGAATGACAAAACACTGTCTATATCTGTTCTGTCGACCTTATTTTAAGTAGCTGACCTAGTAAAATCAAGAGATTGGCAGCATTAAGCTTTAGGTTTAAACTGTCAATTCCAGTGGCCAGGTTTGCCACTCCTGGTCACTATAATACCAAGAAAAATTGGTGTCCCTTTGCTGACCTCCCCAAGCGACACCCTAAGCCGAGGCCCGAACCCGCAGGGGGTGCCCTTAGCGAGCTGTCGCTTTACTCAGACAATTTTGCTGCCCTAGCTGGAGGCCTTAAATTCTAGGCATCCATAGGATTAGACCGGTTAAGCAGTAGCCAGCCTCAGAGGCTGAATTGCGAGATGCCATACATAAAAAAAAAAAAAATCGTAAGTTTTTCACAAGCAAATCCACGGGATTAACACCGTTTTTCTTGAACTGAGACCCTGACATTATTAAAGGGTATGAACCTCCACGTTTATGTACCGTTCAAATAAATATTTGAGGAAACGTGCAATACGATCAAAAGCTAGACTTTGTACACAAATATTATTATACACGTTAGTCCATTTATCTAAGTATCTGGTGGCAAATGTAAATACTACGAACGAATCTGTCTGATTCGCACGTACGCCAAACTTTCGTACACACAAGAAATAAACCAGTTTAACATGGCCTTGCTTTAGATAGATTTTCTGTACAATGAGAGATCCGCATAAACTGGATTTATTGGTCGTTGTGCGTACTAAAAACGTTGTTATTTCACGACCACTAATTTAACATTTTTAAACTTTATGTAGACAGTCTGGGTGGGCTTTTTGTTTTTGTTGTTACTAAAATCACACTACGTACTGCAAAAATCTTTTCTAGACTCTTGCGCTCTTGTATTGCTTACTTTTGTTGGGGCGTAAACAGAATTTACCAAACTGCCAAACAGTTGGTCGGCAATACATACAGTTCTGAATCAATTGCAGTTCTTCCATGCTACATGCTTACATGCATACTTTCGAGGACTATAATTACGTGGAATCCATACTTCCATACTAATATTATAAATGCGAATGTCACTCTGTTTGTTTGTATGTTTGTTTGTTACTTTTTCACGACTAAACGGCTGATCGCAAGTAGGTCTATAAAGTTACTAAAAACATTTCCTGCTTATGGATATGAAGTTTCATTAGATTCGGTTCATTCATTTCGGACAATGGACTTGAAAGTTTGTATGAAATGCCGTAAAGGCGTAAACGCTCTTAATTGGCGTAGAATTAACATTCATCAATCAACATTTTTGCCCGGTTGATGTTGATAAATTCGCCCTCTACATGGTACCTACTTTGACATAACTGTTGAAATGTAGGTGTATACTATAGGGTACACCTCTGCTAAACCCTTTGGGGTTTACAGGCGTCATGTTCTGTTATGTGGCGTATAATCTGAGCTTTAGCTGTATGTAATATTTGATTCTTTTTAACCGACTTCTAAAAAAGGAGGAGGTTCTCAATTCGGATGCGATTTTGGTATTTTCTACAACAAGTGAAGCATTTGCGTCCAATAAGAACCATTCTACCATCAGATCTGATGATGAATCCAAGAGACAGGCTTCGGAACTCCATACCAAGGCAATGAATCTTAGCTGTGTTTGGGCTTCTTGGAATCGTAACGGTATGCACTTTCCAGGTGTACCAATAATAAGTTTAAAAAAGAGTTTTTTTTTTCTGTTTTAACCGACTTCTATAAGTAGGAGCTTATCAATTCGATTAGTTTTTTTTTAATGTATGTACACCGATTACGCTGAGATTTATGATCCGATTTGCGTGATTCTTCTTTAGTTTGATGTGGAATACCTGCCATTTGATCCCATAAAAAGTTAATATAGTTTGGCCATATAGTTTTCATTTTATTAAAATTTTTGTTATATGTAAATTTTTCTCGTATGTACACCGATTTCTCCGTGATTACTGGACCGATTTAGATGAATTTTCATTCATTTGGTAGAGAAGCTTGCCCGGTGGAGCCATATGAATTTTATTATCTTTGCTTAGGTACTTTTTGAGTCATCCTCTTTATTATGCATTTTGTCCTTTGTCGTATGTATGGACGATGTGCTGGTGTCTAGTTACAATGTAAAAATTATACTTGACTAGGATTAAAGTGAGATACCACAACTGAAAAGGCTAAAATAAAAACTTTTTTACAAAAAAAAAATAACCGACTTCCATAAAACACTAAAAAGTGGCAAATAATTTTAGTTTCGGAAGTCGGTGGCAAAAAAGTAAATGAAACAAACAAGTCACCGACTGCCGAAACTAAAATTATTTGCCACTTAATAGTGTTTTATGGAAGTCGGTTATTTTTTTTTGTAAAAAAAAATTTTTTCTTCTAAGAATCGTAATAAAGTAGTAGATCATCGTGGCATCGATACCTACTTTCCAAATTATAAAATTATTGTTCTGAACTAGTAACTTACATCAATATCCGAAAGTTATCTACTTTATCAAAATAAATCTACATCGTGCACTTAAAGAAAGTGATTACAACCTAATTTTATCAAAACAACTGCATCAAGATAAATTTGCAAACGAAAAACATTACATTCAATTGTTTTTTTCTGTTCAACTTTTTTGTTCCCATTACTTTGGACTTTGCCCAATGTTTTGATAACTTTGTAAAAGTAAAGCGGATTTTGTTTAATAAACATGACCTAGTATTGGTCTAATTTTATTAATAGCTAAAACAATTCGATTGAATTGATGCTCGGAACGTGATTGGGATTATTTTGCACTCGCTGACCTGCTCAACTTCGTCTGCGTTACATTTTACCCGTTTTCGCAACATTTTTCATTGATGCTCCGCTCCTATTGGACGTAGCGTGATATTAGACTGGACAGGTCCACTCAAATCTGTGTGGTTCTTTCTTCAAAAGACCATTTCAGATACTAATCTGCATAGTCCTCATGTAAATTGAGCAATGTCTGGACTTTAAAAGAGTAACAAGTTAACAGAGAACCTCTGAGTTTGTTTCGGCTGTTTCTTCTCAGAGTAGTCAGGTTCGAAACACCGGCCCCATCCAGCTTAAAAAAAAATGACGTGTAAAAGTGTTTGTAAAAACCTACTTGCAAAACAAACAAATCATTTATCATTTATCATTTATAGCCTTCCTCAATAAATGGGCTATCCAAAACTAAAAGATTTTTTCAATTCGAACTACTAGTTCCAGAGATTACAACGTTTAACCAAAAAAAAAAACAAATAAACTAACTCTTCAGCTTTATAATATTATTAGTAAGTATAGATTCTAACTGGTGTTTAAGTAACTGTAAAAGTGCTCGGATGAAAGAGATATTGACTCTTTGTGTTTGTAAGTAACTGCGTGTTAGAGATTTTCATTATCATTCAGCGAATAGTTCTTGGAAGAAAGGAATACACGGTGAAACCAATAGGGGATAATCCTATTATTTTTTTCTTTGTCCGTCGGGTAGTTTATTGAAAAGTATTGGACACGTATTTTTTCTTTTTTCACGTGGTCATAAAATTACGGAGATATATTGAGTTGAAATGGCGCATGACGTCACATGTAGGTAAGTTTTATACCCACTTGTGACGTAGTAAGCCCCCACTCTCCAACTTTAATGAGTTCTAACTAAGTATTTTTTTGATATTTTGATAAAACAAAAAATACGTGTCTAATATTTTTGTATTACCTGTCTGACGGACGAAATAGAATGTCGTTTTCTTGACCCAGTCCGATCCCCTATTCCATGAATTTGTTTTACCGTTTAGCACAACATGATTGTAGACTCTCCATAGTCAAAATTATTTGCCCGTAATTCAAGTTTTTAGTAGCCCTATGTCAGTTTGAAATATTTTTGTATTTCAAAATCACAAAACGTGAAAAATAAATTTAGCTTTTAGCTTTAGCTATCAGAAGTTGGCGACTTTTATTTCATTCACTCGGTTTTTTTTCCTCTGACTTCTGAAGCTTAAGTTATTTTTCACTTTTTGTTTTCTGTGCCGGTTTTATTATAATATTATAAATACTTTATTTTCTTTAGCGTAGTTAAGATCAATTTAAAATATTCATACATTTGGAATCGATCTGCCAATCAAAGTTCTTGGCATAGTGAGCGGTTTAGCAGCGCATGCGCAGATTTTGTTTTGACAGAGACGCATGGCGCCAGAGTGTGCTCACGTGACTTATTAATATCCTTATATTTAGTTAGTCTATTTGGGTTTCTGAGTGTCTAGGTAATGGTAATTGATTAGTGCGAAAGGAGGCTGGCGAAAATGGACCCAAAGAATCTGAAAATTAACTAAACTCCGTTCCAGTGTAAATATAAAATAATTATAACTACAATTTTATGAGATATTTATTTATTAAATATTGATTTTTTAGGACTCGGGAATCAAAAGTTATAAATAATTTTCAATTTACTAAAATTAAGTAATCGTGCACTTACAAAACGCAAGATTTTTCCGATTACGTTCCAATCCAATGACATGTGGTTTTGTTCATGGGTTTATTACCACAAATGGATCTTTCTCTTAGTTTTTATACATTCAATTATGTCAAAAATTCATAAAAAATAACATGCAAACCTGATATTAAAACGCCAATTAACAATGCAAAAGCATCTAATTAAAATGGTACTGTGGCGATTTTATAGTATTTCTAATAAAGGAACGTTATCAATGATGATCCATTGAGTCCCGTCACTACTGTCACTGTCAGATCTGTGATGATCTAGTCCATCGTTATGTTTGTATTTTTGTCTGGGATTTTATGTTTATCATTGCGATTTTGTATATTCTCGACGACTTGGCCTTTACATCTTGAAATGTAGATAATGCACCCTGTCTTAGACTACCGCATTCTTCTCTGGACATTGGACAATTAGTTGCTTTTGATTTGGACTTTGATTTTAACCACAAACATGCGTTGCGTTAATTTCTTCTTCTCTTACGACTTGCGCTCTTACGGAGGCGTCGTCTCTCTGATGAAGGTGCTCAGAGCTTTGAAAAAGTTCAGAGATGGGTGTATCCACGTGATGTAAGTATATTCGTAAAAGAACATGTATTTATATCATAAGTAAAGAACTTATTTAGGATATCTATCTGAACAACAAACTAAGATTCGTTTAGCTTTTATATGCATAAATACATACTGTTGTAATCTTATATTAG
This sequence comes from Cerastis leucographa, assembly GCA_963082945.1. Lineage (NCBI taxonomy): Eukaryota > Metazoa > Arthropoda > Insecta > Lepidoptera > Noctuidae > Cerastis > Cerastis leucographa. The sequence goes on along the minus strand of OY720353.1, from coordinate 6,002,686 downwards.
GCTCATTCTTACTGTTGCCCAATACTTTGTCGGACTAAAACAGTATACAGTAAAAGACTAGCCGAGGTAGCAATAGAAGTAGTGTATTTTACTGAGATGTTTCAGTCATCAAAATGGAAGATGAGTGGCTGTTGCATTTTGTCTTGAAATATTTATATACCGCTCCACAGGTATCAGAGGTCATATTATCTTTCATATCAAACTACATTTCTGTTTTTCTTTTCGTGGGGACCTGGATACACTCTGCGAGTCAGGCACTTTTGTTACTTATACATGCAACTCTTTATGTTTATTACACTAAAGGTGAATTTATTTATTTTAACATATTTAATGAATTCCAGATAACAGGAGACAACTACCTTTGTCACTCATGTTGGGGGCTGATAAGCTGCGTCCCTGAAAATGAAACCCGACAGCAACTTGGCCATCGTAACTTCTGTGTTGCATAAAATAAAAACTATGTAAAAATACCAAAAAATAAGATTTATTACTCATCGTTTTTTTATTCAACAAACCCTGCTTTTCAATAGCTGTGCATAGCTAGTCAGCTCTGGCTGTTATAATTTATGTAAAACAATATTATCTACTCTCAGCGTAATAAAAATCGTTTTACTTGACTATAATTCGCTTATGGATCAAAATCGTAACAACATAGTTTTTATAGTGATTGAACTAATTACAGGGTTGGTAATCAGTTTAGTCTCTAGCTGCAGTCTAGCAGTTTTATGATTCATCAATTAGGTACAGGCAATGACGTAAAAATTCTGGTTTTGGCTTATGACGAGAAGCAAAACACGTAAAGTCAGAACTAAAACTGCGAGGGAAATACAGTAGTTTATTCGAATCTTCTTTTATGAGTCGTCTTAAATATTATTATATTTTGATTCATCTTAATTACGTAGTCATTCCACTGTTAAAAACCTTAATCGTAAGATTTTTAGGTTATCTTGTGAATAGACGTATATCTCTTTTCTCCCAACTTTTCCGTCTTACTTTCCATTTACTTTTCTGATAGTCTTTAGTCGTTTTACAACTACGTATAAGTTGTTATGATGAATGCTACCTCTAAGAGTGGGTCCCAAAATACATGTAGTCTCGCCTGTCTCCTTTCTATTTATATTGTGATAGAAACTGCTTTAATCAATGTTAAGTATGTATGTTTGTTGAATGGGCCAACATTATTTAGTACTGGAACCATTCTTCTTGTTAGCGATTTTGGCAATCTAAACTGTGTCGGCCTAGAACTGAGCCACATGTTTGGAGCCCTCTGTAGCGGCCATCAGTTCCTTGGAACCTTTTGCAGATTTTGTATTGTTTTCCGGACCTATCGTTATCATCATCAGCTCAAAATGTTCCCACTGCTGGGACACAGGCCTCCTCTCTATGAGAGGATGTGGGCTGTAATCCACCACGCGGGCCTAGTGCAGGTTGGTAGATGTCACATGTCTTCGAATTTTTAGTTCTAGGACATGCCGGTTTCCTCACGATGTTTTCCTTCACCATTTTTGAGAGCAGCGGTGATGAAATAAATTACACCAAGTCATGCTTGGGTCCGAACCCACGGCTTACTGCTCGTAAGTCAGGGGTGCCACCATTGGCCCACCGCTGCTCTCCGACCTATCGTTTTAGGCTTTCGATATTATTTGTCTTTCCTGACAGGTATCTGCTTATTTTGTTTATATACAGGAATAACAACAGCTATAAGAGATGGATAGCTTCTGATTCTCCTGTTTAAAAATATCATACAAAAGGAAAGCTTTCTCAAACTGCCAATCTGGCAGTTTCAGAAAGCTTTCCTTTCTAAAAGGACGGCCTCATTGGTCGAATGGCCCCAAGAGTGACTGCTGAGCAAGAGGTCCTGGGTTCATTCCCGGGTCGGGCAATGTGTTATTGGGTTTTTCATCAGGAACTTCTCAGCAGCAGCCACAGAGTCCGGTTTAGTGCCCGGTTGATGGCAATAGTCTCGCACTCTGTTACATGGGACTTAAACATCATGATTCTCTTGCCCTTATAGCAATTTATTTGGGGTCGGCGCAGCATGTGTTATTCTTCCATACTTCACTATTACTTGTCATCTCATGAGACACCTCCTTTCTTGCCATATCATCCTTCACACAGTCCATCCATCGTTTCTTTGGGCTTCCTCTACTCCTATAACCATCCACATTCATACTCAAAACTTACTTCACGACAATCTACTCATTCCTCCGCATCACATGCCCATACCACAACAACCGATTACCACACATCTTTTCATTTACCGGCGCTGCTTTCAGGCTTGCTCTTATGTACTCATTTCTTATTTTATCCATTCGCGTAACACCACACATCCCCCTTAGCATTCTCATCTCAGCCACATATAAATGCCTATCATTCAACCCTTTTACAGCCCACCATTATGAGCCATACAAGACAGCTGGTCTAACCATTGTTTTATAAACGGGACTTTAACATAACTGGCGAAATGTGGGTAATACTATTAGGTACACCTTCTGCCGAACGCTTCGGGAATAACCAGCGTGATGTTATGTACTTTCTAAAAAAAAAAGAGTAACGAGAAGAACTGGTTTAACCTTGATAGCTATTTCAACCTTGAAAACACTCAACTAGACGTCACCTATGATGCATTACAGCAGTTACCTAGTATCACAAATATAACGTTACCTTCCGACACATAATACTCAAGGCCACAGGGCATTATTAAGTATAATTTCCGTTTTATGACAATTTAATCTGTATTACTCATAATATGTGTGGTGGATTAAAGCCCACTCCCTCTCATTGAGAGGAGGCCTGTGTCCCAGCAATGGGAACATTATAGGCTGATGATGATACTCATATGACCACAGAAAAACAGGCCAAGTGCCAGTCGGACTCGCGCACGAAGGGTTCCGCACCATTATTTATAAAAATGAGCAACAACATTTTTTGTACGGGAGCCCCCGAAATATTTATTTTATTCTGTTTTTAGTATTTGTTGTTATAGCAGCAACAGAAATACATAATCTGTAGAAATTTCAACTGGCTAAACGGTTATCACGGTTCATGAGATACAGCCTGGTGACGGACGCACGGACGGACAGCGAAGTCTCAGTAATAGCGTCCCGTTTGACCCTTTGGGTACGGAACCCTAAAAACGAGCAAAAAAAACATTTTTGTATGGGAGCCGATCAAATATTTATTTTATTATTCTGTTTTTAGTATTTGTTGTTATAGCGGCAAAAGAAATACATAATCCGTAGAAATTTCAACTGGCTAATTATCACGGTTCATGAGATACAGACTGGTGACGGACGCACGGACGGACAGCGAAGTCTCAGTAATAGGGTCCCGTTGGACCCTTTAGGTACGGAACCTTAAAAATGAGCCATACATTTTCTATAACCGACGACAAATTTGTATCTGGGGGTGGGGTCAGAATTTATGAACTTACTGAATACGTTAGCCTGGAATAGTTGTCAAGAGTGGTGAAACCACTACGAAATAGACTTTACCTTATTTATTGTAGGTGAGTATGACCTTTACGTTTCATATTCTTGACTGAAACATAACGTACAGCTGGGAGATAAATCAGCTGCCAGCTCACTCGTACATAATAAAGTTCATGAATTATTAATATTTGTGCTAGATTTGCTAATATTGTGATATTTTAGTGTTTGTTGAGTTATTACTGATAAAGTAAGCTTTATTTATACAAGTAGTTCTACTAGGTACGCAAGATGGCGTGCAAACAGTCATGCATTCGACTCTTCGGTGTGACCAGCCTTCGCTTAATTTCCATGAGCAGAATAACCTCGATAAACTTATGTAATAATTATGTAATAAAAGTAATACAACCAGAAAACAACAAAATATTATTTAGAAGCTCAATAAAATAACGAGAGTGAATGCGTAGCACTCGAACGCATGCGTGTAGTATTACGAAGTTTCACTTCTTCCGCGCACCGGGACCAACGGCTTAACATGCTTTCCGAGGCACGGAAGAATCTCGGTATGTAATGGGTCACGGACCAACGAGGGACTCTTTTATAGTAGTTTTTTATAGTAGTTTTTTTAAATTTAAGTCTGAAATATCAAAAATTTCTGATTGCATGGCAAAGACCTCGATTCTTTTCCTCTATTTCTCTCTGTTTATGATTGTTTCGGCCTAGCATTTATATCGAAGGAGTCAAGCTTATCCTGCAATCTTCATCTGGGCCTTTCGCGATATCTCTTGCCATTGACCCAATGCGTTCCTCACCAATCGGGTCGTGCATTTGGTCCAATGGTTGTCTGACTTGCGTACAGCAGATGTGTACCTAAATCATCCTCTTTCATTTTAGCGTATTTATTTGATTTTAAAGAATTATGGCATTATGGAGATTTAATCATCTGTTTGTAGATTGCTCAATAACATGAAAAAAAATTAAAACCAATCAAACTCCGTTTTACGTTGCATTGTTGACGTAAAATTTAACACGAACTACGTCAGAATGACGTTAAAATAAGCGTTAAAACACATTAAAACCAGTTTTCTTACAGTAAACCTATAAATATCAAACGTGAGCGATAAAACCAATATTATACTATAGGATTTGTTTGAATAAGCTATCAATTACGTCTTTTAATGTCAAGTGTGAGATGACGCGATTGTCATTTTAGTTTGACGTCACGTCTGATGCTCAAAGTTAGGCTACGTTTACTTAGGATTGTCCTGGACGCTGCAGTATAAGGCTTGGTTCACATATTGAAGTTAAGTAGTCGTTATTTATAGGTAATGGTAGGGTCATACGTCAGTTGTCGCATAATCTACACATAGAAACTCTCCACTCTGGCACAGCTCAAAGCCAAAGCGTTACCAGTGACATATACATACCAAGTTTCCTCCGTGCCTCGGAAAGCACGTTACGCCGTTGTTCCCGGCTGTCTACTTATATGATATTTGACAGTTACAGGTAGTCAGTGGCCCAAAAGTCTGACAACAACTCTTACTAAGGAAGGGGTGCTGTACCTATTCTAACAGGGATGTGGAGGTCAAATCAAATCAAAATCATTTATTTCAAGTAGGCCAGTTACAGGCACTTTTAAATAGTCAAACAACAATAAAAATGAAGCTACAGTCCCAGTCACAAGACATAATAACTGTGAAAGTACTGAAGTTGCCCATTACAAAGCGTAGATCTCTATGGAGAAGAATGGGCAAGAAACTCTATGGACACTCTTTTAAATCAGAATCTTGTTACAAAAACCTTGGTTACATCATTCATGTTGAGATGGTACATTATGTGAGAACGATGTAGCAAGATAGGTCAGATAGGCAGTCGCTCCAAGTTAAATACTGGTATTCAGCTGCATCCGGTTAGACTGGAAACCAACCCCCTACATAGTTTTTGTTTCTGACCTTTAAAGGAAAATTAATCAAAATAAAGTAGTAAGCCGTTAAGAAGGAAGTTGACTTTCGGACTTTAGTTTACTGTTTAGAAAAATTAGGCCATTTAGAGTGTGGCAAATAAATGCTAAATAGGCTAAACGTGCTAAAAATTCGTGTCCACCTGTTTTGAGAATACGTGCAGTTCAGCAGGTAAAGCAGGTTAGGAAAATTAAAAAAAAATATGACGACATCATCAACTTTCTCCTGCCTGCCCTTATCCCAATTTATTTGGGGTCGGCGCAGCATGTCTTCTTCCTCCATACTTCTCTATTACTCGTCATCTCATCAGACACCTTCTATCTTGCCATATCATCCTTCATACAGTCCATGCATCGTTTATTTAGTCTTCCTTTACTGTTATTCCCATACTAATCAACATAACGAAATAATCATTACTACGCCTTTTTCAACAACTTCTGGTGGATTATTAAACCTCTGTCTTATTTTTCGACGCGTAGGCGGGATTTTAGGCTATGCCATCAATATTTGTTTTTCATTAACCTTGCTTTAAATTAAAATAAACTTCCTATGGAACCAGGTTCCACTTACCTACAGAGAAAAACAAACTTATAGTAAATAAAAAACGTCATTTTTTTCGTATTTTTGCAGCATAATTGACACCATAAGATGGAGTGTTTAAAAAATAACTAGTTAGCCATCTTTGTGAGTCCGCTATATTGGATTTAGAATGACGTTATTTAGCTCACTATTTATTGTCATCCAAAAGCAACGTGTATGTAAAATTTCAGCTCAATCCGTTGGCGTTTTAATACCCATTTGCAAGCTTAGACCTAAATAAACCAATTTTCCCCATGAGTTAGATGGGGCAGGATGTACGGATATAACTTACATCTAAAGCAGGAACCTGACACCAGGCTTGGAATCAGGGCAGACAGAAGAAGAAGAAAGGAAAGCAGGCTAATTATCAGAATATGAATCTAGTTTACATACTCGCTTTGAATTCCTAACAAGATTCGCCTTCAAAAATCAATGTTAACTTGATTAGAGGTAACACATGAGCACACCAATGACCCTCCAAATCAGGGCGATGACACATAAATATTTCGGCACTGAATCGCTTCATACGAGTGCTAACTGACTGGCGGCCCACAAAATGTTCAGGATACATCAATCCTCGTTGTAGACTCATTCTTCAATTACTTTAGAGGCGACACAATCCCCTCTGATTCAACCTGCACTGGTACTCACTGGTTTAGTTTAAATTGATTAAGGAAGTCTAAGAAAAAAACTCGTGTTTATTGAAGCACATTTCTTGAGGAGCTTGTGACTAAATAATAACAGCCGCACCGGTCGATCTTCAAAGTTAAGCCGCGGTTGCCTAAGTTGGTCCTTCGATAGTTGCCTAGTGCCCATCCATTATATACCGAGTTTCCTCTGTGTCTCGGAAAGCATGTTAACCCGTTTGTCCCGGATGTCATTTGTAGATCTTTGACAGTGGATGCAGTCTCACCAAGGTATACCTGAAGGCGGTCAGATAGGCAATCACTCCATGTAAAATACTGGTATTCATCTGAATCAGTTAAGACTGGAAGCCGACCCAAACATAGTAACAAGGTAGGCAGATGATGGTTCGAACACATTTTGTACTCTTTAATCTGGATGATTTTGCTAGACAGGGGTCGATAGCTAAGATATAGAGTAATAGAGAAGTATGGAAGAATAAAGAAGTAGAAGAATAAGCAATAGACAAGTGTGACATTCTACGCCTACCCTAAATTAATTATGACAAGGACAGGAGAATGATAATGTACTCTTTAACCTTTCAACCTTTCACCTTTAACCTTACACCTTTCTGCTCGGATTTTCTTGGAAATGACAGCATTCGAAGACGAAGAGCAGCGGTGGCCCAGTGGTAGCAGCCCCGACTTACGAGCAGTAAGTCGTAGGTTCGAACCCAGGCAGCCGCATTACTTTGTGTAATTTATTTCATCACCGCTACTCTCAAAACGGTGAAGGAAAACATCGTGAGGAAACCGGCATGTCCTAGAACTAAAAATTCGAAGACATGTGACATCTACCAACCCGCACTGGGCCCGCGTGGTGGATTACAGCCCATTCCTTCTCATAGAGAGGAGGCCTGCGTCCCAGCAGTGGGAACAATATAGGCTGATGATGATGATGATGATGACAGCATTCGCTGTATCTTGATATTTCGTCGAATTCCCATATAAGGTTGAATTTCTCAGCTCATCGGGTTGCAAGGTGACTCGTATCTACTGCAAGGGTATGTTTTTGCAGTACTGCATTCTACATCCAAGCCTGTATCAAGTATTTTCGGAATTAAAACTAAATATTCTTGCATTACTTATATTATTACATATTCTAATAATACCCCAGAGGTGTGACCCTGGACTGAAAAGTCATAGGTGACAAGTGCGAACCCAAGACCCACACTTCCGATTTTTTTACTTGCTTCGATGAAGGAAAACATTGCGAGGAAACCAGCATGCCTGAGAGATTTTTCTGGACGGCATGTAAAGCCAAGTCAGAGGCCCAAGAGCGGCATACAAACTCTGACACCAGGTTAGGCATTAACCACAAGGTAAAGAAGAAGATTTTAAAGAAATTCCGGCTAAGTCATGATCTACCTAGCCTTTTTCCAAACTATCTTGGGGTCGGCTTTCAGTCAAACTGCTGCAGCTGTGTACCAGTATTTTTTATTAAAGGACTGCCTATCTGACTTCCACAACCCAGTAACTTGGTAATACGATACATCTTGATAAGGCTGAATGTCAGACTTTTGGCTTCTCGTAATGACTGTCAAAGATCTACAAATGGTAGCTGGGAACAACGGCTTAACGTGCCTTCCGAGGCACGTAGGAAACTCGGTATGTAATTATGGTCACCCATCCACGGACCAACTTCCGCAAGCACGGCTTAACTTTAAAGATCGACCCGTGCGGCTGTTATTATTTAGCTACGAGCTCCTAAGTAGGTATCACAAAATTCTAACCTTCTCTCTGAAGATTCTTGGAATTCGTGCTGGTCATTTTCAACAATCGTCTTAATTAATACAGAAAGATTCCCAACAAAATCACCCCACACTAGTATTCACTAGTTCACATAAATGCTCCACTGATGGCTCCAATGACGGCATGAAATCGTCATCAGCCGATTAATTCGCCATCGTTAGAACCACTTGAGTCATTTCACGGTCGCGAATTAATTTCATGGCCTGATAACGTGGACGATGGAGCTCGTGGCTAAGTACTCGTAGTTACAGCTGCATGGGTTGGCTAAGGTTGGTCGGTGGATAGGTGACCTTTTCAAATATTTAGAGTTCTATCCGTGCTTCGGAAAGCACGTTTTTAAGCCGCTAGTCTCGGCTGGTCATTTATGAGACAGTCGTAACAGGGAGTCAGTGGTCTGAAAGTACGTCGTATTTCCCAGCAGTTACTGTGTTGAGAAGGTCAGATAGGATGACGCTAAATTTAAAATACTGGCTGTCAGCTGCATCCAAAAAGACTGATGTCAACCCCAACATAGATAAGAAAAGACTAGGCAGAGGACGAGTGGTTTAGCGTTCTTGAATTAATTTCATGATCTGATATAATGTTGACGGTTCCTATTGACGGGACTATAGTAAAGACCTTCGCTCACAGCGACTTTTTGTAGCTATAGATGTATACCATAGACGTGCACCTTAGTATACTTAGTGTGAGCAGAAAAATACTATTGTAAACGAACTAACCAAGTTAGGCACTAATCTGGTTAGACACTTACCACACGACAAAGAAGAAGAACGGAATAGAAACGTGGACATTTATGTCGTAGGCGAATCTATGATTTAAGTCTATGTTTGTAGCGACAACATTCGCGTGTTTTTGTAAACAAGCTACTGTTGTCTCGACGGGCTTGTTCTTCAAACAACGTAGCGTTCACAGTCATTTCTGTATCGATGCTGATTTGCCACTGAAGCACGGCAGCAACGCGATAGTAACGATCCAGAATGGTGGTTACGCGGGCGAAGGTACACAGCCAACTAAATCGCGTTTGCATCGCTGCAAAATTGTTGCATTGAGCGAGGGCCTTAAGGTACTCGGAAATTCATTCGGATTTCAGCTTGTGCGAGACTTTTGAGTGAATCATTGGTGACGTGTCCAGTTCTGTGTATTGGGTCTTGTGTGTGGCCTACATATTATGTTAGGATTCTGAAAAAAATGTGTCAGTAATTTCTTGGTTAAGAATGACCAGATGCATTTACGCAAGTCTTTTTCAGAAGACATAATTATCACTTAGGAAAAACGTAACCGCATCTTTGATATAATAGTTAAGGTTGGCTGTGAAGACTGACAGGGGAGAATGGAAGACGAAAACGTTTTGGACAAGTTGGCTTAGATAATAAACAGGCTGATCACCTGGTAGCAGTGATGGTAACCGCCACCTAAGGACCTCTACAATTCTCAAGGGGTCCGAGAGGGCCGATGCCTGCCAGGGCTGCGGGACTGTTCGAAAGAGATACCGTGTCCCTGGAACACAAAGGGCTAAGAAGGAACATGGATTTGTTTGAGTCAGTACAAGTCTGACACTCCGTTCCGCTCCACCCAGAGCGGGAGAAGTAATTTGATGATTTCCCATCCGTAAAAAAAGGACATCTACAATTTTCAGAGACATCGGATATTCAAGAATGCCTGTAAGGTGTCACGCATACCTGCCCTTCAAACCAGAACGAAGAAACTCACAGCAGATTAAACCCATTCATACCTTATTCTGTTATTAAGCAAGCAAGTGCTTTTACAGATAGGCCTAGATAAAGCGACATTCTATTAGTGATAACAATGATGCCAAACTCGCTGCAGAAAAGCTTATGTCAATACTTTATGAAATTCATTGTAGAAATATGATAAGCTTTGAAAGCAACCCTCAGCCAATAGCTCAAAAAGTTCTTTAAAATCTTGTAACTAAAACAAGAGAACGATGACATTCAATTTGATCCAGAGATTTTTTGAGAGTTTCAGTAGTAAACAACAGAGTAAATATTTAAAGCGTTGATAAGTGCTCACGTGTTTGTCGATGTGATTTGGCACGCGTGTTGTGTCTAGTGCCTACTGTGATGAATTGATAATGACTGAAAATGATCTGTTGCCATGCCTACGCACCTATTATCTTTTGTTTGGCTGCGAAGAGGAAAGTTTTTATTTTTGCTAACAAAAATGGGTCAGTTGGCAGATATTTTCGATACCAAATGTCAAATTGCTGGTATAACAACAGTGATTTTTGTTCTGGTAAGGAAATGGTTATGGATTCTCTCTAACCCTTAGGATGCTCTTTCTGATGGTCCTGGATATATTCGCACAAATATTTCGTTATTCCATGATGCCGAAACTACAGCAAAACCTCTCGAGGATTCAAGCCTATGGCAACTCCTTTTAAAGCTTAATCGTGGATAGCAAATTTGTGAATAGAGGTGCCAAAGGACGGTTGTACCACCAGCTACTGACGAAATTCAAATTTTCTTACGTTTGGGAGGGAGGGTTGATTTTCATTGGGTATTTTCGATTTTAATGATTCAAAAGTCAAAAAGTCAAAAATCAAAGCATTTAGTTCAATTAGACCATTACAGGCTCTTTTGAAAGTCAAAAAACAAAATAAAACGCGAAGCTACAGTCCCAGTCACAAGGCATAATAACTTGTGAAAGTACTGTAGTTGCCCATTCCGTAGCGTAGATCTCTATGGAGAAGAATGGGCAAGAAACTCCATGGACACTCTTTTAAATCAAAATATGTTACAAAATCTTGGTTACATCATTCATGTTAAGAATTACAAATATGTGAGAACGATGTAGAAATACGGGCAAGTTAAGAGCGTTTACGATTCTGAAACTACATACCTGTTACAGCCGTGAATCATATTTTGTTCAAATACAAATTGCCAAAAACGTGAAAAAAACAAATTTTCTTACGTTTTTCGGGCTACTTTGGCGCTCCCCGTTAATATTTAAAAGGTATTTAAAGAGTGATGCTGTTATATCCATAACGTTGAGATAATAATATATGACGCGTATACCTACGTACGTCCATATTTACAAATACAAAAGATATTAAACTAAAAGTCAAATAACAAACACTACTCATTGTTGCCATGTCTACACAACGTTTATCAAGTTTCTGCTGCTTATTAGTAATAATAACATTAACTATGAACATATAACGTTATCGTTTGTTACTGGTTAATGATCCGGATTGGATCTAAAGGTCGGACCAGATTCGGTTCATGTTTTGTTGGTTAGAGATGGCGGATGTACGCGACTCAAAACTCTAAAAAGTCCTATTACAAAAAGCGGTTTAACTAAAAACCCTGGTTTAAACTTCGATTAACTACGGTCTAAACAAAAATGGTATTACAAATCGTGGTTTTAGGAAAAACCATAGACTATTTCATGGTCTAACGCTTAACCTCGGCGACCCCTAGTTTAACGATGGTCTAAATCACTAAATCGGATCCGTCAGATGTGGTTATGTTTTAAAATATCAGTGATAGATTGAAGATTCTTAGAAGACTACGCCCAGAACGCGTAGCATGACCACTACAGAAACGAGATTTGTCAACGGAAGAATCTACATAATGACAGATAGACAATGAAAATGTGTCAGATTGACAATGAAGTTTGTTCCGTCGACATAGCCTGTTTTTATGACGGTCATGCGTCCCGTGCTGGATTTATGTGGTGTTGCCCCACAAACGATGGAACACTTGATACCATGTCCTGCCTGTCCTGTTGTTTGCACATCATAAGAGCTGATGGACGCTACAGGAAGTATCGAACTCGTCGCCAAATTTTTCGCTGACTCATTTTAATTTTTGGCTCCTAGTTTTCTTAGACTCTGTGAGCTAAGAGAAAATAATAAAGCTTTCTGCTACACAATTCTAAATTCTGAAGAACTTTGCAGGCATTTTCGGAAGGCGTAAATCTGCATGAAGTGTTTTTCATGAAACTCTTTTTTAAAATCTCTATGTGTGTGTGTGGTTATAACGGTCCTTAAGTTTTTATGCGTCTCAATAGTTTTTTGACATTGGCACAAAGTAACCGATCACGGAGATTCCATCAAGGTTTTTTTTCAGATTGTACAAATATGACGCATATTTACTTAGTATCATGAGGGGACCGTCTGCCTTTCATGGTAATTTGAACATTAAATATATCTACGTACGTTTATGTACCTATGATGTTTGTCTAGAGTTTACGTAACCAAAGAGTATGCATCTTCTGCATGGGCATTTAATTTATGAACACAACCTAGGACAGGGATGGCGAAGCAATGGCACGCGTGCCATTGGTGGCACACTCCACAATATTTTGGGCTAGCTATTGATATTAACCATATTTTCATCTACCTATGGCCTGCGCTCATTATTTTCAGAGATGATTAACATTATAAATTCACTTAAGTATGATGCATTCTACTAAAAGTAACCTCTTATAACCCTAATTCAAGTTATTTGTCATCTAATCTGCAACACAGAAGTCATACTAATGTTACTTTCATTTAAGTTACACGTAAAACAGAAACCTTTAATACTATACAGTGCCAAAAATTATTTTTTGGTAATTAATAAAGAGTTTTGAGAAAAAAGACTAGTTTTCCTAACAATCAATAAGTCAAAATTATTTGGCGGCACATCTATGGCCTCATCCAACATTTCTTTAAAAAAATGGCACGTTGATGCCTTAAGGATCGCCACCCCTGACCTAGGATATCGTCATCGTAGAAACTGCTGAATAAACTTGAAACATGAACCAAGCACACAACGTATTGCATATTGGGTCTAATATTTTGCATCCAAGCCTGGATTGTCTGGATCAGAATATTGGGCCACAAAAGGGATGAATGTAAGACAGGTGGCTGAGATGAAAATGCCAAAGAGGATTTATGGTGTAAAGTGAATGGATAAAATAAAATATATTTTATAGTTTGTGTTGGTGATGTAAAGTTGTAATGGTCAGTTATCGTGGTGCGATGGAATGAGGAAAATATAGCAAGGGAAACGTTAGGTATGAATGTAGATTAGTAGAACATAGAAGAATATGACTATAAGAGTAGAGGAAGACCAAAGAAACGATGGATGGACTGTGTGTAGGATGATATGGCAAGAAAGGAGGTGACTGCTGAGATGACAAGTGATAGAGAAGTATGGAAGAAGAAGACATGCTGCGCCGACCACAAATAAATTGGGATAAGGGCAGGAGATTGACGAAACCTGGATCTAGTTTTTGACATAATATTTAACTGTCTTGGATACCTGATGCTAAGTAATAGCACATTTGACAGCGATTGGCGCAGTGCCTGAGCGATCGACTGCTGCGCTACGTGTCGCGGGTTCGATCCCCGCACGGAACAAATATTTGTATGGCCTACAGATAGTTGTTCCGGGTCTGGCTGTTTGTGTATGTGACTTTTAATGTTTGTAAACGCACCCACAATACGGGAGAAATTCCTCGTCTGGGGGAATGTTTAAAAAAAACTTAAACATTTAGTCGTAAAAGATACCGGTAAATCTCCAAAGCCCTCGAGAAGGATCAACGATTCAACGACCTAGCTATTAGTAGATATGACATGCTCGAGTGCGTAACCTATTTCTTGAATTGAATTATATCAACTGCGTGGGTAACATATACTACTATCGTAACAAAATAATGGACGAATCATCATAAATCATCCTCAAAAATTTTAAATATGGAAGTTGGAAAATAGTGCATATTTTGATTAATTATTGATGTGACAGCAGTGATAGCCTGGTGGTGCGGCCATCGGATTGCCAAGTCATGGATCTCGAGTTCGAACACAAGACACGCACCTCTGATTTTTAAGGTTCCGTACCCAAAGAGCCAAACGGCAACGAACGCAAATTAAACGTAGTTACGTTTGTGACCCTACTCTATATAATTTGCGGACGGACACAATAACATTCAATACATTCGTTCACGTTAATTGTCTGTGAATTCGAATTTCTTGTGTGCATCCGCAAATTATATATAGTAGGGTCACAAACATAACTACGTTTAATTTTCGTTCGTTGCCGAACTTACCTTTCGGAGAAAGAGAACAGTCCTCCTGTAACGACTGTCAAAGATACACAAATTACAGCCGGGACCAACGGCTTAACGTGCTTTCCGAGGCACGGAGGAAACTAGGTGTGAGTCAAGTTACGCCAACATTAAGCAGAAAACAAAGGTAAATTAAGAGACAGAAAACGATCCTGTGCTTCAGAGACTATAGCACAACGCATGCTCAATAATCTTCCTTGTAATTTATAAAAATCACATTAAACTATGTTCGTAGGTATACGATTATCTCCAAAATCAGACCCAACCGATTTTTTTGGTGTACCTTTCAAACCTCTCTGTTTTGTGCAATTTTCGGCTTCATTATACTGGTGTAGAAACCCTCATACCTAAACACGTGCTTCACCACAAAACCGCAAGAAAAACTACAATCACCGATAAAAAATAACAGCGCATTCATGGTGAAAATTACCAATTTATGAAAATTATAAATATTATGGAAGAGAACACACGTGTCTAAATCACGTTCACGTTTTCACTTGAGTTTATAAGTAAAAAACCGTAAAGTTATGGTGTTTCCTTCGATAGTACAATGGGTATTGATAAACTTTTGTATTCTGACACCTGGGTAAGTGATCAGGGGTTTACTATGACGCTTAAAACATTATTGTCCCATTCCTATTCCAGAGTGGGAAAGAGATGGAGCTAGACCACCTGTCTAGCTCCGTCTCTTTTTCACTCTGGAATAAGAATGGAACAATAGGTAATGTTTGACCTCATGGTACGCTACCAGGAAGGCTACAGCTGGCACAACTGCTCAGTATGAGGTTAGGAACTATTGGGTTTTGCTCAATTAATTTCGATAAGTTAAGTCGTTTGTCTTGGTAAGGACATGTAATGAGGAGGGATGAAACGTATGTGACTAAAAGAGTGATGGATATATGAATGTCGATGGATGAAGAGGGAGAGGAAGCTCAAAGAAAAGAAGAAGGATGGATTGTGTACTTCTTTCTCTTTCATACTATTCCAGTATGAAAGAGCGGGAGAATGGAAGAAGAACATGTTGCGCCGACTCCAAGTAGAATGGGACAAGGGCAGGAAGTTGATGAATTTCTCAGAAGCAGGCTGGATACGAAATTTGTGCCAAGTTGATGGAAATACAAGGTGTTGTTTTACATCCTCGTCAAAATTCAGGAGGTTGTCACAAATAACATAAATAATCAATTTAAATTGTGATACCTAGTTGATTATTAAAAAAACGCTGCATTTTTTCGTTGTTTAAAGGTTTTGGGTGTTTTTTTCGGACGTTTGACCCACGGCGTACACGAATTAAATAGGTCAGACTGTGCAGGTTTCTATCTCTGAAACACAATAGTAAAGGTCGCATTCTTGTAGACACCGGGAGAGTCTCAGAAAAAAAAAGGTGAGACCAAACTCATTAATTTAAAACACATTTGGTTTTTCTACGCAGCCTTTCATGAACCGGGTCAAACATGTCTTTTGTCAGTATTTCAGAATAATCTTCTTAATGTGGTTTAGGGAATAAGAAATTATCGAATTAACGTTTGAGATTGTTTGTATGTGTGAAAGCGCGGTTATAGGTTGCGCATCAGACGGGTTGCGTTTAAAACACGGGTGGTTCACACTTACCGGTTTTCCGTAATTAAGACAAAAATTAAAAATTACCTACCCATTTTATTATTGATTCGGGACGAGAATCATTAGCATAGTTACCTCTTTGAATTTGTCTAGGATGCAAAACAACAGGTTGTACAATAGTCATGTTCCCATCATCATATGCCTAGAATTTTCCCAAACTATCTTAGGGTTGGCTTCCAGTCTAACCGGATGCAGCTGAGTACCAGCATTTTACATGAAGAGACTGCCTATCTGACCTCCACAACCCTAACTGGGCGTAATACGATAAAACCCCTTGGTATGACTGCATGGATGTCAGAATTTTGGGTTCTGAATAGTCATGCTCCCTATTAAATGGAATTTAAACATGGATGGTGAAATACGGGTGTCGTTATACTCCACTGTTTACCCCTTTTATTTGTATACCGTTACTGGGTGGTCGTGCTATGAATAAGTTTATTTATCTCCTTTTGAGTGACTTATGACTAAGAATACTTGATAGGTGGAAGCGAAGCTAACTGATAACAATATTATGAATTCAAGAGACTTGATAATTTCTAGTGTCTCTTGATGGGACAGCGTGACCACGCCTTTATGGTCGTAAAAAGTTACAACGGTGTTGGCATTGGCAGTCGCACCGGGCAGAACCGGAAGACTGACAAGCAGTTTTGATGCCACGACGTCTTGTCACACACGTATCTTTTATCCAAGACAGTTAAATTGTTTCTCTGGGACTTCGTCGAGCTTGAATGTCTTGGCACTGTTAATTCTGCCTTACAGGAGTCGCAGTGGATTGGAAACAGAGAGGCGAGTGCGTTCCAAAAAAAAGTGGCATCAAACTTCTCAAGGGTGTTGTGTTCCTCACTGGGTTGTGGAGCTCGGATAGTTAATCACTCAATATAAAAAAAAATTCGAGCTTTTAGGGGGTCGATCAACCATTGATGATCACCACTACTTTTTATTTCATCATCATCAGTTTCATCTTCCTCATCACCTTTCTAGTTCTTACTATGTTCATTGAGGTGAGTTTCTAGTCTAACCGAGTGCAGCTGAATAGCAGTGTTTTTAACCCCCGACCAAAAAGTGTTATAAGTTTGACGTGTGTGTCTGTGGCATCGTAGCTCCTAAACGGATGAACCGATTTTGATAAAATTGGTGTCGTTTGAAAGGTGTTTTAATCGAGAGTGTTTTTAGCTAAGTTTTGAGAAAATCTGCTCAGCCGTTTGGAGAACATCACCTCTTTTCTAGTTTATGAAGGGATAAAAACAACTTCCACAGGTCTGATCGATTCGATATTTGAAATCTTGCCAATTGTCACCATGGGTATCGCCTGCACGCCCTTTCCCCCTATAAGGTCGATTTTTTTTTTTAACTGTGTTCATTACGTAGTTAAAAATCTAGAGCATTAAACCGTGTGGTTGTTATGTCCAATCAAAATCCTTGCTATATTTATTATGGACTAGCTGACCTGCGCATCTTCGTCTGCGTCAAAATAAAACCCTGGTTTTTGTGAACATTTTTAGTTAACACTGTGCTACTTTTGGCCGTAGCTTGATGTTATATAGCCTATAGCCAATAGTCCCCGAGCATCATCATCCAACAAATCAAACTTTGACGAATTCATGTAAGTAATCCTCCATTCGTATTACGTCGGCTACCATCAGGATACTCAGATAGGATTTCCGGCTTCGTTATTCAACCAATGAGGACGTTGGAGTAGGGTTTCTAAATACGCACATGGTCACGGGTCATCGAGTCCTTGATAGCTATCGATCTGCCCTACATAGCTCGTACTACGTTCTAATAAGTGTGGTGTTAGCTACTCGAACACTTGTCAAGGACTACTTAATTTTGTATCGGTAATGGGGTTCACCTAGTTTACTTAGGGAAAACTGTTACCTTTTGTTGCTGAAAATATTCCCTTATTTTATTGTTTTGTTTCCAACAAGCAGATGGAGAATGCAACTGAGTCTCATACATTCCTCAAACGCTTATGCGGATTATCTCCACAGACAATGACCCACCTTCAGTCTCGTGCTGCATGCCCTGAATTATGCGATCATACGTCTGCATCAGCGAGCGGAGTCCGCGAAGCTGAATTTTGGGCCAAATACTTAACGAAAAATTGTCATCGACACGCTTAAAAGAAGATCAAAGGCCATTCTGTTTGTATAGGAAGCGATCAAGAACAAGACGCATTTCAGGCTGTTTTTTATGATCATGGTACTGTACAACCTGTTTTTTTTCTATCCCATAACTCTAGGATATAGACCATATCAAAGAATCAACTGGCATATGAATTATGTTTCAAACATACTTTTTTTTTTATTTTCTTAGCTTTAAATATGAATTATTGGTTTGAATAAAAAAAATTACTCGTATTTATCAATGAAACTACTACTATTTTACTATACTACTGCGAAGTTTGGCAACCTCGCAAAAGTAAAGATTCGTCGTACTGGTGGCAATTTTTGACCTAAGTAAATTATGATTGATGATATCTCCGAAACTATGCGTTTTTGGACGGGTTAGTCCATCTAGTTATACTATTAGTTATACAATATAACAGAATGGACAAAAAAAGTCTTATTTGTTATACTGCACCATCTAGTTATAATATTAGGTGTACAACACCTATTCTAGGAGTTTAAGTATTAATTTTACCTACAGAATATAACCCTAGAGTTATGGGATATCAAAAACAACAGGTTGTATAGAAAGACTAGTTTAGACTTAACTTCAACTCATTGCACTGCTCCATCTACTGATAAACCTAGTTACTTCGTGGGCAAGAAGAACTTTTCTTTGAAGGTCTGTTTGGGTAGGAAGTATTATTGGATTTTCCATTCTTAAATAGCTTAACTATCAATAAGTTGACGGCAGATAAAGCCTCGTCACATGGCCACGTATATCACCCACATCGTGGTGGGATTGTTCCATCTCTGTCATTATCAAACTTATCAGATAAAAGGCTTGTAGATCACGCTATCTGATCTAAGATCTAAACCTGCACATCTCCACGTGAGACGCCAAAATAAATCCCACGTCTTGGTATGATGATAATTTTAAGTTCATTGACTAGTGCAATAATAAAACATTCACTCCCTACTTCCCTGTTGGGCAGTCAGCGACGTTTGATGAATATTTTTTGATGCCTCGTCGGTCTCTCCAGTGTGAGAAAGAGAAGGAGCTCTAGAGGACGTCTAGCGCCATCTTTTTCCCACTCTGGAATAAGATTAAAACAATACTGCTTTAAGATGTCATGGTAGGCCTCCTGTTCACATTTTTTCGACAGTTCATTCTGTTTTGAGATGTATACTATAAATTAACAGTGTTCACACATGTTATACTATAATTTAACGGTGTGAAATCAATCTACAAAAGGCAATATAAGACTCACGATTTTTTCACGTCTTGCAGGCATGTAACCAACATGCATAGAACACTATATTGCTATTAGTAGACGCTAATTTTGTATCCAAAGATCAACTTAGTCAGGTCATGCAAATCAGTCTCCTAGCAAATCGTCACACACACCCATCATATGACTTTCGCACGATAGTATCACATGCCACACGGGTGGTACAATCATATCAAATCAAAATCATATAAATAAAATCAATTCCCATCGATCAACAATGATAGTATTGAACTTATATCTTATCTTTGCGTGACACCTTCGTATGACCGAGAATTGAAAGTCATGGTGTTCATTGGTGACGATGAAATCCAATTCCATTTCGTCATGGGGTCAATTGATTCTGTGGCATTAGATGTGATCGTGCCTTGCATGTGTAAAGTAATAAATCAAGATGTGAAATCAGTTGATATTGTGACGACATGAGTTAATATGGTGAAGACACTTTGTCTACGCGCGCTGGTCCTATGAATCTTTCGATCGTAATATTGTACTTAGATGAATTTACAGTGGGTGGCATTTCGATTAGCGTTAGCCTACTTTTTGTCTAGTCTTTTCCAAGCTATGTTAGAGTCAACTTCTATTTAAAACAAATGCAGAGGGATACCAGTATTTTACTTGGAGCGACTGCCTTCGCAACCCATTTACCAGGCAACACGACCACTTCTAAAGACTGTTTGTCAGACTTTCGGGCTTCTGACTTTCCGTAACGACTGTCAAAGATCTACTAAAATGATAGCCGGAACCGACGAAGCCAGGATCGATTTAAGGTCTTGGTCTGTGTAATGCATGATTGATTATCGTTCCAAAGATCGATCTCTTAGATCTTAGAATGCAATGACGGGGAGAACAGGTGCCTTTCAGCTTCTTTAAGGGTATTTTAAAACACCCATTATCCTACTTTGCTATTTCTTTTAAATGCAATAGAACCATCTCAATCGCCACTGGCCTGCTCGATAGAAACTGACCAACTGCGCAGTAAGCCCTTTGTTTACTTGAGAGGGATCATAAACTCGTATCGGTATTATTGAGACCACCACTAACTAGCACATAATGTTTTATGGTACACGCGTTGCTATTAAAAGCACAATCTTGTAGGTTTTATATGAAATTAATCGGTTATTTAAAAGTTGAGTTTTTTAAGTGAAAACTTCTTTAGCGGCGTTATGCACATTTGGGACGGGCAAAAAATGCCAATTTCGTAAGACGGATTGACATTAGGCTACGAAGGAATTTGAACTTTATGACAGCTGTCATTGAGTTTTGGTTTCCAAAACTGGATAATTATCTTATGCACAAACAAAGACGGATTGTGAAGTGTTAAATTTTTGATGTAATATAAATTGTCCGGTTTGTGTACGATAGCGCAATAAATGAATATTTTTGAATGGAAAAATGCTAGAGGTAATTAGTAGGTAGGTAATTTAATTCGTGAGATGAACGGCATACAAACTTCAACCAACTCATCTGTGCAGGCGTTTACAGAACAAAAAAAAATGTACAAATTTTGATATATCGATTCATTTTTGATAGACAGCAGCGCCAACTTGAACTGCACACTTAAAGAGGTCATACCCCAACTAGCAAATAAGTCCTATAATAAAAATTATAGGACTGCCAATACTAATAAAACTCTTATACTTGCACCCGTAAAGACTTCCATTCTTATAATAGCTTTCCACGAGCTGTGATTTACTCAAGATCAATTGTTCTTAAAACATATGATTATAGTATACTACCGGATCAAGTTATAAGCCTTGTCATACTCAAGATCTCTTGATCTTATAACTAAGGTTTATAGTTCACTACAAGATTAAGTTATTAGACAGTTGTAGGACAAAAGTGCATGTAGTAAGACTAATAGTCTTTGTAAAATTTCTGCTCCTGTAGTAGCATTGAGTAGGAGTATTAGATTTAATTAAATACTTAGGGGAGTCCTTAATAAGATTGTAATAATATAGTATTGATCAGAATTATTATAAAAGTAAAAGCACTAAATTAGAGCACTATAAGAGCAATAAGCTTAAAAACTATTTAACCAAGCATATTATTAGTATAAAGTTATCATGTTTAATCTGTTCTGCGTCGTTGCTTAAAAAACAGTTGACATTAAGAAAAACAACCATCTTAAAAACATAACACCTAAAAAAATTCAATGTTTTAAATAATGATTCAATGAGAAACCCTATTTTATATTAACATGGAGGCGAATAGTTCTTATTAATATTGAAACAAGCGCTATTATGCTTATAATAGTCTTAAAACGCTCTCGGCCAATATCATTTTTTAAATATGGCGAATATTAGTTAAATTAGCTTGTTATAAATTTATTAAAACAATTGTGTAACGTTCAATTTTTGGAGGCGCTTTAAAAAAATGATATAAATATAGTATATTTTAACATTGAATATTACTTCCCAATAGTTTCGCACCCTATATTAACATACTATGCTACCATACCAAATAGTAATACCTAACACTTATAATAAATGAATCCTGTATTTAAGTTTTTAATTTCAATAATTACTCAGGGAGCAAACACTAAACAAAATACATAAAACAAGTATTGGAAAATATACTTATAATCAACAACGAAGTACTTTACTAGCACATTATAAACAAGATTTGTTTGGTAAGGATCTTGTACCAGACGCTTATAAAAGTTATCACACTTATAAAGGTTGTGTGTCTATCATTGTAGGACTCATTATACTTCTCAAATGCTATTACAAGTACATCATAGGAGTTAATAACATTGTGTAAGTTGATTATACGATTGTTATAAAAATAAAATGCTCCTATAAGTGTGCCCAAATCCAGGGTTGTAGCAAGCTATAAGTATTTTATAAGCGTTAAAAAAATAGTCTTGCAGATAGTTATAAGCACATATTTTGCTAGTTGGGACTGTACTTAAACCAAAAACTCAAAGACATTTGACATCTAGCCTTGCAAACGGGCAATGGGGCGTCCCATAGAGAAAAGAAAGGCCAGCAGTGCGAACATTATAGGCTGACAATAATCAATGCTCACGCTTTGGCTGGCGAAACCCTGCTAAGCCACTGTTGTTGCGTCACGCACTGCAAGTCGATTCCGTAAAATTCAGACGACAACTCACATCTCACATCGCTATCCACTGTCACTTCGCGTAAGGTTCAAAATTACCTTGATTTTGTAGCGTCAAAGTGACGGGGGAATTACCTTACAGAATGCCACTTCTTACGTCATCTCATACTTTATCTGTCAAAATCTCCCCGCTAATTTAGTTCAAGTCGCTGACACGCTCGTAGTGGTGGCACTAGTGTAAATTCGAATTATCAACCGGGTTTTTAGAATGCCAATCAAGAAACTCACAGCGGATTCAGATTCGAAGTTCTAAGTAAGGTCTTACAGAATCACACCGCTGTGCTCATACATTTTCAGCTCAAGCCTCGTGCGATTGGTGGCATTATACATATATGCAGCAGTATCTTATTCCGAATTTCCTTTCACGTGTATGCTCATGAACGTTCCTCAGTCAAGCTGATATTCAGTTTTCAACCAGTGTGAGTGTGAGCTTGTGCCATGAGCGTAAGAAAACGTAAGTATCAGTCTTATCGAAACGGATGAGCTCGTGTCCCAATAATAAAAGTCTCATGGGTAGATCGAGAGTTTCTTCTGTGCTTCGGAAAGCACGCTGCGCGTTGATCCCGGCTGACATTTGTTGATCTTTGACAGTCGTTCCAGGTAGTCAGTGGCCCGAAAGTCTGACAACCAGTCTTACCAAGTGGTATCGTTTTAACCAGTACTAACGGGGTTGTAAAATGTAAAATACTGATATTCAGCTGCATGCGGTCAGAATTGAAGCCGTATAACCTAGTTGGGAAAAGTCTAGACAGATGATAAGTATCTTATCAAAACGCCTTGAATGGATCGTTTAGGCTGGGATTTCCCTAGTAAATATCTCAAACAGATATTGTGTCAAAGTTTGTGTGGTTCTTAACAAAACATAGGCTAGGTGCAGATCTGCCTTGTTTAGACAAAAAGATCAAAGTAACATTGTCTCATCACCTGCCCAGCCTTTTGTCAAATAAGTTGGGGTCGGCTTTTGGCCTATCCGGATGCAGTTGAATATTTTGACATGAAGGAACTGCCTATTCGACCTCCACAGTGTCCACAGCCCAGTTAGTACTGGGTAATACGATACTCCTTATTAATAATGGTTGTCAGACTTTCGGACCACTGACTACCTGTAACGACTGTCAAAAATCTACCAAAGACAGCTGGAACCAACGTCTTTACGTGCTTTCCGAGGCACGGAGGAAACTCGGTATATAATGGGTGGTCACTCACCCATAGCCCAACCTAGGCTAGCGAAACCTAAGCTGAAGATTGATCCGCCTATTATTATTTAGCCACGAGTTCCTAGTTCAAAGTGAAACTAACTATGGCAGTTCATTCCAGAGCGCATAGAATAGAATTATTTCATAGATGTCGGTATTCGTCTCCGCTAATATCTATTACAGTTACAGCATACACAAGGATCCTCACCAGTTGAGTGGTAACCTAGATCGTGCGTGTGCGCACATATAGCTGTTTACGTCATCGGGAAGAGGGCTTTACTCTCGGGAAGTAATGGGGGGTGTAGACTTACCGGATTTTGGAAACCGAGGTTTTTATTTTGAAGTATAGAAGCATGGTTTCAGAGTGTCTAAAGGCCAAGCTGTTAATGTACTGCCTGGCAAAGATCTTGAATTGCACCAGACGAATCCTACGCTGAATACTTTTACTTTTTTTTTTCATTCTGGTGATTGTAGGTACTATTGTTTGAGTTTGGGTGACAACTGACAATGGAAAGGCAAGTCATACAGAGACTGAGTTTGAGTATGGTCTTCATGATTCTGCTCTCCTAGTACTTTCTGTTCAAATTCTTAATTGAGTTCTCTCGTAACATACCTTAGTGTAGTGTGCCAGAGGGAGACAAAAAATAGCAACGTCAATAAAAAGTTACCAGTTGGGAGGTTCTCATAAAATGGTTTCCAGCCGTTGCTTTTTTGTTTTGGGAGCCGAATTTTGGAGCGCATTGGAATAAGCCGGTCTCAGCATCCGATTTAATTTATTTGTAGAATTCTAGGTTATGAACTAAAAGCAACAAACAGACACAGTAAAGTCTCTATTTTTGTTTTTTTTTTTTCAATTTCAGCCATAGGCGCCACCCATGAACATAAAACCGCTTCTCATAGATTGTTTCTTCAACAAAACTATCTATTCCGAACCCATCAACTTGTAGTATTCTGTGAAATAAACAATAAAGTCTTCAGTCGTAAATAATTTTGTTTTACAACCGTAATTTAGTTAGGTAATAAATCGGTAATGCATGTCCATTTATTGTAAGTACTGGTTCGTTTCAGAGAACTAGTAGATGGTTCTTGTGGGATTCTTCCGTTGGTATCGTCTTTTCCTTATTGCTCGTGGTTTAAATCAGTTTGATGTTTATTTGTTTCTTTTTTTACTCTTTGTACATCTTGATTTGGTGGTTTCGTTTGCTTTTATTGTTTGCTAAATGCGGTAGCCGGAATTCGGTTTATATGGGATTCTGAATGAAAACTTTCTTTTATTTACTCACGATTCTTATGTGTGTATCAAAAAGGAGCAAGTCCATTTCTCCATTTTGAGATTTCTAACCCACAGAACGCTTTTTTTTATCAAGTAAAGTTTTTCTTTACTTTCTCCAGGAGATTGGAATCTTCGGTTGGTTTTTAACGTCTTTTACTGATCCAGACTGTATACTCAAGGATTTATTTGCTCCAACTACTGTTCTTCTCCTATTGTAGTCTGACGTGGACCTTGAAATTGTATAGTTTTGGAACCAAATTAACATTCATCTTGAACTACTGTTCTTCTTCTTCGTCGATTCCTCAATGCTGAGGATCGCGACTATATGCGACGCATTCAATGCGGTCTTCTGCAGTGTGAACCACTCGGTACATATCGTCTCTAACAGTGTTCTTGAAAGCTTTCACCCGTTGCACCCTTTACTTGCATAATATTACTTTATTAGACAGATAGAGCTACTGAAAGTAACTGAATTTTTAGTAGTGCTATCAGGATGGAATATCATCATCATCAGCCTATATTGTTCCCATTTCTGGGACATAGGCCCATGAGGTCTATGAGAAGGAGTGGGCTGTAATCAACCACGCGGGCCCAGTGCGGGTTGGTAGATTTCACATGTCTTCGAATTTTTAGTTCTAGGACATGCCGGTTTCCTCACGATGTTTTCCTTCACCGTTTTTAAGAGCAGCGGTGATGAAATAATAAACACAAAGTAATGCGCCTGCCTGGGTGCGAACCCACAGCTTACTGCTCGTACTGGGCCACCACTGCTCTGATGCTGCTGGATGGAATATGGTGTGGACAAATGTGCAGTCATGTATGTAAAGCTAGGAGAAATAATGGAATCCGAGATAATTAGCTCTCGGATTCCATACACCTGAGATTATGACAGTAATCATTATTAACTTAGAAACATCCAAATTTCATTTCTCCATCATTCCTGCCTTCATCTGCGAACCAGTGGGCACGGTCCACGACATGTGTACCAAAATACCCTTTGGCCGCGTATCCTTGAACAACTGCTGGTTCATTCGCCTCGGCTGCTCTACTCTCAATACCAACTAGATCACTGATGTAATGTATGTAATTCCTCATTTCTGATAGCTGACGGACTTTAGGAGAGGCTTGTGTTTTTTTTGCGTGGATGTTGGACAGATTGTTTGGTGATTTGCTTTTGTTTTGAAATTGTTGTCAAGTTGATTGGTAAGCAGTTTTATTGCAGTTTGTAAGGTTTTTTTTATTATTTGCGATGGGTTTGCTATTCACTCTAGTCTAGGTCAGAGATAACAGAGGCAAAGTTGACGATGGTATGAGTTTACCCAGAAGAAGCCTGTTCACTCTATTGAAGAGATTAGGATTGTAAAAGCGTTCGGAAAAACAGACGCAGACAGGCAGACTTCAACTCCTTTGCTGTGCACATTATGAAAGACGTTTTTAAACCGTTTAGTGCGAATTGGTGGAATAGCAATAAAGTAGGGATGGTAACTTGCAGTGCGTCTAGATTTCCGATGGTAGAAGCGGGCGGGTGGGATGGTGTCGTGGAGCTCTTGGGCACACTCACCGAAATACAGCCTGTAGAAGACCGACAAGCAGGCAACCTTGCGGCGATGAGCCAAGCTAAGTTCATGAAAAATACTTAATATATTGTTCCTTTTATCTTCTTTTTTAATTGAGGTCTACAAACATACGTAAGTACATAAACTTACGCCTTTGCCCCATGGGTGTAGGCAGAAGAACACAGAACTTCACTTGCTACGGTCCTTACATACTCCGTTTGCCTTGCCCGAGTTCATTCATTTATCAGTTTTTATCTTCTTTAATAAAATCGAGAACATCGTTGCAATATCCAGAAGTAGTACTTACACTATCGTATTACTCGTAAAATCTTCGATACCGATTCGGTCGAAAAATGATGTGTACGTTAAATTCTTGTACAAACTTATAAATTTTGAATCTCAGTAATAGATTCTAGACCAGGGGTGGCGAACCTTTAGGGATCAACGCATTTTTTTCTAAATAAATGTTTAATAAGGACATAGATGTGCCGTCAAATAATTTTGACTTAGTGATTGTTAGGAAAACTAAACTTTTTATTCTCAAAACTCTTTAATTACTACCATAACATAACTTTTGGCATTGTTTAGTATTAAAGGTTTCTGTGATACGTGTAACTTAAATGAAAGTAACATTAGTATGACTTCTGTGTTGCAGATTAGATGACAAATAAATTGAATTAGGGTTATTAGAGGTTACTTTTAGTTGAATGCATGCTAGCTAAGTGAATCTATAATGTTAATCATCTGTGAAAATAATGAGCGCGGGCCATAGGTAGATGAAAATATGTTTAATATCAATGGCGTGCCCAAAATATTGTGTCGTGTGCTACCAATGGCACGCGTGCCATTTGTTCGACATCCCTGTTCTAGACCGAAAATAAAGTACAATATCGTTATAATTTTAGACTAAACACATGTAAAACTTTTCGAATATTCAAATACTTTTCAACCATCAAACAGCTATACATTATTTTGTGTACCGTACGTCATTTCTACAAAAAAAAAACTCCACAGTTTTTAAGATCTCTTGACAGGAGAATATTTTCCAAGAATCAGTGTTTAAAGTTCGACAACCCGAGTTAGTACTTATCTTGTCGTAAATTTATTTATACTGAGGCTGATTTAAGCTCTTATGATTTTAAGGTTCCGAAAACGGTATTTACGTCATGTAGTGAGGTTACTAAACTGAGAATATAGGCCGGCTGCACATGCGATGGTAAGATGAGGTTAGATGGCTTCATGAATGATGGATGATTTTTTTAAGGTATACCCTGGCGGTCCAGCAGGTTATAGATTGTATTGGATTGTATGTCTATGGTATCACTTACTTTTACAACGTCACATATCAGCCGCAAAAATACTGAAACTTCTAAAATCTGTAAACTGTTAAAAACAGTTTTCAAAGAAAACTAAATAAAGGTAATCTTTTGCTTCTTTTACCACAGTCAGAGAACAGAGCCTATCGAGAAACAGAAGTATGGCTGCTCCATTTTATGGCTTAAATAAAAATCAGCACTTTTTGAACGTCAAAATTACAAGAGACCGTCCCCCAAAACGCTCCCGCTTACACGTGCATGCAGACGAAAAATGTAAAAAAATAAGTAAAAAATCTGCTATAAAGGGTGTAAAACACCTCTTAACGAAGCCGAAAGGCACTGGTTCTGCCTGTCATTGCGATCATTTCACCCCTACCGGTTTTGTATGTGAGACTAAATGTTTGTAAACGCACCCACGATAGAGAAATACATAATGAGGGCAAAGTAAAAAAAAAGCTGTATTATAAATTGTATCAATCGATCGATCGAATCGATTTATTTGGGTAGCTTCTAAACAATATAAAGAAAGGCAAAGAAGGCCGTGCAATGATAAATGGAGACACGTAGATCGATACTTCAAATCTGTCACATCAGATACTTATTAATTAACGATAAAATAAAACTTGTCATATATTAGTAGTATTTAACGGCAAAATAATAATGTTATTGTTATTTAACTACGGAAGCAACATAGAACATGCTGTTATAATGATAATATTGCAATTTATGAGAGGTATTTCACAAAAAAATGAGAGAGCTACCGAGACTTACGCAAAATTAATCCTACTTCTGAAAGCTTTTGAAGCGGGCAAATCCGCGGGCACCGCTATAATCCCACATAATGATATAACTGCCCAGTTAACCCCACTTCCTTCTGACGTCATAGATGTATATATAGCTCGCAAATCTGGGTTACCCGACAAACTGGGTTACAGCTTTGTTTTCACCCATTTTTTCGCGAAATGTTTTATGTAACCCCTTTATTTATGCAGTGTAATAAAATCAATGTGGTGTTACATAATAAGAGCTTGATGTAATCTTTCAGAATTTGGTAATACTTGGGGCTATTTTGTTTTGTTTACAAAGTCTGTTGTTGTGGATCAGATTTTTGGAGGTTAAGATAGATTTTTTGTAAAAGTCATCATCTGTGTAGCCTTTTCCAACTATACCTACACGGTGTAAATCACCTCATCACGAAGCCGTCAACCAAGCATTCTGTACATGAAACTAAGTAACTTTACGTAAAAATTATTTCTGGGAAACGACTTTTTTTTGGGGGTTGTAAAATCATGTTTTGTGGTAGAACTCAATGTAACGCACTCAGAACATTGTGCTGATAGACCGATTGAATAGTACGGGGGTCGTGGAGGTGTTTAAAGTAAAATCTTACATTAAAAACTTGTATTTAAAAAAATACTTGTCAAAAAGTTGGAACTTTGACCCCTAATATCTCCGTAACTAGAAAGTTCCCAGGTATGGTGTAGAACAAAAAAATTATCGTAATGACAGGGAGAACCCTTTGTTTTACACCCTTTATATGTTGGAGTTGGCTGCCTGTCTAATCGGATGCAGCTGAATACAAGTATTTTACATGGTGCGACTGCCTATCTGACCTCACAACCCAGTTAGTGCTGGGTAATACCGAATACGATACCCCTTGATAAGACTAGTTCTTAGACTTTTGGGCAACTGACTACCTATGTAAACTTGTGAAGATTCAACATT
Source organism: Cerastis leucographa (assembly GCA_963082945.1). Taxonomy (NCBI): domain Eukaryota; kingdom Metazoa; phylum Arthropoda; class Insecta; order Lepidoptera; family Noctuidae; genus Cerastis; species Cerastis leucographa. The sequence goes on along the minus strand of OY720353.1, from coordinate 5,973,005 downwards.
ACAAAGAAGAAACCACCATTTTCTGTCCTTGAAAAAACCGATTGTCCTAGTTTGAACATCCAAATATTTGTGTGTTCCACTTTTATTTGTAACACTTTCGATAACACCAAACATCTGTTCCCACACGATTGGACTTTAATTATCGTATTTCGACATTTATACACCCGTAAATTCGTATCTAATTGCACTTTTACAAGTGCAAGTTTAATACAAACTTTTTATTTGAGATAACTAGCGCAGCTACTACTTTTTTGCGTATATTTCGGATTTTAGGATTAATATTTTTCATAGTAGTTTCCTAGCCTTAATTTTTACATACAGTTACTTAGGTTGAGGTACAGAATGCTTGGTGGACTGGGAGGCTTCGTGAAGGTAACGTTTACATCTTGTATGTATGAGATCAGCGGTGGGCCAGTGGTAGCAGCCCCGACTTACGAGCAGTAAGCCGTGTGTTAGAACCAAGGCAGGCGCATTACTTTGTGTAATTTATTTCATCACCGCTGCCCTCAAAAACGGTGAAGGACAACATCGTGAGGAAACCGGCATGTCCTAGAACTAACAATTCGAAGAAATGTGACACCTACTAACCCGCATTGGGCCCGCGTGGTGGAACAGCCCACTTCCTCTCATAGAGAGGAAGCCTGGAGGTCTACTCTCTTTCTCCGAAACGAAACTTCGGCAACGGACGCACACAAGAAGTTCGAATTTACAGACAACGAATGTATTGAATGTTATTGTGTGCGTTCGCAAATTATATCGAGTACGTTTACAAACGTAACTACGTTTTATTTTCGTTCGTTACCGAAGTTACGTTTCGGAGAAAGAGAGTAGACCTCCTGTGTCGTAGCAGTTGGAACATTATAGGCTGATGATGATGACATCTTGTATTTCTTCTTCTCCTTGCACCGTGTACCTATAAGGATTAAAAAAACGGTGTTTAGGTAATACTGCACCCATGCTTTCACAGCAACACATCCGATCTATTCGAGAGATGCCATTTATCCACTTCACTTGCCCCCCTGACCCAATCCCGTACATCAATGAAAGTCAATCGATCAAAGTCTATGCCAGATACGTCGTCTTTTACTATGGTTGTGTACGAAACAATAACATGAGTAACAAGGGGGTCATTTGTGGATTGTTTTTCAACTAAAAAGATGTCAATATGATTGGAGTTGATAATTAACTGTTAAGTGCCGATTTAGTACAGAATCTAGAGGGCTTGTGGCTTAATAATAACTGCTGCAGTGAGTCCATGGATCGATTATCCATTACGTATCGAGACGAGGAGTCTTGCCTCGGAAGGCATGTTAAGCAGTTCGTCCAAAATTTCATTCATAGATGTTTTGAACTTTTGTAGGGAACAGCAGACTTTTTTAAAATTATCGATGCAAAACGTTTCAGAATGATGTACTGAGTACATGGTAACCGTTTTCGCGTCCGTGTCCCTTCCAGCATTTATAGAGCTGTAAGAAACGAGAGAACTATAAGCATTTAAACACGAGAGAGGAATAGGATCTCCCTTAAAAAGATGAATAGGGGATGATTACATTTTCTTTTCTTTGTCCGTCGGGTAGATTATTGAAAAGTATTGGACACGTATTTTTTCTTTTTTCACGTGGTCATAAAATTACGGAGATACATTGAGTTGAAATGGCGCATGACGTCACATGTAGGTAAGTTTTATACCTACTTGTGACGTAGTAAGCCCCCACTCTCCAACTTTAATGAGTTTTAACTAAGTAATTTTTTGATATTTTGACAAGACAAAAAATACGTGTCTAATATTTTTGTATTACCTGTCTGACGGACAAAATAGAATGTCGTTTTCTTTACCCAGTCTTCACCCCTATTGGCCGTGCTTGTTTTTTTTTTTGGGCAAACAGATTTTTCTGGTTATACACCACAACCTTTTTTTTTTTCGTGTTGGAAATCATCAAATGACCCCTCCAGCTCTGGGCGAAGCGAAAGGGAGTGTCAAACTTGTACCGGCTAAAATCCATCCATGTTCCTTCTTATCCTTTTGTGTTCCGGGGCCACGGTATCTCTTTCGAACAGTCCCGCAACCCTGGCAGGCATCGGCCCTCTCGGACCCCTTCCGATTTGCTGACATCTCTTTGCGGCGCGCGTGGTACACGAACGCGCCGTCGACACGGCCTGTCATCATAAGACGGATGCACGGTGAGCTAGCCCATTACTCACCGTCCACAGGCCCATACACCACAACCTCAGTCAGTCTTCTAACAACTTCGCTATAACCTCATAGATTAAAAGTTACAACACCCAGAAACCCCTGATCTATAAATACCTTATCGAAACGTGTTCCACTTTTGATTTCAAACTAATTGCTCACCATTAATATCATCTATTTCACTATTCGTATCTATCGCTATCATGTCTCCGACGAAGCGTTGTCCAGCGATATCTAGATATTAATTTACGTTCCTGTTGAAATCCACTTGAAACCGGATCGAAGCAGTGATAAACTATCATAAAGTATGTAATTGTTTGATAGAGTTGTTGAGGATTTTTGTTATATAAAGTCATGGGTAGTTGATGGAAGATTGAAACAAATGTAGAAGCCGTGCGCTTGCTGTAGCAGCCAGATGTGTTCCAAAACTGTTGATTGTAAATGAGGTTGTCTTCCGCGCTACTCCACCACCACTCCGCCACTGAAGAGTGACACTTCAGCTGAGGGAGGTAGTTGTCGAGTGTCGAGTCAACTGGCTGCTTAAACAGGCTGCTCAATTTCTTTTAATTCTCAGAAAAGATGGTAACAGAAACTGAAGGACAGGTTTCAGAAACTGTACACTTGCGTATCAGAAGCTCCACACAATGTGGAGAAAACCATAGTCTAATCTAATGCTTACTTACTTCAAAAATTAAGCCATGTAATGCATGAGAAAAACACGAATCATCAAGCCAGAGAAAGTCCGCTGATGACAATTGTATTCTAAGAATGAAAGAGTTGTTTGGAAAGAAAGTCGGACAAGGACTAGGAACTAATAAATTAATATTTTTTTAGCTGGATGATCGAAATCGCTTAAAATTAAAACAACAAGCAACCACAAGAAAATTAGAATAGGTAACCGGTAATGGTGCTCGCGTATCCGCTTGCAGAATTATTAATTTTACAATTTTCCTACCTTACAGTATCGATATATGACAAGGAAAGCCGCTTAGCAGATGGAGTTTCCCATCGGCAAAAGTGGAGAACTTACATAAAACCTTTAACCTCTTTTAACTCCTATAGAGGAAGACTTTTCAAAAGTCGTTCCTTAGTCATCATTTGCCTAGCCTTTTCCCAAACTATCTTGGGGTCGTTTGCTAGTCTAACCGGATGCAGCAGAGTACCAGTATTTTACATGAAGCGACTGCCTATCTGACCTCAACAACCCTGTAACTGGGTAATACAATACCTACCCCATAGTAAGACTGGATGTCAGACTTTTGGCTTCTGACTACTCGTAACGACTGGTCAAAGATCTACAAATGACAGCCGGGACCAACGCCTTAACGTCCTTTTCGAGGCACGGAGGAAACTCGGTATATAATTATGGTCACCAACCCACGGACCATCCTCAGCAAGCACGGCTTAACCTTAAAGATCGACTTGTGCGGCTGTTATTATTTAGCCACGAGCTCCTCCTGGAAGTCCTTCCAGTGCTCTTCGCAAAATTAGGAGCTGCGGTGCAAAATGGCATGCTTTTAGATCCAACGCTTGAGTAGATTCTAGGTCCTTTTTTAGAGTTAAAAGAAACGATGGATGGACTGTGTGAACGATGATATGGCAAGAAAGGAGGTGTGAGATGAGATGACGAGTAAGTATGGAAGAAGAAGACATGCTGCGCCGACCCCAAATAAATTGGGATAAGCGCAGGAGACTGATGAAAATTATGTTGATAGTTCTACCTGTACACAGATACACTTTAGAAATCAAAACGGACATTATCAATAAACTTTCGCATGACGTAGACACGAGAAGGCACGACTGTGGTCAACAGAGTCGTTTTCCAGCCGATCTGAAAGTGAAAGGAAAACGCAGTAGGATATTATTAGCTATCTATCTATTGATAACCTTGTGGTCAAGGCGACGGCGACGTGGAACTGAATCACGTCATGGTAAATACGCAGTTGAATCCGTAGGTTTATAGTTTGTTTTTAATTGGCATTTGAGTCCGCTTGGAAGAATTAAATTTGCATTTTTTTATCTACTACCTACCGATATCCTACATTATTTCTGATGAAACTGTCCGTTTGAGGATTAGCAAGAATGATCATTGGCCATGCAAGGTTCCACTATCCAAGAACGTATTGAATAAGACACAAACAATTTTGATGAAAGACATATATTATGAAAATCCTGTTAGTGTTTGGAACTTCGGAATTCAAAGCAAAAGAGCTGTACTTAGACCAAAATTGATGATAGTTCAGCAGTTAAAGTGTTGGAGTTTTAAAGAGTACGTTATGGGAGAATAATCTGTAAAAAAGTCAATTGTGAATAACTTCACAAGGGCCTCAAAGTCTTATATGGCAATGTTCCACGCTTATTTTTTATTTTTATTATATTACATTATTTACAAACTACAAATAGATATAAAATTAAAATAAAATATGTACAAGTATCAAAATTACAGGGCTTCATTTTGACTATAAACTTCCTAATATCGTCGACACTGACGTTCTAGGAAGTTTGCCAAAGTTCATTGCTTCGTAGAATCTTGTCTTATCTGCCTGTTGGACATTTAAAGTGGATATCATCGCGGGCTATCCTACGTTCAGTGGTGAGTAAACGACAAAGTAGACAGAAATTGCAAAACTTTTAAACTCATATGGATGACATTGGCAAAAGTGGACAAATTGGTTTAAAACATTCTGTTGAAATTGTATTTTTTTTATTCCTTTGGGCACAACTGATTAAGAAGATCGTACAAATTAGGTCATGATTTCCAGAGAGATTTCCCATTATTTAAGTTACTAGTATTGGAAATAGTAAGCCACTAACGAGTTATATTGAGGTATTCCACCGTGAACCGTGGCTAGCACCGTAGCCACGGTTCACAAGATTGCAGAACAGTGTTTCGTCGATCACTTTCTTATTTGTCTTGTTTCACTAATTATTTTATTTTTAGAAAGAAGAAATAAAGAAAGAAAATAAGTTTATTTTCTTTCTTTCTTTTAGTCATACATCCACACTAACTTCGGGTTGCTAATCCCTGTCACAGTACGTGTAATTTAGTAAATTTACAAACGATCCACGTGATTCTAACACGTGGTTTTTAGTAAAAATACAACAAATCAGATGCGAAGAAAAACTTGTTGTCATGTGAATCTGAAAAAAGACACGCATTAGCGAGTTTTTGCTTTATTATAATGTGTTCCTGTGTTATGTTTTATTTTAGTTTTAATGGAATCTTTAGTACTACGCATGTAGAGTAGTTGGCTAGTATATTTTGACAGGTGGTAGAATGTTAATTGTATATTATGAAGTGTTCTGAAATTGATAGTGTTGATATTACTGGCTTTGTAAGTATTGTAGTCATGAGGTGTAAGCAAAACATTAAAAAAACCTATCAGTGTTCCAACTGATAGGTTTTTTTAATGTTTTGCTTACAGTTTTGTACTTCGTTGTATTTTGATGTTTCGAGACTGGTTGAGTTCTATTAAAGTACAAGAGAGTGTTACAAAGTTATAATAGTACCTTCATTGTGAGAAAAGTGGGGAAACTTGTTACCCCACTTGTATCAAAATGACCCTCGAATTCTCTCGACTTGTTGTCGAGAACCAAGGTTACCGACTTAGTGGGCAGGGCACATTGCTCGCAGAACGGATGGCCGATGGGGCCGAAAAGTTCTGGAATGGCAACCGCGAACCGGAAGACGATGCGTTGGAAGGCCTCCCACTAGGTGGACCGATGACCTGGTGAAGGTTGCGGGAATCCACTGGATGCGAGTCGCATGGGACCGGTCAATGTGGCGACACTTGGGGGAGGCCTATGTCCAGCAGTGGACGTCTTTCGGCTGAAATGTTGAATGATGGGGAAACTCGTTCATTGCAGCCGAGGTGGAATTTACGACCGAGCCGTAGGTGAGGGTGTTATGGAGCCGAGAGGTCGACTATGGGGCGATCCTATTGCCATCAAAGGGGTACAATTACATACACCGTGGCTGCTACTGAGACATTCCGGGTGGAATAATCAAATATTCCCGGGAATCGAACCCAGAACCTCATGCTCAGCCGCGTTAGCGGTCGCGTTAACCAACGAGGTAACTTCTTTCTTCTCTCTTCACTTTTGTAAATAGTTCAAGACTTATGGCATCTGAAGACCCTTAACAAAAGCTTAGCATTCTGTAAGCAATACCGAATTTGGACATAGATTTAACATAAACCATCATCTGCCTAGCCTTTTCCCAAACTATCTTGACTGACGACTTGATTAACTGACGACACGGTTGGCGCAGTGGCTGAGCGATCGACTGCTGCGCTGCGTGTCGCGGGTTCGATCCCCGCACGGAACAAATATTTGTATCGCCTACAGATAGTTGTTCCGGGTCTGGCTGTTTGTGTATGTGAGTTTAAATGTTTGTAAACGCACCCACGATACAGGAGAAATTCCTAGTGTGGGGCAACGTTTAAAAAAAAAAACTTGGAGTCGGCTTCCAGTCTTACCGGATGAAGCTGAGTACTAGTATTTTACATAAAGCGACTGCCTATCTGACCTCCACAACCCAGTAACTGGGTAATACGATGCCCCTTGGTAAGACTGGATGTCAGACTTTTGGCTTCTGACTACTCGTAACGATTGTCAAAGATCTACAAATGACAGCCGGGACCAACGGCTTAACGTGTTTTCCGAGGCACGGAGGAAACTCGGTATGTAATTATGGTCACCCATCCACGGACCATCCTCGGCAAGCACGGCTTAACCTTAAAGATCGACCTGTGCGGCTGTTATTATTTACCCACAAGCTCTTCAGTTTAACATAAACCACCAAAAGATAATTAAGGAAATCAATGACACTATTGAACAATTGATCATTCAATCCCCGATTGGCAAACGAAGCACGATTCTACTTAGTTGCTAATGTAATGTACATCCTTGCCATTATATGAGTTACTATAGGAAGAATGTTTAATATCTCGACACTTTGTACGTTTAAGTTGTTATGCTACCCGGTATCCGGTTGCAGTTTGTTAGGGGTCGGACACAATGGGAAGGTATTTTTTAACCAAAATGTTTCATCTCTTAAAAGAGTTTACACCTTACGGCATTTCATATAAACTTTCAAGTCCTTATTTTCCGAAATGACTGAACCGATTTTAATGAAACTCAATACACATAAGCAGGATACACAGGTCTAAACAGTTACTAAAATTAGAAATGTCTAGATAATTTATTATCAGTCTAATTCAGCTGTAACACTATTTTTCGAAAATGTTTTGCTATCTACAATTGGCTTGTTGATACTTTTTCTTGTAGTAGCACTACCCACACGTTTTTCTTTTCCGATTTCCTCCTCTTGAAGAAGTTTATGACTCTTCTTCATCAAGAGAAGTTTGGCCTGATGGCTACTAGTCTTGACTGGTGGTTGGTGGTTGCAATGACAACAGTCTTCGGTCTCACTGACAGAACCAATATCAACAACATTGTCAAGAAGCTCTTGGTTTAGCAGGTTTAATATTCTATCTTCGTTTAGTGAAAACATGGTGAAAAAGCAACACAACTCATGCCAAATGTAAATGCAGCATCCGTCGAAAGAGAGAGCAGCGGTGGCCCGGTGGTGGCAGCCCCGACTTACAATCATTAAGTCGTACGTTCGAACCCAGGCAGGCGCAATACTTTGTGTAATTTATTTCATCACCGCTGCTCTCAAAACGGTGAAGGAAAACATCGTGAGGAAACCGGCATGTCCTAGAACAAAAAAATCGAAGACATGTGACATCTACCAACAGTACCAACCCGAACTGGGCCGGCGTGGTGGATTAAAGCCCACTACCTCTCATTGAGAGGAGGCCTGTGTCCCAGCAGTGAGAACATTATAGGCTGATGAAGATCCGTCGAAACGTCGGGCAAAGGTTACCTAAGTATCTCATAAACTGCAGAAGTTATCTGTTTGATGCGTGCGCCACTGCAACGAACTCCCCGGCGGTGGCGAAAGAGTTGACTAAAAGAGCCAAGACGTTAGGACAAGACGCAAAACCTTGCGCTACCCGTCGATTCTACGGAGGTTAGCTATCTAGGGTTGAGGATTGTTTGTAGTAATGTTGCTACTGTATTGAAATAAAGAATTTATTTATTTAAAGTAGTAAACACATAATTTTCATGGTGCTGTGCACTGCATTGCAGTCATCTGCAAACAGAAAAGAATGAAGCTCAATAAAGCCGAACGTTGTGTCTGCGCCCTTAGTTAAGGAAATGTTGTACAAATGTTCAAAAGAACGCGCTCAGAATAGTTTATCTTTTGTGTGTCCTCGGCTTATGATAATTGTTCGCTATATGGAGCGACATGCAGGAACTATTAGTAAGAAAATTGAATAGTACCTTCATATTGAACAGGTTTTAGATGGACTGCCTCGTTGTTCTAGTGGTCGGAGCAAGGGTTCGATTCCCAGGTCAGGCAGTCTTATTGGCTTTTTTCATCAGCAAATTCTCAGTAGCAGCCACGGAGTCTGGATCTGTGCCCGCTTGATGGCAATAGGCTCACCCCCTATTACACGGGACTTTAAAAAAAAACAGGTGAAATTTGGGTGTACTTGCTGCATATTACATGATAGTTAAACATAACTTTGGTTGTACACCTTCACCTAACCTTTTGTTTATTACAGGCGTTATGTTTGTCTTCTTCACCTGTAGCTAAAATGATAAAATATGGCTATTTTGGCATTTAAAACTACAGATGCATAAATGCGTTCGTCTTTTGTTTTTTGTCGATAAGTAAGTTTTTTATGTTTATTTCTAACTAGCTCTCCCGCGCAACTTCGTCTGCGTCACATTTTCCCCGTTTTCGCAACATTTTTCATTGCTGCTCCGCTCCTATTGGTCGTAGCGTGATGATATATATATAGCCTCTGTCCTTCACCAGGTTGAATTCTATCTTCTTGCCAAATTTCATTAAAATCCGATCAGCCGTTTAGTCGTGAAAAGGTAACATACAAACAAACAAACAGAGTGACTTTCGCATTTATAATATTAGTATGGATATGGATTAAGAACACCAACAAGTCTGTTACTAACGCCGTCTCTGCATTCAGACATGACAATAGTGTTCTAAATATGAAATACAAGTTTAAAAATAGTTGACATTGGCTTAGATCACGTGCAGGCCAAAAACAGATGATCACAATAACATTCTTGAACATACTACTATATTTTACTACGAGGAAATACAACTGGCGAAGTCACGTTACATTGTGTGCAAGCTCTTAAAAGATTTGAAAAGACGTAGTATGGAAATAGTAGCACTTTTTTTTGTGTGTGTTTCTTTAAAACCGAATAAATGCAATGTTACCAACACGACAACAAATAAAGAATAGAAAATCATGATAATATTCAAAATAAAGTTAAAGGTTAGTTTAGGTAGAAAAATGCTGAAAAGTCATAAGTTTTCGCAGACGTACAGCGTCATTTTGATAAATTGTTTACTGAGAAACTACGTAAATGCAAATGCAATGCAATTTTTTTATCGGTCATTGTAAAAGATATCTAACTACGCGTTAAAGACAAAAATATCTAATTAATTTATCACGACATTCAATGCGGTTTGTGACTCAGCCCATATTACGTATGCCTCTAATCTTAACGTGAAAATCCTATACGTAGAGTATCACCTGACTAAAAGATAATTTAATTTAAACCACAGATAACATACGAAACATTGTTATTATCGTGAATTTATAACAGTAATGATATCAATTATCTACATTTTATCGCGACGTGTTGACAAAACGATAAAACACAAGATTTCGCATTAAAACGTAAAAGATAATATGACATAAAATGAATGCTTTATTTGTTTTAAAAACATATTTTATTTTTGCCTAGGAATACAAACTTTTTCATTTTCATTCGCGAAAAAGTGTGAGTTCCCTTTGGGTTGCGTTGGTCTGAAATTTTGTTTTTCTTTTTAGAATGTTTTTTTTTAAATTCTATTTTGTCCATCGCTTTGAGTTTATTATTAATTTTAAACTCGATATAGAATTCTGCGTTCCATTTTGAAGTATTACAGATTGTTTTTATAAACTTTTTTTATTAATTGTCTTGCTTATCAGATACTATATAGAGATACCACGTATAATGAAAAGTGCGTTCATCTGTTGTTTTATTTTTTTAGTTACAGTTTTACATGAACTGCTATTAAAAAGAAGTCGGTTTAATTACTACCGAAATAAAAAGAGTTAGCTTTTTCCCAACTACATGTTAGGGTCGGCCAGTCTAACCGAATGCAGCGAAAGCAGTATTTTACACAGAGCGACTTTCTATCTGACCTTCACAACCCTGTTAGTACTGGGGAATACGATAAATATGTTGTAATTCCAGCCAGTGACATAGCACCGCGCCTTTAATTTCCAACAAAGTCATTCTATTCAATATAAAAACAAACATTCTCCGAATTTAGCTACACCTCAGTCCCTAAGCATTCATTACCGTTCATTTCTGAGTACAGAATGAACTAATGAATGAATTGTCGCACCCATCAATTAGTGAATGAATAATTTTCAGCTTTACTGCGTACAATTAAGCAGACATGTCTATGATGTTACCTTGACCCAGTTAGATAAATAATTTATTATATTGCGTAGAACGAATGTGGAAATGTATGGAAGTTTAAAATTCTATGAGTTTTTTATTGTCTTTGGTAGGTTAAAATTTGGACACGTGCATTTTAGTATTCGGCTTGGTTTATGTTTCTACGTCGATATGGCAGGGTTTTTTTTAGACCTTGGAGAATAATGGGGCCAGCTGCTTAGTTGCGTAGAACGCTGTAGTATCAGCAAAATTCATACATTATTTCGGTCTTGCATTACCGTACATACCTACCTAGGTAGATACGGTTTCGCTAAGATTGTGTGTTACTAAGGTGCTTTTTATCTTGATATAGATTACCTACGCGAACCGTAATGATGGCCCAATTAGATTGGCACGAAAACCGTAATCGTGCTGTCTGATGAGACTTTTCTTGCCGAAAGAGGCCTTCAGGATAATTACACGAAAGACTATATTCGCTTGAAGCGCACTACGAAGACCTTCACACACTAATCAGTTAGCTCCACTACCTCGTTGACTAGCTAATCATTTTATTATGGTATTGGACTTGACAGGCTACGGCTGTGGACCTGATTATCGCAAGAGTGGTATCCTGAGACAGCTAGACGGGGTCGCAACGGATCAGGGAGAAGAAGGTGGGACGCTTTGGAGGGCTTCTTTGTGAATCGGCGAGGAGAAGCTCACCATCGAGATTGTAATGGCGGCAGGTTTTTACTAGGAGTGGGACAGTTATTGTTATAAAAAAAAAAAAAAACTTTCAACTGCTTAGTACGAACACCTCGTTTTAAGGCGCTCTCATACAGGCGAATTGTCGCGGTGGGGAACGCCATTAGAGAAGATTCTTATTTCCATAACATCACGCCTGATAATCCCGGTTAAGCAGGGGTGTACCTAATACGCCCACATTTTGGACGAGCCTATTGCCATCAAACGCGCACAAATCCTTTAAAAACGTCGCAGACGAAGCCGCGTGCAAAAGCTAGTCATTTATAAAGTCGAAGATCATCCACATTAATATGTAACACGTTTTTTGTTTATAAAATAAACAAAACAGTTCTTACGGAATCTAACGATGTTTTTGTGATTGTTCAGACTGTAATATACGCGTATATAATAAAATGTTAATGTAGGGGACAATTTTTTGTTATTTTACATTGTTTTATGTTTTTTAAGACATTTTCTGAGAGCAGCAGTGGCTAAAGGATATTTTGGTACACATGTCGTGGACTGCCCACTGGTTCGCGGATGAAGGCAGGAATGACGGAGATATTAAATTTGGATGTTTTAAAGTCAATGATGATCACTCTTATAATCTCAGGAGTATGGAATCCGATAACAATAATCTCTCCACGCTTTGCATACATGACTGCACATTTGTCCACACCATATTCCATCCAACAGCATCATAGCAGCGGTGGCCCAGTGGTGGCAGCACCGACTTACGAGCAGTAAGCCGCGGGTTCGAACTCAGGCAGACGCATTACTTTGTGTAATTTATTTCATCACTGCTGCCCTCAAAAACGGTGAAGGAAAACATCGTTAGGAAACCGGCATGTCCTAGAACTAAAAATTTGAAGACATGTGACATCTACCAACCCGCCCTGGGTCCCACTCCCTCTCTTAGAGAGGAGGCCTGTGTCCCAGCAGTAGGAACATTATAGGCTGATGATGAAGACATTTCTAATGTGTTTGATAACAGATGTGATATCATCGGATGATATCGCCCGCGTCGGTTATTTTACTATATGTGTGCTTTATTTGCAGACATATTTTTCTTAAATATATGCTGTAGGTATAAATAAGAATTGTTTATTCATTATAATCCTTTGGTAAATGCTATTATTACGGAGATTTAGCACAAAATACAACGATTAACACCCGTTTATCCATTTCTGTTTCCAATTAATTGATTTTTACAAAAATTACAAATGACATAACATCACGCCGAGTTGTTGTTTTAGTCCCATGTAATAGGGAGCGAGCCTATTGCCATCAACCGCACAAATCCACACTCCAATTCGATTCTGGAGGTCTACTCTCTTTCTCCGAAACGTAACTTCGGCATCGAACAAAAATTAAACGTAGTTATGTTTGTGACCCTACTCTATACACCGTGTAAATCACCTCATCACGAAGCCGTCAACCAAGCATTCTGTACATAAAACTAAGTAACTTTACGCAAAAATTATTGCTGGGAAACGACTTTTTTTTGGGGGGTGTAAAATCATGTTTTGTGGTAGAACTCAATGTAACGCACTCAAAACATTGTGCTGATGAACGGATTGAATAGTACGGGGCTCGTGGAGGTGTTTAAAGTGAAAAACTTACATTAAAAACTTGTATTTAAAAAAATACTTGTCAAGGAGTTGGAACTTTGACCCCCAATATCTCCGTAAGTAGAAGGTTCCCAGGTATGGTGTAGAACAAAAAAATGATCGCAATGACAGGAAGAACCAGTGCCTTTCGGCTTCGTTAAGAGGTGTTTTACACCTTTTATAATTTGCGGACACAAGAAATTCGAATTCACAGACAACGAATGTATTGAATGTTATTGTGTGCGTCCGCAAATTAAATAGAGTACGGTCACAAACGTAACTACGTTTAATTTTCGTTCGTTGCCGAAGTTACGTTTCGGTGAAAGAGAGTAGACCTCCTGATTCCTTTTTCGATTGAGTTTTATTCATACAAAATGCCTAAATTATTATAGGTTTCTCCTTTTTTATTTTGGTATTAGTTATAATATGTATTAGTATTTTTTATTTGTATAATGTGTATCTATGTAAGTGTATGAATTTTCGAAAACTAGTAGTTATTTGTATTGTTTTTTTGTACAGTCAGCATCAGAAGTCGGTTAACACTTATCAATATTATATCAAGTTTTGTGCTGATCAGTGTGATCTGGTCTAATATTCTTATGTGAATTTGTGTCACCATTGATGAAAATATTGTTATGTCTTTTACTCCAGTCTGTTAATATGGATCGTTCTAAAATTAAGACGTCTTATTATTTTGGATATGTGTAGCGACTTCCGTTGCTGACCGTACCCTATCAGAATGTTGTAGTATTTTATCCTATGGTTGACTGGTAGGGAATGTCTTGTGGCATTAAGTCTGCCTATGTACCACTATTGTACATGAAGTTTAAATAAATAAAATGTCAAAAAACCGTCTTCATATCCCATTTTTCTGCCACGCACTTGGCTAGTCATTGTCATCCGTTATGGAAATGTCACAAGATTACGTTCCATTTCACCAAGTCGTTACATTTGGCGCGTCCACCAGACATCGCAGTTTATTTACCGGAAAGTTGTAAATACGGAGGCGTTTACCTTCAGCTCCGAGGGTTGGCAGACGGCCAGCTGCTTCTCAGAACTGTGTGATGACGGAGTGACTGAATTAGGGGTGTGTGACACGGGAAAAACTGTGTAGATAGATTCAATGGGTTTTTTTTTAAGTGAAACTTCTTATGCGACTTCCAACAAGTTTAGCGCTACCATGGAGCGGGAATATTTTCTAAAACTCACTAAAAGATGGCAGTATTACAAGATTTGTCACTACGTAGTTCTACTAGGTAGGCAAGATGGCGTATGTAAAAAAAACAAAAAAATATTATTTAGAAGCTCAATAAAACAACGAGAGTGAATGCGTGGCACTCGAACGCATGCGTGTAGTATTACGAAGTTTCACATCTTCCACGCGGAGGGAAACCACGCACAAAAATCTTTCAGATATTATTAGTACTTTACTGATTTGGATGCAATTGATCTTCTTGGTTCTTTTTCCACTGCAAATAGATAAGAACAAAGTGTTACTTCTTCTTTTTTCATATCGATGAAATGGATGTTTTGTCAAATAACTTCGGCCATGTAGGTGACCACTGGCCACGTATACATATATCGCAACGTAACGTGCAATATTCTTGTCACAATGAGACAATTTGGATTGTCCAACAATTAGGAATGGCCCACTTGCTTTGCTTGAGTATCCAAATTATCCCTGTCTGTCAGGTCAAGAGCACCGCTTTTACACAAGGATAATTACCTAAATAAGGTGGAGTTCACAAAACACAACTTGGTAAGTAAATACATCAGCTCAAATCTACTCAGACCTTTTTAGTTGAAAGCAAAAACACGAAAAACAATTAACAATCAAATTCCCAAAAAAAGTACAGGAACTCGTTACCACTTCACCTACAATCGACAACCCTGAAGCAACTCTTACAGTTTTTTCTGCCCTCTTTTTCTCTCATTCGCAACTGCGCCATATCTGAGAGAGACAGAAGATAGGACGAATTGGTTACTATACTGTAGTATTATAAATAGTGAAGACCTGAGGGCGTGTCGACTTTATCGATGTAATGTCATGGATTTGGCACGGCGCGGCGCTGTGTTTCGTCACTGATGTTATTGGAATGGTTATCGACAGTTACAGACTGGTTTGTATTTATGCTTTTGATAGATAAGACATTGCTGGAGAGTCTCTTAGTTAGGAGTCTCTATGTGGCTTGGGAAGATTGTTGATGGATGACATAAAGGCTACTTATGAGGAGCTCGTGGCCAAATAAAAACAGCCGCTCGGGTCGAGTTTAGGTTAGTTAAGCCGCGCTTGCCTAGGTTGGTCCGTGGATGGGTGACCACCCTCGTGCCTCGGAAATGAGTCAAGCTGTTGGTCCCGGCTGTCATTTGTAGATCTTTGACAGTCGTTAAATGTAGTCAGTGGCCTGAAAGACAGACAACCAGTCTTGACAAGGGGATCATAATACCCAGTACTATCTGGGTTGTGGAGGTCAGATAGGCAGTCGCTTCATGTAAAATACTGGTATTCAGCTGCATCTGGTGAGTCTGGAAGCCGACCCCAAAATTGGGAAAAGGATAGACAGATGATGAGTATATCCCAGGTTTCTTGAAGGGATCTCATGCGTCAGATGTTTCTTTTTCATGACGTAGGTATACCGAGGGTTTTTTATATATCAATGACCGAGGTACTAAAAGTCACCATGATGTCAGTAAATTACTGTCAGCATCAATCACGGCACAAAATATTTACTATTCACGTGCGCAGAGCAAATTTTTTGCTGACTTTACGATCGTTCAAGGAAATCACAGTTTTTCCTTATTTACAAAACATTGATGACCTCCCCTTTTAAACGATGTTTCACCTAAACACTTCTCGAAAAATATTTAAAATGTGCTATAAAAGCGCGTTGAAAATAAACAAAAATACGCTAGGAATGACTGCCAGCACGTGGCTAAAAGCTTTCTGCTTCTCTCGTGGTAGAAGCCGTAATTTTACAATTATTATTCTATGCACCGGAAGAAAATAGTAGATTATGCACCAAGGGGATAAAGTAGTGTCTTATGTAACGGGCGCCGTATTGAATCCCGAGCAAAACGAAGGATTTTAGCGTTAACTCCCGAGCGGAGCGAGGGAGTTTAGAGTTAACTCCCGAGCAAAGCGAGGGAGTTAAGACAAGAATCCTGAGTGCAGCGTGGGAATCAAGGTCGCCCAAGACGAAGGCACCTTTATCCCCGAGGTGAATACTGTACTTTTCACACCATCTACGAGAGGATAAAAGCAGTAGTACTAGAATCAAGTATTCCGGAGTCAAATCACCATCGTCACTCAACATTTTTGTGAGAATTTGCAATATTTTAAGTAATTTGTAACAAAAAATAACAATGAACAAAGCAAAGCAATTTCCAGTATTCGCGCCTCTTTTTAATTGGTGTTCTATTTTTCTTTTAATTATATTGTATCTCGTGGTGGCCCGTTCGATTTTTGAACAATTAATTTTTTTGTGCAGATAGTGATGGTGAATGCGTGAATATTCGTATGCGATTTATGTTCCAAATTCAAATCACATTATTGACCAGCGGGTCATAATGAAATTCAGTACAATATTATTGCCCTGCTAGACCTCAGGTCTTTAATGACTTACTTTAGGTTAGGTTTGCATGACATATAATTTGACATTATCGAGCAGGTGGTGTGAAAAAAATATTGACAAATTGACGGCACGGTTGGCGCAGTGGTTGACCGATTGACTGCTGCGCCGCGTGTCGCGGGTTTGATCCCCGCACGGAACAAATATTTGTATGGCCTACAGATAATGTAATAATAATAATATAATAAATCTTTATTACACAAGAAAGTAGTTACAACATTATCTGAAGTCCCTGACTCCTGTGCTAGGTTTTTTTTTTTTTTTTTTTTTTTTTTTCCCTTATTAGTAAGAACCAAGTTCTTACTAGATAATTGCAATCTAGCCTAAGAAGACTAATAAACAATTTAAATCTAACTTATTATGCTACGTTATAAATTATGTTAATGCTAAGAATAGTGTCCATAATTAGGTATGCACTTTTACACACGTTCGTAACACTTCCTTAGAGTCTGGTAAAATTGATAAAACACTTTGTTCATGTGTTATATAAATAGCACAACATTGTTACTATTATTGATTCACTTACACTACACTAATTCAAATGGTTTAGTTCTCTTTAGTCTACGCACTATGCCTGTGTTGTCTAACAGCTGGATTGCCTCAACATTCACGTGTCGATGGAGTCTGTGTTCGTGGGCTTCAGCAAATTTTTGTATGATGGTGGTGACGAATTCCATGTCGAGGTCACGGTGGAGGTCATCGTTTCTTATGTACCAGGGTGCATTTACAGCAGCCCTGAGTACTTTATTTTGGAACTGTTGAATTATTTTGACGTTGGTTGGCTTAGTACAGCCCCAAAGTTGGATACCATACGTCCAAATTGGCATCAGGATATGCTTGTATATTATCAGCTTATTATGTATTGATAAACAGGATTTCCTTCCCAGTAACCAATGCAAACGTTTATAACGAATATCGAGTTCCTGTTTTTTCTTTTTGATATGGGCTTTCCAACGCAGCTTGGCGTCGAGAGTTATGCCAAGGTATTTGGCTGTATTAGCATAAGGTATTTGCATACCATTTATGTAGAGTGGGTGGTAGTCACTGTGTTTGTTTGTGAAGTTAATGTGAACTGATTTTGACTCATTCAGATTGATCTTCCACTTTTGTGTCCAGTCGTAAACTTTGTTCACAGCTAGTTGAACTTTCTCTACTGCTTCTCTGTGGCTTGATCCGGTGGCCATAATAGCAGTATCATCTGCAAAGGTCGCTATGGTGCTGTTTTCCAGCTCTGGGATGTCACAAGTGTATAACAAGTACAAAATTGGGCCAAGCACACTTCCTTGAGGCACCCCAGCTTTTATGGTTTTTAGCTCGGAATATGCGTCCTCTTGGCGTATTCTAAACATTCTTTTAGTTAAATACGACTCTAGGATATCTACAAATTCTGGTAGCATGCGTCTGAGCTTAAATATGAGACCCTCATGCCAAACTTTGTCAAAAGCTTGCGCGACGTCTAAGAACACGGTAGCACAGACTTCTTTATTTTCTAGCGTTTTTTCAATAACATTAGTTATTCTATGTACCTGGTCTAACGTTGAGTGTTTTTCTCTGAAGCCAAACTGGTGATCTGGAACTAGGTTTTTATCTTCTATTACTGGTTTTATCCGTTTTAATAACAGTTTTTCAAATAACTTTGATAGTACGGGTAACAGAGAAATGGGTCTGTATGATGATGCTTCGTGGGGAGGTTTCCCAGGCTTCGCAATCATAATGACTTCAGCAACCTTCCATGGCTCAGGTACATATTTTAAGATAAATGAAGCATTTATTAGTTTGGTCAGCTTTACTATGGCTTTGCGTGGGAGGCGTTTTAGAATTTCCCCTGTGATGAGGTCGTAACCGGGAGACTTTTTTGAGCTAATGTTGTTTTGAATTTCTCTCATTACTTCCTTAGGAGTCACAAGCTTGATTCTTTGGTTTTGTGATAAATTTACACTCTCATGTATTTCTACAGAGCTTTCGTTGGGTTGAAAGGTTTCTTCTAAATGTTGAGCAAATCGGAACGCCTTTTGGTCATTGCTTATTGCCCATTTTCCGTTGCTATCTCTGATGGGCGGTATTTGTATAATCTGCCTTTTTAGATTTCTCGTTGCTTTCCAAAGTGAGTAATCCGTTGATTTGTCATTGGTAAGCTGAAGAAGGTTGGTATTCAGAGATTCATCCTCAAATTGTAGAATTTTTCTCTTTAGTCGTTTAGTTAGGTTATTTAGTGTTGTTTTATGACGCGGGCACCTTGTTTGCTGCCACAACTTCCTTTGTTTTCTTTTCTCTGATAGTAAATCCACAATTTCTTTAGGATAGATAAATCCCTTATATTTGCGTTTTAGCTGAGGTGTATTGCTCCACGCACATTGTTGAATATTAATAATAAATTTGTTTACTTCTGAGTCAAGCTGATCTTGCGATTTTATCGGAGTTTTAAGGTCGATAATATTATCTAGATCAAGAGCAAAACTGTCCCAATCTGTGGACTTATTAACCAAGGTTAAGTGGCTTTCTTTTAATAGGATTTTTTGACTTAGCATTAGTATAATCGGAGAATGGTCAGAGTTCATAGTAAAACTTTCCTCCAAACTGATGTAATTGGTGGATATATTTTTGCAGATGAAAAAATCTATAAGATCCGGTATTTTCTGGTGGTCAGTGGGCCAGTATGTAGGTTTGCCTGTACTCATTACTTCACAATGTGTTTCTTTAACTGCACTTAAGAGCTGTCTTCCTTTAGTTGTAGTAAGTCTTGAACCCCAATGCGTATGCTTAGCATTAAAATCGCCGCCTAGGATGAATCGCTGGCCTAATAATTCAAAAAGATGTAAGTATCGCTCTTTTCTTATCATGTGCCTAGGAGGCGAGTATATGGCTGCAATGGACACTTGACAAAACTTAGTTTTAACAGATACTGCCACTGCTTGAATGTCTTCTTCTTCATATTTACACTGCACGTAGTGACTAATGTTTTCTTTAATTATAACCGCACTACCCCCCCTGGCAGAGTTGCTAGGGTGGAGGGAATTATATATCATGTATCCTCTAAATTTGATAAAAGATTGCTTTGTGAAATGCGTTTCGGAGATTAAACACACGTCTATATTTTCTGTATCTAGGACCGCCTGCAACTCATGCTGATGTTTGAGGAGTCCATTGGAGTTCCACGCCATTATTTTGAGTGTGTTATTCATTTTTGATTATTCAAGACAGCTGTTTTAGTGCTGGATTCTAGCTTCTCTAATCTCTTATCAAATGAGGTAATGCACTTCAAGATCTGGTTAATCTTATCCTCTAAGTTCAGAGGTTGAGATCCTTGTTTTGCAGCTTGAGCGTAAGTACCAATGTTGGTTACTTGCATGGCTGGTTGTTTTGCAGTTGACTGGACACTTGCTTTCTGCGCCTGTTTACCAGGGTGTGTTATAGGAGGAAACTGTTGGGTATTAGGCACCGTAGGTTTCTTTTTTAAAACTTTATTTTTCATAATTTGCATCTGTTTGGCTACTTCACACCCTCTATAATTGGCAGGGTGAGGTAGGCCGCAGTGGATACATTTTGGTTTCTCTTGCGGAGATTTGGTACAATTGGCTGTAAGATGCTTGCCAGTGCATTTCACACACCTTGGCTCTTTTTGACAATATTTATGTGTATGCCCATAAGCTTGGCATCTCTTGCATTGGGGAATGAGTGCTGGATTTTTGAGTGGATGTATTTCAATTTTACACCCTAATATGTACTTAATGCCGTAGATTTTGTTGACATCTTCATCGTTATAAAATGATAAAACGAACATGTTGAGTGGTTCTTTGGTTTTCCAGCTCAATTTACTATCTACCTTTTCTATTTTTAGGCCTTGGGTTGTTAAATCTTCCTTAATTCGATCTGGTTGGCAAGAAGAGTGTAGTTTCTTTACCACAACTCTAATTGGTCTAGCCTGCTTGTTTTCGTATGAATGCCAGTGGTAGTCTTTTTCAGACAAGAACCTGGCAATTACTCTATATGAGTCTTCTGATTTGGCGTTAACCTTCACACAATCCCCATTCATCATTTTTGCTGTAAATGATTCCGCTGGTTGGCTTTCAATTAACGAATCGTAGAACGTTTGATAGTTCTTGATTCCGTCTATTATGATTGGCGGTGGTAAGGGCACTTTTTTGACCGAAGTCACTTTCTCATTTTTTTGATGATTTTGATGATTGTCTTGTTGGGCGCTTCCGGGTTGTTGTTTTGGAGAGAGGGAGGTGTTAAGCTTCCTTTTCTTCCTGCTCTTGGCCCTAATCCACTCAGTCTCTTTAGCAAGGTCATCCTCGTCTGTACAGTATTCCACGTCGTTTTTTGTAGTCTGAGCAGGTTCTGTAGTCCCTTTTGTTTCTTTGATGCAGTTCAATTCTCCTTGAAGTGTCTGAACTTGTTCCTGCAGGGCATCAATTTGTACATTCAATTTACGTACCATGACTTGCAGGTTTTCTCTATCTGTTTTCTCTTGGAGATAACAGTCATATAACTGCCTTTCTAGGTCAGTTTTAATAGTAATAGACTTTTTTGTAGCCATTATTAAGTTGTAAGGCGAGTTTAACACCTATACAATAAGTTATTGTAAACACTTCATGATTTCCGCACTTGTAACTAGGTCATGACACTGACCCCGATATATTGACGTAGGTACGCCGCGACGCGACGTTGTTGTGATCCGTCAGCAGAAAACTCTCGCGAAAGAGCTCGCGCGCGCGATCGTACGTCCGTGCACTATACTAGGTAGACAACAACTGTGCTAGGTGATAGACCTGTGTTACAGGAGTCTAGATAGTTGTTCCGGGTCTGGCTGTTTGTGTGAGTTTAAATGTTTGTAAACGCACCCACGACTCAGGAGAAATTCCTAGTGTGGGGCAAAGTTTAAAAAAAATACAGATATAAATGCAGGTATTGCGGACTCCTGACAAGAGAACTTCTTTTAAGAAAAAGGTAGCCTGTCTTCATCTACCTATCCTGTTCCCAACCATGCTGGGGTCGGCTTCCAGTCTAACCAGATGCAGCTGAATACCAGTATTTTACATGGAGCAACTGTCTATCTGACCTCCGCAATCAAGTCAGTACTGGGTAATATAATACCCCTAGTAAGACTGGTTGTATAAATTTAAATAATTAAATTAAAACTAACACGGAACAGAGGAGACCTTGTATACTTTCTCTCACTAAACACTAGACATAGCACTAGGCATAGCGTAACATAGTTCTAAAAAGGCTAGTCAAAACAGACAATGAGGATATGAATAACATCGTTTTGGACTAATACTACTATGATTTTTGTTTTTAGGGTTCCGTACCCAAAGGGTCAAATCTGCGTTGTTCGGTGATGAGGAATATTTAATTAGTGTTCATGTTTGTTGGCCGCCACCGATAGAGTTTTAAAGCAAGAACATGGCTACTAAGCGCCGCAAACCCGCATGCAGCCCATGCTCATGTGTGATATTAAGCCTTTGTATAATGGACCATACGAGTATGTTTTCATATTAGGTATTTTTAATTCCAATGTTACTGTATTTTTAGGGTTCCGTACCCAAAGGGTCAAACGGGTCCCTATTACTGATACTTCGCTGTCCGTCCGTCCGTCTGTCACCAGGCTGTTTCTTATGAACCGTGATAGTTAATCATATATACACGGTTATACACGGTTGCCAGTTGAAATTTCTACAGATTATGTATTTCTGTTGCCGCTATAACAACAAACAGAATAAAATAAATATTTAAGGGGGCTTTTATACAAAAAAGTGTTTTTTTTTTGCTCGTTTTTATAAATAATGGTACGGAACCCTTTGTGCGCGAGTCCGACTCGCAGTTGGCCGGTTTTTTTTTTCTATTCCACACCGTACATCTACATTCTCGTAGTTAACACTATTATTGTTTGTGTTTATATTTCTCAAGATCATCTGTTGTATGATAGATATTTCTGATTTACAAATAGACAGCTTTCTTTTCAAATTGTTATGAAGATCTGAAACTATTACTCGTATGTATCTACACATAGATGCTGTATTTCCACGCAACGAACGCTAAGTTGTGTCAACACATCGAATCTATTTTCCAACTGTGTTTGTGTTGGATTCCAATCTTTGTTGAATAAGATATTATTATCTGCCTCGGTTAATTTCAAAGTCAAATGCTAAAAAAATATTGAGTGAAAGGCGACTAACAAAAGATACAGTCTATTTCTCAGTGGAACGCGCTTCCCTAGGAAATCAGGATGGTAAAAAATCGTCTATCTTTTAAAATAAAAGTTCGCGAGCTTATTCGGAAGAACCTAGCAGTATCGTCTCAACGTTGATATTTTCCTCATTGTTTGTCCTTTTATTTTATAATTTATATAATATATATTTATAGTATTCTGTTTTAAATTTATAGTATTTTATCTATCTTTTTAGTATGTGCTATTATTATTTTTTACAGTTAGACACCTACCACTGTTTGTCTCTGCATCACCCAAAGGTTGACTTGTAGAAAATGCCTATGGCATTAAGCCCGCCTCTACACATTGTACTTGAAGTGTTAAATAAATAAATAAAAGATAGTCACAAGGCAGATGTCGGCCGGGAGACGCCTTAGAAGGACATACACTTACCTTATTGGTGAGATTCTTCAGCAAGGTCTGGTGCGTAGTCCTCGCGAGGCGTGCGGTATGATAGATGTTTGAACATGAACGAGGCAAGAGAAGCATGTTAGGAATGTAGCAGGTGGTGTTCTGAGGTTTCTGTCGACCTCCATGGGAAAAGATGTGAGTTTATGCATTTGTGTGTACAAGGTGTTGTTTTGCATCCTCGTCAAAATTCAACAGGACGTCCCATAAGACAGAAATAATCCATTAAAATTACGGTACCTATATTAATTATTAATAAACGCTGATTTTTTCGTTGTTTAAGTTTGTCTGTAGTTCAGAATACCCCCTTAACGTGGTTTAGGGAATAAGAAATTATCGAATAAACGTTTGAGATTTTTTGTATTTGTGGAAGTGCGGTTATAGGGCGAGAATCAGACGGCCCGCGTTTAAAACACGGGTGGATTACAACTTACCCATTTTCGTAAATAAGAAAAGAAATAAAAATTACCTACCCATTTTATTATTGATTCGGGACGAGAGTCACTAGCATAGGTACCTCCTTGAATTTGACGAGGATGCAAAACAACACCTTCTATACAGAAACGCATTGATATCAAGCTGCCTGTCAATGTGGCTCTCTGACACCTGTGCACTTGATGATAGCAACAATGAGCTGGGTTCACACAGCTGAATTAGCTGGTTCGAACATTTTTTCCATCGATATACTAAAAAGAACAGTGAGAGCCGTGATACCCTGACTGTCGGACTGCCAAGTCTGTAGTCTCATAGGTCTTGAGTTCGAACCCATGGCACGCACTTCTGATTTTTCGGAATCATGTGCGTTTGTTCAACTATCATCACTTGCTTCGGTGAAGGAAAACATCGTGAGGATATCAGCATATCTGAGAGATATGTATTTCTCGACGGCATGTAAAGCTAATTCAGGTTTTTTTGCCATTGATCCACTAAGAACTATAAATAAAGTCTTTTGTAACGGTAAAATAAAAAAATAGTTAGGTCAGTTTGTTGCGTAACATTCCTTTTTATGTTACGCTGGGTCTTCGTAATATTACGTCGATTCCGGCTCTTCAATTCCTATAACGTCTTTCAAAGACAGTTGACAATGACATGGGTACGGAGAAAAATCTTGAAAAGTCGCCCTTCCAAAGCATTCAAAACATTTATATAACTTCGGACAAACAAAAGCAAAATTCGCCCGTGCACTTACATTTTTTTCAAATCAAGGTCAGACCAGTTGGTAACGGTGATAAGAAAGCGACGAAAACATAAGAAGAGATAAGAGCAGGCGCCAAACCTGTTATTCAAAATGTTGATAAATACATAGCAACCTCTTTTATTGTTTTGGAACGATTTTTGTTAAGATGATAGGACTAAATAAAGAAACAAACGATGACGTTTAAAATATTTTTTTTTTTATTTTGACAATGGACCGTAAAAATAAGTATCACGATATTTCATAAAGATATTGTATACTCAGAGAATGCACAGTCACAGACTGAAAATACGAAAACTTTAAAATTAACATCGACATCCTTTTTTTTTTTTTCATCACGAAGCCGTCAACCAAGCATTCTGTACATGAAACTAAGTAACTCTACTCAAAAATTATTGCTGGGAAACGACTTTTTTTTTGGGGGGTGTAAAATCATGTTTTTTGGTAGAACTCAATGTACCGCACTCAAAACAGTAAAAATCTTACATTAAAAACTTGTATTTAAACAAATACTTGTCAAAAAGTTGGAACTTTGACCCCAATATCTCCGTAACTAGAAGGCTCCCAGAAATGGTGTAGAACAAAAAAATTATTGCAATGACATAGGGAGAACCAGTGCCTTTCGGCTTCGTTAAGAGGTGTTTTTCACCCTTTATATTCACCGTGCACCGTTATCTCATACGGCTAAAAGAAAAGATGCATGGATTATTTGAAGGATGTTATGGTAACTGGGTTAGTATTAACCCAGTAACTATTAAATCCTTCACATCACCTATCTATTCTTCTTTTACCCTTATCCCAATTAATTTCGGGCAGCGCAGCTTCTCTTCTTCTTCCATACTCTTGAAGCATCATCATCTGCCTAGCCTTTTCCCAAACTACCTTGGGATCGGCTTCCAGTCTAACCGGATGTAGCTGCACTTAAAGCGACTGCCTATCTAACCTCCAGAACCCAGTAACTGGGTAATACGATACTCCTTGGTAAGACTGGATGTCAGACTTTTGGCTTCTGACTGTCAAAGATCTACAAATGACATCCGGGACAAACGGCTTAACGTGCTTTCCGAGGCACAGAGGAAACTCGGTATGTAATAATGGTCACCCATCCACGGACCAATCTCGGCAAGCACGGCTTAACCTTAAAGATCGACATGGATAGATAATGCGGCTGTTATTATCTATCCATGAGCCGAGGCTGTATTACGTAATGGAAGCAATTCCTATAGAAGTAAGTCCAATTGACGCCATACAATAAACCATCAATGGAGAAGGAAATCAAAGGAGAAGTGATCAAATAAATAATGAACATCAATATCAAAAGATTGGAACCTTCCTTACGTTCAATAGAACCCCCATTCAACATGAATTACGTCGATTATTGGTTTCTATTTGTTTGTATTGAACTGATATAATGGGGTAGTGTAATTACTTAGTTAAACGTCATGTGTTGCTTGTTCAATGTTTGTTTGATCGTACTGTTGTTCAATGGCATGGTTGAGACCTTGACTGTAAGTTCTCGACTATCACCACGTTTTGCGTCATCAGTGTAAGCATATATTAGCGAGAACGATAATCTTCTACATGATTCATCCATTATTTTGTTTCTGTCAACTTTCATTCATATGAAGTTTGTGGTGTACCGTTTTAAAAAACCCCAGGCCTCCTCTCTATGAGATGTAGTGGGCTGTAATCCACCACGCGGGCCCAGTGCGGCTTGGTAGATGTCACATGTCTTCGAATTTTTAGTTCTAGGACATGCCGGTTTCCTCACGATGTTTTCCTTCACCGTTTTTTAGGACAGCGAAGATGAAATAAATTACACAAAGTAATGCGCCTGCCTGAGTTCGAACCCACGGCTTACTGCTCGTAAGTCGGGACTACCACCACTGGGCCACCGCTGCTTTTATCACACGTGGACACTTCAAAACGTGTAAGACTTCAATCCAATACAGGTTTAAAAAAGACCTAGAATGACTCACCTGTTTAGGATTCTGCACGCGTCAATGTCGATTGAGGAAAAGGGTCACGATAGTACTTAAAGATTAGCCAATGGATTTGTAATCTTCACTTAATGCAACTATTAACCTTAATTTGTTGATGGTGAATGAATGCATTTGCAATAACAGATGATTGTCATTCAACAATAACACAATATTGTTGTGAGTTTTCTACTCTGTGGTAATCTATAAATCATAATATTTGCTTTCTGCGTGACATCGGTCTCTCAACATAAGCATTGTCCAACGGATGGGTTAGCTGAGACCAATGTATGGTTAAAAAAAGAGTCCAGGAATCCATTCGGAAACCCATTTTTTTAAAGCACAACATGCTGTAAGTGCATTAAAAAAATAACAAGGTTTTACTTTTCACACATTTCAATTATATCGGTCGACAAAGTGAAATTCTTAATCTTCTACCTTCTATATATATTAAATATTTATCTATCTATCTATCTATATAAATAAAAATCAATTGCTGTTCGTTAGTCTCGCTAAAACTCGAGAACGGCTGAACCGTCTGGCTGATTTTGGTTTTAAAATGTTTGTCGTAGTCCAGGGAAGGTTTAAAAGGTGAGAAAGGTAGTGTAGGGTAGGTAGGTTGGTAGGTAGGGTAGACAGGTAGGTAGGGTAGGGTAGCGTATGGTAGGTAGGTAGATAGGGTAGGTAAAAAGTGCATTGCAACGCATGCCGGGGACAGCTAGTACAAGATAGAAACGGACCCTGCACGAAGGCAGTCGTCAGAAGCATTCCGTACATAGAATTAAGTAACTCTACGCAAAAATTTGTAGGACTCAATGTTAAGCACTCGAAATGCTGTGCCGGTTGATGCATTGAATAGTAAGGGGGTCATGGAAGTATTTTAAGTAAAGTTGTATTTAAAACATCACAAAGTAAAAAAAAAAAATACTGGTGAAAAAGTAGGGACCCTTATCTATCTATCTCCGTAGTGAGAATGTAGGTCTAAGATAAAAAAATATAGCAAGCTTCGTTATGGGTATTTTTACACCCATCATATAAGATTTAAGACTGTCATATAAGACTATTGAAAGTAGTTACATAAATCGAAAGTCTTATAAAAGCGATAGTCAATTGTTTAGATTAGACCTTGTATCCTCCATCCAGGCAGTGCAGTCCAGCTTGTGGCATACGTATTTGTATCCTCTCAGACAGTACTTAATAATCTGATTACCAATGTATTAACAGTTTTTAACTCATATTCTTATTTATTCATACGCAAATTGAAGATCCCCGTAAATATTATGCAGTTTTGACCTTAATTACTAACTAAATACTACTGTAA
Source organism: Cerastis leucographa (assembly GCA_963082945.1). Classification (NCBI taxonomy): domain Eukaryota; kingdom Metazoa; phylum Arthropoda; class Insecta; order Lepidoptera; family Noctuidae; genus Cerastis; species Cerastis leucographa. Next base: position 5,945,182 of record OY720353.1, on the reverse strand, counting down.
TAGTCTTATTTCGCTACAGTATTTTCCGATAGACTTAAGCCTCATTTACACGATGCAAGAACTTGTATGTAAGTTTCATTACATTGCAGACTATTGACGGGTAATGAATTCAGTTAATCAAACAAAAACAGCAATGTAGTGAAACTTGCATGCAAGTTCTTGCATCGTGTAAATGAGGCTTCAATAATTACATGGCAAGTCGATCCGGACGCAAACAATGACTCAGATACTTCATATTCAAAGTCATTTGGAACCGGCTACTAAAATATGTAGATAAGTGTTGAATATTGATTATGTCCTGTTATGTAAGATAATATATAATGAATGATACATAAGGGCTACGTTAAGCAGAAGGCCAAATACGTCACAATCACGGGAAACAAAATGGACGTGGGACGCACCGAATCGAAAAGTATGGCGGGAAAAAGGGGAGACCTATATAATAAGCAATAGTGGATGAATCCGGGCTGAAATAATGACGTAAGCAGGTTTACTTGCACATAAGGCAAGATTACAAGATCGTTGTTTCGTAGAGAACGGAGGAATTTAAACTTCATAATTAGCACGAAGAAGAGGAGCTCGTGACTAAATAATAACAGCCGCACGGTTCGATCTTTAAGATTAAGCCGTGCTTGCCGATGTTGATCCGTGGATGAGTGACTATAATTACATACCGAGTTTCCTCCGTGCCTCGGAAAGCACGTTAAGCCGTTGGTCCCGGCTGTCATTTGTAGATCTTTGACAGTCGTTACGAGTATTCAAAAGCCAAAAGTCTGACATCCAGTCTTATTAAGGGGTATCGTATTACCCAGTTACTGGGTTGTGGAGGTCAGATAGGCAGTCGCTTCGTGTAAAATACTGGTACTCAGCTGCATCCGGTTAGACTGGAAGCCGACCCCAAGACAGTTTGGGGAAAGGCTAGGCAGATGATGAATTAGCACGAAGAACTTAGGTAATTATCACGTCGCTTCGCATACAATACGTTTCATATTTTTAAAACGTCCGGATTATAACCTTTTTGGTGCCTTTCGTCTTTGTAGCGCGAGTGTGGTTACATTTCGGTTTCGGCGGATTTTGGGCGGTATATTAAGGCGTTCATATTTTTTTTTTTTAAAGTGTGCTTGTTTTCGGCTTTTCAGTTTTTGTACCGTTTTAGTTTACTTATTGATAGCTTTTGGAACGAAGTTCCTTATCGCGCGTTGTGAAAGGGGGCTAGACGGAAAAAATTCTTACGAAAAGTTGTCACGACACTTTTTGCTATAGTAAGCTATTGTAAGCTTTATTTCTTTAAAATAAAGTTGAAATTTCCTTAAATTACGTACAATTGGGGTGTGTATGTGAGTAAGGATAGATATGATTATTATTTTGAGTGACCGAACTACAAAGTACAAATTCGGTTGTGCAGTTAAGTAAGACGTATTGCTTCGAATTAAGGATTAATCTTCCTTAAATTAAATATTTTATTTTCGCACACTAACTTAAATCTAAAATGTATTGATATTATGTACGTGAAAGGAACTTCGTTCCATCCGGGTGTTCCTTGACACCTCTCAAGTTTTTTTTTACAGTAGCTTATAAGGTTTCCACTTTAACAAATGTTTCATTTCAGTTGACAGCCTAGACTGTAGGCTCCTCTGACAAGCAAACGCTATTACCACTTAACTTACCTTCTGTATGTACTTCTTGACGTCCTATTGTGAGGTAGGTCAAGTCAACAGGGAAAACTCGGTCCCTCAGCAAATAGAATTCTTGGCATACTTCATTACTATTGTCCTCGTGCCAAGTTTCCTTCCTTTAGAGTCGTTTAGTTGATAATTGATTACGTTAAGACGTGTTTTGTTGTTTATTAATGAAGCTTCCATGGAAGTTTCCGCGGTTCGGAGGAAGGAAAATTCAGTTTGCTTTGTTTGTATGAAGAAGTTTTTAAGGATATTTGATGCAGAAGGAAAAGATTTTTAATGTGTTATGTATGGATCTTCTTGTAAACATCCTGCTAATTCTGGGATTTAGGTATTATGAATTTGTTATTGTTATTGAGTTACAGATGGATCATGAAGTTATTGTTTTGTCCTTATATTTTTTTGTCCAGTGGTCGCAAGGGCTACTGTTGAGCATGATATCCTGGGTTCGATTCCCACGTAATAGATTTTTATTTTTTTTATTAGATTTTTCCACCAGGAAGGAACTAAGCAGTATAAGTAGCCACGGGGTGTGGATTTGTGCCCGATTGATGGAAATAGGCTTGCTCCCTATTAAATGGGACTTAGATAGATTTTACTATGGGGACGGGCTGCAGACATCGAGTCTATATTTATTCTGCAGAAAAGAGCTATCAGAGCCATATATAATCTACGTAGGCGCGATTCTCTAAGAGAAGTGTTCAAGGAAATTAACATCATGACGGTACCTTGTCAATACATCTATGAAAACATCATGTACGTTAGGAAAAATCTGCATGTATTTAGTAAAAGAGGTGACCGGAACCACGATAATACTAGAAACAGAGACCAACTAGTTCAGCCAGGTTTCAGGTTAGCTAAAGTAGACTCATCTTTCATGGGGTACTGTTTAAAATGTTACAATAAAATACCTCCCTACATTCTACAACTGAATGAAACGAAATTTAAATCTTGCATAAAACGCACACTATGTAGGCAAGCATATTAGGTATAAGTTGGGGGATTATATTGATGATAAAAATGCTTGGCTCAATGCTGGTCCTGCTCCACAACCATAGGGGCAATCGGAATCATCAGAATTAGAAAGTGAAGTTATTGTGAAAGCTGCAGAAGATTGTAAAAATATATTTGCATTGTATAGATTCAATCTCTTAGTATTATATAATTGCATAGCACATGTGTGAGTACCATGTACTGTAAAGCCACCATTTAATGAGTACCTAAATCTTTCATTGACGCAAAATTACCCTGGTGGTTGAGTGAATGTCATGCTCACTTAAATGTCACGCTGATGGTGGCGGGTGTGTCGGGTCGTTTAGTTCCCTTCAAAATGGTTGAGTTGAATGATGGCTGATACATGCGTCATGTTCGTGAACGGGCGCTGTCAGTTGTGACTGGTTATCTCTTAGCTGCCACGGTTTATTTTAATTACTTTATTTTTTTAATTACTGATTTAATCTTTTACTCTGGACGCTCTTAACTTGCCCGTATTTCTACATTGTTCTCACATATTTTTAATTCTTAACATGAATGATGTTACCAAGATTTTGTAACATATTTTGATTTAAAAGAGTGTCCATGGAGTTTCTTGCCCGTTCTTCTCCATAGAGATCTACGCTACGGAATGGGCAACTACAGTACTTTCACAAGTTATTATGCCTTGTGACTGGATTATGCCCTGGGACTGTAGCTTCGCGTTTTATTTTGTTTTGTTGACTTTCAAAAGTGCCTGTAATGGTCTAATTGAAATAAATGCTTTGACTTTGACTTTTAAGATAACTGGCGAAATGTGGCTGTAATATTAGGTACACCTACGTCACGCGTGATGTTATTTTATGTCATTACGTGATTCATATTCTTTAATGGGGCTAAGTCCATCGCTGTGTTGGATGTGCACTAACACCTATTTTATTTCTGAACCAAACCAAATCCATTTTTGGATTTAGTCGAACTGTGTTGTGTGTGTATTCCTAGAATTTTATAGCCGCAATTGGCGGATCTTCGAATAAGGTACCTCCTCCAGCTACCTATCTTTGTCAAACTCATAGTTGCATCCTGCTTCAATCAATGCTAAAGATATCATATCTCACTTCAATCAATGTTAAAAATGAATATTAAAAAGAAATACGGTACTTACACTTTGATAGATGAAAATTAGGCGTTTATATGTCAATTTATAAACAAATAGGGCAGAATGTAGGCATGGTTAGTCCAATAGTCCGACTTAAGTTCAGTTCATGACTAAGAATACCAGTGTAAGAGGTTATCTACCTACCCACGTTACTTGCGCGGTTTATTTGTTTGTTAACCACGTATTCGTGCGTAGTACTGCGTAGTGTGACCGTGGGTTGTAGTGGACCATCCCGCTAACATTCTAACACATGGTTTCTATGGTGAAGCTAAGAATACGCGCGCAGCTTAGCTGTGGGCTGCTGTGAGGCAACATCTTCGTACCTATACAAAGATAGTAGAGGTAGCAGTGATCTGAAGTTTTGGTCTACTACCATGGGAAAAGGCAAGAGCTATAGGTATATGTCATGTAGTGTCCAGAAAAGCGCCAATATACTCGATACGACGGTTTATTAAAAATTTTACATCTTAAGAGCGTTTACGTCTTGCGGAATTTCATAAAAACTCTCAAGTCCTTATTTCCCAAAATGACAGAACCGATTTTAATGAAACTTAATGCGCGTAAGCATGATTCACACACATAGGTATTTTATGAGTCATGTCTTTTTAAGAAAACAGATTATAGGAAATTTCTGTTTCTATAGATAATTTATAATCGGTCTAATTTACCTGTAACACTATTTTTCTAAATTGTTGAGTCTAAGTGATGAGTTGGTTTGAACCAAACAAACAGGGACTCATTTCCGCAAAATCAATGAATATATATTTTTATCACAACCTTTTATACTAAACCTTGATACCAATACCATAAAAACAATTTAACTTAACAAGCAACATTCTTTACAAAAAAACTTTCCATGACAAATAAAAAAGTCGTCCAAATAAGTACCTACATTCCGATAGCACAGATTTGATAATACCCAATGCATCAAACCATGCACTTGCGATTATCTGTCACAAAAGCAGTCATATCAGTCAATGAATCTAGATCACTACAAAACACATGTTGTACATCCTAATCGCATCATTATTTGGAACAAAACAACTATAATTGTGACTGATTGCATCTCGGTAAACACAAATTGCCAATTATACAAGGATAATGCTCTGTACATCGTTCTAGAACAACAGTAACATAATTTTGCCTGTGACTTTGTTTAAAATATTAAAAGAACTTATTTTTAGTTTTTAAACGCTGTCAGTCATATTTACGCTAGAATGCCCAGGTGGCCTACCATGACTGAACTTGAAGCAGTATTATTTTAAACTTTAGGAGTATGAGGAACAGGGTGTAAAGTTCCTCGATATTCCATAGTAAAGGGAGGATCCGACCAGGACCAGATAAGACCCTTGTGGGACGCAACAATATCGCAAGCCCTTAGGGTAAGCAGACCCAAACATCATGAAGGGTAAGTAGTTTATACGGGCAAGTCAGGTTTGTAGGCTTGTATAAAAGTACCACCAGCAGGGAGATGACGTACATTTGTCATTTTGTATTAGAAAATGACAATTAAAAAAAAACATAAATACAGACATTCAACGCATAAAAAATATTTCAACACAATAATAATAATTTTCACTACATGCAGGTCGTCTTGTTACCTATTGCTGACCCACAAACTGCCAAAGTTTTCTACATACTCGTAACTCTATGATCACCACTAACAACATCTTTATTGTCAATATCATCACCCTGTTGCATCTTTATTACATAAAGTTTATACACACATTTTTGTTTTTCATAAATCACCTATTATTCATACCATCTTCAACGAACTCAATAACTTGTATCAATTACAAAACCGATCCAAAACCAACTCCTACAATTATCAAGAAAATAAAGATTAAACATCTCAATGATCGTGCACAGTTTTTTGACAGTACATAAATCAGCTCGTAGAAGATCAAAGCTCCTGCCTTTGGGGGCATCTGGCAACGGTCCAGCAGGCATGTACTGTAGACATAGTGGCTACACTGTGATGTCAGGAACTGGAGGTATTAATAGGCTTTTATATTAATGTATGTGGTTATGAGTACCTCGTGGCTAATAACATCCGCTAAGGTCGACTATTAGGTTAAGCTGTGCTTGCCTAGTTTAGTCCGTGGATAGGTGACCATAGGGGTGACATACCGAGTTTTCTCCTTGCCTCGAAAATCACGATAAGCGGTTGGTCCCGATTGTCATTTGTAGATCTTTGACAGTCGTTACAGAAAGTCAGTGGCCTGAAAATCAGTGTAACCGAGGAGTATCGTATTACGCAGTAATATTAGGGTTGTGGAGGTCAGATAGGCAGTCGCTTTATGTAAAATACTGGTATTCAGCTGCAATCAATTAGTCTGTAAGCCAAACCCAAGATGGTTTAAACAACGCTAGGCAAACGTTATGTGGTTATTTATGGGCGTGGCTTGGGATTGAAAATAATTACTAGAAAAAAATTTGGTGTCTTTCATATCGTATTTCATTTACTTCTAAGGTTTTTTTTTATAGTGCTCTTATGTTTAGCTTCTTATCATCATCTGCCTTTTCTTTTTGCACCTATCTTTGGGTCGACTTACTGTCTAATGGACGCGACTGAATACCATTATTTTGTTTTTACCAGTATTTTAAATAGAGCGAGCACTTCAACCCCTTTGCTGGGTTACACAATTTCATTGCCTGGTGTCTTTCTATTGAAGTCGAAATAATTTTAATAACTAGGCATGTGACGAGGATGGACGAATCACATGTGACTTAAAGAGTGATGAATATAAGTGTTGATGGATGGAAAGGGAGATGAAGACCAAGGAAGCCAAAGGATAGATTGTGTGAGGAATGATATTAAAGAAAAAAGATTAAATGATTGCGTGACGGTTGACTGCGGAGGATGAAAAAAAAAAAAGTGCGTGGAGTCCCTCCGCGCGGAAGAAGTGAAACTTCGTAATACTACACGCATGCGTTCGAGTGCCACACATTCACTCTCGTTATTTTATTGAGCTTCTAAATAATGTTTTGTTGTTTTCTTGTTGTATTATTATAATTATAACATAAGTTTATCGAGGTTATTCTACTCATGGAAATGTAACGAAGGCTGGTCACACCGAAGAGTCGAATGCATGACTGTTTGCACGCCATCTTGCTTACCTAGTAGAACTACGTAGTCACAAACCTTGTAATACTGCCAGTGAGTTTTAGAAAATAGTCCTCCTCCATGGTAGCGTTAAACTTGTTGGCAGTCGCATAAGAAGTTTCACTTCAAAAAACATGTTGCTCTGACCCCAAGTAACATGGAACAAGGGTAGGAAGATGATGATGAACTAGACATAGGCTATGTTGGACGTACTTTAAGTCCTGCCTAAAGCTTGCCAAATCGATGACTAATGCAGCGCCTAAAATCGATTTGAATATTTTCTATGCAACATTAGAAACACCATGCCAAAATATTTCAAAGGTCGTTAAAAATATGACGCAAAACAATATAAAAGTGAAACAAAGGTCTCTGAATCATCGCTTTTATATTTGAGGAAAAAGAAAACCAATAGGTATAATCGAAGAGAAGGATATTAACATGTCATTCGCTGTTAATAAATTTCTGGTAATCCGTAATCGCAATTTAATACTTTTATCTATTTCCTTAAAATAGTATCAATGTCAGGTCTTTTAATAGTTCATTAACACAGTAAGGCAACGATCACGGCCAAAGACGATGCAACTTACGATACGACTTGCTTCGAGCCCTCAACATGTTGGGCCATCTTTTGTTTTATTCGCATGAATACTTCGGATGTTTTCGTGATGTTTCGTGGCATGCTTCGAAGGACTACTTTCATTTGTTTTCTCTGCAGTTGGAAGGAACACCGACGCTACCATGTATACAGTACATCATTCAGCTGGCCTACCATGATGACGTCTTTAAACATTTTAAAGTGAAACTTTTATTTCATCGTCTCAAACTTTTTCGTCTGTGTGTTGCATGTCGCGTGATGGTCGGCCGCGGAGTAAGGATAAAGTGAAAGGCGCTCGTCAGAGCAGCCAAGGCCAATATGGCGGCGCCTATAGTTCGCAGCAGCTGACCGTGTTTTAGTTAAATGTCTATAGTGTGAACAAAAGTTTCACTTTTACCGTGGTTTCATAAAACCACACAATCCTTTTTTTGTTTTACTCCTTTTCCAGTGTGGGAAAGAGATGGCTCTAGACATACTGTATAGCTCCGCCTCTTTCCCACCTTTATTTACCACCCACCCACCATTTATTTTAAATAAAACAGCTGTTCCATAGGTACTTTTTGAGGTTTTTAATAACCGATGTCGTAGTGTGATGTGGTGTAGTATTAACCGTTTTTGCGTCGGTATCATTCCATCCTGTATTGTTAGTAATCCTTGTTAGGGATTATTCCGAACCTGGAAGTGTACTCTCTCAGCACGAATTTATGAAGCCCTTTTCGATGTTGTTCAAAATGAGTACCAATCTGTTTTTAAGTCTAAAACTATTAACATTAGTGGGCCTTCCGCTGGGTTCAACCAATGGGCTACACCAGGTATTTATAAAAGTCGAGCTAGATTATACGAGTTGTATGGTTTGAAACAACACCGGTTTGATGCAACTTTTCTTGAGTATGTTAAAAATTATTCAAAATTATTTAAAAAGATCTGTGTTATTGCTAAATCAAAATTTTTAAGTCAGACTATCAAAAATTCTAATAATAAAGTAAAAGCCACTTGGAAGATAATAAACAATGAAACGGGTAAATCTGTTAATAAAGACAATCAACTTGAAATCATGGTTGATAACAAATTAGTTAATAATGCAGCCGACGTAGCTGAGGCATTCAATGAGTATTTTGCCAGCATACCGATAACTACGACTCGCACTTTAAGTTCGTCGCCGTCTAAAGCTGAAAACCTTTTGCATAGCAGCGTGCCTAAATGTGGTCTCGTATTTAGTTTTGAACATGTAACACCTCGTGATATAGTTAACGTTTTTAATTCACTTAAGTCTAAAAACACAGGTGATTACTGGGGCATTTCCATTAAACTTTTGAGTAATATAATCGAAATCTTAGCCCCCTATCTTGCTGTTACTTTTAATAAATGCGTTGATTTAGGTACTTTCCCTGACCTTATGAAGAGCAGTAAAGTCATCCATCTATTTAAATCAGGCAGTAAGAATGATATTGGCAACTTCAGACCAATTTCTATTTTACCTGCGTTTAGCAAAATTTTTGAAAAGTTAATACTTAAACAGTTGCTAAGACATTTTAATCTCAACAACCTTCTTCATAACGATCAATATGGCTTTACAAAAGGTCGTTCAACTACAGATGCGGGTGTTGCTTTGTTGAGACACATATTCAACGCATGGGAAAACGCGCAAAATGCAATTGGTGTTTTCTGCGATCTCTCAAAAGCTTTTGATTGCGTTCACCACGATACGCTTTTACGGAAACTACGTTATTACGGTGTTCAAAATGAAGCCCTAAATGTAATAGTTTCGTATTTACAAAATAGATTCCAATGTGTAGATGTTAACGGCGCGAAATCGTCCGGGCTACCTGTTCAGCTAGGTGTACCTCAAGGCTCAATACTGGGACCGTTTTTATTCTTGGTTTATATTAATGACTTACCATATTATTTGAAGGGTATTTGTGACGTTGTACTATTTGCAGATGATACCTCTCTTATCTTTAAAGTAGATAGGAATAGACACGATTTTGAAGAAGTAAACAGCGCTCTATCAAAAGTCACGCATTGGTTCACAACAAATAACCTTGTTCTTAATGCCAAGAAAACTAAAAGTATTAAATTCGCCTTACCTAATGTTAAAAATCTAGGTCCCAACATTATTCTCGGCAATGACGAGCTTAAAACGGTTGACTCAGCTGTGTTTTTGGGTATAACAATAGATTCAAAATTACAATGGGGTCCTCACATATCAAGCCTAGCGGGGAGACTTAGTTCGGCCGCATACGCCGTCAGAAAAGTTAGACAATATACTGACGTTGATACAGCACGGTTAGTCTATTTTAGTTACTTTCACAGTGTTATGACCTATGGTATTCTGCTGTGGGGCAAAGCCGCTGATATCCAAAATATATTCGTTCTTCAAAAACGAGCGGTTCGTGCAATTTACCAGCTGGGTGCACGAGTATCTCTGAGAGATTTTTTTAAAGAGATTGGTATTCTCACGGTGGCTTCACAATTTATTTTAGCTAACATTTTATATATTAGACAAAATATCCATTTGTACTGTAAAAACAGTGATATTCACAACATAAACACTCGAAATAAGCATAAACTACGTGCTCCTTTTCACCGGCTTCATAAGGTTCATAATTCATTCGTAGGGCTTGGTATAACATTTTACAACAAGCTACCATCTTCCTTTTTAGACTTGCCATTTAATGTGTTTAAAGCTAAAGTGAAATCTAACCTTTGTTCAAAAGCCTACTATTCCATTAACGACTACTTAAACGATAAGAATAGTTGGTCGCTGGGTTGAACACAAGACAATGTTTATGTTCTTTCTTTCTCTAATTAGCTTATGGTATTATATAACTTCAAGCGTAGTTTTTTTTTTTTTTTTACTTTATATTTTATTTAATTTTTTTTATTTTATTTTACTTTATCTTTATTATTATTTATCTTTATTTTTATTTTATTCGTCTGTATGCACGTGTAAGCGGGCACGCCCTTTATGTCTGGAGGCTTTATTTATTCTTGAGTATATTTTTTAATATTTTATTTTATTATTGGTGTGTGCTAGCTGACATGTGACATTAATTTGATATAATGGATTCCTTGTTTATATAAACTTGAACACTTTTGTATAGAATCTGGTTCTTCTAACCTAACAGACAGATGTGTTGCTGGGGAGTTTGTTCCGCCACTTCTTCTTCCCAGCTAAAACACTAGGAAGTGGCGAAGGGCGGGCGTTTTGGGGGACTGTCTCTTGTAACTTTGACGTTCAAAAAGTGCTGATTATCAGCCTAGTTTGAATAAATGACTTGTGATTTTTGATTTTGATTGACGAAATCCGTACTTTTGGCCGAAGTTACGGTCGTTTCCTACTCCTTATCACTTACGGATCTTATGATTCGTTAGGGGCCGGAACTAAAAATGAATGACAATACGATTGGACAGTTGTCTTTACTCCCGATGTGTTTTCAAAACTTATGAATCTGAAAATATTAGGGAGGAGGGTTCATTTCAAAGTATAAAGCTAGTTACGGACGGATCCGTACTTTCTTTGACGGACTTAGAGAGTTCTAAGTTCAAGTTAAGTCCAAGTTCCTAACCTAACCCGGTCGCGGGTTAGGTTAGGAACTTGGAAAAAATTATAACATTTATTCCGGACGTAACCCTCTTACTAACCTGACCCGATGTATCGTTCCTATCATAACCCGAATTGCGATATGGTAGGTTTCCCGCTCCTCTTTCGCAGAATAAAAGGTACCTTTGTGTCAAATCAGAGTTTAATATTTACAAAACGTTATCAATCTATTTATCACATTAACAATTAACGAAAACATTAATAAGTGCCTAGTGGCCAAGTGATAATAAAAATCCAGAATTTATTCGTATTTATAAAATAAGGAGTGCCATGATTAATCTAGTAAATATTTGATGTTCACTCATTCTAGTGTCAATGGCACCTGATAACGTACCTATCATGTTTATATCAGTTTTTATGTTAAGTGTTTTAGGCCGAGTGGAGGGTTTTTTTGCGGATATTCTAGTTAAGTATGACTTGTTGTTTTTTGTTACTTTATCTCGGCTTAGTTTTCGAGGGCTTCAACACCTGGGGGCCTACTCTCTAAGTCCGTCAACGAAAGTACGGACGATATTATACTTTGAAATGAACCCTCCTCCCTAATATTTTCAGATTCATAAGTTTTGAAAACACATCGGGAGTAAAGACAACTGTCCAATCGTATTGTCATTCATTTTTAGTTCCGGCCCCTAACGAATCTTAAGTCCGAAAGTGGTAAGGAGTAGGAAACGACCGTAACTTCGGCCGAAACTACGGATTTCTTACTTAGAGAGTATACCCCCTGTATTGAAAATGATTTTCGTACGTAACGGTAAACTCTTAATTAAGGCAATCTATTGACATTTGTAGATGTTGACTCATCTGCTACAGACAGCTGTATTTACATCCGAATAAGATCACCCTAGTAAGAACTATGGTTTTCAGTGGACTAGCTAACTGTAACCCGTTAGTAGATACAATCCACTGCAGGGTAATAAATAGATTGGTATTAAAGAACGGACATTGTCTAAAGAGCGCCACCATCTGCTAGCCTTTTCCCAACTATGGGGTCGGCTTCCAGTCTAACCGGATGCAGCTGAATACCAGTATTTTACATGGAGCGACTGCCTATCTGACCTCCACAACCCAGTTAGTACTGGGTAAAACGATACTCCTGGGTAAGTCTGGTTGTTAGACTTTTTGGGGCACTGACTACTTGTAACGACTATCAAAGATCTACAAATGACAACCGGGAACAACGGCTTACCGTGCCTTCAGAGACACGTTAAGCCGTTGTAATGCGTTGTGAGCTACTGTTAAAAATATTTATTTATTTTATTTTGAGTGTGTGTGTGTGTGTGTTTGTGTGTGTGTGTGTGTGTGTGTGTGTGTGTATGTGTGTGTGTTGAGGGGGTGAATTATGACAGTCGTGTAGGTGTTGTGAGAGTGAGCTTGAATGTTTTACCTGCTGCATGACGTTTATGGTTTATTTTTATAGAAATATAAACTTGAAAAATATAAAAATGCGTATCAAGCGTATGCGTACCTATCAAGGTGAGCTACGTGCGTTTTTTAGGACAAGATGTTTTCTTTTTTTGTTACCGTAATTTTACATTTGGTTTGTATCATTGAGTTCCGCATAAATGAGTGGTCCCATAAAATCGTAAGACCTTCTACAGATTGTTTTTACGATTGGTTTCCAAACTTTTTCTTTTATATCATACCTCGCACAATCTATCCATCGTTGCCTGTTGTTCGGAGTTTCGTTCGAAATACGGCCATACTCGTATCATTTGCAAAACAGTCTCAGTAGCTCAAGTCCAGTAAGAATTTTTACTTGAAAAAAAAAAGAAAGGATAAGAAAATACGTTTATTTGGCACAAGCCACAAGCATTAAAAAATAAAATTAAACCTAAACACGGAAAAAAAACAATAGTTATTTGTGCAACAAGAGAGCAAAGTCGTTTTTTGCTGCGAGTGCTGATTTTGAATCCTGAGCAAGCGAAGGATTCAAAGATTGAATCACGAGCGTAGCGAGTGATTCTAAAGCTGAATCCTGAGCGTGGCGAGGGATTCAAAGGCACGAGATGCAAAAAACTTTGCTCTCGTGTAACACACATAACTTTTCACTTCAGCAGCGAGAACACTTTAGGAGATAAAATATTAAACAGGAACTGATTGAAATAACTATTTATTGTGAATCAAAATAATTAAAATTATAGATGATCACCTCGTCTGTGATAAATCTAAAAAATAAGATACCAACACCGTCTCCGAAAAACTGCTTGCGCCCTTTGTAAGTCTCGTTGAAGACATGGTATGCTTTCAGATATTTCTTGCGAGACTTCTCAGGTAGGAAACTTAATTATGCATTAATAACTGTCTTATTATTTTAACTCTTCCGGTGTTACAATACTGTTCTCGTCGCTAATTTCAGTCATATTTTAATATTTTTAACTTATTCAACTCTTTACGCCAGCCACGATTATTTTTTCTGTCTCTCTCTCTTTTATTTAAATTAAGGCGTGTTCGGAAATAGCACCCATGATATTTTATTATTCAAAATATATTACGTAACATTATTGAAACTAGAAATAAATATTTACAGGTTAAATATCAGTTTTATTTGCAGTAAATACTTATTTTCGTTTAAATACAACAATAAGTTTAAAATTCAATAAATTACATTAAAAGACATAATTTTTGCAAAATCTCTTTAGTACGAAATTCCGAACGTGTTCGAATTCAAAAACGGAACTTCGAAAGGGCTGGTCTTTGTCTCTCTCTCTTTCTAATGGGCGGGAAAGAGATAGACTGTGAATGTTTCGAATTGTATGATCAAACCCAAGGCTGAATAAGATATCCGGGGCTTTCTGAAAAAAATAGTTAAAAAGTTACTTTGTCTCACTCAGTGAGCAAAATGCGATTTTGCTCACTGATTTCAGGCAGCAAAACCTACATGTTTGAGCTACTGAAGTGAAAAAGATATTTTATGTGTGTCTCACGACTGTGCCAAATGCTGAACGGGGCCTCCGTTCAGCAAAATTAACGGGCAACTAGTGTCCTGTGCTGGTCATATGTGTAGATACTGAAATCTGTTTGAGAAATCGAGCTTTATGCTTCTATGTTGTTCCAGAATGAGCCCTGAACAACCTTGTTTATCCCCATGCACTTAGTGCATGATCCACCAAACCATAATATTTTTCGACATTGAAACGAAGAAACCCACTCGAGTTTTTATCACAATTTATCGCGATATATTAAATTGTCTGGTCACCAACTCACTAGATGACAAGATAAGCTTCCATTACGATATGAAAACATAATAGGTACGAAAATTTGGTTTTACCGAAGGATTTTGGGGTTTATTGGCAAAGTTTTCCATATTACGCACAGTTTACAAGTTTCACTTGTTATATATGAGTGCCTCGTTGGTTAGTAGTTGCAAGTGCGAATGCTAATCATGATTCCCAAGTCGGGAAAATTGTTATTGAGTTTTTCATCAGTAATTTCTCAATACCAGCCACGGAGTTTGGATTGGTGCCCGGTTGATGGCAATAGGCTCGCCCCCCGTTACATGGGACTTAGACATAACTGGCGAAATGTGAGTGTACTACAACTCTGTCTAACCATTCGGGGATTATCAGGCGTGATGTTTCCTACATAATGGAAGTAAATATTGTGAATACCTACACTTACGGTTTCCTGAATAAATGAATTGATTATAGAAATTACGTCTTTTCATCATCTGCCTAGCCTTTTCCCAAACTATCTTGGGGTCGGCTTCCAGTCTAACCGGATGCACCTGCGTGCTAGTGAGTACCATGAAGCGATGTCGCTTCATGGTACTCACTAGCACGCAGGTCTGAAGCGACTGCCAAAAATTTTTTTTTTTCAAAACCGTGCCCGACACTAGGAATTACTCCTGTATCGTGGGTGCGTTTGCAAACATTTAAACTCACATACACAAACAGTCAGACTGAGTCAGTCTGTAGGCCATACAAATATTTGTTCCATGCGGGCATGGAACCCGCGACACGCTGCGCAGCAGCAGATCGGTCAACCACTGCGCCAACCGTGCTGTCAAATCTGACCTTCACAACCCAGTAACTGGCTAATTCGCGATACCCCTAGGTAAGACTGGATGTCAGACTTTTGGCTTCTGACTACTCGTAACGCCTGTCAAAGATCTACAAAGACAGCTGGGAACAATGGATTACCGTGCTTTCCGAGGCCCGGAGGAAACTCGGTATGTAATTATGGTCACTGATCCACGGACCAACCTCGGCAAGCACGGCTTAACCTTAAAGATCGACCCGTGCAACTAATTGTATTCAGCCACCTCCTTTAAAAGCACCAAAAAAAAACCTCAGAATCTCCTGTATTTGAGTATCGCCCATGAAAAAGTGAACTGTCGTATTTTTCCGTCAACCAAACCGACCTAATTTTCCGTGTGCCAAAAAAATACTGCTTGTTTACGTTTAGTCTTATACATATCTTAGCTGCAGTCAATGTCCTAATTAAACACATTGGAGTTTTTCCCCATTATTTGTTATAAACAAAAATAATTGGCCGTTCCGGACATATACGCATTTTCATGATGGATGACAACGTCAATTTTTTTATTGCGTTGCAGTTTAAAAGATTTAGTGACTATAACTGAAAAAAGTATGCTTAGGTGGGTGTGTCATGTCGAGAGGATGAATGAACGAGGCAGACGAGAGTGGAAACCTTTTTGGTGATATTCTTCTGTTACTTCAGAAGTACGAACGAGACAAAGCATAAGGAGTATGAAAGAGTCCAGCAGGTGGTGTTCTATAGAATCTGCCGACACCTATGGGAAAAAGTTGCGCGTTAATGCATGTCATCATCTGCCTAGCCTTTTCCCGAACTATCTTGGGGTCGGCTTCCAGTCTAACCGTATGCAGCTGAGTACATGAAGCGACTGCCTATCTGACCTCCACAACCCAGTAGCTGGGTAATACGATACCCCTTAGTAAGACTGGATGTCAGACTTTTGCCTTCTGACTACTCGTAACGCCTGTCAAAGATCTACAAACGATAGCCGGGACCAACGGCTTAACGTGCTTTCCGAGGCACGGAGGAAATTTGGTATGTAATTATGGTCACCCATCCACGGACCAACCTCGGCAAGCACGACTTAACCTGAAAGATCGATCCGTGCGGCTGTTGTTAGTTAGCCACGAGCGTTAATTCATGTATGTAAATATATTTAGCAATTACCGAAATACTTAGTACATACGCATTTCCAAAAAGGACGGCGACATCATTAGGTAGGTATTCCATGTCACTTCGCGCATGGAAGGATGTCGCTTCCAACATCTGAAGGTGCTAAAATACTCGTATATACGTTGTTAAGTGTACTTAATTAATGCTTTGATCTGCTAAAAGGTTAGTGAAGATTAAAGAACCGATGTTTTTAAGGATCTGACAGGAAGATTGGTTTGAGCATCAATATTATAGCGTCATATCTGCTGAAGTTTGTTCATAGCTAAAATTAGGTTGCAATGTCGCTTTTCAATTTTGTTGTTGGTGAAAGTGAGAAGCTTGGTTTTTAAATAACAGTGTTGTCACCGGTTGATAAGCATAACATAATGATCGTGTTGGTCTTAAGGTTGCATGCACGCAGGTTTCCACCAGAATCTTCTCGGTGGCGACTCGAAGCTTGCATGTATGCCCGATTGATGACAATAGACTCGCTATCTATTACATGGGGGGCTTAAAACCAAACTCGCGAATTTGGAAGTACTACTTAGTAGGTTATAGTTCACCACCAAAAGGCAACCATCCATTAAAACTTTTTATCGGATTTGAGATACTTATACAAATGTATGTAAAGCTGCCAAGGCCAGAGGTAAATAATACAGTTTTTCATTTTTCATTTTTTATTATGACATCCGGAATGATTATGTCAGCTAATTAGAGCGTCAGCTGTTCTCAGTTGCAATTTCCCGGAAAATTATGAATAAAGAAGATTTATGATACCAGCTGACGTAGATTCTTTAGCAAAAATGTACAGCAAAAATCTAGGTCTTACAAAAATCTTACTATAAGTGATTCAAACTCAAACTCACAAGCATTTTTTTTTCAATTAGACCATTACAGGCACTTTTGAAAGTCAAAAAAAAAACGCGATGCTACAGTCCCAGTCACAAGGCATAATGAATTGTGAAAGTACTGTAGTTGCCCATTCCAAAGCGTAGATCTCTATGGAGAAGAATGGGCAAGTAACTTCATGGACACTCTTTCAAATCAAAATATGATACAAAATCTTGGTTACATCATTCATGTTGAGAATCCTACTAATATTATTAATGTGAAAGTTTGTGAGAATGGATGTGTGCATGTGTGGATGTTTGTTACTCTTTCACGCATAAACGGCTGGACAGATTTGGTTGAAATTTGGTATGTAGATAGGTTATACCCTGGATTAACACATAGGCTACTTTTTATCCGAAAAAAAAAAAAACTAAAGCGGGGCGCAGTTTGATATAAGGTCTCTTGGCAAGCGCGTCTGGGGCGGCGTGTTCGGGATTGAGGTACTAGGAGAACATAGCTTACAAGGAGATAGTTGAGCGTGGAGTTGATGATTGATGCCCTGGCGCGTTATGTTCTTGGCGAGCGTGTCTGGGGTGGCGTGGTCGGGATTGAGGTACTAGGAGAACATAGTTTACCGGGAGATAGTTGAGCGTGGAGTTGGTGATGCCCTGGCGCGTTATGTTCTTGGCGAGCGTGTCCGGGGCGGCGTGGTCGGGATTGAGGTACTAGGAGAACATAGTTTACCCGGAGATAGTTGAGCGTGGTAACCTTACCTACCTACATTATAATATCAGAAAAATGAAGGAATAGGGTAGGGTAGGGGTAGGTAGGGTTGGGTAGGGTAGTTAGGTAGGTTGGGTAGGGTAGGTAGGTAGGGTTGGGTAGGGTAGGGTAGGTAGGTAGGGTTGGGTAGAGTAGGTAGGGTAAGTTGGTAGGGTAGGAGGTAGTAGGTAGGTTGGATAGGGTGGGGTAGGTAGGCTAGGGCAGGGTAGATAGTTAGGTAGGGTTGGGTAGGGTAGGGTAGGTAGGTAGGATTGGGTAGTGTAGGTAGGTAGGGTTGGATAGGGTAGGTAGGGTTGGGTAGAGTAGGTAGGTAGGTAGGGTAAGTTGGTAGAATAGGAGGTAGCTAGTAAAAATAGAAAATAGTCTGGAATAGCATATAGGATACTTTTATCCCGGTACTGTGATCCCGCGGGACAATTACCGAAAAAAGGCGGGCGAAGCCGCGGGCAGAAGCTAGTTACAAATATGTGAGAACGATGTAGAAATACGTCCAAGCTAAGATCTTATTCAAGACTTCTTGCTTGACTGTCTGGAAAATAAAAGATTATTATTTATTTATATCATTATCTGCCTAACCTTCTCCCAAACATGTTGGGGTCAGTTTCTAGTCTGACTGGATGCAGCTCAGACTGGATCAGTATTTTTAATGCTTCACTCTGAGTATTTGAATAAGATTAGAAGCAATATTTTTTCAAGTGCTACATGGAGTATTATCTGACAAGATGTTTTGCATTATCAATTCTTATATCATACATCCAGTTTACGTCTAGTTCTTTTACATTCATCATAATTTTATCTAAATCGTGTTCATACACTTGTAAATCAAATATCAGTTATCTTATAGCTATAGAATCCAGTAAAAGGCAATAGATTTACAAAAAGACTAGCTGACCCGCACAACTTCATCTGCGTCTCATTTTCCCCGTTTTTGCAACATTTTTCATCGATGCTCCGTTCCTATAGGTCGTATATGTTATGCAGCCTAAAGCCTCAATAGATGGGCTATACAACACTAAAAGATTTTTTCAATTCGAACTAGTCGTTCCAGGTATATAGCATCTACAAAAGAAGAAGAGAAGAAGGCAGTTTCTCACCGGGGTCTTAAAATACCCCAGCCGCGAGACGGCGCGGCGCGGCGTCCGCATGACCTTTCAATAGATTTTTTTTTAGACTTTTCAGTGACACTATGACGCAAATCAACATTTATTCCTGAACTAATATATTAGCTGTCGGTTCTAAAATTGTAACGAGGACGGTAGGTGACAATCATCGAGTCTGTCAAACGGATATATAGACTGTCTCATAAATGTCAGTTTTGTGTTAAAAAATCTTGAATTTGTTCAAAGATTATTTTGACAATTTAATGTTGGATACTCTTTTAAGACTGACTTGATTTGATAAGATTGTACTATTCAGTATATTGTCTTAGTCTGATTTGTTGATCAGAGCCTTATAAGATTTGTCTAGCTACAAACCAGTTGATATTATTTTTGTGTATTCAAACAACTGTGCTTAAATTGCTTTACTATTTCAGTCTGGCAGACCACAAACCGCACAAATCGACTACAAATCGAATTAATTGAAACTATAATTTTCCATTTTTTCAAAACGTTGCCAAAACGTTGCACTTGGAATTTCTCCTGCATTATGGGTGCGTTTACAAACATTTAAACTCACATACACAAACAGCCAGACCCGGAACAACTATCTGTAGGTCATAATGTGTGTGGCGAATTCAATCCCCGCACGGATCAAAATCCGTGCGGGGATTGAATTCGCCACACACAGTGCAGCAGTCGATCGCTCAACCCAGTGGTTAAGCGATCGACTTGGTCTGCGGCAAGGTTGGCGCAGTCGCCAACCTTGCCGCAGACCAAGTCTCTGGTCATTGTTTAAATAAGTTCGATTCTTGATCTTTAAAGATTAATTAAGGTTTTATTAAATTTAAATTCATGAGATGACAAGTAATAGAGAAATATGGAAGAAGAAGACATTCTGCACCACAAATAAATTAGTATAATGGCAGTGAAATTATGATTATAAGATAAAAACGGCAACATAGCTCTGTAACATCAATCATAATAATTAAAAGTTGATGGTATTATGATTCTTCTATCTCACCAACTTTTGCGTTGCCAAACAAATCCTCATTTCCCTATTTCTAATTATTGAAAGTAGTGTATTTATTTTTAACCACTCGTACGAACTATAAATTCTGTTTTACGAGTTGTTCGCTAAATTACTTTGTTTACGGCAGTTTACGCGAACTTGTTGCTGATTTTAAATGCGTTTCGTTAATTTTAAAGTTCAAGGTCTCTTGCGGGTTTTTAGCATCGTGTGTAGTTGCGATGAAATTAACAAAGAGGAAACATGCTTGGTGTTTTGCAATAAATTCATGGGTTGAAACTTGAGTGAAATAATTTCTGCTTTGCTACGTATAATTTTGCGTACCCAGTATATTATGTAAGTAGATCAACTGTAATTTATATTGCTAAAATTTGCATAGAGTTTTTACCATCTGATTCAGTTTTTTCTTTGAACCTGCTTCAGGAACATGAAAAACCATATAAAATGATGTAGGTATTTATGACATTTTTCCACCTATTACCTCCTGCGGACTCCTTTTTGATTGTGAATCTCTTACCAAAAATATTTTGTGACCGCTGCGCCTGCCTGGGTTAGTCGCATTTCATACCAAGTTTCCTCCGTGCCTCGGAAAGCACGTTAAGCCATTGATCCCGTTTCCGGCTGTCATATGTATATCTTTGACAGTCGTTTAAGGTAGTTAGTGGCTCGAAAGTCTGACAACCAGTCTTACCAAGAGGTTAGGTTATCTAGTACTAACTGGGTGGTAGGTCAGATAAGCAGTCGGTCCATGTAAAATACTAGTATTCAGCTGCATCCAGCTAGGCAGATTATGAAGTACTTACAACATTTTTCCATCTGGCTCAAGAGCCTTGGTCTCCTGTGGAATCTCTTACCAAAAATAAAAATAAATATTTATTCTCTGCTTCTTTTCTTGTTTCAAAAATATACTGTTACTACTTTTGGTTGGTCAAACATTTAAGTCTGATGGTCTCCTTTTAATTTAACAACATGAGGAATAAAAATGTACGTATTTATATGCTTAAGTAAGTTTACTTTACTCCGCTTATCCTGCACGTATGGCCTCGATCCTTATCAATAAACAAGAGATAAGTGCAGTAGCACTTGTAATGTTTGCTGAAAACTACTCGGGTTGAAAACAAAATATTTATGTTTCTCTGCCCGGTAATATTGGCCTCATTTAGACCCAACATGATTTTCCAGCCTTTCATCATCTGCCTAGCCTTTTCCCAAACTATCTTGGAGTCGGCTTCCAGTCTAACTGGATGCAGCTGAGTACTAGTATTTTATATGAAGGGACTGCCTATCTGACCTCTACAACCCAGTAACTAGGTAATACGATACCTATCCCTTGGTAAGACTGTATGTCAGCACTTTTGGCTTCTGACTACTCGTAACGACTATCAAAGATCTACAAATGACAGCCGGGAGCAACGGTTTAACGTGCTTTCCAAGGCACGGAGGAAACTCGGTATGTAATTATGGTCACCCATCTACCCACCACTGGTGGACACGGCTACAACTTTATCAAACATTTACACAGGCCACCCACTGTAAATATTTGATAAAGTTGCCACCATCAAACATTTACAGTAGCCACCCACTGTAAATATTAGAAAAAGTTGTAGCCGTGTCCACCAGTGGTGGCTACAGTGAATTGTTTTAATAATGATCCTCACTGGCCCCCAGGGACAGTGGGAATTATTTTTTAAAGCAGAGTCACTGGTGGACAGCGGTAATAATCGATATAACGCAACGAAACTGAGTTTCATAGGCGATCGTTTCATGTAAAATATAGATACTTAGCTGCCTCTAGATAGACCGGAAGCCGATTCCATCATAGTTGTGTAAGCTTATCAACTGAAGTAGTACCTGGTGTTTTATTAAAAAATATGGCTAACGTTGAATCACCACATTCACCACATTATTTCTTATGTCCAACACTGATAATATTGATAGTTATGATGGTAATAAATACTGAGTAAGACATAACTAGTATAATTTTGTCAAACCAGGAAAATCATGCAATGCGTTGAACAAAATTTTAAAAGAGGTCAAGTCTTAACTGTCTTACTTCTCTTAAGCGGCCACACAATTTAGTTGTGTAAACAAAATGTTTTGAGTCAAAATATTGTGGTTTTCCTGTAATTCGCCTTGAACCTGATCTTATTATTTTGCTGTAAATTTTCCTGCTTCTGAAGCAACTTTCTCAAGAATTCGGAGTAAGATAACAAGGTTCCCGGTTTTATTGACTGTGAAGTATGTAATTACATAAATATTCAGAATTAACTTCGTTGACCCAATTTTGCTTTGACACTGGAGAATTGTCTTGAATTTTATTAAATTCAATTTTCTGTTTACTGATTCCTGTTTTCTTGAGGAGCTCGAGGCTAAATAATAACACCCTCACGGGTCGCTCTTTAAGGTTAGGCCGTGCTTGCCGAGCTCGGTCCGTGGACGGGTGACCATAATTTAATACCGAGTTTTCTCCGTGCCTCGGAAAGCACGTTAAGCCGTTGGTCCAGGCTGTCATTTGTGGATCTTTGATAGTCGTTACGAGTAGTCAGAAGCGAAAAGTCTGACATCAAGTCTTACGAAGAGGTATCGTATTACCCAGTTACTGGGTTGTGGAGGTCAGATGGGCAGTCGCTTCATGTAAAATACTGGCAATCAGCTGCATCCGGTTAGACTGGAAGCCGACCCCAAGGTAGTTTGGGAAAAGGCTAGGCAGATGATAATTCCTGTTTCTGGCCTATTTTGGTCTTGCTTTTGCGTAAAGATAGACTGCTATCAAACATATATTAAAAGGTCATTAGTCTATTGGAGGCAATTTCCTTCATCAGGCGCCCAGTGCGTGACGATCTTTTTATGGTTGTAAAATAGATTCTAACATCTGCTCCTTCACGTGACAGCCACCGTGTCTGGAAGTGTATTCACCGATCCAGAAGTAGACCAAACTCTTATCATGAGTCACATATAAAAATTGATACGATTCCAACGCTTGCTTATTACAAAATTATGTTCAGGAAGAGTTTATAAAAACATCAATTTCTTGGCAACAGCTTCCCAATTTGTAAACTGCGTCTTACTATTAAACTTGCAGATGATGTTAATTTTTTTGTTAGAAAACATAACATCACGTCTGTACTTGCCGTAAGGATAGACAGAAGTTTTTTTTTTTAAGGAATGGCATTTCGCAGTTCAACCTATGAGGAGGTCGTCTGCTTAACCGGAATATCCTATGGGTGCCTTGAGAGTAAGGCCTCCAGGCAGGGCATAAATAAACTTACAAACTAAGCGACTACACGCTAAGGGCACCCCCTGTGGGTTGCGAGCCTCGGCTTAGGGCGTCGCTGGGGGAGGACAGCAAGGAGCAGGCTGGATCTGAATGATATCATTATTTAATTTAAAACTGCAGGCACAGCATCATGGGCTGGCTCGAGCGAGGGTTGGGGGGGGCATGGACCGGGACGTCGCCACGGACCTCGGCGGCGAGGTCGGAAATAGACTGAAGTAAAGTGCACCGACTTTTATACACAAAAGTACACAGACAATTTAAATTGGGTCAGCCCAAAATCAGGCATTGAGTTTGATACTTTCAATAGCGTCCATCAGCTTCTAAAATGAGCAAGCAACAGGACAGGCAGGACACGATATCAAGTGTCTCATCGTTTCATGGGAAACACCACTTTTACACTCCAGTGCAGTCATCTATGAATCTCCACCTGAAAAGGTTTACCTTGCTTCGGCCAACCTGTGTCCGGTGTCCATTCAAAGACTTCCATGTCAGCCATGGCAACTCATGTCCAGGTGGGAGATTTTCAGCAAGTGGCACAAAGTGGCTAGGTAGGCATTACCTAGGACATCAATATGAAATTTGCATGTATGCACCTTTCACACCCGCGTCCTAAGTAAACAATGGAATACTTTAGAATCATATTATCGTGGAACTTTTTTCACTGAGCTTGTTTTCCTAGAAATATAATAAATGTTTTAAAATAACAGAGGTCCGGGATCAAGTTTATATGTATAAGCATTAACTGGGTTATCAGTTACTGAGGTGATTTTTATTCAAATCGTTTCATTGGCTAATGTGTATAGTCGTATAATTCCCGGTATTTCGGTATGACCCGCAACTATCTGTTAATGACGTTTTCTATATAATTACAAAAAACTGGGCAGACCTAGACGTTGCTGCAACTGGGTGGAAGCGCCTTGGTGGCCCGCAAAACTGAAATTTTCTTCCGTTTTTTGCAAATCGATAAAGTCATTCAATGGGATAAAATGAACTTAGTGGGTTGTTATGATGATTTTAGTGATTATAACTTTGTAGAGCCAAATTTATTATGGTCGCGAATCATAAATTAATCTACACAGAACCTCAAACTGCCCTACAAATTGCAAAAAAAATCAGCAAAACTGAATTTTGCGAGCTACATTAGCGCAACCTCCTTAAAACCTTTTAATTTTCTACGTATACACAGCGCCTCTGCAACTGGGAGTATAAGATTTGTTAAACTCTACATCTTCCTGTCTTATATCAACTGTTGGATGTGTGCCAAGAAAAGAGTCAAGTCATGACAGGACGAGTATTGCCCTAAAGAAGGTCGATAACCGAGAAGGGATTAAACTAGTAATAGTACGTCGTTCCCAATGTTGAATGGGAATCATTTGGCCAGCAATAAAAAGTAGAAAGAATAGGATGATATTTAAAAAAACCGGCCCAGTCCGAGTCGGACTCACGCAAAAAGGTTTCCGTACAATTATTTATAAAAACGAGCAAAAAAACTCTCGCTTTTTTGTATGGGAGCCCCCTTAAATAGTTATTTTAGTATTTGTTGTTATAGCATCAACAGAAATACATAATCTGTAGAAATTTCAAGTGGCTAACTATCACGGTTCATGAGATACAGCCTGGTGACAGACTGACAGTGAAATCTCAGTAATAGGGTCCCGTTTGACCCTGGGTACGGAACCCTAAAAATAATAATATTTCAAAACCTATTCTTATTCCTATGGTTACTATATTGGTCATGAGATAGTGCGACACCTCCCAATGAACTTAAAAAAAAAAATTAGGCTAGATATTTTTAACCTCTGCCGTGAAAAAAAGTCCAGTCCAGTGGGTCTCTTGGCGTTAAGGTAATTCTATACCTTCATCATCATCATTATATCAGCCGCAGGATGTCCACTGCTGGACATAGGCCTCCCCCATGGATTTCCAACAGGACCGGTTGGAAGCGGCCTGCGCCCAGCGTCTTCCGGCTTCCTTGACTAGGTCGTCGGTCCACCTAGCCGGTGGACGTCCTACGCTGCGCTTGCCGGTCCGCGGTCTCCACTCCAGGACCTTCCGGCCCCATCGGCCATCGGTCCTGCGCACTATGTGGCCAGCCCACTGCCATTTCAACTTGCCAATCCGCTGGACTATGTCGGTTGCTCTCGTTCGTCATTCTATACCTTAGCTGTCATCAATACTCCAACATTATGGCATTTGTCCAACCATCGTACCCCAGACTTCCTCATTTTTGGAAGACCGTTATCCATAAACCACATGTTACAGACAAATGAATCATCTTGTCTGATTATTCGCCAATTTTATTGGACAATCTACGTTATTTTTTCTCTAATGTGGGCGTGGTTAAGCAAAAAATATCGCGTGATGTTACTAAATATGTTTAAATTATAGTGTTAATAGAAATGCCGGTTTGTCTGGGAGTATATTTAAAATATTGGTCTCAATGGCTTTTTGCTGGCGTGTTTACAGAGCGTAAATTTAAAGTTCAAGGGTTTTGTTTTACTGAAAGTGGGTTGGATATTATAAAGCTGAAGTTTGTTTGTTTCGTTGAACGCTGCTAATCTCGGGAAATGCTGGTTTGAATTGAAAAAATCTTTAAGTGTTGGATAGCCCATTTATCGAGGAAGGCTTGACAACATAACGCTACGACCAATAGGAGGGGAGCATCGGATCAATAAAACATGTTGCAAAAACGGGGAAAATGTGACGCAGACGAAGTTGCGCATGCAGGTGAACTAGAGTAATGGAATATTTCGACGATGGGGTCGCATATTTTTGTCTTAAAGTGACTGTGAAAGTTATTCGTGCGCCAATGATTTCACTTAGTTTCATTGAAGAGCCAGCAGCCCAGCACTACAAACAACTAGGCTCTTGAGATGGGATAAACACCGCCATTGCCTAATTTTCTTTTTCTTTCATCATCATCAGCCTACGGCAGTCCACTGCTGGACATAGGCCTCTTCAATCGCTCGCCACTTAACTCGATTCTCGGCAACTCTCATCCAGTTGCTACCCTGCGAAGCTCGTCGCTCCACCGAGCCTGAGGGCGTCCCACCTTACGCTTGCCGATTCGCGGTCTCCACTCAAGAACACGTCCACCCCAACGGTCATCGGTTCTACGGCTAATATGGCCGGCCCATTGCCACTTCAGCTTATTTATTCTGTGGGCTATATCGACTACTCTGGTTCTCTGTCGGATCATCTCATTCCGGATGCGATCCCTCAGAGCCCGCCTACGTACAGAAATTAATTGCATTCGAATTAGCTTGATTTTGTTGCCAGTCAAATTGGTTCCGTAGTTCCATCCTTGAAATATGTACCTGAATACTTCTCAAAGGTTCATTGGACTTCAGATTATGAAGAATATTTACTGTGATATTCTAACGCGGTTTTTGGATTCGTCCTGGTGTAAAAGATGTTCGTAATGATGAGTAAAAAGACTCGTTAGGATTTTTTTTTGTTTTCAACCTTTATTTATCAAGTTCAGTTTCAAGTAGGTAAATAGACAATTAGAATGTAGGCAGGTGTCTAAGTATCTAGGTACATATAGCTCTTTCAACTTATCTTGCAAGTACAACTTTGACTAGTTTTCACTTTTAATATTCATATTGGTTACAAGTTAACCGAAGCTAAACTAGTTAATAATAGGCTATGCCACTAGGCTAGCAGATATAAAATGCTGATATAAATAATAATGAGCTTAGTATGCTGTTATTATTGACAGACTTAATTATGTGGTTTGAATGTTTACATGTGTGTGGAAGAATTCCAAACTGCTTTTAGTCAAAGTGAAAGGATTTTTTAATGTTGCGGTGACAATCTCCTATATACCAGTTTGGTTATTTTTATCATTGCTAGATGGGCTTTTGTTTATAGAGTCAAATTTTCAAGATTTCAAAAAAAATAATGTGAGAATTACCCCTCCGGCCGTTTTCGCAACTGCGATTCGCAACCAGTTGCGAATTAAGAATGTTTATTCCTTGTTCGCAACCAGTTGCGAATTAAGAATGTTTATTCCTTGTTTGCAACCAGTTGCGAATCAAGAAAACATTTTTTTCTTAACCGCAACCATTGCTGGCAGTGGTGTATACAAAATTGCTTTGTAATACTCGTTCCTACATAAACTACCCTGCCACGCCCCGATTCGCACAGTTTTAACAATTTGACAAAATACACATAAAACATTTCGGAATAAAGTCTCAAAATGATGGTGAAAACTGCATCACAATACTTTGCGTAGTTAATAAGAACAATGTAGTCACACAGATAGACACGAAAATCGACTATAATAGAAGAATGACTATAACGGACGAAGTTCGAAAGGCACTTCTTCTCCCCTTCAGAGTGATATTTATTTTGTTCTAGGCCATACGTGGGAACTAGCTTCTAGTTACGGAGATATTGAGGATCAAAGTACCAATGTTTAAAAAAAATGCAAGTTTTTATGGTTATAATTTTACTTTAAATGCCTTCACGACCCTTATTCTATTCAATGCATCTATCAGCACAATGTTTTGAGTGCGTTACATTGAGTGCTACCATAAAAAGTGATTTTTCATAAAAAAAGTAATTTTCATGCATTTTTTTTTTTGTGTAGTTACTTAGTCTGTTGTACAGAATGCTGGAGACCAGCGGTGGGTCAGTGGTGGCAGCCCCGACTTAGGAGCAGTAAGCCGGGGGTTCGAACCCAGGCAGGAGCATTACTTTGTGTAATTTATTTCATCACCGCTGCTCTCAAAAACGGTGAAGGAAAACATCGTGAGGAAACCGGCACGACCTAGAACTAAAAATTCGAAGACATGTGACATCTACCAGTCCGCACTTGGCCCGCGGTGTGGATTATAGCCCATTCCCACTCATACCGAAAGGAAGCCTGTGTCTCAGCAGTGGGAACATTATAAGCTGATGATGATGTACAGATAGCAGAATGCTTGGTAAACGGCTTCGTGAAGTGTCCGTGTACACCTTATATATATAGATAATTTTTCTTTCCTCAACGCAAATCTCGTTATCCGACTGTTATCCGAAATATTCCCTATACTTTTACCCACACACAGAGCAAAATAAAACATTTCCTTCCATCTGTAAATAAGTGTTCACCCTAATGAAGCTGACGTGGGGGAAATATAGGAAAAAATCCTCGCCTGAATGACGACGAGGCAATCCTTTTGGAAAAGCTTCGGGTGGGATAGACGATAAACATGGAGTAAGAAGTAATGGAGCGGCAGTAAAAAGGTAGAAGGTCAGCAGGCTTTGGCATTAGCTGTGGAATCGTTTGATAAGAATATTCAAGGTTTTGTAACAATATTCTGATTTAGAAGAGTGCCCATGGAGTTTCTTGCGCGTCTTCTTCATAGAGATCTACGCTTTGGAATGGCCTCCCTCAGAGATTGAAATAGGTAAGGTTTTTCTTTATTCTCATTTTCAATTATCAGATTTTTTGTAGGAATCCGAACTAAATAAATAAACTAAATAAATCCTTGACGATTCAGATTTTTAGATTATTTAGTGAAAGACTATTCGTCGTAATAGTGTTAGATAAGATTATGTAATTAGGAGCTTAAAACGGCCGTTTTATTTCCGAATATTATTTTTTTCTATTTAGATAGCGCTCCAATTTTCTTACATACTTCATGTAAACAAAAAAAAGCTGGAGAATTATTTGATGAACGTGCTATGTATGTGATTTGTTCTCCCTTTTGGGGGACATGTTTATGCGGAATTGTGGATATCGAAATGTGTATTAGGTTGAAAAGAAACGATAAAATATTCTGATATATGCGATACTATCAGAAAATACTTTTATTTATTGTATTTACTGCCTACTTTCAGGTGTAAGCGCCATGGCAGCCCACTAAATTTAAATTGCCTTACGTTTTCTGCAATTTGCTGGTCAGTGTCAGGCTTTAGGCTGAAAAAAAAATATTAATACTATCTACTAAAATAGATCAATACTATCCTCTTAGTTCATTTTAATTTCATGAAAAAGTCACTGACGGCCAAATTCCCCACAATAAACGTAAGAAAATTTACCAATATTTTCTGCCATTTTATTGCCTTTTACAATTGAATTTTCTGACATTTAAAACAGTTTTTTATTGTTGACATTTTGTCATTTAATTTATTCACTTGATTTTTCTGTTGTTGACCTTTGTTTTTTTATTTTTCTGCAATTCTCTAATTTAATTTATTGACATTTTGTATTTGATTTTTCTGCCATTTTTCTATTTAATTGATTGATAATTTTTGCATGCTGTAAGGCAAGATGTATGGGGAAGCTCATCAAAATGACCATCATATTCTGTATACATTATTGGCAAATAAACGATTTCCATTTTTCTATTTTTATCTTACATTTCAGAGTTTTTTTTTCGAGTTTTTGTCCAAAAGCGTAGGCCGTCTAGAATTTTCCACTACTACACAAGAAACATCTAAAAAAACGAATCCAAGCTCACCTCACTGAGACAGCGTGGCACCTACGTTTTCCCGTAAATCATATTTTTTACGATTTACACGAATTTTCATGATACTGAGCTAATATTAAATGTTTTATATTTGATCGTGACAGTTCATCTGAAATCGTTTAAAAACTATAACGTATTGTCCCAGATATTATTATTATCGTCGATCTCGGAAATAAAATGTTCCCTGAATTGAGATTTCAGCGTTTTTAGGTCATCGTTCGGTGAGATTTCGGGGAAAAGCGGTGAGAACACGAAGTGACGTAATGTTAACGAGAAAAACAGCTTTCTGTTTGTTAATGCCACTATATATTTTACTGAAAGCATCTTTTATAAAGATTAAAAAAATTTGACACTTTATTAGGCTAGCAAAACGCCTTTCAAAGCTTATAAGAGATAGTTTTAGCTGGTAATTATATAACTTAACACACAATATATAGGTATATAAAGGCAAAAATATAAATTATTTAGTTAATTATAATTTACTGCTTGCATGTAGGTAAGACGAAAAATATTTAAATAGTTAGCTGATCACAGTGATCACGCAGTCTACGTATATAATAATACAAATTCATGTTTTAGTTACGTGAAAATTCTTCAGATTTGAAGAATGTTGGGTCTGGAACCTATTAGGTATTGGCTGCTCTATCACTTGTAATCGCCATTTTCTTGCCTTTATCCCAATTCATTTGGGGTCGGCGCAGCATGTCTTCATCTCTTACTCGTCAACTCATGAGACAGCTCCTTTCTTGCTTGTACAAATAATTTTAAACAAAGCTGAGTCAAAGAGCAATTAGCAAGCGAGGGCACATAAGGTAACAGCCATGAAAGGTACATTACGAGTATTCTCCGTGCCTCGGAAGGCACGTTAAGCCGTTGGTCCCGGCTGTCATTTGTAGATCTTTGACAGTCGTTACGGGAGTCAATGGCCCGAAAGTCTGACAACCAGATTTACCAAGGGGTATCGTATAACCCAGGTTGTTAACTAGGTTGTGGAGGTCAGATAGGCAGTCACTCCATATAAAATACTGGTATTCAGCTGCATCGGGTTAGAGTGGAATCCGACCCCCATTAATTGGGAAAAGGCTAGACAGTACGTCGATTCTGTAAAATTCAGACGACAACTCACATCTCACATCGCAATCCACTGTCACTTCGCGTAAGGTTCAAAATGACCTTGCTTTTGTAGCCAAGGGAATTACCTTACAGAATGCCACTTCTTACGTCATCTCATACTTTATCTGTCAAAATCTCCCTGATAATTTAGTTCAACTCGCTGACACGCTCGTAGTGGTGGCGCTAGTGTAAATTCAAATTATCAACCGGATTTTTAGAATGCCAACCAAGAAACTCACAGTGGATTCAGATTCGAAGTTCTAAGTGAGGTCTTACAGAATCACACCGCAGATGATGTTGCAGATGCTTTAGACAGTTCACCAAAAGTAAGGATTCGTGGTAGGCTGAGTTGTTTGATTGAGTCTGGTACCTGTGATAACAGCTACTCTTATTTTATCTTCAATAGGGTCATCTCTGA
The DNA here is from genome assembly GCA_963082945.1 of Cerastis leucographa. Taxonomy (NCBI): domain Eukaryota; kingdom Metazoa; phylum Arthropoda; class Insecta; order Lepidoptera; family Noctuidae; genus Cerastis; species Cerastis leucographa. The sequence goes on along the minus strand of OY720353.1, from coordinate 5,913,909 downwards.
AGGTCACGGTCAATCGATGACGTCAGTACCACAGAGCAATAAACTCATCTATATCATTATTTACGTATGAGATCAGAATTATAATTTATTTTCATTCACCGTTTGAACTTGGCGAATAAAATATTTGCAGGGCCGCTGGTGTAACGTTTTTAGTTTAAATTACTTTAAAAATATTTGTTAATGATACTGTGCCGTGTCTAATGGTGGTAATATCACATTTAAAAGTAATATAGCATCTGATATATGTTTTTATAGGTACTTTACGTCTGTATATAAAATGTATTATTCTCTTTGAAGTAATCATAATGTAGGTGTTTAAGTATTTTGATTAGACTGTAAAACTAAGATTTATTTGCTCTTGACTAGAGTCAAGAGCAAACCCAACGCAAATGAAAAAAAAAAAAAAAAATGTATAATGTTTTGGGAATTTTGTTTTACTTTCTTCGTCAAGTGTTGTAATGTAAGACCGTTCTAACTATTGGCTGATGCTTTATAATTGGATTCCAGATTCTAAAGAGGTAGGTACGAGGATAGAGTTTTAAATATATCTTGTGAAATTTTGGTGTAAAAGTACACCAAAATTTCATTTTTACCTGAAGAGGTACGCCTCAGCCTAACACTTCGAGGATTATGAACGTGATGTTTAGTAAGAAAATATGCTTTGTTAATGTACCTATATCATAAAAAATAACATTCTTAAAAGAAAACGTTAACAAAGGTTGGTCTTATGAGTCTTATCGCTAAAAGCGATATTTTTAAGACAATCTTTGGATGAATTGCAGATAGAGGTAGTATTGTCTAATACTGCAGGTAGTTTGTGGTGTACCAATTACTGTATATTAAAATATATACATACGTAAAGCGTATTCAAATCTGTATACATAAATCTGTAAAAATAAACGAAACTGAAGAGTCTGTTTGCGATTTTAAAAAAACATTTTCATTTGCCTGTCTTTCAGTCTGTTTGTTCCGGCTAATCTCTGAAACACCTGGAGCGATTTTGAAAGGACTTTTACTGACAGATAGCTGATGTCATAAGGAGTTACTAGGCTACTTTTATTTTTTGAAAAATGATTAGGGTGTGCAAAAAAATCCCTTGAAGTTGTTCATAAAATCCGATTCAAATAAGAAAGTAATATGTACTGCTAGTACATAGTATAAATAAATGTGAGATCATGTTTTAAAGTCACATCTCAACTTCGATTTCAAACTCGCATCGTCATTCTTAACAAGCGCCCCCTAACCCCTGGGCTATCAGAACTCAGAACATTAAAACAATAGGTACCTACATCATTTTTATTACAAAAGTACATAAATATACCTACCTACCTACTCCTTTATCGGCCGCTAACCGTACAAAAGTTTCCATTACGTTTAATTGTATCAAGAAACGTTATATATTGTGAAATAATTAATAAAACATAGTGCTCTATTTCTTTGAGAATTTTTATTGTGATGTGCACAAACCGTTGCACGTGAATAACTTTGTTTTTTTTTGCAGAAGAGAATTATGATATATTGTTAAATAAAATTATACTACTGGAGAAGTATAATAGCATTGATCTTGGACCTGTGGAGCTCTTGGCTAAATAATAACAGCGACTCGTATATTTTTTTTTATTTGAGCGCAGCAATGGGACTGGCTGGATCTGCATGAGTGATTTCATTCTTTAGGGGCTGATTTAAAACTAAAGGCTTAGCATCGCGGGCTGGCTCGAGCAAGGGTCGGGGGGGGGGGGGGGGCTAGTGAACAGGGACATCGGGACAGGCCTCGTCGGCGAGGCCGGAATGACGGCGGTCTGTGTATGTGTTTTCGTTAAAGAGTACTGCTCTCTTGTAAAAGAGTAATAGGGTCATCAAGAGTGACTAGGGTATGCCGTGGACGGCGAATCTAATTAATACGCGATGGCTCGTACCGGGCGGCCTCGTCTCGATCTTCAGGTTATGTATGTTCAGAATGAGTGACACACCGTTAGGTACCTACACATCGAGTTTCCTCCGTGCCTCTAAAAGCACGCTAAGCTGGTAGTTCCGGCTGCCAATTCTAGATCTTTGATAGTCGTTAAGAATACAGTGCCCCAAAAAGTCTGACAAGTAGTCATATCAAGCGGTATCTTACTACCGAGTACTAACTGGGTTGTGGAGGTCAGATAGGCAGTCGGTCCATGTAAAATACTGGTATTCAGCTGCATTTGGTTAGACTGGGAGCCGACCCCAACATAGAGACCATTTTTATATTTCAGCATGGAGACCAGCGGTGGCCCAGTGGTGGCAGCCCTGACTTACGAGCTGGTGGTCTACCATGACGTCTTAAAGCAGTATTGTTTTATTCTTATTCCAGAGTGGGAAAGAGGCAGAGATATACGGGTCGTCTAGCACCATCCATACAATAAATCATTCAATCTACGCTACCTAAACACTCTTTTTGTGTGACAAATATAACATTATTTATTTATTTATCATCTATGGAAGGCTAACAGCTAGCAAAGCAGATTAAAAAAATGGTACGTGAGACTGCCAGCGAATGACAAGTCTTCACTTATAAAAAACAGAATGTAAAAAAAAAACAATCATTATGTGATGTGTACCCCGATGCAGTCATGTAGTATCCCTCTAACAGGAAAAAATAATGTTTGCCTCCATAACATAGCATGGGAAATACTGCAGATAACAGCATAAATATTGTAAAGGATAATATTAGCTTAATTACAGCATCCATACCTGTTGTTTATTATTGTCATTATCACAGTACTGCATGGGGAAACCATTCGCCATATTTAGAGGCCAAAACTTAAACAAACAATACTTTTTTGGAGCGGTATTAACCGCATATTATGATTGTGCTAAATAACAATGTTTACTGTATAAATAGTTTGTACAAAACGGGGGAAAAACCTGAAATTATAATGACGGGAAGTAGTTATATTATCTTGCGGATAGATCGTTATTATTGTTTCTGTTTTTAAACACGTATACCCAAGGTTTTGGGATTGTCCGAATGGTTTCAGGCAGTCTGAATTACCTTTGTCATATCATGAAAAAAATTGGAATGTTCACGTTTCTTCGCAATCTTCGTACAGAAAGTATTTAGTGGTAGAAAAGGTGTATTACGCAATGGGCCCTGCAGGACCAGACTAACGAAAGAAAAGAAGGAAAGATCTTATTTATTTCATCCATCATCATCAACCTACCGCAGTCCACTGCTGGACATAGGCCTCTTCAATCGCTCGCCACTTAACCCGATTCTCGGCAACTCTCATCCAGTTGCTACCAGCTACCCTGCGAAGATCATCGCTCCACCGAGCCTGAGGGCGGCCCACCTTACGCTTGCCGATTCGCGGTCTCCACTCAAGAACACGTCGACCCCAACGGTCATCGGTTCTACGGCTAATATGGCCGGCCCATTGCCACTTCAGCTTACTTATTCTGTGGGCTATGTCGACTACTCTGGTTCTCTGTCGGATCACCTCGTTCCGGATGCGATCCCTCAAAGAGACTCCAAGCATAGCCCGCTCCATAGCTCGCTGAGTGACCTTGAGTTTATGGACCAACCGTACCGTGAGTGTCCACGTTTCGGCCCCGTAAGTCATTACTGGCAGGACGCACTGATTGAAGACCTTAGTCTTTAGGCTCTGTCGAATACGCTTATTTATTTATTTATGTACATACAAAAAACCTAACAGCACATAACATTAAGATAGAAGAGCACGAATGTACAAAGGCTTACTACTTATTTCATTAGAAATTTTCTTCAATCAGACCTGCGCAGCTGCGACCGGAAAGTTGGATTTTGATTTTCTTTTTCGTGTGGTTAGCGTCCAACGTGGTATCTAGAGTTTTTATGATACCCATGGGCCTCTGAATTGGCTGTTTTGGTTTATTCACGATTTTTTCCTTCACCGAAGCAAGTGATAATTATACAATACGCAAATGAATCCGAAAAATCGGCGAAAGAGAAGAGAAGATAGAAAGAAGGAAGATGATAAGTAGTAATTATGAGTCCCTGGTAAAAAATTACTATGCAAGTGAAATGCCTCATGACCTGAAAGTATAATAATCTATCCATATAATAATATTACCCAACAAATCCTCATAAAAATTACATCAACACAAACTCATCCACTTTCAATTATATCAACAACGAAAAAACACATGGATACATACGTCTACCTACATATTAGATCAGCTCGATTACTGTCGTTACGTATACCTTACGTAACTTGCGCCGGCGCGCTGGGTTTCGATAAACGTCACCTCGATACGTCAAATGCGTTGTATTGGTGATTATGATAATGATAAGGTGTTGTTATTTTTTATGGTTCATAATTTAGCTATTTTTTTTGCCAAGATTTCAAGAGTGGGTTGTGAAGGTCATGTAGGCAGTCGCTCCATGTAAAAGGACTACATATTTTGTGAAATAAAAATATCAGAATATTTTTATTTCACATAGGCCTACATGGGCACTTGTAAAACGTCGACAAAATGCTCGGTTCGGGTTGGTCGTTTCCTATGGAGAAGAACCGGCAAGAAACTCCATGGTTACTCTTTTAAAATCATTTGGCTTTACAATTTTTTTATGTTACAGCGTTGGCACTTAAGTATGAGTGGACATCGTAGGCCCGACAATAAGTCGTTGCTTACTACAAAACGTAGAACAAGATAAAAAGTTACCAAGGATCTAGGAATCTATAAGGCCTACAATGTCCACACATAAAATTTACAAATAATCGGTAAATAAGAAAATGAGTCTATACAAGAAAAAAAAAAAAGAAAAGAAGATATTGCAAAAAGACTAGATTAAACAAGTGACACAAATGTTGTCATCCATCAATTAAAAAATACAAGATTGAGAATAGTTAGAGACATCCACACATTTGTGCCGTTTTTTGAGCTACCATGGAAGCCGCATGTGCGTAGGGGCTCAGGCCAAACTTCTTCATCTTCAACATAGTCCTTAATTTTGTAATATGCTTTTTTAATTAGGACACGTTTGATATAATTTTTAAACTTTCCATCGGTCAGTTCTGTAACTGACTTCGGCAACTTATTATAAAAGCGTATACTGTTAATAAGAAATGACTTGCTAGTTTTAGTTAGAGATCCGAAAGTCTGACAACCAGTCTTACCCAGTGGTATTGTATTACCCAGTGCCAGTGGGTTGTGAAGGTCATGTAGGCAGTCGCTCCATGTAAAATACTGGACTACATATTTTCTACATATAGTCTAACCGGATGCAGCTGAACAAGCTGCATCAGGTTAGACTCAAAATCAAATTCAGAATATTTTTATTTCACATAGGCCTACATGGGCACTTGTAAAACGTCAACAAAAAAGGGAGCATGGATCGGGTTGGTCGTTTCTTATGGCGAAAAACCGGCAAGAAATTCCATGGTTACTCTCTTAAAATCATTTGGTTTTACAATATTTTTATGTTACAGCGTTAGTACAGTCAGTGAGCAGCATTACCTGACCCATTTGCCTCTTTTTTGCTTTGTGAGATGGGTCAGGTAATCGTGCGGGGCACTGTACTTAAGTATGGGAGACTGGAAGTCGACCCCAACATACATAGTTGGAAAAAGGCCCAGTAAGAATAACTAATATTAATCATTAGTTATTCTAACTGACAAAATTACGCTGGACCATAGCCCAGTCAGTAGCCACACGTGGAAGTGTACTCCGCATATAAATTAACTGAAACAACGTGTATTTCAATTTAAAGATAGCAGATTGCTTATGGTAGCATGCACGAGAGTAACATAAACGTCAGAGTGACAAGTGCATGCGAACGTAGACGTAATTTGACACTAAAGCCATAGAACAGATGGGTGCAGTAGGACGACCCTGTTAGGACAAAGCGCTGCAACCCGGGTTACATCGTTTTGTGGGAATACAACTTAAAATAATCTACGCGATGTTAGCTCGGTAAGGTTTCGATCTTCAGTACAATAACGGTTTCCATTATCAAAAAACTCAATATTACACTTCAGTGTAACCCGAAATTCGGACAAATGTTTTGGCTAAACGCTGTAATCCTGCTAGATTGCAGCGTTTTACCGTGATAGGAAGAAGGTTGCGGGAGTGCGAGTGAGGCTTGCGCACATCAATATAGCGGTTTTACGTCTTCGTATTTTGGTAAAACAATGCAAGCTTAATGTTTTGCCTTACAAATAAGTACCTGTTAGAAAGAGTACAGAGTAGTAGGGACTGTATTATGTACAATGTCTACTATATACAATTTCTTTAATACATGTATTTTTACTTCTGGTATGAGTCAATTTAAACGGATATCCTTACTGGACTAAATTTGGTAACGAGTTAAAGATGTAAACTTTTAACCTCGTTTTTCTCAAATATACGTTTTACAGATTGCAGCGTTTTGTCCTGACAGGGTCGAGGATCACTTCTTATTTTGACCACTCTTCTCTACTTCATCCAATGCTGAGTGTTCCAAATCTCTCCACTTTTGGCGCTTTTGTGTGTGTCTATTCGGTGCGCGTGTCTATCCGGTTTCTTTTGTTTGTTATAACTGAAACTGAAAGGATTGGGGAGTGGTGTAATTATTTCCTCATGCAGTCATACAAGGCGAGCATCAAGCTTCGAGCATCAACTAGGGACAAATCCTGACTCCTGTACTGAGAAATTCCTGATGATTCCTTCTTCTTATTTTTTTTTAATCAAATCGGTTTGTGTTACGGACTTTGACACATGTTGCGCCAATTTAAAATAATTTTTCTGACCCACTTTTTTTTCTTAAGAACGCAAAATCAACTTGTTTGGCCTATCGCCCTCGATAGTAAACTAGATTTATTTATTAGCTGTGTCATAAAATGACCGATTACACATGATGTAACGTAAAGTGCAAGTTATGCACGACTGCATGACGACTGCATAGAATTATGACACGTGTTATTCGATACCTGGGCTGCGCATGAGTCGAATTACGGTAGTATGTGTAGCTCTAAATAAGAGTGTGTCTATCACAGTTTGGAGAATACACTGATGAAGTCATACATCCCCAGTTTGCCGCTGCAAGAACAATCTAATGAAATGCTGGATTATAGACCCCACCATCATCCAATCCCACTGGTGTGCTCCTGAGTCCTGACCAAACAGACTCTCATTTCTTGGAGTGTTCAAAATTTCTATGCACCAAAAAACTTTTGCCCTTCTGCGGAGGTCCAGGTAATTGTTGGCCCCATTTTGGAGAAGTCTAATCAAAATCTGCCTAGCTTTTACAATCTATGTCAACCCTAACAGCTTAGAGTCTAACCGGATGCAGCAGAATACTGATCTTACATGGAGCAACTGCCTATTTGACCTCCACACTCAGTTAGTACTGGGTAATACGATGCCCTTGGTAAGACTGGTTGTCTGAATTTCTAGCCATTGACTACTTGTAACGACTGTCAAAGATCTACAAATAACAGCCGGGACCAACGGCTTAACGTGCTTTCCGAGGCACGGAGGAAACTCGGTATCGGTGGGCAGTCTCACCCATCCGCGGACCAACCTAGGCAAGCGCCGAGAAATGAGGCTCTAAAAAGGAAACCTCAGTAAGTGCTCAAATTAATCTAGGGAGATCAGTATTATGTTTTTGTTTTTTTTGTTCTCTTTTTGTGTCAGTAAGGCAACATTGTTAAAGCCAGTGTAAAGTAATCCAAATATCCAAGGCACAGTATTACTTAACTTCACTTCGCCTGTAGCTCAGTAAGGTCAGCACAACAAGTGCAATCATATGACATAACCCGACACTTGACAGCTCAGCGGCGCCGGCGCAGGCGTTGGCGCCAGAATCAGGTTACGGCAGCAAGGCGCTTATTGAATGTCGCTCGTCATTGTTAGTTACCATGGCCGTTTGATAGGGTTCACGGGTAAATATGGATCATGAATAACATGTAATACTCTCGAGGTGTGCCCGGCTGAATTAGTAGAGCCTATTGCATGTAATAGGAGGCGAGCCTAATGATTAGTCTCAAGGCTTGCCACTATTTAATGGGTTTTAACCTTAACGGGCGAAATGTGGGTGAATCAGTAGACCTCTGCCTTTTAACCATTTGGGATCACAAGATGTTATGTTGCAGTTTTAAGACTTTTCTTCAAAGAAATGGGTCTTTTTACCTTACAGCTTTGAGTTTTGTGTTCTGCGGGAGCAAACATTGCGTAGTATATTCTTTCTAATAAAATTGTAACTCAAAAACCAGATATCCGTCACTATCTTCCTCTATGGAACCATTTAACAGAAAACCCACCTTAAATGACCTACTTATCTTGTAAAGAAAAATTACTTAGGAAATTAAATTTACCATAGCACACAAGATCCTACTAAAACGATCCCATTAAGAGCTACCTTTTTTCTTTTTTTTTAAGGATAGTAAATCATCAAATGACTTCTCCCGCTCTGGGCGGAGTGGGAGGTAGGTATCTCTTTCAAACAACCCGCAGTCCTGCCAGGCATGAGCCCTCTCGGACCCCTTCCGATTTGCTGACATCTCCTTGAGGTGCGCGTGGAACACAAACGCGCCGTCGGAACGGCCTGTCGTCATAAGACGGACGGACGGTGAGCTAGCCCATTACTCACCGTCCACAGGCCCATTAAGAGCTACATTGTAAGTGAAATCAATTTAATAATCATGTACTGTTCACCTATTACAAAATACCATGCGTCAGCAGCAAGTTCGTGTGATTAACTCCGATTCGATACCCGAAGTGCGCGCGCGCAGTTTTGTCGCACGTGTCAATTTTATTAATAACATCAAGTTTGTTTTGCTGACCGTACTGAGTCATGAGATTTGGTAATCTTTGAGATCGGAATGCTTGATGATAAATTAAAACAATTTGTAATAAATGTTATGAGTTCAGATGTCATTGGGCGTCGTCATTGCAACTGAACCAGTCCAGAGCCGAAGCTGTCTGACCGATCCATAGGGAGGAGAGGATACATAGGAACACTGGTGAAGATGGTCAATGATGTTGTGATTTGGAACGTGAACTATGTGACCTCCAGCTACTGTCGAGGAGTACAAAACTAGCCGATTCTAAAACTGAAATCTCGATTTAAATTCATGTGGTGATGTCTAAATAGAACTGTACATAGAGAGGTGTGAACTGAATTAATAAACCGGTGTCACGAGGTAGCCAATGTGTTTGGTTAAGAGAATCATCTCAATTAGATCTTGTCTAGAATTTTAGGTGTCCTATTAGCCACTGTAGTGGGTGAATCTCACTGTAGCTATGTAGTGTGTTGACAAAAGTATGTTTTTTTGTTTGTCGGAATACTTAATGCAGAATGTTGTTCTGTTAGAATTGAACTGTAAGGTCGGCTTGCACTAGTACAAACAGAGAAATGCGCTTAAATATGCAAAACATTATTATATGATAATAATAATATGAGAAAGGACAGGGGAGAATAGAAGAATAAAACTTGTTGCGCCGTTATCCCAAGTAGAATGGACAAGGACAGGAAGAAGGTGACATAATTATGATCATAATGATCAGAATCTCTTCGTCGAGGTTCGATTAAATCTGTTTCTTCTTGGCAAGCGTACTCCACGAGTGTAATACGTGACTTAGAAAAGTGTAACACCGAATAACACGTCCCCGTAAGTTTACGAATACGAAACACTTAACAACGAATGCACGCTACCACGAAAAACTGAACGCCGTAGCAATGCGATCCCACATCATCGCTTCACATCGGACAAGTTGGGGCAAAGCGCAAGCCTTTTAAGTGTAAAAAAAAACATAACTCTTGTAACTCCGAACGATATAAAAATATTTGAAATGCAGTAAAGCATTTCTTATAAGTGAGCAGTGAGGATAAAATAAATTATAGGTTCCTGTAATTTGGAAGTGTTGAGTAAATTACAGTACCTAACAAAACCTGGCCACAGAACAGCAAAAACCCACTGATATGAATGTTAGAATTGTGGAAAATTTTACATCAAATAATACCTACCACAAAATACAAGGCACGATAATAATATTTTGTGGTCTCTACAATATGTGCTTAAAACTCAACAATTTCAACATTGATATTGTGGTCGAGGGTTCTTATCACAGCGCTGGAAATCCCTGCGTAATACAAAACTGTGACATTGTTTATAAATATCAACTGTTATCGAAATACCTACATTGATAACTTATTCAACTTTTGCTGATTAAATTATTATTTCTACGACGACTTTTGAATGAATGAAGAACATCATTGTCTCTTTACCGCTATCTTGTTTTCAACTATAGGAATTTGCTGTGGGGCTGTGCGGTTTTATTTATTGCAATTTATATGGCAATTTAATCACTATTGACGACTTTTCTTTATCTTAAGTGTGTTCTCGGCTTTAACGGGGTCGTGCACTCAAGACTAGTGAAGGCACCATTCATGGCAAGGTTTGTCTTGTCTTATAACAAGGTTTTTTGCAAGGATAATCACTATAATCTGTGCAGTAAGTACAGGTAGCCGTCTATCAAAGTTTCTTGTGACATTCAGGAGGCTACGGTTGGGACCGAGGGAGGGGCTTTTTAAAGTTCCGGCAACCCGTACGAATTTATTAAAGTTTGCACCATTGATTCGGGCAGTAAGAGTACTCAATAGTGTCTCTAGGCGTTTGGACATATTTTCATGCTCTTTGGCGGAATTCCAGAGGGTGACACTTAGTATGTTGTCCACTGTGTAACTTGTGCTTCTATCCAGACCCGTTACTTCGGACTGGACAATTGCTAATTTATGACTACTTTTGTTAGCTTGGGTCTTACCTGTAAAAACAAATGTAAGTGTTAATGAATAAAATAAATAAATTCATGTGACAAGAGGGTCATCGTTATTTTATCGTATTGATACAATGATTCTTTTATTTCTGTATAAAGTGATTAGTTTGATATATTCTCGTAACCAGTAACGGCATGATCTTTAATAAAATGGACAACATAATATCACGCCTGTAATCCCAGAGGGTTAGGTAGAAGTATACCTAACAAGTACAGTACACCCACATTACGTCAGTTATGTTTAAGTTTCATGTAATAGGGGGCGAGCTTATTGCCATCAACCGGGTACAAATCCTGACTCTGTGGCTGCTACTGAGAAATTCCAGATGGAAAAATCCAATAACTCTTTGCCCGACCCGGGTGTCGAACTTAGTACCTCATGCTTAGCAGTCGAGCTGGAGACCTATAGACCAATGAGGCAAAAATAGTGAATTTAGTGATCATCGCATTAACTGATCTACAGTCTGCTACACAAACATATGCGATGCATATTAGCCATAACAGAATATAGTAAGTAAGTTTAATATATATCTAATTAGTAGTACATAGTTAAGGTGGTTCATTGTTATACAAAAGAGCGCCTCTCGCCATCAAACGTAAAAGTTTGGCGAGTTTAGTCTTAAGTAACACCTCTTTAATGTAGGTAATTACTTTAAATAAATAAAAAAAAAAAAAAAAAAAACTTTCTGTTCTATTAACTTAAAAACTAAAACAAATAGAAAAGTTTGCGGCCTTTTCTTTTACGGGACTTAGGCTAACTTAATAGCTAAGTAGATATAACATAAAATGGCACATGGACTCAGCGATCATAGTGCCGATAGTCGTATCGGCCAATGGCGTAATTGCCAAGAGCCTCGACCAATACCTGATGAGGCTCTCGCTAGGCAGCTGGATCAAGGGCTTGATTCATAAAGCGGTAATCCTGGATACGTCTCGTATTGTTAGGAGGTTCTTTTCTCTGGAGCCCTGACCGCTGGTAGCTTGGACACTGTTCTCGATACCGGTGGCATACAATCTTTTTTTAGAAGGAATATTTAAAAATGTAACAAAGTTATGTAATAAAAGAATAAAGGAAATTAAGTAAGACATCCATAAAAATTGATTATTCCACCGATAAGTAAGGTTTGTAAGTGTGTGGTTAAAAACGTAGTAGCCAATCACAAATGTAATCTTACTACACGAGATGTGAATCTAACCGTGAATGGCCACGATACACGTGTGAAGTTTTATTGGAAAACTACACAGTACTTAGGGCTTGTATTGTGGACTAATGTAGCGGAATATCGGTGAATACGTTGTTTGATTCTTATACACGTGGTATGAGAAAGTGTGAGTACAAATACTGTTTAGATTTCAAAGCCATAACTTTTGTAGATTAAGGAATGGATAAACGATTTAAAGAAAGGCCGTTTTGGCACTAATATGCGTGGTTCTCATGTGAGTTGACCAAGATTATGTCTGAAGAGACTATGACCTCTGAGTTTGTTCGGCTGTTTGTTCTCAGAGCCGTCAGGTACGCTGCTGCTCTCAAAAACCCTAGCTGAACAGCACGATGCACCTATACTCAGACACTGTGTCCGGTGGCTTGTGCGTCAGTGATGTTTATATGTGTGTGTGATTATTTAATTAATTAATACTAACCCTTAATTGATAAGTTTATTTTTGTACTAACCAGTGGACCAATGTTGTCAAATTAAATAAATAAATTATTATTATTATTAAAACGTTAATGGAGCCATCGTTAGGAAACCGGCACGTCCTAGGATAACAACGACAAAAATAAAACGAAACCAAGGGAAATACACCAATCCGTTCTTATTCTTCGCTTCAAACGCGGATTATGTCCTAAATCCTTTTGGCACCTTTGCCTTTTCCACATTTGATTGAAAATTGAAATTATTCACTAATTGTCGGTCGTTTCGTACCTCGTTGGACATTGTTTGAAGTATTACAACATCTCACGTCTCAACATTTTCATCATCATCATCATCAGCCTATATTGTTCCCACTGCTGAGACGCAGGCCTCCTCTCTATGAGAGGGAATAGGCTGTAATCCACCACGCGGGCCCAGTGCGGGTTGGTAGATGTCACATGTCTTCGAATTTTTTAGTTCTAGGACATGCCGGTTTCCTCACGATGTTTTCCTTCACCGTTTTGAAAGCAGCGGTGATGAAATAAATAACACAAAGTAATGCGCCTGCCTGGGTTCGAACCTACGACTTACTGCTCGTAAGTCGGGCTGCTACCACTGGGCCACCGCTGCTCAACATTTTACAGACTACGATAATTGTGATCATAAAACCCGCCATACCTTCAAATCTTAAAAATGCATTGCACATTCAAAATGTTGTCTGCCACCAATCCAATGCAAGGCATTTAAGAGGTCCTTCGACCATCATGGTTTCCGAAGGGAAAGAAAAAGCAAACCTTATTTACGTACCTATTAAATCGATTTTGGTAACTGACCACGCAAAATGCGTGAGAAACCTTCACTTCTGACAGCTCTTCCGTAGAACTGAAGGCCATCTGGTAAGGACAGTAGGAACACTGTAACCGAAGCCGATTCAAAACTGCCTATGGGTTTATAACATGTCAACATCTGCCTAGCATTTTCCTATGTTGGGGTCGGCTTCCAGTCTAACCGGATGCAGCTGAATATACTCGAACGTTCGAGTGTTTTATATGGAGAGACTACCTATCTGAACCCCCTTGGTAAGACTGGTTGTCAGTCTTTCCGGCGACTGATTACCTGTAATGATTGTCAAAGATCTACAAATGGCAGCCTGGAACTACGGCTTTACATGCTGCGAGGCACAGAAGAATCTCCGTATGTAATGGGTTGTCGCTCATCCAAGGACCAAACTAGCCAAGCACGGCTTAATCTTACGCACGGCATAACTACACGATTTATAACATGTACGAAATAATAATATTCATAAAACACAACATCCAATCTGGGAAATACGACAAAAAACCATCTACATAAATTCCATGTCCACCTCGACGAACAACCTTGCAGTCTGTTGTCTATTACATCATGGCACTGCACAATAGCGGTTTTATTCGATTAGTTTGTTTAAATCCCACGTCTGATGCGTCATGCGACAGTTAATGCTCAAGTCACACCGAAGTGGCAGCTCGGTGGCTGGCAGTTTCACAGCGATACTATGCATTTCCCAATGGAGATAAAGCTTAAAATGGTTTGACAGTGAAACTGTCGCTCGCACAGGCTGCGGTGTGAGTTGAGTCTGAATGTAAACGTGATGGACGAGGCATGTGGTGAATTGCTATTGTTTTGCTTTTTAAGGCAGACTGTGTGGCTTCTTATAAGTCCATAGCTAAGTTAATGCATGCAATTTGGCTTGAGGCCACTTTTATTCTCTCTAAATTTGAAGTTGAGGGCGTGTGATCGGGGCATTCCACGTTTCATTTGCCGATAAGCGGTCTCCAGGACTCATATGCCACACTGGCTATCGGTTCTCGGAGAAATGTGCAACATCAGCTGGCTGACTCTCCAAGTTACAACAGCTGATAGATTTAGCATACGGCTGAATTTTATTTGACGCGGGGTGCCTCCTTTTAAACTAAGCATCACAGTGATGATTCAATAATTTTATAGATTTTAAGGTTCAAGTCCAATGGCTTAATTAATTGAACACCATTTTGTAAGTCGTTAAAATTGATCGCAACACTAATTAAAAGTAAGTTTTGAAAGCTGTTTGTGTAGTTATCTAAAATTCTTCATGGATGGATAATGCGCATGATGCAGCAAAAAACTTTGTGCTAACATTTAATTTTGTTAAATTTCTAGCTACTCGGAAATCCCAAACTAAATTCAACCCCGATATAAATATGCTGCAATCGAAATAAATTACCACGTTAAAAACGTTTACCACTAATATAATTATCACGATAAACCCGGGTAAATATCTTAATAAACGATAAAACGACGTAGTTTTTTTTTTCAGATTCACGTGCCACAGACAAACAATTTACGTCATCCTGAAAAACCTTTCTTTTATTGTATTGTAAATGACATAAGAATACCCGCGTTTGCAGGAAAATTGAGAAAAACCCCGAGATTTCTTTGAGTTATTCCTTTGTTAGTTAAAGTCACGCGATTTCTTTTAATTAGGTTTTACGTGAAGTCTCGTGCACGTGTTTTTGCATTGTCCATCGTTTTTTTCATATTGAAACGGATCCGATCAATATATATTTTACATAACATAATTGTGTACCTATTGTATACTCACGATTTGCCAGTATAAACTCTTGTGAAACTGATGTGGTTATACTTATGATGCCAAATATTATTAATGCTGACAGACTGACCTCTTTCCTTACCTAGACCGTACTGACCGTGGTATACGAACGTATTTTTTTGAAGTGAAAACTTCTCACTTTTGTGATCGTTAAAAAATGCTAAACTCGTGTCAGATCGTCAGATGAAAAATTCGTAAGACGGATTGACATTAGGTTACGAAGGAATTTGAACTTTATGACAACTGTCATTGAGTTTGGGTTTCCAAAACTGGATAATAATCTTATGCACAAACACAACCTTCGGTTTCTCCAAAGAGGTATTTTGCAATATTTATTATATTGTTCTGGTTTCGTTTGACCCCCCATCACAGAGTCCGTGATCTAACTATATATAGAAAAACTCCAAGAGGTTAACAGCTGTTTGTAGGGCTTTTCTTTATAATAACTTATTTTCGTCCTGTTTTGTAATGTTATGGAATTTATCCCTAAACATAACAATACAACACCTAAACAGAGGACGTTTTAAATGTTGTCCATTGTTGTTGTTATTATTGAAAACAATGCGATTTCGGGGTTATTGTTATTTGAATAAATAGTTTAGTACTATTCCTACATTGTTTGATTGTATTTACCCAGGAGCTCTTATAACATAATAGTCACCATTGCATAATAAATTTTAACAATTAGACGTAATAATGTCGTCATCGCTTCGGCCAGTTAAATCCCTTATATTATTTAAATTAGTCGTCAGCTCCAGTCAATTGAGAGCAGCGGTGGCCCAGTGGTGGCAGCCCCAACTTAGGAGCAGTAAACCGTGGGTTCGAACTCGAAAAACGGTGAAGGAAAACATCAAGAGGAAACCGGCATGTCCTTGAACTAAAAATTCGAACACATGTGACATCTACCAACCCGCACTGGGCCCGCGTCGTGGATTACAGCCCACTCCCTCTCATAGAGAGAAGGCCCGTGTCCCAGCAGTGGGAACATTATAGGCTGCTGATGATGAGTCGTCAGCTCCAATTATAAAGGACGTTGGCAGATGTGTCCAACGTCCTTATAATTGGAGCGGAAGCCTAATTTCACCCAGAAACTAGCTTGTGGGCGCCAGATAAGGATTCGCTCCATGTTAAACACTCGTATTCAGCTGCAACCCGGTTAGTCTGGAAGCCTACCCCAGCATAGTCTGGAAAGGGCTAGGCACATTAAAAAAAAAATGTTGATCAGAATTTCGTCGTTCGCTTCGCGAAAATTACTCCTAATTGATTGATGGTAAATATGTATAATAACAACGCCAATAACATCAACGACGCAGTGACTCAACAATAAAAAAATAAAATAATCATCCAAATCATCATCTGCCTAGCCTTTTCCCAAACTTTCTTGGGGTCGGCGTCCAGTCTAACCGGATGCAGCTGAGAACCAGTATTTTACATGAAGCGACTGCCTATCTGACCTCCACAACCCAGTAACTTGGTAATACGATACCCCATGGTAAGACTGGATGTCAGACTTTTAGCTTCTGACTACTCGTAACGACTGTCAAAGATCTACAAATGACAGCCGGGACCAACGGCTTAACGTGCTTTCCGAGGCACGGAGGAAACTGGCAGGTATGTAATTATGGTCACCCATCCACGGACCAACCTCGGCAAGCACGGCTTAACCTTAAAGATCAACCTGTGCCGCTGTTATTATTTAGCCACGAGCTCCTCCAACTACAAAATCACCCGAATGTGTAACAGATATTTTTAATCACCTGTCACTTCCATTCGAATAAACAATGTAAATACGACTCATTGTGAAAATATCATATTATTATATGTTGACCGATGTAATTTGATACCTCAATGTGATGGTATTTGTAAGGGCAATCTGTCAAATTTAGTACATTTTTATTGTATTTCCACTTTAGCCACCAGCTAAGTTAAAATGGTCAGTCTGTCAACAAAATAATTTGAGACAGTCACGAGGCGCCTTTCTAAGTGCAAAGCCAAAGTAAGTATGTATTTAAATAATAATTAAAGTGCAATTATCACCCGTATTGGTAAAACCTCAAGGACTATGTTATTTTTAATCAACGGTAAATCAAAGTTTGTTCAGGAAATGCTGCCAATTTACTGTCAAAACATTCAGCTCGTCTCCGAGCCTTGGTGTGAAGTTTCGCAGAAATTGTTATTATGAATCTGAAAAAAATATTTCCAATTTTTCCAATTTATTTTTTATCATTTCCAAGTTTTCAAATGTTCGATGTCGGTCAAGCTCAATTTCTACTTCTAGTTGGTTATATAACATCACGCCTGTAATTCCCGAAGGGTTCGGCAGAAGTGTAGTTAATAGAACATCCACTTTTCGCCAGTTATGTTAAAGACCCATCTAAAAGGAGGCAAGCCCATTGTCATCAGTTGGGCACAAATCTAGAGTCTGCTGCTCCTGAAAAATTCTGATAAAAATTTGCTCTACCCCGGAATCGAACCCCAGATTTCGAGCTCAACAATACGACCACCAACTACCACTACCACCACTAGACTTACGAAGCAGTCTAGTTTGTTTAAAAACTATGTTAAAAAGAAAATAAAAACAAATTATATTTCTAGTTCTTATAATTTTTTTCTTTTTTTCTATCTTCAAGGTTTTCTTTTACAATAGGCCAGTATTAACAACATTCGGATTCATCGCTTTATTTAAAAATAAATATATAAATGAACGGTGCAACAATTTTTTTTTTTTTAACTTGCAACGACGTAATATGTCGTATATACAAGGTGTTGTTTTGCATTCTCGTCAAAATTCAGGAGGTTGTCACAATGCACATATACAATCAAATAAAATTACGGTACCTAGTTAATTATTAATAAACACTGATTTTTTTGGTTGATTATGTTTGTCAGTATTTCAGAATAACCCCCTTAACGTGGTTTAGGGAATTAGAAATTATTGAATAAACGTTTGAGATTGTTTGTAAGTGTGGAAGCGAGGTTATAGGGAGAGTATGAGACGGCCCGCGTTTAAAACACGGGTGGTTCACACTTATCGATTTCCGTAAATAATAAAATAAATAAAAATTACCTACCCATATTATTATTGATTCGGGACGAGAATCATTAGCATAATTACCTCCTTGAATTTGACGAGGATGCAAAACAACACCTTGTATACATATATTATAAGTATATTTTTCTTTCAGTATAATTTAAAAGAGTATTATTGTGATTGCAAGTTGCAACAGGCTATTATATTTGTCTGACCTTTTTATTGCATATCAAGCTCACAATTCAATTAAAAATCACAGCTTCAAACTAATTAGGAAAACCCTAAGTCTAGACGTCTAGACTCATAATACCACTATATATATGCACTTAGCTAGAATGTATACAAGTTAATCCAAACAGGGGTACGTGAAATTGGTTGGTTCGCTGGATTGAAGAGCGATTTCTGGATTTGAATCCTGTTTCCTGAGTTACGCAAACTATTGTTGGGAATATTAATTAGTCTCTAAAAAACTGTCATATCGGAAGTGCGATATTGGGATTCCCTTTGCCAGAAAGTCGTCAAATAATTAGAAAGAAAGAAAATTGATTTTATTTGGCATTAATAACACCTTAAAAATTATACAAAATAAATAAACAAACATGACAAATAATGCCAAAAGGTCCTCAGCTCAGCATAGGATGAAAGTTTGTATGGCAGATCTTTATTTTTTCTGATGTGAAATTCCATTGGGAGCAAACTCAAACTCAACTCAAACTCAAAGCATTAATTTCAATTAAACCATTACAGGCACTTTTGAAAGTCAACAAACAAAAAAAAACGCGAAGCTACAGTCCCAGGCACAAGGCATAATAACTTGTGAAAGTACTGTAGTTGCCCATTGTCCGTACGTAGATCTCTATGGAGAAGAATAGGCAAGAAACTCCATGGATACTTTTATAAATCAAAATATGTTACAAAATCTTGGTTACATCATTCATGTTAAGAATTACAAATCAGTGAGAACGATGTAGAAATACGGGCAAGTTAAGAGCGTCCAGAGCAAAATATTAAATCAGTAATTCAACAATAAAGTAATTAAAATAAACCGTGGCAGCTAAGAGATGACCAGTCACAACTGACAGCGCCCGTTCACGAACATGACGCATGTATCAGCCATCATTCAACTCAACCATATTGAAGGGAACTAAATGACCCGACACACCCGCCCCCATCAGCGTGACATTTAAGTGAGCATGACATTCACTCAGCTCAGCTTGTATATCATATCTGTCGGAATGTCCGTGTACTATATAACTTATACTCTACGTATCTTTACTACGTCGATATGTTATGAAAACATTTGATCTCGTATCGACGCCCATTATTTGGGCAGGTGCTGCAACACAATGGGTCTGGCCAGATAACCTCTGACAAAGGTTTGAGGAATGCAAAAAGAAACTGACAACTTTAAGCAAGACGATCATCTGTTGTTAAAGAGTTAAACAAAAGACCAAGGAGGTGAGATGCAGTAAGAGACGTTAAGCATTGATCTGAAAGTTGAAAATCCACTGTCACTTTTATTTCCCTCACCACATTTTAAATTTCCAGCCGAAGTAAAATTGTCCTTTATTAGTTATGTAAAAAACGTAGCTTTTTCATTTTTTTTTCATAATCATAATATAATTTCCTTCTGAAGGCATTAAGTACTAAGTTCTTTTAATCTACTGTCCGATTGCAGATAAGGCGTCTCATTTGCTCGTTTATCATTTATTGACAGTTCATTGTCAATGGCAACTTAGGATTGCACCAAGAGTATGCACGGCACATGAAGGTCTTCGTCATCATCATCATATCAGCCCTGAAGCACCCACTGCTGGGTATAGGCCTGCCCTTTTTTCTGCCACACTCCCCGGTTCTGTGTGTCCCGTCCCTTATCCTGTGTGTTGATGTGTGTGTATTTTGCGCGACTTTGACGATATCGTCGGTATTGGCGGGTTCAATTCTCAGGTCGGGTGTTTTTAGATTTATCCTTCAGGGTTTTCTAATAAGTTAAAAATAGTAATAATTATATATATATCCCATAAAAATTAGTTCGGCTTTGTTTATATGGGACTGCCGGCCTAGCATGACCGCCGTAGAAACGAGCTATGTCTACGGAAGAATCGACAATTTGACAGATATTTCTATCGTCCCAAGCATGGCGATATTAAGAATGTAGAAAAGAAATGTTTCTTTTCTTCAGTCGACACAAGTCTACAACGTCAAGCATGACGACCATATTTTCTCTTCTTTTGACATTTGGGGGTAGAAACATTACTTCTGACAAATGTAAAAAAAACTAAATACGAGAAATACGTTTCGTGGTTGCGTTGAGTTACGTTCAAAAGGTTGAAATGTTATGTAAAATATTTAGGTTTAATTTCGCGAAAAAGATCCAGGCCTGGATCCAGGATGCAGCAACACCATCCCGCCCACGAAAAATGAAAAACTCGTGCAATTGGCAACTTTTTTTTGTTAACTTAACGTAACCTTTTAACTTTCCATAGCAACGTCCCCGTTGCTATGGAAAGAATTTCTGTCTATGTCTTCGTAGAAACGCGAGTCGACGGTGCGCGCCATGCTCGGGCAGAAGAAATGACAAGTTGTAAAGAAAAGATTTCTTGTCATTTCTTGGTAGAATAGAT
Source organism: Cerastis leucographa (assembly GCA_963082945.1). Taxonomy (NCBI): domain Eukaryota; kingdom Metazoa; phylum Arthropoda; class Insecta; order Lepidoptera; family Noctuidae; genus Cerastis; species Cerastis leucographa. The sequence goes on along the minus strand of OY720353.1, from coordinate 5,893,227 downwards.
ATAGAACGGTCATGCTAGGGGGGCTGGCTAAATATTGTCTAACTGCACAATCCAGAATGTCTTCAAGATTTATTGATGATATGAATTATGCATGAACTAAGCATGAGGTATGAGAAACAGGGTACGAAAAACTCCTCATTCTATTCTAATATTATAAAGTGGTAACATTTGTACATCTCTGTCTAACCCTTCGGGGCTAACAGGAGTGATGTTATGTTATGGGCTAAGTATTTGTTTGTATTTTTGTAAGTAGTGCGTATTTTTCACAAATCAATCACAATCGGAAAGCTACATTATCCCCGAGTGACATACACTAAATTTAAAACGTTCTCGTGGGTTAATTTCCGTACATAACGCATAAAGCCGAGAGCAAAAGCTAGACATTTATGGAAAAGCGAGGATCCTTCACGAAACTGGTGTTGTGTTTGTGTCTCTTACAATGTTTGCTCGATGTCGCGATGCGATGCGTCGGTATTTTCTCGTTAGATCGCAATTTGGTTGATAAACAATGTGTGAAATACTCACCTCATTCGAAATAGCCACAACATCCCACGCCCAGAGTAATGTTTGTAAACTATTTGTTGACAACCCATCACTCACTAGCAGCTGTAGTCCGTGGAATTGACATGTCATTGTCCTAAATATAGGCGGCCATTTTGTTATTAGAGCAGTAGTTGCCCGTTTGACGTTGACAGGGGGCACTGTTGGTAAACATTTGAGAAATGCGTTGAAAAAAACAAAAAAGACGGTGTTACTTCAGCTTTTCTAGCAGACCATCAAACAGAAAAACTTTATCCATGGGATTACCATCGAAATCGATAAAAAAATCAGCGGGCCAGTACAACACAAAAGTATGAGACAGCGGTTTTTTTCGCGATTTCGATGGATAACTTGTGTTATTTCTTTTGTTATCATTTCGTAACAGCCGCACGGGTCGATCTTTAAGGTAAAGCCGTGCTTGCCGAGGTTGGTCGGTGGATGGGTGACCATAACTACATAACAAGATTCCTCCGTGCCTCGGAAAGCACGTTAAGTCGTTGGTCCCGGCTATCCTTTGTAGATCTTTGACAGTCGTTACAAGTAGTCAGAAGCCAAAAGTCTGACATCCAGTCTTACCAAGGGGTATCGTATTACCCAAATACTGGGTTGTGGAGGTCAGATAGGCAGTCACTTCATGTAAAAATACTGGAACTCACCTGCATCCGGTTAGACTGGAAGCCGACCCCAAGATAGTTTGGGAAAAGGCTAGGCAGGTGATGACTTTGTGTAAATTATTTTGTTATCATTGCTCTCAAATCGGTGAAAGAAAATATCAGGAAACCGACATGTTCTAGAACCAAAAATTAAAGATTTTTGGAACCAATTCACGCCGGGCCAGGGTTTTATATTATGACCCTGCTTTCTGGGACAGTAGAATTATGTTATGCTGTGGCTTATGTTGTTGAAAACAAATCTATTATTTATTTGGGTAACCGTGACCCATGCGATATGCAATACAAGACAAAAACAATGAAAAAGGTTGTGTTCCACTTATCGTGGTTCTAAAATAGTGGAATATTGATCAACACAACCATGTCACAAACTAATAAATATTACCTGCTTATTTACGTTTAAATAGGTATGAGATTGGTACGTGGTGGCTTGGCCATGCTAATACCATTCTTACTAGCAGTAGTAACACGGGCAAAAAAACACGATGGGGAAATTATAAGTCACCGTTTTCCGTAAAAAATATTAAAATTATGAAAAGTAATATCTTTTCACAGTTGGTGGCAGAAAGTAAAAGACTGTAACATAACATACCAAAACGCTTTTAATTCTGTTAGGGTTAGGCAGAGGTTTACTAATAGCACACCTACATTTCGCCAGTTACGTTTAAGTCCCATGTAATAGGGGGCGAGCCTATTGCCATCAACCGAGCCCAAATCCAAACCCCGTGGCTGCTACTGAGACATACGTGATGAAAAAACCCAATAACAATTTGTCCGACACGACAAGGCTGAACCTAATACAACTAATGGCGGAAATATACTTACGTGTCGTGTCGTGTCGTAACGCGCCAGAAGCAAATCGGTTTCATACATTTAATATGGTTAGGGACATATTTGCATGGCGTGTCGTGTCGCAACGATGTATGAAACCGAATGCTTCTGGCGCGTCACGACACGACACGACACGTAAGTGTGTAGCCGTCTTAAATCGTTGTTGTGTTGGTTTATAGTGTTAATATTGTAGTACTATAATTTTATTGTTCATGATTTGTAATAAGTAATAATGTCACTCATAACTATAATTATATTAATTATACTTATATTGCTGTGCCCTAACAGAGTCCATAACATTGGTCTTAGCTTTAAGCCTTTTATAACACCTTTAAAACATTGTGGAACGCAATTAAATGAATATGAATATGAATAAATCTCGAATTTGCAACCATTCCATTCTACCTTTTGTTTTTGCATTGTCTCTTTTTATACATTTTAATAATAGCACCTATTCTGTTTGTTTAGAAAAAAAACAAGATTCACATTCCCACACAATATGAGGTAAGTTTACCTCAAAATAAGTTATTTAGTGACTAACAAAATACCTTTAATAGTGAACGGTGTGGAAATTATAACAATAGAATGGTGACACCAGTTGAATGTCATCTGGCGACATTTTAGTGATGTCACCGTAAAACTGTAATTACCGTTAGATTACAATCTATCTCGCGAAATTGTAAACTGTCGAAAGATTGTGAATAGGGGTGAAGACTGGGTAAAGAAAACGAAATTCTATTTTGTCAGTCAGACAGGTAATACAAAAATATTAGACACGTATTTTTTGTTTTATCAAAATATCAAAAAAATACTTAGTTAGAACTCATTAAAGTTGGAGAGTGGGGGCTCACTACGTCACAAGTAGGTATAAAACTTACCTACATGTGACGTCAAGCGCCATTACAACTCAATATCTCTCCGTAATTTTATGACCACGTGAAAAATGAAAAAATACGTGTCCAATACTTTTCAATAATCGACTTGACAGACAAATAAAATAAAATTGTGATTACCCCCTATTGTAACATACTGCTTGCAATTTAATGCGTTATTTTTCGGTAAATTATATATTTCATTAGATTTCTTTTGATAATATTTACACTGTCGGGTATTGCGCCTGTCTATCAACAAAACTCTAAAATACCAGTTATTGTTAAGCAGGATGAATTTATCATAAAGTTATAAATTTATGATAAATTCATCCTGCTATATTCTGCTGAACAGTAAAATACTCCCTACAATGGGTAGGGAGTATGTTACTGTTCACAATCCTTCGACAGTTTACAATCTCGCGAGATAGATTATAATCTAACGGTATTTACAATTTTACGGTGACATTGACAGTGACATTCAGACGGTCGGATTTAAAGATGGAGTCGACATTTTTGTCTGAAATAATATTTAAGCAGGTAATACATAGTTTTATTCTGTTTTTGTTAGATAATTGTTGCGAAGACCAGTATATAATAGAGGAGCTCGTGGCTAAATATTAACAGCCGCCCGGTTCGATATTTAAGGTTAAGCCGTGCTTGCCGAGGTTGGTCCGTGGATGGGTGACCATAATTACATACCGAGTTTCCTCCGTGCCTCGGAAAGCACGTTAAGCCGTTGGTCCCGGCTGTAATTTGTAGATCTTTGATAGTCGTTACAAGTAGTCAGAAGCCAAAAAGTCTGACATCCAGTCTTACCAAGGGGTATCGTATTACCCAGTTACTGGGTTGTGGAGGTCGGATAGGCAGTCGCTTCATGTAAAATACTGGTACTCAGCTGCATCCGGTTAGACTGGAAGCCGACTCCAAGATAGTTTGGGAAAAGGCTAGGCAGATGATGATGATGATGTTGCGAAGACCAGTATGTTTCTAGTTTCTAAAAGAAATAGAAGGGCTGTGATTTATTTTTTGTCTATTTTACATCACGCCTCTGTAATCCCCGAAGGGTTAGGCAGAGGGGTACCTAATAGTACACCCACAAATCTAGACTCCTTGGCTGCTATTGAGAAATTTCTGATGGAATAACCCAATAACACTTTGCTCGACCTGGGAATGAAACCCAGAACCAACGAGGCATTTAAAAAATCGATAAGAATATTTAGTTCCTATGCAATACTATTTATTAACAGTAACTATCGCAGTAGTAAACACAGACAATTTAATCACTGCATTAGGTATACCTAACTTACGCCATTGTCGAAGTCAGACTGACTTCCAAAAATGTCAGACTGATTTATTAATGAATGAGACTACTATGGATTTATTCTTCGACAGAACACAAATAAAATAGTGATAAACTACAAAATCGAAAGTAATTGTCATCATTCCCTTGCTCTCGTCGGTCGACAATTTAACTGTCTTGGATCCCGCAACGCAAGAAAAGAATAGCAGTAGGAAAAAACATAATTGCACGACAATTTTATTTTAAATTTTTATTTTGGGTTTCATTGTTGATTTATTTATTTTTATTTTATTTGAGTTTTTTGTAACCTTATTGGCTTTCGACCAAATTTGTACACCAGCCATGGTCAAACATATTGAGCCAAAGAAGACCTTCAAACACATATTTAAGCATCATACTATGTATATTATCTACATCTCGATGAGGTGAATGCATTCGTCGAACGTAACACTTTATACCGCGGTGATCCGCCCCATTATGACGTACGCTTGCGTCTTGTACGCTCACACCAAGCCTGAGTACATCCATAGGATGCAAATTTTACAGAACCGGTTCTTACGTAGAGTCACGGGAGCCCCTTTTTATGTCCGTAATGACCGTCTACACGTAGACCTTAGAATGCCCACCGTCCTTCAGTTTATGAAACGTCTTTCGAAGCGTTTCTTCGATAACGCCATTAAACACCGTAATCCCCTGATCGCAGCGGCCGCCCGTTACGAGCCCTCGCGCATTAGTACAGTACGCCGTCCTAGGCATACCCTCGTCACTCCAGATGATACTATCACCCTCCTTCAGGAGAGTAGCAAAGAGACTAGCACTCTTAAAAAGTTCCGACTCAAACCGCCGTCTTTCCGACCTCGCCGTCGAGGTCCGTCGCGACGTCCCGGTCCATGCCCTCCCCGACCCTCGCTCGAGCCAGCCCGCGATGCTGTGCCAGTAGTTTTAAATCAGCCCCTAAATAATGATACCATTCAGATCCAGCCTGTCCCCATGCAGTCCTCCCCCAGCGACGCCCTAAGCCGAGGTTCGTACCCTAAGCGTGCAGTCGCTTAGTTTGTAAGTTTTTATGCCCTGGCTGGAGGCCTTACTCTTAAGGCACCCACAGGATAGTCCAGTTAAGCAGACGACAACCTCATAGGTTGAACTGCGAGATGCCATTAAAAAAAAAAAAAAATATTATCTACACATGGTTTTGCAAATAAATGTATCTTTATCTTTCACTTCCCTCCATATCAGCGGACGGAGACAGAACGAAACAAGGCCAGTAGGCACAAAGAGACGTTGTTTACAACTGGGATAAGCCCAGTTGCCTAGCAACACGGATAAATATTGTCATTAATATTAATTGGTTCTAAGTTGTGAGCTGTTATATTTGATTCCAATAATAGGTATGGCAAAAACGCTTGAACGCATGAAAATTTGTGCTAGTTTCCCCAAGGTCCGTATCTATACATCTATACATACATACATACTACATACAAATAAATAAAATTGAAGTGTCTGTTTGTAATATTAAAATAACTGTTTTTACTACATGCATATGAACATGTACATATACCAAAATTTTTTTTTTTACAATTTTTGTCTGTCTGTCTGTTCCCGCGAATCTTTGGAACGACTGGATCGATTTTGACGTTCACTGGCAGATAGCTGAAGTAATAGGGAGTAACTTAGGCTGCTTTTAATTTAGAAAAATAAATAATAAGTAAAATAAAAATGCAAAAACGAAAAAAAAACTAATAACTTTTTTGTTAAATTCCACGCGGACGAAATCGCGGGCACAGCTAGTAGTAAATAACTCCGGATGTAACTTATACACTATTCAAATAATATTGCGTTCATTCTGCCAAAGACTAGACTTGGAAATTGCTTTTGCTACGTTCAAATAAAGACAACTACATACAAGAACATTAAATCTAAAAATACTTTCTACGTCTTACATCTCCCAGCATCCTGGATATATCCTCTCATCATAACTCAGTATGACACACCCTCGGACCTCGAGACCGTTGGGTCAAAGTCGCGCTGGAAATAGATGCAGGATGCAGACAGACCCTGATAGTTGGATAGGGCTGGCAGAAGTTGAATTTCTAGGTTTTGTTTTAAAAAAGATAAATGAAAAAAAAAAAAACTTTAACAACTCACAATTCGAGTAAGTAAACAATAAGCAGTAGAGGTAGTCAATAACACTTTGCCCAGCGCACTTTGAGCAGCGGTGGGCTAGTGGTGGCAACCCCGACATACGAGCAGTATGCCGTGGGTTCGAACCCAGGCAGGCGCATTACTTTGTGAAATTTATTTCATCACCGCTGCTCTTAAAAACGGTGAAGGAAAACATCGTGAGGAAACCGGCATGTCATAGAACTAAAAATTCGAAGACATGATGTGACATCTACCAACCCGCACTGGGCCCGCGTGGTGGATTACAGCCAATTCCCTCTCATAGATAGGAGGCCTGTGTCCCACCAGTGGGAACAGCCGGGACCAACGGCTTAACGTGTTTTCCGAGGCATGCACGAAGGAAACTCGTTCCAGTATTCCACTGCTAGTCGAAGTAACCTTCTTTAGGTCACGAGACGATCCATATCATCTTCAGACAACCTCCAAGCGGAAGATGACGACATCACATCATTTACATTTGCATTAAAAAATCTATCTTATCACGACTGTAATACCTCATCTTTTCCAATGTCACTCTAAAAATAGAAAACAAAGTTATTCAAAAACGTTTTCAGCGAATATCTTAGGTTAATTTTCAGCCAATAAGTCACCGTATGTGACTATATAAGACACCTTCATGCTAATATAGAAACGGGTCTGTACCCTACTTAATGGCTGTGAATAACGGACAGAAAAGAAATTATTCATGAAAATAGTCCCGTGAGTTCTAAATACATGAATTTGAAAATGTATCAAATAAAGATCAAAACATACTTAATATACGTGCGTCAGAATCCTAATCCTAACTAATTTAAATTATAAATGCTAAATTAAGTTTGTTTGTTACCTTTTCACGACTAAACGGCTGAATCGAATGTTAATGGCATTTGGCAAGAAGATAGATTTCAACCTGAGGAAGGACATAGGCTATATATCATCACGCTACGACCAATAGGAGCGGAGCAGTAATGGAAAATGTTGCGAAAACGGGGAAAATGTGACGCAGACGAAGTTGCGCGGGACAGATGGTTTTTTTTTTTTAAAGCGTACGGATTGTCTTTTTTAATATTGCCAATGTATACATACATTGGCAATACCGTTACGAATACTCTTTGATCTTAGGTAATTAAGTTAGGTAGGGTAGGTAGAGCATATCTCCAAGAAACTGCAGCAATATAGCTCGACGCTTAATATAGGATTTATCCATTAGATTTAACATAAAGACCAGTATCTACCTTCCATATTAGGAACATGCAATCCGCGTTTACCTCGATCTCAAAAAAGGTCTTTAATCAATGCAGCTGATCAATTCCACGTTTTTCTGTTTCTAAGCCATAAATTATACAAACCGATTCAAATATGCTTTTTTTATTGTTATTTTACTGCCATGTAGTTATGTAAACGGCTGATATATAACGCATTAAAGTTTGTACCTTATATTGCAAAGTTTCTGTTATCTAATCTCGTTTCACATCTAGTAAAGAACGGTTTTTGTGTAAGCTGAAGTGGCAATAGAACCGATGACCGTTGGGGTAGACGTGTTCTTGAGTGGGGACCGCGAATCGGCAAGCGTAAGGTGGGACGCCCTCAGGCTCGGTGGAGCGACGATCTTCGCAGGGTAGCTGGTAGCAACTGGATGAGAGTTGCCGGGAATCGGGGTAAGTGGCGAGTGATTGAAGAGGCCAGCAGTAGACTGCGGTAGACCGATGATGATGAAAGAACGGTTGTGAAAATGGCACTTTGAAAACAAAAGATCATATTTGTAGAGCGTCATCTCTGTCACTCAAACCTGTGTCTCTTTCTTAAGATCAAGATCATCTTCCTGCCCTTGTCCTATGTTACTTGGAGTCGACGCAACACGTATTTTTCTTTCATTATCCCCTGTCTATCGTTACGCTATCATTTACTCCTATTTCTTTCATAACATTGCTGACAAAATCCATCTACCTTGTTTCTAAAGCGACCGACTTCAGTGAACTGTGGTTATCTAAGCGCTTGAATGACATTTTCAGGAGGGAGCTGTTGCATTCCAAAAACCAAATAGCGACGATAAACTATCGTCTATGGGCTCGTGCACATTGCGACGTTGTTAAAGTGAAACGAACGCGTCACGTTGCGCGTCACGTTGACGTGACGTGCAAATTTAAGTTACCGTGTATTTGACGAAACTCCGAACTCGATCTAATGAAAATCCAAATGAATTTGCGATTTGTGTTTTGGGGTAACGTTGCCGTACCGTACATAAGCACGTCACGTCACGTGACGCGCCGCGACACCGCACCGTTTCACGTTAACGTCGTCGCCACGTGGTGGTGATCTGGACAAGCCGTATGGCCGCACGCAAGAAAAACTATACAGCACTTTACGTCATCAGATAGTGTAAGCTATGTCTGTTCACGTCACATTGAATTCCTGTATGATTTCCAAAACGTTCAATAATGTATTGAGCATTGAGGATCTGACACTCACATAACAGAAACTGTATGTATTTACCGTTTGGCACTTTCCATATGACGGCGCCTTTGCAAAAAGGCTTCATATGATTCATATTACAAACTAAACTGTGACCACAGACGAGAGAGAAGCGGTCTACAATTCTCTCTGGCGGAACGTCAAGTCGTTGCGGGTAGCCATATTGACTTGAGAGGTTGTCAAGGAAGGTGGCGCTTAACAAGGCGTTGACGGATCGCCGACGTCCGTTTTCTTAATCTTATTAAATCTGGTGCCACATATGTGATTCCGATGAGGAGGGTAAGAGCCTTTACATACATTTCACTGATGTAAATAAACATTGCGTACCTATGTTATTTTATTCGCCATTGATTCATTATCGAATTTCATGACTTGTTTTTTAAACACATATTTCTATTTCACGTTTTCTAGCAAAACCAGGTTACACATTAATCCATGATTGTGAATTATTTGACTGTTTAAGATTTCTGAAGATAAGATACTCAACGAAATTATTCAAAAATGCCTATAACGACAGTTTGAAAACACTGTATTTACCAAAAAAGAACACCGATGAAAATATTGTCAATTTGTAATACCCACAAAGATCTGAAACGAGACAGATATTAAAAATCAAATCCAAATAGCTAGTTCTCAAGACATGCCCCCAGAAGCGACACGAGCCGACACGAAATTCATGATTTTAGAATTCTAGATCTTAGCAGTATCTACATGATGCCCCCAAATGAAGCCACAAAAACCAAAAAAAGTCACAAATCTATACAGGTTGTAACGGAAAGGGTGTATACAACCTTAAGGGTGTGCTACAGACCATCAAACTGAACATGTTTCTCAACATAAAAATTTTTTTGCAGCAAAAAAAATTTCAGCATCTTATACATTTGGGTCGAATAGGTATTGTAATTTTCTATGGGGCAGGAGATATTTTTTTTGCTGAAAAATAGGTTTTATGATGAGAAACATGTTCAGTTTGATAGTCTGTAGCACACCCTTAAGGATGTATATACCCTTTCCGTTACACCCTGTATAGAAACATCGTGAAGGTCGAATTTAGGACAATAATTCTGGAGTTACGAGACATCATCATCTGCCTAGCCTTTTCCCAAACTATCTTGGGGTCAGCTTCCAGTCTAAACGGATGCAGCTGAGTACCAGTATTTCACATGAACCGACTGCCTATCTGGGCTCCACAACCCAGTAACTGGGCAATACGATACCCCTTAAAGACCCTTCAGGGTCTAAAAGGGGTATCAGGGGTAGTAAGACTGGATGTCAGTCTTTTGGCTTCTGACTAGGTACTCGTAACGAATGTCAAATATATATAAATGACAGCCCGGACTAACGTCGTAACGTTTTTCTGAGGCACGGACAAAACTCGGTATATAATTATGGTCACCCATCCACGGACCAATCTCGGCAAGCACTGCTTAACCTTAACGATCGACCCGGGCGGCTGTTATTAGCCACGAGCACGAGACATATCGAGACAATGAGGCAGACAGTTTTGTCATTCAAGTCAATGGACGTGTATTGTTCACGTTTGGAAGGCGGTATTTATAGATGACATACTTTTGATAGTACATCGTTGATAAGGATCAAAGAAGGTTGATGGTACACGATGCATAGATATTAAATAGTTGCAGCGTACTAAGGGATCGGACTGGGTAAAGAAAACGACATTCTATTTTGTCCGTCAGACAGGTAATACAAAAATATTAGACACGTATTTTTTGTTTTATCAAAATATCAAAAAATTACTTAGTTAAAACTCATTAAAGTTGGAGAGTGGGGGCTTACTACGTCACAAGTAGGTATAAAACTTACCTACATGTGACGTCATGCGCCATTTCAACTCAATATATCTCCGTAATTTTATGACCACGTGAAAAAAGAAAAAAATACGTGTCTTTTCAATAAACTACCCGACGGACAAAGAAAAAAAAATTGGATTATCCCCTATTGTAGTGAGCATAGGAATCAGAACTCAAGAACAGAAATGCACGCGTAGCATGACCGCCGTAGAAACGGGCTATGTCGACGGAAGAATCGACAAACTGACACATTGTCATTGTCTATCTGTCATCATGTCGATTCTTCCGTAGATAAAACTCGTTGCTACAGTGGTCATAATACGCGTGCTGGTCATATGATGAGAGCCAAGACGGAAAAATGGATCAAACAAGAAACTGAATGGTACCCAAGAAATGGTACAAGACGTAAAAACAGGTGAAAAGGTGTGAGGATGATCTGCCAAAGGCTTGGCGAAGACCTTCTCTGGACAGGAATAAGTGGAGAGAAATAGAGGAGGCCTATGTCGTAAGACAGCCTGACCTGGTAGCTGATTAATTGTTATGGTAAACTACGATTAGAAAATGGTGTTCGTTTAATAAATGTTACTTCTTGGTTATTTGTTGAGAAGGTCAGAGAAAATAAAGGCTCTTCTTATTTTAATTTTTAGGGTTCTCTACCCAAAGGATGAAACGGGACCCTAGAAACGAGAAAAAAAACACTTTTTTTGCTCGTTTTTACGGAACCCGGATATTACTGAGAGTTCGCTGTCCGTCCGTCCGTCTGTCACCAGGCTGTATCGCATGAACCGTGATAGTTAGAATTTTCTACAGATTATGTATTTCTGTTGCCACTATAACAACAAATACTTAAAACAGAATAAAATAAATATTTAAGGAGGCTCCCATACAAAAAAAGTGATATTTTTGCTCGTTTTTATAAATAATGGTACCCTTCGTTCGCGAGTACGACTCGCACTTGGCCCGTTTTTTGTTATATTTTTGTAGTGATGCCGGTTCAAATTGTACAGTTACGAATCCCCATGCAATTCATAAAGTTGCTTTACCAGTTTTACCAGCTACATACTCTTGCACAAAACAGGATGAAACCAAATCAATTCACAAAAAGGAAACATAGGGTAAAACCCGAATATACCGATGTCCTATTACCATAAGCGATAACTGCACAGCACCATACAGAAGCCGGAAATACGTAACTACTGCGTATCAGTTTTGATAAGTTTTTCCTCAAACAATGGGTTTTTTGCCGGCGTAAAATTTTGTTCTTATCAATGAAGGCAGGCGCTGATAACAGGGACCCCTATGACCTTTAGCTATGAAGGATAAAAAGGGAAAGTCCCTGGTTTTTTTTTATTATTATCAATAGGCTCGCGCTTGACCACTATCTCACTTGATGGTAAGCAATGATGTGGTCGACGGTGAAGCACGCTTGCCTAGAAGAAACCTATGCACTCATGACTTAAAGACCCCTAGATTGTAGCTATCGGGAAACACAGACTCCGGATACCAGGCGGTGGGGATTGGTTGAATGAGCAGACCGGAGGACGCTTATCATTATCGGCTTTGTGCCAGGGGTCTGCAAAAAATTAGCACTAACTGGTGGTCCAAGCGTAGATTACCAGTCTTAAAGTGTACTAGGCAAAAACAATATTCCTGGGGCACATTTGCCAAATGCACTAGGTCAGTGTTTCCCAAACATTATTCTGTCATGGCCCGCTAAATGTCACACTAGTCCTTAGTGACTCACTCAATACCTTAAAACCTTTTCCCCTGCTCATTACGTAAAGTAAAATAGATCGGTATCACCTATTTTGTGCGAATGGGAGCAATTTATTCTAAGGTGGACTGATAGAAAATGCCCAAGGCATTAAATTTGCTTTTATACAGTTTTTGACTTGTGCATTAAGTTTTAATTTTTTTTTTTTAATCAAGGCAGAAATGCTGCGACCCGGTATTTTGTTTTTGATGGCCCGGTACCGGGTCGCGACATTACCAGTTGGGAAACGCTGCACTAGATGGACCCGGATCGTCCCGGAATGAAGACTAGCAAAAAGAGAGATCTAGAATTCCTTGGGAGTAATCTTTCCCCAGCCGTGGACTACACACACATACATAACATCACGCCTGTAATCCCCGAAGTGATAGGCAGAGGGTACCCAAATATTACACCCACATTTTGCCAGTTATGTTTAAGTCCCATGTAATAGAGGGCAATTCCTGATGTGAAACCCCATTAGCCCTACCCGGCACTCGACAGGACTTACAGGACCTCATGCTCAGCAGTCGCGATTGGAACCACTAGACTAGACCAATGAGGCATTCAACAAGCCGTAGACAAGTCTCATAATAAAAAAAATGCTTCTTAAAAATGTGTTAAACTAACCAGGGGCATAATCGCAAGACAAATCAAAAAACTGACAGCCCAAAACAACGCCCTTTTCCATGAATCAAAAAAAAAAAGCCCATTTCGTCTAAAAGCCAATATTGAAGCAGGATTGGTCCAGGATCTTAAACAGTACATTGCTTGGTTTCAACATGCCTTAAAACACGTACACGAGGAAGTCATGATACACGTTTGAAAGTTTAACTATACGTTCAAGGAAATCGTGTTGATAACGGTAATTGAATTTTAATTAGTTATAATAATTCTCTTTGGCCTTGACCACTCTATTAATGCGTCCGGCTAATTGTATCTGGTGAAGCGGATCCTGACTGGTGACACGTGGCTGGTGTAAGATTTTGGCTAAAACTATTATAATTAATGTTGTAATTTTTATTGCAGGTCAAACCTTTTTTTGGCCAAGATTTTATGCGCCGATATAACACACTATTGTAAAAGGTTTTGGCTTATGTTTAACATAACACCAGATAAAGTAAATATAACCTTAAAAAACATTTTTATACTGCCTAAAATAGTAAATGATCACCAGAAATAGTAAATGATCACCAGAATTAAAAACCTGAAAATCACAGCTCCGAACTAAGGCGTAGTCGACGGAGCCCCACTACGCGGGGCTCCTATTTCTCTCTGCAGGGTTTAAAGTAACCTAACACGAAGGGGATGTCGCTCGCTCCGCTCGCTCACTAGACCCCGCCATCCCCTTCGAACCTAACCTGTCCGAGTCGGGGTGCCCAATATCCCGAGCTCGCTTTGCTCGCACTTGCTTCCTAAGTTCTTCTTGCCACAAAATTTGGTGATCATTTACTATATTTGGTGATCATTTACTATATTTGGTCTTTGAATACAATTTTTTTGGTGTTTAGTATTTTTTTTTGGGTAACGTAGCTTAGGATCTCAAAGTATTTTTTGGTGCTCATTAAATTTAATGCCAATGGTTTTTGGTAACATAGTGACAGCAGCACATCGACTCCTAAATCACAGGACCTCCAAGTTTCAGAGTCAGGGTTTACTCTATCTGTAAGACCTTTAATTCACTGAAATTCATGTGACCTGGTAAGTTTTGTTGTTCTTTAGATTTTTGGAGGATTGGCACATCTTGCCGAATTTTTTTGTGTCTTCACCACTTTTTCAGCAACGTTCGAGAATTTCGTGGTAATAAGATTAGCTGGATCATTAATATGTCAATCAAGCATCTTGGTCTATTGCAGTTCAACTGCTTGGCGTAGACTTGTCCCCAGTTCCATCATAACACGCTATTCTCTCTCTACCTTATCTATTCAGTCCATCCTTGCCACTTTTTTAAAGTCGGGTCCTCTTGGTAGGTAGGTAGCATCCTACACTATGCTTAATGAATTCTCCGCGCTAGGACTTGTCTACTGCACCGACTGTCGGTTCATTGATTGACATGGCCGGCCCTCTTCCACTTCAGCTTTCTAACCCTTCAAGCTAAATCTGTGACTCCGGTTCTTTTGAGGATCTTATCATCAAGAAACCCGAAGCAAGATAGTTTTTTTTCAAGATGTGTATATTCCTCAGTCCATATTCAAGGTCAGCTGTTATGGTCCTTTTTATCCTCAAATACTTCGCCTGTCTGAAGATTATTTTTTCTGGAGACAAGGTCAGAACTGATAAAATCATTCAGACTATGCAGGAAGACATCGTCGTTGGCCAGATAAGGACCAGACAGGATAATAATAAAATTGTCTTCTACGCAGCAGACCAGATGATGACCATTTATCACCCACACAGCATCTCTAATCAGTCATCTTCACAGCCCTATCAAAGAACAATCTCAGTTTATATTTAGCACATCCTATTTTAGTAACAATTGAATGATTATTCTTTTATTCTTGGACCGTCACGGCGCCTTCCTGTGTTAACAATAAGGTTTTCGGCGGTTCGTTTGACGTCAAAACAAAATGGCGTATCCTGTTGCGTGTGCGCAGATTTGTGAATGGATGCAGGTAGAGTAAGATGTATTGTTAAATGTATAATGTGACATGTGTGTTTAAGATTTTTTGTAAGGATAGGAAAATAATCGTTTTGTCAGAATGTAAGTGAGAGAATGAGTGTGTGTGTGTGTGTGTGTGTGTGTGTTGTGTGTGTGTGTGCACAGATAGATACGAAATTAAGCTTTCATATTTATATTGCAATGATTCTCAGTAACAATATGAAACAAAACACTTTTTTTTTTTTTGTTCTAAAACAAGGACTCAGGACACAAATGGATAAAGGACTGTTATGTAGTAAGTTAGACAAATGTCATAATATTCATACTGCGTGATTTTTTTGCTCGTTTTTTTAAATAATGGTACGGAACCCTTCGTGCACGAGTCCGACTCGCTCTTGGTCGCTTTCTTTAAAAAGACATGCTACGCCGAGCCCAAAAAAAATTGGATAAGCGATGAAAATAATGATGAGGATGAATATTTTTTTTCCATTTTCTACTAGACTTACTCTTTGTTCACTCTCAACTACTTAAAATAAGTTTTCTCATATAACTCACCCACCCTTCACTCAACTATGGCAAAGTTTTCAAAACACAGTACCCGAAACGTGTTAGACTCGTGTCTTCAACACGAGCAAACGTCTCGTTGGAGACCTCGTTCTGGAAAACGTGCGGCATGGAAACAAACGTGCTGCAGCGACAATCAGCTTAGGGGACATAAATTATAAATCTGTAATCATCGCATTCAAGTCAGTTAAACATAAATCATTAAAGGAGACGTGCAATGTGCATGCATACTTTAAACAATGGCACATTCCTGAGAATTGTACAAGGACAAGAAAATGCTTACTTCATCATCATCATCATCATCATCATCATCAGCCTATAATGCTCCCACTGCTTCGACACAGGCATCCTCTCTATGAAAGGGAGTGGGCTGTAATCCACCACGCGGTCTTTTTCACACGGTTTCTTCACGATGTTTTCCTTCACCGTTTCGAGAGTAGCGGTGATGAAATAAATTACACAAATTAATGCGCCTACCTGGGTTCGAACCCACATCTTACTGATCGTAAGACGGGGCTGCCACCACTGGGCCACCGCTGCTCTCGATCATGTTTAATCATATTTAATCAAAAAAAATATAATGAACTTTATTTTTAAAACCACCATTAAAATATTATAATTGATTCGATTGTTAAATGTTATCAGATCAGTTTACCAAATCAAATGTAACAGTGGTGTGCTGTTTTTGCAAAATCAAGTTTAACAAAACATCAACCGGTCTTGCCCAGTTCCACGGACTCGAACAAAGTTTTTTTTGAGAGTGGCATTTAGCGGTTCAACCTACGAAATTGTCGTCTGCTTAACCGGACTATTCTGTGGGTGCCTTAAGGCCTTCAGCCGGGGCATAAAACTACTTACAAACTTAGCGACTATGCGCTGAGGGCACCCCATAGCATAGGGCGTCGCTGGGGGTGGACAGCATGGGGACAGGCTAGATCTGACTGATATCATTATTTAGGGGCTGATTTTAAACACTGGCAGAGCATCGCGGGCTGTCTCGAGCCAGGGTCGGGGAGGACCCGAACAAAGCGCTTTGCCTCCGCATTTATTGTGGGAACCGCTTGTTTATGGATTTCACTGCTGGCGTATCTGTTCCCTGATCATTATAATCTGGAACTCTTCAAAGTTCGATTGAATCTGTTTCTTCTAGGCAAGAGTGCTCCACCCTAGGCCGCATCATCGCTTCACATCAGGTGAGTTGCGGCCAAACGCAAGGCTATTAAGAATTTAAAAAAAAGTTAAGTTGGACGAACTATAGCGTCACCAAGCGAGTTTCTCTGTTACAGTACTACAGTTTGTTCTAACCTTTACGCGTACGAATTTAAACCTCCGCGTCACGACTTCCTTACTAAATTAGCAGCATGTGCTACTAGGAGACTAGTTACTATGCCCTGACGTCACTCGTTTATTTGAGGACTCGGTACGTATATACACACCGTGGAGAACGTGATCTTAAACGTGTTAGATCGACGATAATAATATGGCGCCGTACGAGACGGTTTTGAAAAAAAAAATATTGGTTAAAGTTCGCTTGGTTCCGTATACTTATCGATTTTGTTTTGTCCGTTATTTAGAATTGTTACTTTACGGAAATGTAATGGTGGACACCAGTCTAATATGTGGACTTATTTGTGAACCATATTTATTTCCCATCTGAGGGAACCATAAATTTGTATGGGACATCTAATTTATACTGTTGGTCCCGTGGAGAAAGTTGTACCTACAGTTAGATGGTCTGAATCTTAAACTAAAATTAGCTGTGCCCGCGACTTCGTCCGCGTGGAATTTAAGAAGTAGCCTAAGTTACTCCTTATTACATCAGCTATCTGCCAGTGAAAGTCCCGTCAAAATCGGCCCAGCCGTTCCAGAGATTAGCCGGAGCAACAGAAAGACACAAAAATTGCAAAAAAATATATTTTGGTATGTGTAGGTACCGTAAGTATGTATGTTGTAAAAATGCGGTTTTTTTAATATTACAAACAGACACTTCAATTTAAGTTTTTAAACTGACATGGTCACTAACACTATTAATAACATTTGCTACGGGATTTTGGTAAATATCCCGTAGTAAATGTTATTAATAGATACTTCAATTTTATTTATTTGTATAGATATGACAAGTATAGTCCTAGTTAATAGTTTAGTATACTTACTACTTACATAATATTTTAATTACTTACTCGATACATGCTGTAGAGAATGATGCTAATAAATATAATGTAACTATAATACATACTCATTTAACTATTGTAGGCACGTAGGCAATCTCATAAAATAAGATTACATGATCGTATAGGTACTTATGTACCTACATTTTATTTACATATTGTATTCTTTATGTACATGTTACTAGTTAAATAGAAACACGTTATTGTTGCACGTTGTAGGAGACGTGGATGATAGTAAGTATCAACTAGTTTCAAAGATGAACATCAATAAGATATCGTAATCACGCGTACATTACCTATCTTGATTAAAATCTTGTCTGTAGATTTGCATGGCAATCTTCAATATAAACGTATAACTGCATTAAACTTTAATCCATTCTTTCCACCTGCTGAGAGTCTCCCACCTGGACATGAGTTGCCATGGGTGACCTGGACGTCTTTAAATAGACTTCGGACCCAGGTTGGTTGCAGCAAGGAAAACCTGTTCAGGTGGAGATACATTAGTGATTCTGCCCTGGAGTGTAAATGTGGTGCTGTCCCGCAAACGATGCGGCACTTAATATCCTGCGTGTCCTGTTGTTTGTTCATTACAAGAACTGATGGACGCTGCAGAGAGCGCCAAACTAGTGGCTCAGTTCTGGGGCGACACAATTTAGATTGCCACCGACACGCTAAGAAGAAGCCTGCATTAAAGGTACACGCTATAAATATGTTGGTTTAAACATCAATATGATTAACGCCTGCAATCTTTGAAGGGTTAGGCAGAGGTGTAACTAATAGTACACTCACATTTCACCAATTATGTTCAAGTCCCATGTGTTGTGACATCACTATTTAGTACTAGCTTATGCCAGCGGCGTCGCCCGCAGGGAGTTCGATAATCGTCCCACGGGAACAGACTATCGGGATAAAAAGTATCCTATGTGTTAATCCAGGTTATAAACTACCCGTGTGCCAAATTTCATCCAAATCCATTCAGTAGTTTTTGCGTGAAAGAGTAAGAAACATCCATCCATCCATCCTCACAAACTTTCGCATTTATAATATTAGTAGGATGTAATTATGTGTCAACCTCTAGTGATTGTCTATGATGTAGATCCGTCCGGTGCGTGGCTCCGGTCACCATAACTTGGTCCCGTCTGCGATACTACGCACTGTCTGTATATATTTAAACCTGTGTACCCAACGGTATCTTTCATTGCAACCATCAAACATAACACCATGTAATAGGGGGCGAGCCTATTTCCATCAACCGGGTTCAAATCCAGACTCAATGGCTGCTTATAACTGAGATATTCCTGATGGAAAACCCCTATCTCGCTTTGCCCGACCCGGGACTCGAACCCAAGACCTCATGCTCAACAGTCGTCGTTGCGATCACTAGAGGAACGACGCACTCAAAATGTCAAAATTAATGGCGTATCTAAATTAATAAACTCATCATCATCATCTGCCTAGCTTTTTTCCCAAACTTTGTTGAGGTCGGCTTCCAGTCTAATGCAGCTGAGTATCAGTATTTCACATGAAGCGACTGCCTATCTGACCTTCACAACCCAGTAACTGGGTAATACGATACCCCTTGGTAAGACTGGATGTAAAACTTTTGGCTTCTGATTACTCGTAACGACTGTCTAAGATCCAAAAATAGCCGGGACCAACAGCTTAACGTGCTTTCCGTCCGAAGCACGGAGGAAACTCGGTATGTAATGATGGTAACCCATCCACGATAAAAATTTCTACAATATTATTATTGTGTATCTACATTTGTTTCCACTTCCTCGATTGTGGAAAGAAACCTCGAATCACGAAGTAAATTTATTTACAATAGATAAATAAATAACTGAAACTAATAAATTGTCTAAACATTCTTCTCCTTAGCATGTCGATGACAATATAAATTGGGTCAGCCCAAAATTTGGCGAAGAGTTTAGCATTTTCATTAGCGTCCATCAGATCCTGTGTGTGTGTGCAAGCAACAGAGCAATCTAAACATTAATCCATTTCAAATCAAAAGCAACCAGATAAAAGAGTTTTTATTTCTATACCACGGTACCCTAAACCTATCCAAATAAACCACGAGAACCGTCACAGACATGACGTAGATAACAATATGAACGAAAACGAATTAACGTTGACGTCATTACCCAAAAAACTATTGACGTTGATTTGTACTACATAGATTTGCCGGATGTAAAGTGATATTGATTTTTTGCGTTGCTACGCACAATGAAGGAAACATCCAATATGTGCCTAAAAATCGAAGACATGTACTTAGTTACGTACCAAATACCAACCTGAGCAGCTCGGGGCTAAATAACAATAGCCACAGCGCCAAATTTCCTAGGTTAAGCATCGCTTCCCGAGATCGGTCGGTGGATAGGTGACTGTCTATTTTATACCAAGGATCCTCCGTGCCTCGGAAAGCACGTTAAAACGTTGGTCGCGGCTGTCATTTGTAGATATTCTTTTTAAGGTAGTCAGTGGCCAGAGAGTCTGACAACCAATCTTACCAAAGGGTATATTACCCAGTATCTGGGTTGTGTAGGTTAGTTACGCAGTCGAAAGATAGGCAGTTGCTCGATAGAAAATACTGACCAGCTGCATTCGTTTACTTTTACTTGAATTAAATTTAAGTGTCGAAGCGATATTGTTGATCTATCGGTTGAGCATAATATTGAACTGTCTTGTGTTGAGCTGGATAAGCATATAATAGTGTGCGTTTACAGACCCCCAAATTATCAAAACTACTCCTTATTTGAGTCAGTAATGGAAGATGCTTTAGCAAAACTTGCAACAGGTAAAAAATCTCTGGTTATCTGTGGTGACTTTAATATTAATATTTTAGACAAAAATTCTAATACTAGTAGATTATTACACCTTTTTAAATCATTTAATTTGTTAAACGTGTTTTCGGAACCAACCCGAATTACTACAAATACTGCTACATGTATTGATAATGTTTTTTGTTGTTGCGACTACTTAGATAAATCAATTGTAAATTACCTCCCTTCTGATCACAGTGGGCAAACCGTTGTTTTCGAGTCATACACACCATTACAAAAAATCCAGATAAACTCTAGACAAATAACGCCCAGCAATTTGAATAAATTTAATAATAACTTAATTAGTAATTTAGGCATTCCGGGCCATATAATTGAAAATGCAAATAAATTTTATGAGGAATTCTTTTCGATAGTTCACGTAGAGTTCAATAATACATTAAAAATGAAAACAAAATCTATTTACCCTAAGTTTATGTTCAGTGACTGGTCCACTAAGGGTATTAGGATAAGTAGGGAGCGATTGTTTGAGTTGTACGGCCTTAAGCCTTACATCAACTCGGAAACTTTTAATAAATATGTTGCAACCTATTCTAAAATCTTTAAAAACACTTGCAAAGTAGCCAAAGCCTTATTCATTAGCAACAAGATTAAGTCCGCCGATAACAAAATAAAGACGGTTTGGAAAATTATCAACAATGAAACTAATAGAAATAAAAAATGTAATAATGATATCAGACTAGAGACTTCACGTGGTCTTCTAAGCTCTAAAAACGAAGTAGCTCAAGAATTTGTAGATTTCTTTACCAATATCCCACTTAAAACTACCGAAACCTTAAATTCCTCACCCTTGCTTTCTATTGATTTATTAAAAGCGAACGTTTCAGCCTGTCCGGTTGAGTTTCAATTTAAGCATATAAACCCCATAGCAGTCATTAAAGCTTTTAAGGAAATCAAAATCAAATTAACAGAAGATCTATGGGGATTGTCTATTAAAGTGTGTCAAGCTATTATTGACACTATAGCACCGTACTTGGCTTTAATTTTTAATTTGTGTGTGGACCAAGGAGTCTTCCCAGACCTTATGAAATACAGCAAGGTAATACCACTTTTCAAATCTGGGGACAGTAAAGATACGAATAATTATAGACCCGTATCCGTGCTGCCGGTTTTCAGCAAGGTGTTTGAAAAGATAATGCTTAATCAGAATTAGAAAGTGAAGTTATTGTGAAAGCTGCAGAAGATTGTAAAAATATATTTGCATTGTATAGATTCAATCTCTTAATATTATATAATTGCATAGCACATGTGTGAGTACCATGTACTGTAAAGCCACCATTTAATGAGTACCTAAATCTTTCATTGACGCGAAATTACCCTGGTGGTTGAGTGAATGTCATGCTCACTTAAATGTCACGCTGATGGTGGCGGGTGTGTCGGGTCGTTTAGT
This sequence comes from Cerastis leucographa, assembly GCA_963082945.1. NCBI lineage: Eukaryota > Metazoa > Arthropoda > Insecta > Lepidoptera > Noctuidae > Cerastis > Cerastis leucographa. The sequence goes on along the minus strand of OY720353.1, from coordinate 5,871,259 downwards.
TCCCTTCAAAATGGTTGAGTTGAATGATGGCTGATACATGCGTCATGTTCGTGAACGGGCGCTGTCAGTTGTGACTGGTCATCTCTTAGCTGCCACGGTTTATTTTAATTACTTTATTTTTTAATTACTGATTTAATCTTTTACTCTGGACGCTCTTAACTTGCCCGTATTTCTACATTGTTCTCACATATTTGTAATTCTTAACATGAATGATGTAACCAAGATTTTGTAACATATTTTGATTTAAAAGAGTGTCCATGGAGTTTCTTGCCCGTTCTTCTCCATAGAGATCTACGCTACGGAATGGGCAACTACAGTACTTTCACAAGTTATTCCAATGTATACGTTTTTACAATAAGCTTCCGAGCCATATTCAAGCACTAAGCCTAAATAAATTCAAATCGTTTATAAAACGGAAGCTATGCCTGAAAGCCTACTATCATGTAAATCACTATCTCGAAGATAAAAAGGCTTGGGATTAAACTGCTCCAATGAAATTTGCTCTGTGAATGTCGAAATTCCGGACTTCGCTTGTTTATTGTTAATTCCTTATTTTATACACTGTGACATTTTTATTTTATTTTTACCTTATTTTTTTACATTTTTTTTTTATTATTATTATTTTAGATGACATTTACCGATGTGACATGAATACTTATTTCAGTATTTTATTATTATTATTTTTTTTTACTTAATTATTTTTATTATTTTTATGTGACATTTACTGATTTGACATTGATATTTACTTTTTTTTTATTATTATTGTGACATTTATTGAAATTCTTGTTTTTTTTTTTTTAAATTCATTTCGTATATTATTATTAATTACTTACATTTAATTATTGTGAATGTGAGGACCATGTAGGTCGCATTTTTTTTTTCTCCCACCGCTGTCTGGCAGTTTGAGTACTTTAAGCGACCTACCCAAATGTCCTTTCTTTGGTATTGTTCGTCGTTGCGTTGAGCTCCCTGAGTTTAAGTCGAGCTACACGATAACTGACAAATGCTTGCACTGACTGGACAGGTCCACTCAAATCTGTGTGGTTCTTTCTTTAAAAGACCATCTCAGACACTAATCTGCATAGTCCTCATGTAAATTGAGCAATGTCTGGACTTTAAAAGAGCAACAAGTTAACAGAGAACCTCTGAGTTTGTTTCGGCTGTTTCTTCTCAGAGTAGTCAGGTACGAAACACCGGCCCCATCTAGTTTAAAAAAAAAATGACGTGTAAAAGTGTTTGTAAAAACCTATTTGCAAAATAAACATCATTTATCATTTATTATGCCTTGTGACTGGGACTGTAGCTTCGCGTTTTATTTTGTTTTTTTTGACTTTCAAAAGTGCCTGTAATGGTCTAATTGAAATAAATGCTTTGACTTTGACTTTTTATTTTGAAAGGTGGACCTGGTGACCTGTTGGAGACCGCCGGAATCCTTTAAATGCAACAAGCATAGGACTGGAAGATGTGGAGACGCTTAGGGAGGTTTTTGTCTGGCAGTGGCTGATATGATGATGATAATAATGATGGAGCTCTCATTGTACGGAAAGTCTATGCAATGAGGGGTCAGCTTGTACTGGAAATGGATCACTTATTATTACATCGTGCATCGTCGTGAGTACTACATGGACAGCTACTATGCCAGTTTTAAATACTATATGGACAGGTTTTTGGTTCCAAACAGATCCGGTTCCGTGGGATATCCGTTGAAAAATGGTCGCTGATGACGTGCTGGTATAGTTATTTTAATTTTAACGAACTGGTTTCGATGACGTGTATTTTTAAATGGTTCAAAAATATCTCACAACTTCGAGTTATCGCACAGACAGAAATAAATTAAGCGAACGATTTACTGTTTTAATTGATTAAATTTTGACTCGGACTAAGATTTGTGTGGGTTAAAGATGGGTACGCGCGACGATCATTCAACCTATGCAAAACCAGTAAGTATGCAAAAGCGGATTTCTCATTGTACGGGGTATGTACTACATAAAGTCAGACTATGTTATACTGGAACGACCTAACTAGCTCGATATGTCACCATGTGTACCTATTCCACAACTTTTGTTTAGAACAGCGAATGTTTTTTTCCATATTTCAGGGTGTTTGTGTTTCATCATCATCTGCCTAGCCTTTTTCCAAACTATCTTGGGGTCGGCTTCCAGTCTAACCGGATGCAGCTGAGTATCAGTATTTTACATGAAGCGACTGCCTGTCTGACCTCCACAACCCAGTAACTGGGTAATACGATACCCCTTGGAAAGACTGGCTGTCAGACTTGTTTGCTTCTGACTACTTAGGAACGGATCTTTGACAGTCGTTAGGCGCTGTCAAAGATCTACAAATGACAACCGGGACCAACGGTTTAATGTGCTTTCCGAGGCACGGAGGACACTTGGTATGTAATTATGGTCACCCATCTACGGACCAACCTCGGCAAGCACAGTTTAACCTCGTGTTTGTGTTTCTACTGCTAATTACAACAATCTCATTAATAATTTAGTATTCTTACCCAAACCTAATTGGCACATTTACGCCACTTTCATTAACCATTTCACAAGCTTATTACCTACTGGCATATTTTAATGCCACGTGTCCTTCCCGTTGCTATGGTCCAGCTGGCACAAAAGATCTGTCTCAGTGACGGTTAGAATCTTTTGTGCTCAAGATACTTTTATTTGTAAAACCTCCTTTATCTTTTCGGATGGGTCACAAAGGGATGCCCAGTAACTTAAAAACTGTTGATGTCTGGCAGTTGGCACCCCAATTTTCGGACTGTTTACAAGAATGGGGTGTCCCCTATTTCCAAATTGAAGGTCATGTCCTTGCCTGAGATGCAAATAAACTGGTATGAAGTGAAAGTAACGGTTGCTAACTTTAACCGCCTTACAGCTGACGGAATTCTTGGGGATGGTTGTGTAAAACCAGGAAGGAGTGATAATTTGACCTTTTAATTTGGTTGTGTCGTGTATCGGCGGTAATTAAATGAAGTTAGTAATAAATTGCTGATGATTGATTGTGATGAAACAAAATCTATCCTTTTGTAGGACACAATAGATATCAGAGTGGATGGATTCAGTACAACATTCTGAACTGTTTCATGTTTCACCGGTTATTTAAAAAACCGGCCAAGTTCGAGTCGGACTCGCGCACGAAGGGTTCCGTACCATTATTTATAAAAACGAGCAAAAATTAATTTTTTTTTGGAAGCCACCTTTTTTTTTTTGCGGATGGGAAATCATCAACTGATTTCTCCCGCTCTGGGCGGAGCGGTAGGGAGTGTCAGACTTGACTGACTAAAACCCACCCATGTTCGTTCTCAGCCCTTTGTGTTCCAGGGCCGCGGTATCTCTTTCGAACAACCCGCAGCCCTGGCATTTGGAAGCCCCCTTATATATTTATTTTACTCTGTTTTTAGTATTTGTTGTTATAGCGGCAACAGAAATACATAATCTGTAGAAATTTCAACTGGCTAACCATCTCGGTTCATGAGATTACAGCCTGGTGACAGACGAGACGTACGGACAGCGAAGTCTCAGTAATAGGGTTCCCTTTGACCCTTTGGGTACGGAACCCTAAAAACAGGTGTTTCCGACAAAAGTGCAAGACTTACACGGTCAAAATGTATGAAATGGCAAATTTTTGTTTAAATTGTCGATGATAATTTTCGTTATGCTGAGCGTCGATGTCGGCCTGTATAATAGGGGATCGGACTAGGTAAACCCGGACACAAACCCACCGGACCGTTACTGGACAGGTAATACAAAAATATTAGATACGTATTTTTTGTTTTATCAAAATATCAAAAAACTACTTAGAACTCATTAAAGTTGGAGAGTGGGGGCTTACCACGTCACAAGTGGGTATAAAACTTACCTACATGTGACGTCATGCGCCATTTCAACTCAATATATCTCCGTAATTTTATAACCACGTGAAAAAAGAAAAAATACGTGTCCAATACTTTTCAATAAACTACCCGACGGACAAAGAAAAAAAAATATGATTATCCCCTATTCAGGCTATTTCTCAATTCATAAAGGGCTTAACATTTTACTGTAAAACGAAAGAAATTAATGACGAAGTGATAGATTGTAGAAAGATTTCTGTAGCCGTCTAGACCTGTGAAAAGTTAACGAAAGAAAATCACTTTGTATGCAAACATTTGGAAGTTTTATTTTTACTTTAATGTTTAATTTTTGCGCACGTACAAACTTTGTGTAAATTATATTAGTGACGTTCATATCTATGTAGACTACAAAACTCGAAAATAGACTTATATTTATATCCATTCAAACACTATGTCAAACAATTACTATTTGCGTTGAAATTAGTCATTTAAATGAAATTAACTTTATCAATGACCGAGTCTTATTTTTAGGCGACTGACTAAGCTGTACCAAGCTGTTTGTCACGAGAGTTTTACAATTTATTTGTTTTAAGTACTTTTAGCGGACTGAAATAATAAAACAGCTGCGTAAAAATATGCATTATCTAAGAGAACGTGTGACTAATATTTGTCAGCTGCACAGAAGTAGAAAAATCACTGTAGATGGAGAATTATGTGTATCAGGTAATTGATATTGCCAAGAAATAATGAGGAGCTCGAAGCTAAATAATAACAGCCGCACGGGTCGATCTTTAAGGTTAAGCCGTGCTTGCCTAAGTTGGTTCTTTGATGGTTAACTATAATTACATACCGAGTTTCCACCGTGCCTCGGAAAGCACGTAAAGCCGTTGGTCCCGGCTGTCATTTGTAGATCTTTGTCAGTCGTTGCGAGTAGTCAGAAGCCGAAAGTCTGACATCTAGTCTTACCAAGTGGTATCGTATTACCCAGTTACTGGGTTACGGAGGTCAGATAGGCAGTCGCTTCATGTAAAATACTGGTACTCAGCTGCATCCAGTTAGACTGGAAGCCGACCCCAACATAGATTGGGAAAGGGCTAGGCAGATTTATGTATTGCCAAGAAATAATGATTGGACTCTTACCTGGGTCATGGGATATGGGATATACAGGAAACCCAGTTCACAAACAAAAGACAACGTTGATCTGTATTAGTAAATACAAGGTTTTGCTAATAAGAATAAACGCCGATTGTTGTAGTTTGTTTAATTTTGTCAGAATTACAGAATAGGTGGTTCCCTTAACGTGGTTAGACGTTTAACGCAACCTTGTTGGAAGGAATAAGAAGTTTCACTTCAAAAAAATTACCATGCGTTTTATTATTGATTCGGGACGAGAATCATTAGCATAGTTACCTCCTTGAATTTGACGAGGATGCATAACAACACCTTGTATTGTTGCTAGGTAGGTTTATGGACTATTGGATGACACATACGATGTGTCAAATATGGTATACATACTGCCTTGCAGAGCATAAAACTATTATAAATTCACAAAACCGCATACTTGACATATCATCACGACTGTAATCCCTGTAGGGTTAGGCATAGTTACCAAATAGTACATACATTTCGCGATGTTTAATTAAGTCCCATATCGCGTGTCTGTTGCCATCCACCGGACAGTCCGAGTCCAGACTCCATGGCTGCTACTGAAAATTTCCTGATGAAAAAACCATAAAACACTTTCCTCGACCCGGGTATCAAACTTAAGACGTTATGCTCAACAGTCGCTCTTGCAACCTCTCGACCAACAATATTTATTTTAATATCAGTTTATTATTCGTCATTCCATTGTTCACTTCCTTCCTATAACCATTTATCTTCCACAAAGTATCCACAAAAACAAATATTAAACCAGATAAGCGACAATCGACCTTAACTTCAACAACGCAGAATCTTATTGATCTTGCTAACTGTATGACGAAACTTATTATGCAAATAAATACACCAATTATATCTGGATCCTATGACCTTATGCCTCCTTTTACGCACTGGGTCCGCGTGGTGGATTACAGCCCACTCCCTCTCATAGAGAGGAGGCCTGTGTCCCAGCAGTGGGAACATTAAAGGCTGATGATGATGATGATGATGGCCTTGAAAACCATTTTTTTGGACGAGAACGAAGTAACAGCAGTAAGTACGAATCTGTTCAACAGACGCTCTGGAAGTTCCACCTGCCTTTCATCATTACCTGCCGTGCAGCTGTGCCTTTGCACAACTATGTTGGGTATAGGCGGCCTTCAGTACAACTGAATGCAGCCGAATTCCTGACCTCCACAACCCAGTTACCGGATACCTCTTGGTATAACTGGACCTAGGTGAATGGATCCAATGATTTTTAATAACACAATTTTATACATAAAATTCACGTGTCACAATGTTAATTACCTACTCCTCCGAAATAGCTGAACCGATCTGTATAAAATTTTGTCTGCTTATCGGGTAGGTCTGAGAATCGGCCAAGATCTATTTGCCATACCCAAAAAACCCATAAAAATTTCCACGCGAACGAAGTCGCGGGCACCAGCTAGTCTAATAATTCTCGTGTTGAAATTTTGTGTGCTTATGGTAGGTCTGAGAATCGGCAAACATTTAATTTTTCATACCCAAAAAACCCATAAAAATTTCCACGCGAACGAAGTCGCGGGCACTAGCTAGTCTAATAATTCTCGTGTTGAAATTTTGTGTGCTTATGGTAGGTCTGAGAATCGGCAAACATTTAATTTTTCATACCCAAAAAACCCATAAAAATTTCCACGCGAACGAAGTCGCGGGCACCAGCTAGTCTAATAATTCTCGTGTTGAAATTTTGTGTGCATATGGTAGGTCTGAGAATCGGGCAACATTTAATATTTCATACCCAAAAAACCCATCAAAATTTCCAAGCGAATGAAGTCGCGGACAGCAGCTAGTCATCTATCCAAGGACCAACCGAGGCAAGAGAACGACCCGATTTGATGTTTTTATTTAGCCATAAGCTCCTCAACAAGGTCTAAAAAATAATTAAGCAAATAAAATGAAGTACTTGTTGGTAACATATCATATTAATTCAACGTTAATTAAAATGCATTTCAAAGTTTTGTTTCGATTTACTTTTATTACCTACTAGCTGTCCCGCGCAACTTCGTCTGCGTCACATTTTCCCCGTTTTCGCAACATTTTTCATTGCTGCTCCGCTCCTATTGGTCGTAGCGTGATGATATATAGCCTATGTCCTTTCCCAGGTTAATCTTTTTGCCAAATTTCATTAAGATCCGATTAGCCGTTTAGTCGTGAAAAGGTAACAAACAAACAAACAAACAGAGTGACTTTCGCATTTATAATATTAGTATGGATAAGTCTTTATTCACTCCACGTCTGAATAGGGGATAATCCAATTTTTTTTTTCTTTGTCCGTCGGTCGGGTAGTTTGTTGAAAAGTATTGGACACGTATTTTTTCTTTTTTCACGTGGTCATAAAATTACGGAGATATATTGAGTTGAAATGGCGCATGACGTCACATGTAGGTAAGTTTTATACCTACTTGTGACGTAGTAAGCCCCCACTCTCCAACTTTAATGAGTTCTAACTAAGTATGTTTTTGATATTTTGATAAAACAAAAAATACGTGTCTAATATTTTTGTATTACCTGTCTGACGGACAAAATAGAATGTCGTTTTCTTTACCCAGTCCGATCCCCTATTATGTCATTTTTGCTTTCTTATGTTGTCACTGAGACTTGGTTTCACATTATTTTTTATGACATCGTTATCCTCTTTGCTGCTTTACCAAAAAAAGGCATATTATATTCAAAATCCAGATCAATCAAAGTAAAAGTGCGCACGCGCATGCTCCACTCGATAAGGTAAGGTCAGCTTACCAAGGAGTAGCGCAGTGTTTATATAACCTTACATGGGTGTAGGTTTACGATTAAGTACGAGACGGTTGTTTTTATGTAAGGAGAATATACATGGTTAAGTTTTTTAAAGGTGTAAGATGCTTAAACAGCAACAACAACAACTGGACTTACCATGTTTTAGTTCATTAAAGTGGTATGTAGGTTGGATTCTCTGTAAAAAAATAAAGGAATATTTGGGATTATTCCGAACCTGACCCGAAATCCTAACCCGGTCGCGGGTTAGGTTAGGAACTTGGAAAAAAATATAATATTTATTCCGAACGTAACCCTCTTCCTAACCTGACCCGATTTATCATTCCTATTTGGATTATTTTGACTTGTAACATAACATATTAAAAACCGGCCAAGTGCGAATCGAACTCGCGCACCGAGGGTTCCGTACTTATAAAATGGTAATTATTAAAAAAAAAAATATGATGTAACTAAAAATTTACGGTATTCGCAATTTTTTCTTTATCTGTGCTATAAGACGTTGCTTCATACTAAATTTCAAGATTCTGAGTTTACGGGAAGTATCCTGTAGGTTTTGATTCCCTTGCAAGTGTAGAAAATTTGCGGAGCGGCATAAACGGCTGTATCTTTTGATTGCGTTGGCTTAGAAGTTTGATTTTTTCACAACTCCAAGGGACAGTAAACTTGAGTATTTGATATAAATTCCAGCTTGATACCTCCACGCATTCCTGAGAAAAAGGGTCTTGACAGACAGACAGACGGACGGACAACAAAGTGATCTTAAAAGGGTTCCGTTTTTTCTTTTCGAGGTACGGAACCCTAAAAAGTAGGTACTTGTTATGCCAATGTATTGCAACCTAGTAGATAATTATAAAATACATTCATTAAGTATGGATGTTAGACTCACAAAAACTGAATTAAAAACAAGTAAAGTTACATCACCCTCACCTAAAGTTACCAATTCAAATAAAATTTCCTTTTCATGGAGTTCAGTGAAAAAAAAAACAAAATGTAAATAATTATAAATACTGACACTACCGTTTTAAAATTCGACTAGACCGGAAAAAACAAAGATTATAGAACATTAAAATCATACATTTAAACATTTGACATTAGAATATTATCAATTATTATGTTTTACCGTATGAATAAGTTGAATAAGTGAATTGTTTTGACAATCAACTCACGCGCACATTCACCGTCCAGAATATTAAGGCGACGCTCCACAACAACCCATGGCTAAGCTGCGCATATAAAATGTTTAGCTTCGCTTTGTTTAACAACAATTTCGGGGACGGGAAGACATCAAGAATTTCTCAGTAGCTGCCACGGAGTCTGGAATTGTGCCCGGTTGATGGCAATTGGCTCGTAAATTACATCGGTCATAAACATAACTAGCGAAACGTGGGGTACCATTAGGTACACCTTTAATTAAGAAATATATATGTCGGAGTATTAAGAGAAAGACAGAAAGAAACGCACCGTCTAGCACTATCACTCCAGGACTAAAAGCTAAAAACCAAGAACTTTGCTTACTACCAGTACTTTATTAAAGAACTGCCTATAATGAAGACACACATTTTTTTTACAGCTAGTGGCGAATTTACTTTCAATGTATGGAGTTTTCAAACATGTGACGAGTTTTCTGTGTGACGTATGTACTTACAACAAACCCCCTGATATAATTATGCGTGATTGCGATCATTTTTTCCACCTTCTAGTTGTGGAGACAGTGGAGGTCAAAGTTCCAACTCATACGCAAGTTTTTAGAAATACAAGTTTTCAATGTAATAATTTTACTAAATAAGTTATCATAGTAAAAATATTACAGAAGTTCACAGAGGTTATTATTAATAACCTCTGTGAACTTCTGTAATATTCAATGCATCCATCAGCATTAAGTTTTGAGTACGTTAAATTAAGTCCGACCGTAAAACGTGTATTTTCACCACACAAAAAAAAATGTTTCCCAGAAATATTTTTTGCGTGGAGTTACTTAGTTTGATATTCTGAATGCTTGGTTCACTGCTTCGTGTTGCGTCCGTTTACAGCTTGTATAGCCTTCAGTGGACGGTCGACTTTAAGGTAAACAGTTAAACATCTTTAATTCATTCAACGATTGTCCCACGGTCGCACCTGGGCAATGTATCGCAGATTTTTTTGTTACTATTTGTCACTTTTGTTACCGGTTTTCGGTACGAGACTGCTGGACCGATTTTGATTGTGTTATTGTTCGATGAGGACAAAGGGAGAAATTGTGCAAAGATCAGCTGACTGGTTTTGGCAAAGGGGGATGTGTGTGTGGTTTTTTTTTCCGTTAAATATAAATTCAGTCTAGTTTTGCTTGGCTGTAGATTAAATCTGTTATTTTTTGACACCTAAACTATTGATTACAAAATCAAAATCTTTTATTTTACGTAGGCTTACATTGACACTCATAAAACGTCGACAAAGGAGCACGGTTCGGGTTGGTCGTTCCCTATGGAAAAGAACTGGCAAGAAACTCCATGGTTACTCTTTTAAAATCGTTTGGTTTTACAATATTTTAGTGTTACAGCGTTAGTACTTAAATATGGGAGGACAGAGACATTTGATAAAAGGTAAGGATCCTGGGTGGGACCTTACGTAAGATGTACAGAAAATCCCGTGAGATATAGTTCAACGCAGGTGAAGGCACGGGCTTAAGTTAACAAATATAAGGCGGAAAGGGACACCAACATTGATTATCAACATTTAGGTAAGCGTCGGTGTCCCTAGTATGAAAAAGTAAAAAATAAATAAAGGATAATGTTTTGAACAATGTTTCAGTATTGTTGAGTTTTTAAAGTGAAACTTTTATTACATCGTCTCAAACTTTTTGGTCTGTGTGTTGCATGTCGAGTGACGCGGAGTGAAAAGCGCTCTGACGAGCGCCTTTCACTTTATCCTTACTCCACGTTCTATACGTTTTATACCCTTAGTGGAATATTATTCCAAAAATTTATAGTTAAATGTCTATAGTGTGAAAAAAAGTTTCGCTTTTACCGTGGTTTCATAAAACCACACAATCCTTTTTTGTTGTATATGGCTATGATCACGTAAGCCTTAACGTGTAATATAATAATATGTACCATGCCACGATCCAGTATCGTTTGCCTAGGTAAACGACCTGCCAGGACAATAATGCTAAATATCATTATGTAGGTTGATTGTGCCGAATTTCTAGGAAACTATCGGGTTTGTGAGGCTTATAACCCATGATGACGTAAGCTTGAAAAGTAAATAGTAGTTATAATGGTAATTAGTTATATATAATGTGATTATATTGTTGCTAGGTAGGTTTGAGGACAATTGGATTTCACTTACGGTGTGTCAAATATACAAGGTGTTGTTTTGCATCCTCGTCAAATTCAAGGAGGTAACTATGCTGCTGATTCTCGTCCCGGTAATTTTTATGATGATATAACTAAAATGGCATGGTAATTTTTATTTTTTTTCTTGTTTACGGGAATCGGTAAGTGTGAACCACGCGTGTTTTAAACGCGGACCGTCTGGTTCTCGCCCTATAACCTCGCTTACACACATACAAACAATCTCAAACGTGTATGCGATAATTTCTTATTCCCTAAACCACGTTAAGGGGGTTATTCTGAAATATTGACAAACTTAAACAATCAAAAAAATCAGCGTTTATTAATAATTAAATATGTACCGTAATTTTAATTGATTATTTATGTCTTTTGTGACCACCTCCTGAAATTTGACGAGAATGCAAAACAACACCTTGTAGTATACATACTGCCTCGTTGGTCCAGTGGCCGCAAGCACTGCTGCTGAGCATTAGAGCCCGGGTTCGATTCTCAGGTTGGGCAAAGTGTTATGGCGATTTTCCGTCAGGAATGTCTTCGTTTCAAGGTTGATGACTGAACTGCCCTTATTCCATGGGACTTAAAAATAAATGGTAAAAGGTGGGGTGTATTAGCACACTTAGATATACCTATGCCTTTTTTTTTTTTTTTTTTTCGTATGTGAAATCATCAAATGACTTCTCCCGCTCTGGGCGGAGCGGGAGGGAGTGTCAGACTTGTACTGACTAAAACCCACCCATGTTCCTTCTTCGCCCTTTTTGTTCCAGGGCCGCGGTATCTCTTTCGAACAACCCGCAGCCCTGGCAGGCATCGGCCCTCTCGGGCCCCTTCCGGTTTGCTGACATCTCCTTGAGGCGCGCGTGGAACACGTACGCGCCGTCGACACGGCCTGTCGTCATAAGACGGACGGACGGTGAGCTAGCCCATTACTCACCGTCCACAGGCTCGCGCCTATGGTGGCCGGGGGCCACTGGTTGCCCCCCGACGCCCGGGGCGTCTCCCGCGGCGGCTGGGACGTGAGGTTCTCTCCCTCTCACGTTCCGCCACCTCCTTCGCTAGCATGACTGCTTCGCAGAAGGAGGCGACGGCTTCCCATTCCCTCTCGCTCCGGACCATGGATTGAACCAGGGCCGGTCGCGAGAGGTCACCGCCGCCAATCGCCGCTACGAGGACACGGCGGTGCTCAGCCCAAGCGGGGCAGAGCTCCACGGTGTGCTCCACCGTGTCCTCCGGCCGATCCTCACAATGGTAACACCCGGGCGTTTCCTCCCGCCCAATTCGGTGCAGGAACCTCCCGAAACAACCGTGTCCGGTGAGGACCTGCGTCAGGCGGAAGGTGAAGGCGCCGTGCCGCCTCTCTAGCCACTCCTCAAAGAGGGGACTTATCGCCACTATTGTGGCGTGCCCTGCACGTGGTTGCGATAGTCGCTGTCTCCATGCCACCATGAGATCGCGCCGGAGGTCTGTCCGCTGAGCGACAATTTGCCGCGGCAGCGGAGTTTCCCCCCGGCGTAGTGCCTCCGCGCGCCATTCATGCAGGCGCGCGAGGACCATCGCCTCCAGATCCCATGGTGGCAATCCGGCCAAGAGGCTCGCCGCCTCGCCGGAGATCGTGCGGTACCCCCGGATCAGCCTTACGGCTACCACCCTCTGGGGCGCGTTCAGGTAATGGGCGGCTCGCCGCCTCAAAGAACGCGCCCACACCGGGACCCCATAAAGGGCCATGGACCGCACGACCCCCGCGTAGAGCCTCCGGCAGGAGGCGTTTGGACCCCCCAGGTTGGGCAAGAGCCGCTTGAATGCAGCCCCTGCCCGTTCCAGTTTTGGGGCCAAACGTCGGAAGTGCTCAACGAAGTTCCACCGGCTGTCGAGGACAAGCCCTAGGTACTTTAGCGTCGACTCGACGCCGATAGAAACCCCTCCTACCGTCAGTGTGGATCCCGACGGTGGCGCATTCCGAGGCCCATGAAAGCACATGGCCTCGGACTTGTGCAATGCCACCTCGAGACCCAGCTGCCGGATTCTCTCCACGACTATCGCAACCCCGCGTGTCATAAGTTCGGCCGCCACCTCGTGCGACCTCCCCTGTGCCAGCACCAGCGTGTCGTCAGCGTAGCAAACTACGCTGACACTGCTAGGGAGGTCGGCGCGCAGCACCCAGTCGTAGCCGATGTTCCACAAGGGCGGCCCCAGAACCGATCCCTGTGGAACACCGCATGACATAGATATACCTATGCCTAGAGGCTTAATTTTATGTATGTAATTAAACATATTATAGTTTAGTAATTACGTGATAATTTTAATAATGTATGTAATGCAAGAGCGTCTATCTCTAAGACTATTCATTAATCTAATTAAGGACCAACTCATAATTAGCGTTTTTGATAATATGGATGAACCAGCCATGCCATCTGTGAGTCAGCAAAACAATTAATACAAAGAATAAACCGTAACTAACATATATATATATTACATACTCATGTATATGTAGCTGTGGACATATACTGCTAGTATAATTTGTGTTTTATAGCTCCTTCAAGCACATTCGCAATAGATTGAATTGCAAGTATAACTGCACAGTGTCGTCATGTCTAAAATAACTGATGAACAGTAGAACAATCCCACAATATCATCATCTGCCTAGCCTATTCCCAACTACGAGTATCTTGGGGTCGGCTTCCAGTCTAACCGAATGCAGCTGAATACCAGTATTTTACATGGAGCGACTGCCTATCTGACCTCCGCATCCCAGTTAGTACGGGGTAATACGATACCCTTTGGTAAGCCTGGTTGTCAGATTTTCGGACCGCTGACTACCTGTGACAACTGTCAAAGATTTACAAATGACAGCCGGTAACAACACTTAACGTGCTTTCCGAGGCCCGGAGGTTACTCGGTATGTAATAGGTGGTCACCCATCCACGGACCAACCTAGGTAACCTAAAAGATCGAGTGGCTGTTATTAATTAGCCACGAGCTCCTCAACAACCCCATATTGTATGTAAAGGAATAATAAATGAAAAACCTGATTTCCTACACTCATAGTTTTAATTCTTTCAAATCTAAGCCTGTTTATCTGCTTGCTGTGTTGCACTATCAACGGAAATCATTGCAACACAAACAAAAACATGTGAACTTTGAATTAACACTCTCACACTTGACCTTTCGAAAAAAGAATATAAATCGTTCGTTTTTAGTGTGTAAGCCAAATGATTTACGTACAATGAATTGCCTACATAAATAAATATTTGAACCCAATTAAAACTTTTACTTAACCACTTGTTAGGTTTTCCTTGTAACGGTCAATTTACCTTACCTTATATGTTACAAGTGGGTGCATAAATATATGCCTGACATTTAGCGATATAACCGCTTTTCGCTCGACCTCCGTCGTTCAGTATTAAGTACCCAGGTATATACCATCTGCCATGCGAGGCATAATAGGTCGTTACCATGGTCTAGTGATCTATTCGAATGGGTCAGAATATAGAACAATGTTTATTATATGTATTGTAGCTACAAACTTAAATGAGGTAGGTACCTGTATAGGACGACTAGTAATTAGTGACCGATATTTAAACAAAGAAACATTTTTTTTATACTCATTCACTGTAATCACAAAAATACAACAGCGGTAAGAAATTCGCGCGCGCGCGCTTGTGGCCTATCAGCTGGTGATAAAAGTGAATGAGTGTAAAAAAAAAAATTTCTTTGGGAAAGTTGTTTGTTATCATGAGTATAATCACATTATTAAGTATCGGTCACTTATTAACAGTCACCCTATATACCAAAAGACACCCTTAATAGTACCAGCAATTGTAGTAATGGATTTATCCATACTACATGTATTTACTGTACAATTACCGTTACCGATACTTTGAAGAAAACTCTATGTACTGTCTATTTTATACATCACGCCTTGTAATCTCCAGGTTAGGCAGAGGTGTACCTAACAAGTACAAACACAATTCACTAGTCATGTTTAAGTCCCATGGCAAACCTATTGACATTAACCGGGCAAAAATTCAGACTCCCTGGCTGCTACGGAGAAATTTGGCAATATGGCCAAAGAGTCAGAGACTCAGAAAGTCTTGTAATGAACAATGCTAAATATAGAAATCACATGATCGATAAAAGCACTCTTCATCTTTTTATACACTTTATAAGTCCAAGAATATTGGGCCGGACTCAAATAGACGCCAGACTGAATCATTTTTATACATGAAGATTGTTTAATAAATTATTTTTGGCAGAATACGAATTCTCTGGATCATTCGCAATTTCGACAAGATGAATCGGGTATTACGGTACGTCAGCCAAGCAAGGATTGATCATCATCATCTGTGAAGTTGCACACAATTTTCGATTCTTAATTCCCGGATTCTCTAATAAAGCGTTATTATACATAGAATAGCCAATAAGCCGGCCTCTTTATAATTAACCTGATGTGAAGCGATGATGCGGTCTAAGGTGGAGCACCCCTGCCTAGAAACCAATTCACACCAACTTTGAAGAGATCAAGATTATAATAACCGGGAAATTGAGAACCGGCGGTGAATTCCACAGACTGACAGTACGCACAATAAATGTGAATGCATAACGCTGTGTTCGGGTCCGTGGAACTCGCACCACATAATGGTGACACTTCGTATCTCTGCTCGTCCGATGATAGAATGGGTTGTGGAATTAGATAATGCTATTTTCGAAGCACCAGCCTCTTATTCCTATGAAGTTCCGAGCGACGCTAGATGTCTTATATGTTGACCACCTAAGGCTGGTTGACATCCTCAGTCTCAGGGTGTTCTCACAAGCAAGCAGGACTCTTCGCGCGAGCGTATGGTCCGTTTCAAATCACGTAGGCCTGGTTCAGGTTTGTGGATGTTTATCTTATTTCTTCTGGTTCGCATCATCATCATTTTTCTGGCCTTGTTTCTTCCATCCTCCTGTGTCAAACATCACGTCATTTACCTACTCCTTTAACTTTCATATCATTCCTCACAGAATTCATTCAACGTTTCTTTGGTCTTCATCTCCCTCTCTATCCATCAACGTTTATTGCTTCTGGTGCTACAATGTACCAATTTTCTAAAAATTCCCGTCGCCATTGTGAGCATAAATAAGCATGATTATTCGTTTAATAATAGACAGCGTTTTAATTAGCACACTCATTCATAATTATGTTAATGTAGCGTAATTTTGGTAGGGTGGAAATTCGGAACCCAACCCAACATCCTAATTTGCATGTCATAAGAATATAATTATATTCCTCATCTAATCTAATCTCTTATGCTTTGTAAATTATGAATAAAATTTATGCATATTTTTATGTGATTCATTAGAAAACAGTTTTTTTTTGTGAATGGTATTTCGCAGTTCAACCGATGAGGTTGTCGTCTACTTAACCGGACTATCCTGTGGATGCCTTGAGAGTAAGGCCTCCAGCCAGGGCATAAAAACTTACAAACTAAGCGACTACACGCTAAGGGCACCCGCTGTGGGGTACGAGCCTCGGCTTAGGGCGTCGCTGGGGGAGGACTGCTTGGGGACAGGCTGGATCTGGATATCATTATTAATTTAAAACTACTGGCACAGCATCGATGGGCTGGCTCGAGAGAGGGTCGGGGAGGGCAAGGACCAGGACATCGCGACGGACCTCGACGGCGAGTTCGGAAAGACGGCGGTTTGCGTCTGAACTTTTTAAGAGTGCTAGTCGCTTTGCTACTTTCCTGGAGAAGAGTGATAGCATCATCGGGGGTGATTAGAAAACAGGCTGACGACGATTTACATTACATGTCGAAGTTATGCCAACGCGTGTCCAATCTTCTTTATCCTGTGGTTAGGGTCTTACCTGGTGTCAGAGTTTTTAGTTTTTATGCCGCACATGGGCCTGTGACGTTGCTTTACATGCCGCATGCCGTCGACAAATATCTCTCTGGCATGCTGGTTTCCTCACGATGTTTTCCTTCACCGAAGCAAGTGATAATTTTACAATATGGACACGAATCCGACGTGCGTGTCTTGGCTTCGAAACCGAGACCTATGGAAATCATATTTTTTTTAAAGGTTAAACCGTTGGAACCCTGGATAGATAATGAGCGGCATCTACATATTTGCTTTCGTTCATAAACCTCTTCTTAGCGTGCCATTGGCAATCTAAATTGATTCCTCCCAGAAGTTGACTGACCTTTAATACCCAAAACAAAGACGACCAAAGCCAAGATGTGACATTTGATTTGTAAAGGATTTTAGGAATATACCGTACGACATCACGTTCGTAATGTTCCCTGACAATGTCGAACAAATACGCGGTCACGTGACCGAAGCTGCGGACACAGTTAGACTTCAATAAAATGTTGACATGGTCCCTAATTCCAACAATCACGAGTGACTACTACATCAACTGCGCAGTGAAAACAAGATTCCCTTTAAAAATTAAAATGTATGTGGAATAGTAACTACTTTTACGCATATTACACAACCATAAAAAAAAACTCGTAAACCACAGAACGTTTACATAATTTCCTACACTTTCGTAATTTTCCATAATAAATAAATAATTATTGGTAGTAAATATTTATTGTTTATTGCCAAGGCACATAAATTAATGTTTATGTGTCAAGAAGTCAGTGCACTATACACGTGTAGTGTCTTGAATCACAGGTTACTGTGAATCAGTCATCATATGTCTAACCTTTACCCAACTATTTTGGAGTCGGTTTGCAGTCTAACCGGATGCAGCTGAGTACCAATATTTTACAAGGAGCGACTGCCTATCTGACCTCCACAGCCCAGTTAGTGCAGGGTAATACGATACCCCTCGGTATGACTGGATGTCAGACTTTCAGGCCAAAGACTTTCTGTAACGATTTTCAAAAATTACAAATGTCAGTTTTTTTTTTTTTTTTGAATGGCATCTCGCAGTTCAATCTATGAGGTTGTCGTCTGCTTAACCGGACTATCCTGTGGGTGCCTTTAGAGTAAGGCCTCCAGCCAGGGCATAAAAACTTACAAACTAAGCGACTGCACGCTAAGGGCACCCCCTGTGGGGTACGAACCTCGGCTTAGGGCGTCGCTGGGGGAAGACTGCATGGTGACAGGCTGGATCTGAATGGTATCATTATTTAGGGGCTGATTTAAAACTACTGGCACAGCATCGCGGGCTGGCTCGAGCGAGGGTCGGGGAGGGCATGGACCGGGATGTCGCGACGGACCTCGACGGCGAGGTCGGAAAGACGGCGGTTTGAGTCGGAACTTTTTAAGAGTGCTAGTCTCTTTGCTACTCTCCTGGAGGAGGGTGATAGCATCATCTGGAGTGACAAGGGTATGCCTAGGACGGCGTACTGTACTAATGCGCGAGGGTTCGTAACGGGCGGCCGCTGCGATCAGGGGATTACGGTGTTTAATGGCGTTATCGAAGAAACGCTTCGATAGACGTTTCATAAACTGAAGGACGGTGGGCATTCTAAGGTCTACGTGTAGACGGTCATTACGGACATAAAAAGGGGCTCCCGTGACTCTACGTAAGAACCGGTTCTGTAAAACTTGCATCCTATGGATGTACTTAGGCTTGGTGTGAGCGTACACGACGCAAGCGTACGTCATAATGGGGCGGATCACCGCGGTATAAAGGCGCAACTTGCACTTGAGTGACAACTTGCTTTTTGCCGAAATCATGAAATGAAGCCTACCCATAGCAAACGCAGCTCGGTCGCGAGCTGCTTTGATGTGCGCCGCAAAAGACAAGTGGTTGTCAAGTATGACTCCTAAGTACTTGGCTTGCTTCTCCCAAGGGATAGGCTTACCGTACATAGTGATCGGGCTGAGCGCGGGTGGCTTAATTTTACGCTGTTTAGAGAAAAGAACTGCCTGGCTCTTGTCGGGGTTCACCTCGATTCTCCATTTCCGGAACCAAGCGCCTAAGACGTTGGCTGAGGTTTGGAGGGTGCTATAGATAGCGTCGTGACTGCGGCCAGTGTAATAAATGGCCGTGTCGTCCGCGAACAGGGCTAACTGAGCCTTCTTGCTCTTGGGGATGTCACTGGTGAACAGAGTAAAGATAAGGGGAGAGACGACGGAGCCCTGAGGGACTCCGGCTCTAATGGGGTGGGGGGAAGACAGTGCCTTCCCGATGCGATAGCGGAAGGTGCGATCCGACAGAAAGTCTCGTAAGATGAGCACGAGACGGTCCGGCACTCCCAGTTTGTACAGCTTATATAATAAGCCGTTGTGCCAGACTTTGTCGAAAGCCTTTGCTATGTCGAAGTACAACACACCCGTCATCGCTCCACGCTGGAAGCCAGCGCTCAAGTGTTCTACGATGCGATGGGCCTGTTGAATGCAGGAGTGTCCGGTCCTGAAGCCGAACTGCTCGTTGGGGATGAGACTCTTAGCCTCGGCGAAGTCTTTGAGTCGCTTATAAATAAGTCTCTCGTAGATTTTGCCGAGTGCGTTCAGGAGACTGATAGGTCTGTAGCTTGAGGGCTCAGACTTGGGTTTGCCTGGCTTGGCGAAACCGATGACAGTGGCCTCTTTCCATATTTGAGGAAAGGCGTTGTTGCTCAGGGCGCCATTGAAGATGGCCGCCATTAACACGACGAGCTGAGCGGGGAGGAGTTTTAACACCCTATTGGTGATTCCGTCGGAGCCGGGTGCTTTCCGCGGTTGAAGCTTATTAATGATGTCTTGCACTTCGTCAGCTGTGACCGAAGGCAGAGGATCATCAGGGTCTTCTACGGGAGGGAGGGCGGCTTTACGTTCGACGAATGCGTTCACCTCATCGAGATGTCGCTTGTCTACTGGTTGAGAGCTGGGGGAGCACTGGGACTCCAGGCTGTCGGCTAGGCATTCGGCCTTCTCAGAGTCGTCGAATGCGACGCTCTTATCGGGTCGGGTGAGGGGAGGCATCGAAGCCTCTTCGGTGGAGCGCAACTTGCGTTGGAGCTGCCAGAAGGCTAGGTGGGTAGGCTCGAGCTCGCTAAGCGTCTTGTCCCATTGATCTGAACGATGCTCACTAGTGCGCTTCTTTACAGCACGCTGTAAATAACGCATGTGAGCTTTGTTCGCGTCGCAGGGAAAGTTGCTGTAGGCACGGATGGCCGCGTTCTTCTCGGTTATCAGTTCACGTACGTCAGCGGGTAGAATCCAGCGTTGATCGCTCATTGCTGGAACTTCCCGTGAGCAATCCTTTAGTACGGATTGCACGTGTTCTGTAAACGAGTTGATGGCGGCCGTCGTGTCTGCGACTGAGACAATGTGGTCGGGGATGGCCTCCAGGTGAGGCGACGTGGTGGATTTCAGCTTTTCGCTGACTTTCCTCCAGTCGGTTATCACTTGGGTCGGTGGGGGCTGGCTGGGGTCAGAGGGACCCGAGCGGGGAACTAAGTGCATGAGCACTGGTCGATGGTCTGAGTTAAGCTCATGTAAAGTCTCGATGGAATGCAACTTAAGGTTGACATTCTTGAGTAGCGCTATGTCGAGAACGTCCGGACGTTGGTCGGGGTCGTGGGGATAGTGAGTGTGCTCCATAGGAGCGATGGGATCGAAGTTGAGGGACTCACCCAGGTTATACACGTGACGTCCTCTGGCAGAGGTCGTCGTGCTGTTCCAGGCGGGGTGTTTGGCGTTGAGGTCGCCCGCTATGATAACGGAGTCACTCAAGCCGAAGAGGACGGCAAGGTCTTTGGTGAACAGAGTGTGCTCCTCGGACGTGCCGCCGGGAGGGATGTACGCGGAGGCGATAGTGATCGATTGATGACCGGTCATGCCTAGTCGACAAACTGAAGTCTCGAGCAGAGACTCCATGGGAGGGGGATCTAAGGGGATGCAGTGCAGTTCCTTTCTATAATAGATTAGAGTACCGCCCTTGTGGCAACGTGACCGATCGTTGCGAACTATGCGATAGTTGGCAATTCTCGGATCGCGGTGACTGGGCTTGAGGAAGGTCTCCTGTATGAGGAGGATATCAATTTGATGGTCACGGAGGAAGGTGGCGATTTCATCACGCTGGCCTCTAATGCCATTGGCATTAAAGTACCCTAATTTAAGGGATCGGGGTTTGGTACACGTTAATCTCGTATTATCCATTGAAATTAAAGATTAATGCCGCTGAAGGCTTCGCCTAACTTGATTAGGGACTTGAGGATAATTTTAAGCTTATCACCGTCAGTGTTAGCCTCCCTGAGATCTGCCGCCATGCGGTCTGCTTCGGGGGTGACTAACTTTGCTAACGTTTCTAAAGTTACGTTAGGAGAGGAGACCGCGGCCGCGGGGCCGGGAGGCGCGGGACGAGCGGGCGCCGGTGCGCTCGCTTGGGCCACGGGAGTGGGGACAGGGGCATCTAATAGCCCGGGAATGGGGCTGGACTTTGCTTTGCCGAGTGCCGGGAAGGCTCTCTGGTGGTTCAGCGAGGTCCAGGGAGAGGGCCTCTGAGGGCTGAGTCTCTCCGGCATCTGTGCAGTTGGTAGCCTCACCGATGGGCTTTCTCTCTGCTGGCGGGCGTTTGCACGCTTCGCCAGTTTAGAGGAGGAGCCTTTGGGGGCTTTCGGGCAGCCGCGGTAGTTAGCCGGGTGGCCCGACTGGCCGCAAAGCACACAGCTCGGTGGCTCCGTGCATAGCGATTTGTCTTTGGGACGGGGGCAGTCTGCCGTACCATGGTCGCCTAGACACTTTACGCATCTGTGCGGCGCATGGCAGTTGGCTTGGCTGTGTCCGTACAGCTGGCAGCGGTGGCACTGCCCTACTACGGTTGAGCGGTAAGGCTTCTCTATTGAGATGCCTGTGAGGGAGCATACCGACTTCACTTTGAAGATCGGGTGGTGCCCTTCTACTGGGTCACAGATGACCAGTACCATATCGTACTGGTCTCCACCTCTCGCCTTATGAAGGTGGTGGACGGCTGCGACCGGGATGTCCTGGCCTTGGAGGTCGTTTAGGATGTCCTCCGTGGGGATTTCCTTCGGGATCCGCCTGATCACCACGCGGGTGGGCTTCTCCTCTGGAAGGGAGTATGTATGGAAGGCTATGTGCCTTCCGATCAGCTGACGGGTTAGTTCCCTGAAGTCGGTGGTCGTAGGGACTACCACTTTGATACCCTGCTGGGTGCTTTTAGCGCTAGTGTATTGAATGCGGCGCTCAACACACATTTTGGAAACGTCTGTCCATTTCCCTTTGTCCTGAATGAACAACGGGGGAGGGGGCTTCAGCTTCTTTGAAGAAGCGGCTGAAGAGTTAGCCTTAGGGCTGGATGGTCTGCTGGTATGAGCAGCGGCGGACTTTGGTGCGGGGACCGGGGAGGTGGGGCGGGAGGCCTCGGGAGAGGGGATGAGAGGGAGCGCGACTAATTTTTTGGCCATGGTGGCCTGAGAGTTTTTGCCCTTTTTCCTCTTGCCCTTTCCGACGACTTGATAGTCGTCTTCAGAGGACGAGGAAGCAGAGCAGGAATCTATAACCGATTCCGAGTCGGAGACTGGCACAGTTGTGTCCATTTTCTCCGAAATGGGAACAATGGACGCAGGTGCGGACTGATCCATTGTTTGCTTAACAATGGGTCCGGGGTTAGCCGGAATCGCGGCGGCGACGGCTGGCGGTGAGCCTTTGTCCATGTTCTCAGAAACGGGAACAATGGACGCAGGTGCGGACTGGACCTTTGTTTGCGAAACAATGGGTTTCACTACAATGGGTCTTGGAGTTGCCTTAATCGCGGCGGCGACGGCTGGCGGTAAGCCTCTGTCGGCAGGTGGCGGTGACAAGGGGCTCTCGAGCGCGTCACTGAAGTCAGTGACGGTATCGGTGGTTTGCTGAATGGCAGCAATTTCTGACCCATATTTTTGTAAATATGGGTCGGTCGTGAAGACGCGCAAGAAAAAGCGCAAAAGCGCTTTATCTGTGTCGTCAAGGGACGACATTTTATCGGCTAAAAGTTAGCGGACATTTGAGTGAAGCTCAGCGCGCCTAACAACCTAATTTCTTGACCAATTATTTAGGGAATTTACTGAATCAGTGACTCACCCGCTTCAACCTTCCCGCAAGCACAGTCCGAGGGTCCTGGCTTGGTAGCAACTCCAACTCCAGTCCAGGGAACTTTGCTTTCAGGAACTTGTTCAAACGGGAAACACTAGCACAGTATATCGGCGGCGCATGCGAACGCGACGGAGCCCAATTTTTCACCTAGACCCTGAAGGGGTTAGGCGGGCGGGTTGGGTCACCACCCTCTCTCGGTTTCGTTGGCACCGTTAGGTTTCCCACCAAGAACCTCGAAATTGAGGATTTTTCCCTGATGGGGCAAAGGAAGTTAAATCGGAATAATATCCGAAGCAAATGAGCAAGTGCTGTCTTAATAAAAAGACAGCAATTGTTCGGGGGTGTAGTCGAAAGACAACTGATGACGTCACGACACTGGGAAGCGACGAACCGATGACACACACTGATAGCGAGCGGGAATGCGAGCAGGTAGCGGCACATCCGTACGCGACGGCGGTCAGGCGGCGAGTTGCCACAAATGTCAGCCGGGACCAACTGCTTAACGTGGTTTCCGACTCACGGAGGAAATTTGGTATGTAAGGGGTGGACATCCATCCACGCACCGACCTTGGCCGCTTGACCTTAAAGGTCAATTCTTGTAGCTGTTATTATTCGAACACGTGTCATCGACATATTGCAGCACATGCCCGTTTACCTCGACCCTACGTTTCGTGCTGCTGGTCATGACTTGGGTTTTGGATCTGCTCATTGAAAGTCTAACCACAAGATCTGCCGTGCGCAGATTTTCGAGCATTTC
The DNA here is from genome assembly GCA_963082945.1 of Cerastis leucographa. Classification (NCBI taxonomy): domain Eukaryota; kingdom Metazoa; phylum Arthropoda; class Insecta; order Lepidoptera; family Noctuidae; genus Cerastis; species Cerastis leucographa. Next base: position 5,847,381 of record OY720353.1, on the reverse strand, counting down.
TTCAAGTTCTGAAGCAGATGTGGATAACAGCACAATGTCATCAGCAAAGCGGAGATTTGTTAGCTGATGGCTGCTAACATGTATGTCTCGTGACCGCCACGAAGCAGGCAGCTTGTTGAAAACTTATCCAAGTAATCTACGAAAAAAAAACAATTACTTCTACCGTAGAATTAGTGGGAACGAACCAAATTTTGTTCCCACTAGTCCTACGATTTAAGGAGGTACAAAATCGTAGGACTAGTGGGAAAAAATATTCCCACTAGTTCTACCGTAGAACTGTTAGTAATGTAGTAGAACTAGTGGGAATGATCCAATTTGACTGCTTCTTTGGTCTAGTGGTCTCATACGCTACGGCATGAGGTCCTAAGCTCGATTCCCGGTTCGAGCAAAATGTTAAATGTATTTTTAATCAGGAATTTCACAAGATAAGTCTGGTTCCCGGTCGATGGCAATAGGCTCTCCCCTTATAACTGGTGTACTATTCGGTACGCCTTTGCCTAACCCGACGAAGCTTACAAGCGTGATGTTATGTGTTCAAGAAGTCAGTGCACCACACACGTGAATAGTCTTGTATTACAGGTTGCATTTAATTAGTATTTATCGGTCATTCGAATGTTTGTTTAATTAGCAAAGTAATCAATAACTGATACACATTCTAACGGTTGAATTATTATAATAAGTTGACTTACCTTGTGGTCAGGGCTGATAAAGATAACTGATAATGGGAAATATCCAAATTGGCAGTGAGCGTCATTATGAAACCAAAACCGCTCACAAAATTAACGATCTGGAATTACAGGCTTGATGTATATGTATACAGTATGTTAGCCAAACCCATAATAGTACATGCTAACATGATACTAATAAAAATATAAACAAAAAAAAAACACTGATAAATAACAGACAGAACCATACCAAAATTTTCGCAACGTGTATACACCCTTGCGCTAGCGACTTAATACTATCGCAGAACATGTGAGCGGGTCAAAGACTCTTAGGTATAATCCATTTTCCCTTCATACTTTAAACTTACCTGGCTTAGGACAGTCCAAAATATCTAGGCACTAAACAAAACATTAAAAATTCTTCTATATAAGTAATAGGTTTTTTACATATTTGGGACGAGAATCGAATACTGAATACCCTCCCTCAATATGTCCCTCGTTTAACCTAACATACTGTATTTCCGTCATAATCGTTGTGACGGAAATATACATAAACATCACGACTATAATCCTAGAAGGGTTAGGCAGAGGTGTACCCAATAGTACACCCACATTTCACCAGTTATGTTTAAATCCCATGTAATAAGGGCCGAGCCCAATCCCATAATTTTCTACTTGTTAACTATTTATCTTGTTCTACGTTTTGTAGTAAGCAACGACTTATTGTCGGGCCTACGCTGTCCTCCCATACTTAAGTACTAACGCTGTAACATTCAAATATTGTATTACCAAATGATTTCAAAACAATAACCTGGAGTTTCTTGCCGGTTCTTCTCCATAGGAAACGACCAAACCATACTAGAACAAAAATAAAAATGCAATAACGGGGAGAACAAGTACCTTCGGCTATGTTCAGGGTACTTTTACACCCATCAGGTGAACTAGCTTCTGCCTACGGCTTCGCCCGCATGGTGGTCGGAAATAGTCCCACGGAAAAGTACTAACGGGAAAAAAAACTTGTACGTTTCAAATCAATCAAATCAAAATATTTTTATTTCACATAAGCCTACATGGGCACTTATTAAACGTCGACAAAAATGTGCTCGGTTCGAGTTGGTCGATTTGACAATCTAGGTAGGTACAGCTTTGACCAATATCAAATTTGACGAATTGCCGATTTGACAAATATCAGACTTGACCAATGTCGTTCAACCCGAAGAACCGGCAAGAAACTCCATGGTTACTCTTTTAAAATCATTTGATTTTCTGTTTACAATATTTTATGTTACAGCGTTAGTACTTAAGGGACATCGTAGTAAATAACTTTGCCCTTGTCATAGTCTAACTCGTCATCCTACCTGCCTACATAGCCTGCCTACTTAGGCTTCCAATCAACGGCTGCAGTTGAATATCAGATTACCAGTACCTTTTTTACGTGGAATGATAGTCTATCAGACCTCCACAAGCCACTTACTGGGTAACAGGACAGCCCTTGGTAAGACTGGTAGTCTGACTACCAGTAACGACTGACATAGAACTACAAATGACTATCGGGACCAAATGCTTTAAGAGACACGGTCATGACCGAACTGTGTGGCAAATTTCATGGATATTAATTCAGCCGTTAAAGCAAAATTTGGGAAAAAACAAACACACTAACTTTTGCATTTAAAACATAAGTATTATTTGTATAAAAACTAATTCTGTGTGCTTTAAAAACTAGTGTTTTTGCCGGTACTAAATTAACGTTAAATAACGACGTTTTATTCATATATTTTCTCACGCTGCTCATATAAATAGAATTTATGAAAAACGTATGCTACCGTGCGAAACTGCGAATTTTTATTTGTTAGTTGTAGCCAAAACTTGTATTGTTTGTACAGAGCGGTTTTGAAACTTGTTATTTATTTGTCTTTGTGGATAATAAATCGATGTAATGATCAATTAATTAATGATTAAATTATTAACGCGTTTTGGTTTAAGAAACTTCTTGGTTGAGAAAAATAAGTACGAGTACAGCGGGCAGCCGTACGCACTGACAAATGTCTGGCTTAGCACTTAAAAAATGAAATGAAGCTGGAGAGTTTGTGTTTTTGTTTGAACACGTCAATCTCTGGAACTTCCACTATCAGATTTGATAAATCTTTTTTGCATTAGATAATGGTTATTTGGTTATTTATCATTATGCTACGAACCTAACCTAATATAAACTACGAGGCACAGCTAGTAAGTAATATAAGAGACACGATCATACAACGCAAAAGTGACGTAAAATCAACAGCGACCCATCGACTACTTTATTGATACTTTTTTTTTTATAAACCTTGCCTCACACAAGGAATTTTTCCTCTATCGTGGTGTTACAAACATTTAAACTCACATACACAAACAGCCAGATCCGGAACAACTATCTGCAGGCCATACAAATATTTTGTTGCGTACCATGATCGAGTCCGCGACACGCAGCCGTCGATCAACCACGGCGCCAACCGTGCCGTCACTCCAAAGTGATAATTTCTCAACGTACTACGTAGTTATCATAATGATACCATTTGTCATCTGGTGACGCTTCGCTCGTGCCCGCACAATATATCAAGTTATCGCGGTGCAAACTTAGAAACTAAACGGAGTCAGTGACCGTGGTAACTGTAGGTAGGTTCTTATTGTAGCGAAACGAATTTAGCGAAGATTCTAGGAACACGTATTTTTGGTACGTAACGTTAATTACAATTAATGTGTTTGATTCCCAAGCCAGGGAAACCCAATCACACTGTGATTGGATGTTTTCATTAGTTTCTCAGGAGCAACCCAGAATTTGTGACCGGTTACTATCAATTGCCCTGAAATACATAGCCTCACATGCGCCTTATTCGCATGCGCTCCAAAAAAACAAAAGAGCAATGCATAAAATCGGCTACTTCCCATCTTGTAAGTTTCCCATTTCGCCAACTAATAGGGGATAATCCAATTTTTTTTTCTTTGTCCGTCGGTTAGTTTATTGAAAAGTATTGGACACGTATTTTTTATTTTTTTACGTGGTCATAAAATTACGGAGGTATATTGAGTTGAAATGGCGCATGACGTCACATGTAGGTAAGTTTTATACCTACTTGTGACGTAGTAAGCCCCCACTCTCCAACTTTAATGAGTTTTAACTAAGTAATTTTTTAATATTTGGATAAAACAAAAAATACGTGTGTAATATTTTTGTATTACCTGTCTGACGGACAAAATAGAATGTCGTTTTCTTTACCCAGTCCGCACCCCTATTATAACACCACCATAAAAGTTCCATTTCGTAATTATTTTGATTTTCATACATTGAGTCTCGTTTCGTCAACTTTTGAGTTTTCGTGTATTCATTCCTGTATGGTAAACTTTTTGTTTGACAGATACAGTTAGGACTAAGTAGAACTACCAAAAAGATACTACAATTAATATCAGTAAGCTCTATTTTATTTTTAATTTACGTTTATACCAAAACAAGTAGTTTGGTAGAGAAAATCAAAACTTCTCGCTATGAGAATAAAAAAAACGTTAATATGACTTTGTAACAAAGTAAAAAAATACATAGTAATACTTGAACTAACTACACTTTTGCACTATGTATGTATGTGTATGAGTTTATGGAGGGCAACACATTTTGATTATTTTTACTATAATAATTGTGTGTTAGTACGTAAGGAATTGTGTGTTAATATGTAATTGTGTAATTTAATTTAAAATTTGTGTCTATTGTTTTGACATACCTAATTTTAATAAGATTTGTATGCTCTCGCACGGGTAAAATGTAGCGAACTAACCATTTTTGTACAATATCTCATTGTAATGAAACCTACATTTACGAATAAATTTGATTTTATTTGATGTCACTCTCACACATCTCACATTCTATTCATGTGGCACTTGCCCTTGAAAGCGACGGAACACCACTCCCTGCCGTGAAAATTCCTCTTCCAAGCCAACCGCGAACAAATCCAAACTCCAGGTACTACTACTACTTGGAAAATCTTATTTGAATCACCCATTTTACAAAAGTTATTATGTTACCAATCATTCATTACGAAACATAAAGTAATGTACTCTGCATTGAAACCAGACAAAAACAAATAAACACGTTTTTCACCATTTTTTCCTCGTCCCCAAAAACAAAAAAAAGAAAACATGTTGCAACGTCAACGTGTTTCGACCCTGGTATTAAAACTCTTTTGTACAAATTCAAAACACTGGTGATATAATCGCTACGTTTGCCAGACTGATCGATGTTCAGAGATTGTGATGTAAATTTTGCATCAGACTTGCTTGTCTGATACTCTCAAAGTACGTAGACGGTATTTTTTTATTAACATTGTTTTCGCTCGCTGGTCAAATGATACTAATATTGATATCCAGCTGCATCAGGTTAGACTGGAAGCTGCCCCCAACATAATTGGGAATAGGCTAGACAGATGATGAGGTCTCCTGTTGCTGGTCAAAAGCATCCCTTTTCTCCTTCCAAACCTCTATTTCGTGTCAACCTCTATCCTGGTTTCCCTCGCAAACAAGTTCAGGCCGTCTCATCATGTCTGCCGCAGTCTACTTTGACGGCAGCGATGTCCTTTCTCAGGTGTCCAGTAAGTTAAGATTTGGGTCTTCTCACCCGGGTGCAGTCACATTCATGGTGACAAGGCCAGTGCAGAGCCACTTCGGCTTGGCGGTTTTTCTCTAACATCCATCAGAAGTTGGATGCGAAACTGCCCAGTTTGGCATTCAACTTATGTTGGATACACTATCATCATTCTCATCAACATTAACGTGCCCTTATCTCAATTAATTTGGGGCCAGCGCAGCATGTGTTCTTTTTCCATACTTCTCTCATCACACTTCCTTTCTTTCCGTATTATCCTTCACACAGTCCATCTATTGTTTCTTCGGTCTTCCTCTACTCTTATACCTATCCACATTTATGCTCAAAACTTACACTACCCAAAAGCTGTAAACCTGACAGTGCGAATTCAGGAGCTTTCTGTGCCAAAATAACGCATTTTAGTTGTTTTATCGACTGTCATATACAGTAGCGTGGAAATGCCAACAATATCCCGGGAACACTGCCAAACAGTTCAATTGCAAACTCCTAAAATATAGCCGTAATAACTAAGTGTCCAGCGTAGGCGATATGACATCATCTCGTATTTTGTCGACTATGGGGGAAGCCCTATGTTCGGATGTGGGCGAGAACTGCTAATGTCTGATTCTATGTAAAACTAAAGTTTAACAGACGAGGTCAAGGTTTTACTGTAGGTGGACTTGAAGTTTGGGATACTCCAAAATGGAGAAAAACAAATGATTCTAGTAGCTTCGAATTTGAAGATGGAATTGCTAATTGTCAAAGTTTATGTAGAACCCAAGTAGAACCAAATAATACAAGGTTCTAATGTAGGTGGATTTCAAGTTAAGGATACAACAAAATGGAAGATCAAAAACAAGTGACTCGAGGAGTGTTTAACCCAAAACCCAGAGTTTCAAGATTTGAGGCATGTAGGTGTTTATAAGTGACTGATGCATCAAGCAGGCTTGTTGTTCTAGTGGTCCCAAGCGCTATTGATGACCGTCAAGAGTTTGGGCGTCGCGGGCCACCCACTGGCCCCTGACCACCGTAGGCGCGGGCCTGTGGACGGGGAGTAATGGGCTAGCTCACCGTCCGTCCGTCTCATGATGACAGGCCGTGTCGACGGCGCGTTCGTGTTCCACGCGCGCCTCAAGGAGATGTCAGCAAACCGGAAAGGGTCCGAAAGGGCCGATGCCTGCCAGGGCTGCGGGTCTGTTCGAAAGAGATACCGAGGCCCTGAAACACAAAGGGCTAAGAAGGAACATGTATGGGTTTTAGTCAGTACAAGTCTTACACTCCCTTCCGCTCCGCCCAGAGCGGAAGAAGTCATTTGATGATTTCCCATACAAAAAAAAAAGGGTTTGATTCCCAGGTCGGGCAAAGTGTTTTTGGGTTTTTCCAGCAGCAGCCTGGAGTCTGGATTTATGGCTGGTTAACGGCAATATGCTCGCCTGGCAGAAAATGTGGTTGTACTACTAGATGCGAAGGCACAAGCATGAGTTATGATACCAAAAACCAAATACTTGAGCATAAACCGAAAGTATGTAGGTGTTAGCAAGTTACTAGGTCAAGTTAAAAAGATGTTAATTGAAGTGCTAACTGCGCTTATAATAATATTACAAAATAACTTGTTGGCAATGACACCACATTTTTAAAAATGCTGCAAAACCCTCACCCATTTGAAAAAAAAAAACAAATATAAAAACCCAGATTTCAAAATTCTGAAAAATTTTGCTGTAAAATACACGAGGTATATTTAAAACTGAAGAACAAAGGCTACAAAAATGAAGGAATCTAAAAAATCAATGACCTGAAATGTATTATCGGATCCACAGTAAAAATAAACAAGGTATTAACGGATCCTTCTTGAAACCGGCTACCAAGCATTCTGTACTTTTAACTATGTAACTCGACGCAATGATTGTTTGTGAAACGACTTTTTTAGGGTTCCGTAGCCGAATGACAAAAAACGGAACCCTTAGAGATTCGTCATGTCTGTCTATCTGTCTGTCCGTCCATATGTCACAGCCTTTTTATTCCGAAAGTAGTAAGGACTACACAGTTGAAACTTGGTAGGTAGATGTTCTGTGAACCGCATTATGATTTTTGTACAAAATTTAAAAAAACGCTTTACGTACAAAAAAAAAAGATAAATTTATATGATAATTAAACCATTTTATCAGTCTCAATTCCATGTATGAGTAGCATACATGGAACTGAAACTAAATAAAAAGTTTTATAAACCTCAATGTCCTTTTTAAATACTTATCTACTAATACTTGTATTTTAGAGATAAAAAAAAAATTGCGAAAAATTTAGAACTTTGATCTTTTTGTCTAAAATCTCCATAAATATAAGCCTCCCAGGTAAGATCTTGAACAAAAAAATGTTTGCAATGATGCAGGGGAACAAGTGCCTTTTGGCTTCGTTAAGTATATATATACACCTATTATAGTACGTTGGCAAACGCAGGACAAAAGAAAAAGGCTATCCCTAAGTACGTCGTAATAAAGCAAGCAATTACGTTCCTTTATCAAGAAACACAGGGGTTTCAAGTGATTGCAAGAACAATGAACAAACGGCAACGCAAATAAGGCGGCCGCTTATAGTAAAGTAAGTAGCCTTGAGAGCGATGCCCTAAATAAACCATAAGAATAAAGGCCGAGAAAAAACGTTGAATGAAAATAAACAAAAGGAAAACCTGTTTTTATTGTCCAGAAGTAATATTTGAATCGTAGTGGGGTCTCACTGAGAACAGTGAGCTTGCACATCGTATATAGACCGATAGATATGATTTTGGCTGCGAGTGATCGAGACATCATAATTATCTGCCTAGCCTTTTCCCAATTATATTGGGGTCGGCTTCAAGTCTAAACGGATGCAGCTGAATACCAGTATTTTACATGGAGCGACTGCCTATCTGACCTCCACAACCCAGTTAGTACTGGATAATACGATACGTATCGAAAACTTGTCACCAGGGTGTCAAAGATCTACAAATGACAGCTGGGGCTTAACATGCCTTCCGAAGAACGGAGGAAACTCGGTATTTATTGGTCAATTGGTCACACATCCACGGACAGGCCATGGCAAGCGCGATTTAACATGAATCTCAACCCGTGCGGCTGTTATTGTTTAGACACAAGTGAGGCAATACCATTCAATAGAGGTGCGGACTGGGTAAAGAAAACGACATTCTATTATGTCCTTCAGACAGGTAATACAAAAATATTAGACACGTATTTTTTGTTTTATCAAAATATCAAAAAAAAATACTTAGTTAAAACTCATTAAAGTTGGAGAGTGGGGGCTCACTACGTCACAAGTAGGTATAAAACTTACCTACATGTGATGTCATGCGCCATTTCAACTCAATATATCTCCATAATTTTATGACCACGTGAAAAAAGAAAAAATACGTGTCCAATACTTTTCAATAAACTACCCGACGGACAAAGAAAAAAAAATGTGATCATCCCCTATTATCATTGTCAATAAAACCTAAAAGGGGACCATTGTGAATCTACCGATGTAAATCTTTGTTCTCTCTATAATATTTTTCAATTTGACCATACATATTAAACTAATGCTGAGCGACTTATCGACATAATTTTGTAAATCAATTATGGTGTGTCTTCCCATGTGTGGACGACCGGGACCCTAACAGCGTTTACGCTTCACGACATTTCATACAAACTCTCAAGTCCTTATTTTTCGAAATGGTTGATCATTTTCCCCCGCTCGGTTCCTCCCTTATTCAAGTAATTGATTATATTTTGGGTAACATGCACTGTATGATATTCATCATCCATATAATTTTTCATCTCAATATTCGCTTCCTTTCTAGCAATATCGTCTTTTACATAAGCCGGTACGGTAATTGGTACATGTCTACATGAGAAATCCCCCTCTAAAAATCCTGAAAGGTTTAAAAAGAAAAACAACTCTTTGTTACTATATGTAGCCTTAAAGTAAGAAGCGAGTTGAATCATGTTGTGTACGGTTTGATGAAATTTTAAATCATGTCTTTTTCTGTAAATTCAAAAACACTTTCACACGTCACAATAAATTATGTTTTAAAACTGCATAGATTGAGCCCGGAGTTTCCTACCTAGAAAACACCAAAACAAATTAAATAAGACGGTTCCTTGTAGTCTTTATTTTCCTTGCCTTACTACTTAAACCATCTATGTGTTCACTAGTTACACTAGTTAAGGTTTAGAATAAAACCACCAAATTATCAGTAAGTAGATGAATGACTTTGGGGGAACGTGCTCTCGCTACCCGGGTTAATTGTTGACTGGTTGAGACGTTACCTCAAAGCAAACGCTACGTTTATTAGAATACCACATCTGTGTGTAGTGCACAGTTTGTATAATTTTCAGAGTCGTGATTTGCTATCACCGATACTGGCGTCACAACAAAATGATCCACATTTTCTAATCAGACGTTAACAGTCTGATAGGACAAATATTGAAGGATCTTTTACGACGAAACGTCTTCATCAAGCCTCGTGCGAACAACGCATCGTATTTACTGATAACAATTGTTCAAACATAAATGCAGTTGTGAGTCGCAGTCGGTTGCTAACCAATCGGTTGACAATAGCCAATGTTCTTGGTGTAGTCAGTTGACACTTAGATTTGCGTTGGTATTGTAAACAAATGTTCGCGTCGTCTTTTATTTGCGAGTCGTGTTCTCATGTTGGTTTGTAGTAGAAAGTTATGAGTGGATGCAGTGACAAGATGTTGATAAAGTTGGCCTGGATTTGTGTCCTGTTACTTACTGGCAATAGATTCAGCCCCTTTATTGGCATCACCATCATCTGCCTTTGCGAAACTACGTTGGGGTCGGCTTCCAATCTAACACCACCCAGCTAAATACCAGTATTTTATTTATTTAAACTTCACGTTACATTGGTGGTACATAGGCGGACTTAATGCCACAGGCATACCAGTCAATCTTTGGGTCAAATAGGACAGCATTGTGGTTGAGTACAAAAAAGTAAAAAATAAGAAAAATACCATTTAGCTAACATAAACTGATATACATAAATAGGTATATAAATAGGTATATAAATAGGTATATATAATATACTAGCTTATGCCCGCGGCGCCGCCCGCGTGGAGTTCGATAATTGTCCCACGGGAACATACTATCGAGATAAAAAGTATCCTATGTGTTAATCCAGGTTATAATCTACCCGTGTGCTAAATTTCATCCACATCTATTCAGGAGTTTTTGCGTGAAAGAGTAACAAACATCCATCCATCCTCACAAACTTTCGCATTTATAATATTAGTAGGATATATGTGTACACCGTGTAAATCACCTCATCACGAAGCCGTCAACCAAGCATTCTGAGTTTGAAACTAAGAAACTTTACGCAAAAATTGTTGCTGGGAAACGACTTTTTTTTAGGGGGTGTAAAATCATGTTTTGTAGTAGAACTCAATGTAACGCACTCAAAACATTGTGCTGATGGACGGATTGAATAGTACGGGGTCGTGGAGGTGTTTAAAGTAAAAATCTTACAATAAAAACTTGTATTTAAAAAAATACTTGTCAAAAAGTTGTAACTTTGACCCCTGACATCTCCGTAACTAGAAGGTTCCCAGGTATGGTGTAGAACAAAAACATGATCGCAATGACAGGGAGAACCAGTGCCTTTCGGCTTCGTTAAGAGGTGTTTTACACCCTTTATACTGATACTGATGATTTTACATGAAGCGACTGCCTATATAGCTTCAAAAACTCAGTTACTGGCCTAAACGATACACCTTAAGTAAGACTGGTTGTCAGACTTTCAACCTTCTGAATCCCTGGAACGACTGTCAAAGATCTGCAAATGACAGTAAGAACCAATCACTTCCATCCTGTCCAATAGTAAGCTTGCCATACATTTCTGATCTAATCACAGAAAAACTGATTTGACATTATTTTTTATACCATCACGCCTGTATTCCCGAAGGGTTATGCAGAGGTGTACCCAATAGGGGATCGGACTGGGTAAAGAAAACGACATTCTATTTTGTCCGTCAGACAGGTAATACAAAAATAATAGACATGTATTTTTTGTTTTATCAAAATATCAAAAAATTACTTAGTTAAAACTCATTAAAGTTGGAGAGTGGGGGCTCACTACGTCACAAGTAGGTATAAAACTTACCTACATGTGACGTCATGCGCCATTTCAACTCAGTATATCTCCGTAATTTTATGACCACGTGAAAAAAGAAAAAATACGTGTCCAATACTTTTCAATAAACTACCCGACGGACAAAGAAAAAAAAAATAGGATTATCCCCTATTATAGTACACCCAAATTTCACCAGTTTTGTTCAAGTATCGTGGAATAATGGGGCGAGCCTATTGCCAGAACCGAGAACGAATCTAGGTCCGTGTGGCTGCTACTGAAAAATTACGCTATTTTGTTAGAAAAATCTCATTGTATTCTAATTCCTAACATATATTTCGGTAGTCATGTCAAAATGATTTTACAAGAGACTTAGTTTCATCACTAAAACGTTACTAAAGACAATACATCTGGTAGGTGCCTAATGAAGGGGTCAAAGGCGACACTCTGTTTATTAAATACCAAAACTGACTACATAGCGCTGTTCTTACATCATTTGTCAGAACCACATTGTTTTCAAAACATGTTATTTATTTTCCTTAACGAATTCTCCTTGTTTATGGGAAAAATTGGTCATAAATACTGGAGTATAATGATACATTTTACATTACCTACCGATCGAATTAATTCAATAGTAATTTCTCAGGTTTGGGTCAGTGGGTCGTCTTAGGGGCGGATTTTTAGGAGTTGGAGTATACGCTTAGGGGTACTATGAGCAACAGAGAAAACAAAAAAAAAATTTTTTTAGTTAAATATTTTTTTTGGACTTCGTACATTTTCCAATTTTTTTTTTTCTTAAATTTTAAAACATCATGCAGTTTCGGATTAACCTTGACCATAGAAACTTGAAAAAATCTGAACCTGAATGCTTCTGAAAAGTATAGACCCACAAAGCACCGTTTCCGAATTACGGGCCTCCGAATTTTATTTATTTTTTATAAAACGATCTATATTTCCAAAATGGTTGCTAAGATGAAAATCTTTTCTGGAAAGAAACTGTTGCTTTAGTAGAAAACTATGAAATGGTGAAAAAAAATCAGAGACATCAAGAAAAAAAAAAGATTTTTTTGTTTTTGCGCCGTAACGTCTCTAAGGCTACACTCCAACCCAGTTTTGAAACCATAAAGAAAGGCCAACTTTACTAGCAGAGTCCAATACGTTTAAACGAATCAGTAATTAAGACTTATTGGACTCTGTAAAATTATGCCGCACATAGTACAGTATTCCCCAAGAACAAGGGGATAAACAGAGATGTAGTTTGCCTATATCACAATTTGGTACTAGCTACATTAGCTGTATTGCCCCTGATTTATGTTCTATCTATAAGAGCGAATCTAGAACTGTTGGATACATTTCGTATTTTTCCTGTGAAGCCGTAATAAATTAAGATTTTCAGCCATAAAGTTTATAAGTTTGGTTTTTTTTTTTTTTATATTTGTCAGCATTTGTGCCCGGTTGATGGCAATAGTCTTGCACCCTATTGCATGGGACTTCATCATAACTGCCGGAATGTGGGTGCGCAATAGCCACACCTCTGCCTGACCCTTTTGGGGATTATAGGCTTGATGTTTATTACATTTGGTTGTGAATATCTCTGACCTTTATTTACTTTTTAATAGACAAAATGCAGCTAATGACATCTTTGTCAACTTGCATAAGTTATCGACTATTAAATATCACAAACATTAAGTAACAAAATAAATATTGACCGAAGATTTGAAGTATTTACTTAATATTTTAATAGGTTAAGTTCTAAACAAATTACTTGTCGTCAATGCCATTTCTTTTTATGTAACGTTCAGTGCCAAGTAATGGCGATATTCTAAGAGTGTAGAATTTTGTAATGTTTACATCATAGATTGTTTGTTTTGGTTAGGAGCTACCAAAGAGGTTGTTTTGCATAATAAAAAAGGCAGACTTTTTTATGCAATCTCGATTTAAAAACAAACAAATGCATGTTTGCCTCATTTGGTGCAGGTAGCAAGGATTGTAGAAAAAAGAAGACTATTGTTGGTCTTGTAACTGCAAATTCGCTTGTAGAGATGAGCTGGAGTTTCTCGTTGCGTAGTATTTTTGCCAAACTTGACCTATATGTTTATACTCCGTATAACAGGTCAAAGGGCTTTGACTCTGTAGCTCTTCTTACGTTTGTTGAGGCTATAAGTATGTATGTTTGTGTTCAAGTGTTAAATGTTATTCCTTAAAATAATGTAATGTCATTGTGAAATTCATTGTTTTTGTGTAAATCGGACTCAGGCACATGATATTGATCACTCAATTCAAGGATTTAAAGGTAATGTTTTTTGCATTGTCTTCGATGTCATTGTAATGAAAAAGATCAAGTGTTTCCTGTATATTATTCAGTTTGTTGATAAAGCATTCTGTGTCATTCACTTAAAGTTTTCTTTTAAACAACTGAGCGAAAAAGGAAACTGCCCTTGATTTTATTCAATATTGTGAATTATGTCAAGGTTTACTTACGTAGAACAGAAAATAAAGACGTAAAATTCAGTAAAAACACATTTTATTCCCAATTAAAACTTATTTCTAGACCTATATTGGCATATACTTTGGCTAAACAACTTTTTGGTTTCACTTCACAATATGTCCCAACACTTTTTCACCGTGATTTTTCCAAAGGTTCACTTCTCCAGACGGTTCTAACTTCAGGGTACACCTTCAGAATCGTTCAGGACCCGAGGGTTGAAGCCGAACAGCCGGCCACAGCTTCATAACTTCATCCGGGAGGCGGGAGCGAGTGGATCAAGGCTCCTCGTCCTCAGAGAGAGAAGGCAGGGCCAGAGTGCGGCGCAGCTTCTGGCGTTGGGGCGAGATGGACTTCTGGCGGCGGAGGCCCTCAGTGCGCATCACATAGGACCTCTGCTCCGGCTCGAAGACTTCCTCGGAGTCATCTTCCACCAGCGCAGGGAGTGCAGTTCCCCGCAGCTTCTGCCTCCTCGGACAGTCAGTAACCGCGGTGTCCATATCGCGGTGCTTGGGCAGCGACGGGTAAACATTTGCGTACAGCGCAGCAACAGTTTCTAGTTTCACAACCATGTTGGAGACTTGTAACTTTATTGTTTGATATTGAGTAAGGTTTATAGAACGCGACGTGCTCTCGTGAGTGCTCGTTGCAGAGTGCGGGGCGGGCGGTCGGCGCGCCTATTTATACCCTGCCCGGCCGCGATAAATTGGTTTGTGTGCAGTTCGTCTGGCGTCACTAGCTTTGTATGTGTTTATGTTAAGGTTTGCGTTCACTTGAGGCGTGTAAAAACCGTTTGGCTCATACTACGTAGAAGAAACACCTTTGTAAGATTCAACGTCTTTTTGCGTAAACACGTGGAGTTTTGATTGCCTTTTTGCAGTGCTGAAGATTCTTGGAAGTTGTTTCTCTAATGATTTTGGGAATTTGATTATGAGCTGGGATTTCCAATTTGTGTATCGCTTTCGGGTAACGAACCTTCTTGGTGTTGTAACTAAACATTTACCTCCTAAAAAACTAATAACATTTGTACTTATTTTAATCATAACCAACCTTATCATCATAACATTTAAGTACATATCTCGACGCAAAAACTAAATCTATACTAATATCCCGACATTTCCCTCACTTATGCGCATATCCTATCAAAACAATAGATATGGACACAGCCATCAAGCCTTGCCCATCAAGCTTGACCCAGGTAATCGGATTGAAGCTCCTGAAGTGCGGACAGCAGCAAACAGCACTGCACTGGCTTTCTGACCTTCGAATGCAAATAGTGTACTTACAGACATGCAATGTTACTACACATTGAATAAGTACGTTTGTGCATTTCTTAGCACAGATGTTTTCTTCAAAACGTATATTTTATTCAGTAGTTAGTTTTATTTTCAGAAAAGTGTGAGTGTTTCTTCGGGAAAATTTGGCGTATGGTTTATTTACTTTCTTTACTCTAGTTTTTTTGTGATCACGTGAATTCCACTATGATTTTCAACTGGTAAAGTCGGCTGAGAATGTAATTTTCAGTGGAAAATCCAGACATTGTTTCTGATTGTAAACTTTAAAAAAATATTTAGTTCTTACATAACAATTATTAAGATGTGATATTAGGTACGTACACCTCTGCTAACCCTTTGGGAATTATAGCCGTTATGTATGTCTGATAGCAGACAATTTTAAACAGACCTACCTGGGAACGAGACTAGGTCAATACTTCTAGGCGAAATTGATTAGCTTCAACACCCTGACCTCATTTTATGCAACGTAATACTCTTGTTTTCAAATTAATATAGAGATAAAACGTTTGTTTGTTTGTTGTGTTGCCCGACTGCTGGGTCCTGGCTCGATTCCGATTTAAGGAGTCTGGATTAGAGTCCTGATGATGGCAATAGGCTCGCCCCCTATTACATGGGACTTGAACATAACTGGCGAAATGTGGGTGTACTTACTTGTTAGGGACGCCTCTGCCTTACCCTGCGGGGATTACAAGCGTGATGTTATATTATGTATGTTATAAACGTTTGTTTTTTTACAAAAATAACTTCTGGTGGCCTACCATGAACTCTTAAAGCAGTATTGTTTTACTTTTATTCCAGTGTGGGAAAGTGACGGAGCTATACAGGATGTCTAGTGCTACTTTGTACTTTCTTTATTTATTTTTTATTAGTTTGGTAGAAAACATGTTACCTGCCTGTTTATCTATGAGGCCACTAAGTGGGGTCTGGTGACTTGTAATACAGGTTTTTTTTTCTAAAAACCTACTTCAGGCACCAGCTCTCACAATGTGAATTTATATAGTTCAATACTGTTAAGTGCTACTAAACCATTGTGAGAGAAAATAAATTAAATTATTATTTATCTCTTTCCTCTGGATTATGAGTAAAAGAATAATGTTTTAAGACGTCATGGAAGGCCACCTGATCTGTTTTAAGTAGAAGTGTATCTAATTTAGGACGTATGCAGCTAGTTCTAAGATTCAATACATTATCCAATGATCTAGTAACGCTAGTAATAGAAATATTCTAGGAACGTTATACGTATACGTAGTATCCATTACAAGTTTACATTTCCTTGTGAATTGTGTTTAGTGAGAAAATGTGTGTTTGTGATAATACAAGGTGTTGTCTTGCAACCTCGTCAAATTCAAGGAGGTAACTATGCTAATGATTCTCGTCTCGAATCAATAATAAAATGGGTAGGTATTTTTTTTTTTCTTATTTATGGAAATCGGTACGTGTGAACCACCCGTGTATTAAACACAGCTGATCGTCGCCCTATAACCACACTTTCATACATAAAAACAATCTTAAACGTTTATTAGATAATTTATTATTCCCTAAACCACGTTAAGCGGGTTATTCTGAAATACTGACAAACTTAAACAACCAAAAAAATCAGTGTTTATTAATAATTAACTAGTTACCGTAATTATAATTGATTATTTATGTCTTTTGTGACATCCTCTTGAATTTTGACGAGGATGCAAAACAACACCTTGTATTATTATCTTTATGATCAGCCCCCTTATTCACAAACGCTCGGATTCGATTTCGATTTGGAAAGTCGTATGTCTATCTCGCTCGCTTTCGTAATGTCAAAACAAGATAGACATACGACTTATCGAATCAAAATCGATTCCGAGCGTTTGTGAATAGGGGGGCCTGAATTGAAGAAACGATGGATGGACTGTGTGATGGATGATATGGCGAGGAAGAGGTTGTCTGATGAGGTGATGAGTAATATAGGAGTAAGGAAGAATAAGATATGATGCGCTGACCCCAAATGAATTGGGATAGGCCTTTTTTATGGATGGGAAATCATCAAATGACTCCTCCTGCTCTGGGCGGAACGAAAGGGAGTGTCAGACTTGTACTGACTAAAACCCATCCATGTTCCTTCTTAGCCCTTTGTGTTCCAGAGCCACGACCGACTTTTCAACCAACCCACCGATGTTCCTTCTAAGTTCTTAGCCCTTTGTGTTCCATGGCCACGGTAACTCTTTCAAACAGTCCCGCAGCCCTGGCAGGAATTTTGATAGGCCTTAAAATAGTGTAGGTTGTGCCTATTTTTTCCCTGACGTTTATAGGGAAACCATTAAAAAAAACTAATGTCCTTTTATGGTCAGTAAGTAGGTACTTCTTTTGTAATGACTAATTATTTTTTTATTTCCTTACTTTCTCTACTTTTCCTTTTTCGTTCAAACCACGTTTCAAAACTGTATTTTAATAAGGGATTAAATATAATGAGCACCAAAAAATACTTTGAGATCCTAAGCTACGTTACAAAAAAAAATACTAAACACCAAAAAAATTGTATTCAAAGACCAAATATAGTAAACGATCACCAAATATAGTAAATGATCACCAAATTTTGTGGCAAGAAGAACTTAGGAAGCAAGTGCGAGCAAAGCGAGCTCGGGATATTGGGCACCCCGGCTCGGACAGGTTAGGTTCGAAGGGGATGGCGGGGTCTAGTGAGCGAGCGGAGCGAGCGAACTAAGACCCCGACATCCCCTTCGTGTTAGGTTACTTTAAACCCTGCAGAGAGAAATAGGAGCGGCTCTGTCGACTACGCCTTAGTTCGGAGCTGTGATTTTCAGGTTTTTAATTCTGGTGATCATTTACTATTTCTGGTGATCATTTACTATTTTAGGCAGTATAAAAATGTTTTTTAAGGTTATATTTACTTTATCTGGTGTTATGTTAAACATAAGCCTTTTAATAAAAGTAGGCTAATTATTATAACATAACATAACCCCTGTAATATCTGAAGAGTAAGGCAGAGGTGTGCCCATTAGTACGTACATCCACATTTCGCCAGTTATATTTAAGTCCCATGTGATAGGTAGCGAGCCTATTGCCATCAACCGGGCACAAATCCAAACCGTGGCCTGCTACCGTGAAATTCCTGATGGAAAAACCCATAACCCTTTGCCTGACCTGAGAATCGAACCCAGGCCCTCGTGCTCAGCAGTCGCCCTTACGATCACTAAACTAACAAAGGCGGTATTGTTTTATACATTTACTAGCTGTCCCGCGCAACTTCGTCTGCGTCACATTTTCCCCGTTTTCGCAACATTTTTCATTGCTGCTCCGCTCCTATTGGTCGTAGCGTGATGATATATAGCCTTTGTCCTTTCTCAAGTTGAAATCTATCTTCTTGCCAAATTTCATTAAGATCCGATCAGCCGTTTAGTCGTGAAAAGGTAACAAACAAACTTACTTTCGCATTTATAATACTCTTATTAGTTAGGATTCGAAAACCACTGCTTGTCTGCCAAATAATCCAGGCCGTGAAAAAAACTAATTTAAGGCTATATCTATTACCTCCAGCCAGACAGTTTAACGATCGTACAAGGCCCAAAACACATCTAATATTGATTCATTCGTGTGTAACCAGCCCAATGCCATTCGGGGAAAATACTCCCAATAAAACGTTGGGGCACGCCGCACCCCAGAGTGTCCTAAAGTACCCCAGCCTCCCCATAACTCGGTCGACGTGCAAAAATTTACGATGGCAGAAAGGTAGATGTGGGAATGTTTATTTCGTTTGAGAAAGGGGATGTTTTGGATCTTGCGTTGGGTAAAAAGAATCGGGTTTTGTAATCCATACCTATTTTATCTATAGTTACTAATGTTATAAAGAGGTAAATTTTGTTTGCATGTAGTTGGTAGTCTTCGAAACTATTGTTGTGATTCCGGCCATAAATTCTTACACTAACGGGAAGCTATAATTATCCTCGAGTGCAATAGACTAAATTTTAAACGTTCCCGTAGGTTAATTTCCGAACAAAACGAGACCGAAACCGCTAGCAAAAGCTTTCTTTTTTTTAAAACTGGGCAGTGTGTGTAGCATGTTGCAAATGGTTCTGCTTATCTTGAATTAAAGGGGTTGGATTGGATTTACCGTGACAAAGTTGCGTGCATACTGTATTTTTCTCGCTATCAAAAACAGTTTTGACATTAGGTACTGCTCTTAAAACGAGTCGATTTCGAGACGATTTTGAAAGCATTTTCACAATTTTCCAAAACCAGACAAAAAACCACTTCCATACATTTTTATGTAACATACAATGTACAGGAAACAAATTATCTTCTCACGCGAACAAGATAAACTTTAAGTACATACACAGGTATATTGTTTTCCCAAGTTTTGCTAACTCACCTAGAGTAATAGGCACATGTTTGCACGACAGTATGGCGACTCGAAGATTCCTAGGTGTTTAAACTGTAAGGTCATGAGATGAGAAATCTTCCACTGTTGCATGAGCATGTTTACAATTAGTAGGCATGTAGATAGAGAATTGTTAGAACCGGGGTTAATAATTTATAGCCTGCTTAAAAAACTATACACTTTTCTTTTAGTTATAATATACGCTCCTCCTTTCTCCGTGCCTCGAAAGCACGTTAAGCCGTTGATCTTTGACAGTCGTTACAGATAGTCAGTGGCCCGAAAGTCTGACACCCAGTGTTACAAAGGGATATCATCGTATTACCCAGTACTAACTGGGTTGTGGAGGGCAGATAGGCAGTTGCTCGATGTAAAATACTGGTATTCAGCTACATCTGGTTAGACTGAACGCCGACATAGTTGGGAAAAGTCTAGGCAAACGCTGTAAAACATCTTAAGAAAATCACAACTACATTTTCGTCGCAATGATTATCATCATCTTTCTCCCCCCTTTTCCTATGTTATTTGGGATCAGTATGAACTTTTTATTTTACAGTATTTCCTTTAGGTACCCGAAGAAACCTCACCTCGAAGAATTCTGGCAAAGGGTTTCTATTGTTACGTAACAACTCGAAAAAACTATATAAACTTGGAGCCTGTATAGCAGCACTACAAAATATGCCACAGCAACGTAGTCCATACAGTATTACAGCGCCATCTATGCCACACGGGAAGAACTAACATGAAAAACCTAAACCGCGATGTTAAATCCATTTCTCCATTTAATTTATCCATTTATAGAAAAACCCCACTGTGACTGTTGTGTCCAACAGACACAACCCCTGTTTGGTCGGAGGATCCTCCCTTTTCTACGCGTGATGAAGACCTTTACACCCTTCTCTTTATGCTCCTATAGGTCTATTCAGCTTGATAATCATTTAGGTACCTACAAGGTACATATGTACAAATTAGGAAACAGTTAAAAATGTAAGTAAAGTACCATGCCCAATGGCACAAGCCTATGCTATGCCCTTCGAGGATACAAAGAGATAAGGAAACTACCAAGCAATAAATATAGGCCTTTTACCTGTGCCGTATTGTTAAAGTAATGAATGTAGAAAAATAATTGTCCTAGGAAACAAACCATAAACAGCTATTAATATCTTATGTAACCTGCAAGTTACAATCAACTTTAATCGCGAAGTGGTTTTCCGCGGTTTTACCCAGATCTTATGGAAAATCCGTACTGCCTGAAAGTGGGCCATGCTACTTGTATGGTGTATACAGGGTGTAACGGAAAGGGTATATACATACTTAAGGGTGTGCTACAGACCATTAAACTGAACATGTTTCTCATCACAAAACATGTTTTTCAGCGAAAAAATTATCTGATGCCCCATACAAAATTACAAACCTATTCAACGCAAATTTATGGAGCAGCTGATATTTTTTTCGCTATTACGGTGTTTGTCCGATGGACAAACATGTTCAGTTTGATGGTCTGTAGCTTACCCTTAAGTATGTATATACCCTTTCCGTTACACCCTGTATAAGCATGCATATACTAAGATTTTTTTCGCTATAACCCACACACGGAAAGCACGTTTAGCCGTTGGTCCCGGCTGCCATTTGTAGAACTTTGGCAGTCGTTACAGGTAATCAGTGGCCTGAAAGTCTGACAGCCGGTCT
Source organism: Cerastis leucographa (assembly GCA_963082945.1). Taxonomy (NCBI): domain Eukaryota; kingdom Metazoa; phylum Arthropoda; class Insecta; order Lepidoptera; family Noctuidae; genus Cerastis; species Cerastis leucographa. Next base: position 5,826,151 of record OY720353.1, on the reverse strand, counting down.
TACCAAGTGCAATCGTATCACCCAGTACTAACTCGTACCCTCAGCTCTGAACCGCCTCCATTTAAATAGCACACGCAAACAAATTGTGGAAAATCACGAATTTTCAATCGAGTTTTTCCCAAATTCGCAGGCTGTTCTAAGTAAAAGACCTTTAGAAAACTGTTTTTTTTTTTATTACTTTCATATAACCATTATACCTCAGCAATATTAGGTACATAACTGACGTAATAATCAGAGGCAGTACCCAGAGACGAGACTGCAAAACCCAGCCAAACCGGCAAGGTCGGATTCTGAATCATAGCTGACTTGAGTCATATTAACACTGTGTATTAAAAAATAAACGTCTAGTCTATGGACCTCGGGCTTCGACCTCGACCTTCGTCTCGAGTGAAGAGGTCACTTTTGGCTAGGCAATACCATAGGACATTGACACCTATCTGGTGAAATATAGTGGTAAAATACGAAAAAAACCCTGTGCATAACATTTGGATGATATGAAATGATTAAAGAAAAAAAAGCATGAAGAAAATTATTTAGGGAAAACATTTTTTTTTTCATGTTATTAGTGCCTAACCTTTCACAAACGCTCGGATTCGATAACTCCTATGTCTATCTTGTTTTGGCATTAGGAAAGCGAGCGAGATAGACATACGACCTTCCGAATCGAAATCGAATCCGACCGTTTGTGAATACGGGGGCTGTTGTCAGAGTTTCGCCGTCCATAAGCATATCTCTCAGGCATATTTGGTTTCCTCAAAATGTTTTCGTTCACCGAGAAGGCAGTGATAATAGGGATGGTGACTCATTTTTTTTTATTTGTCTATCGGGTAGATTATTAAAAAGTATTTGACACGTATTTTTTCTTTTTTCACGTAATCGTAAAATTACGGAGATATTTTGAGTTGAAATGGCGCATGACGTCACGGCTCAGTACATTTTATACCTAGTTGTGACGTAGTGAGCCCCCACTCTCCAACTTTAATGCGTTTTAACTAAGTATTTTTTTGTTAACTTGATAAAACAAAAAATACGTATCTAATATTTTTGTATTACCTGATTGACGGACAAAATAGAATTTCGTTTACTTTACCCAGTCATCATCCCTATTATACAAAACGCACATGAATCCGACGAAAAGTGTATGTCTTGTTTCGAATTCGTGACAAACGGGAACAAAAACTAGAGGACCTAGACAAAATGTTATAATATTAGCGATAACAATAATATAATTGTCTAGTCTAGTCTTATTTGGCTAGACTAGACTTAGTCTAGTCTAAAAGATTCTTACAAGCTCCTATCAATCCTGTTAAAACCAAAAGTGATTGTAGAAAAATGTAATTAGGCTGTTATCTGGGCCATTAGAATTCCCTAACTGATTTAATATTCTTGTTTTTCTGAAAAATATAACAGCTATTTAAAAAAACATGAAGTAGCAACGTAGAAAAACATCAATCAAAATGTGTTACGTCCATTTGATCGTTTTTCTAGAGTTACTACGAATAGAACAGTTAAAAATACAGTTAAAAGTAACTCGGGCAGGAATGCGTTATAAGACCAAATAAAAAATCTAGAACACAATGTTATGTTTAAACTTTTTGTAGAGCATTCATACTTAGTCGTTTATTTAACTTGGCCATAAACAAGAAGGAAGAAAATAAAACAATCTTGAATGCAAAAAGCATTCAAGATTTTTCCAGTCGTACTTGCGAACTGCGCAGTATCTATTTTAGTATTATTTTATAAGATAATTTTGTTTAGGTACGCATTCTTGCGGACCTTTTGAAGTGAAACTTCTTATGCGACTTCCAACAAGCTTGCGTTAAACGTTTAACGCTACCATGGAGGGGCATAGAAAGAGACAGAGCGAGAGTGAATGCGTGGCACTCGAACGCATGCGTGTAGTATTACGAAGTTTCACTTCTTCCGCGCGGAGGGACTCCACGCACTATTTTCCTTTTTTGTTTTTGATGGACGTTTAAGGAAGTCAGTAAAATGCACAATTATGGCAACATAGTCGTCTTTTATTACGCGACAAACGCGATTAAACAGAAATAACCAAACGTGTGTATTCAATCGAATATCGAACTTAATATGTGGGAATTACTGTGAGTTTGTTATTTTCAAATGATTTCAGCAACTGAAACTGCTTTGTTGGTCTAGTGGTGTCAAGCATGACTGTTAAGCATGAGGTCCTAGGTTTTGATTCCCAGATCGAGCAGTGTTATTGGGTTTTACCATGAGAACTTTTTCTGTAGTAGTTCGTAGTCTGGATTGCTGCCCGGTTGATAGGAATTGGCTATCCCCCTATTACAAAAAACCTACACAGAACTGATGAAAGGTCGGTGTATTATACCCTCGCCTAAAACTTCAGGGTTACAGATAATTTCAGTTAAGAAAATGCACATTCTAGAATATTTCTCCGGATCATTTTACAAGTCATCTCGCTGATTAGATTACATCAAAGCATACATTGTCTCATGCCCTACATAGAAGACAAAAACAAAACTTTAAATAGTCGTGTTTTTCTTTCAAAAGTAGGACAAAACGGTAACTATTGAGTCACTCAATGTTCACGCAAAACGGTGAAATCCTTTAATGGCTATGGTGCAAATATATGACTCACGAGACGTAACGGGGAAGACAGAAATGCAACTGGACTGAAAATTACTGTACTTATGACCTAGATCTAGTTTTTTGTTGTGATGTCGTAAATGGAAAATGTTTGGCCTCTTCTTTTACCCTCTAAAACACTAGGAAGTGGTGATGGTGTTTTGGGGAATGTTTAAGAAGGATCTCTAGTGGGCCTTTCTCCATACAAACCTATTCCGCTGTTTTCTTAGTTGATAATGCGTCTAGAGCAATGTTTTTTTTTTCCAAAAAATCTATGCCTTATTAATACATGCCCCTACCATTCATTTCTTTTTTTTTTTCAAAAAATGCCGTTTTTACTGCCATGTTCAGACGACTATCAGACAAATTAGATAAGTTCTTACAAAAAAGAAAATAATAGTAGCATAGATATACTTTTCCTCTAAATTTTGATATAAGAATTATTTAGATCAGTTTAGTGTTGAAGAAGAAAACAGCGGAATACAAAACGTCTTTTGGTCAAGATTTTTGTAGATAAAATCAGCCTGAGCTGCTGTTGACCCTTTCGCACTTTACGGGGGCAGCGCGACGGCAATAGTTTCTTCAAATACCTATTCTGCCTGTTCAAACAGTAAAAATTCTCAGCATAATTTGAATAGTTGACTTTTGATTTTGACTGTATTTCTATAACGGATGTAGGAGGTGAAGTTCTTTGAAGGTATAGGGCATGAATGTGGGGGAGGTTTGGACTCTTTTATGTAGGTAGCTGTTTTAAAGGTGGTTTTAACGAAACTTGAAATTTACGTCCCACATCATCTGCGTAGCCATTTCCCAACTATGTTGGGGTCGACTTCCAGTCTAAGCGGACTCAGCTGAATACCAGTATTTTACATGGAGCGACTGCCTATCTGACCTCCACAACACAGTTAGTACTGGGTAATACGATACCCCTTGGTAAGGCTGGTTGTCTGACTTTCGGGCTGTAACGATTGTCAAAAATCTACAAATGACAGCCGGACCAACGGCTTAACATGCTTTTCGGGGCACGGAGGAAACTCGGTATGTAGATGGTCGCGGATTCAGCATCCTTTGTCATTGACGAAAAAAAAAACCATTAGTTCTAGCGTGGAACTGTTTAGTAGAACTAGTGGGAACGAACCGACTCATTAGGGTGAAAACCGTTTGTGAAATAGGTAAGCCAACGTCAATCCCAAATAAGGTATTACAAAATAGTATGTGTAATCTCTCGAAACTGTAGGAAATGTGTGTATTAGGACATGTACATTCCCAAATGATGTAAGCTGAAAACTTTTTGCATGATGACATTGACATTTTCAATGGTTCAAAGTCCTGCGAGTGTCATGTCGTGACGTCACGATGACATCATGAGGAAATTGGTTAATTATCCTGTTTAATAATTTACCTGAATTATGTGTTATTGTAATGTTTTTCCTATTTTCTCTGTAGTAGAGGTTATTTCCCTGTCTCTCGCTGAGAGGAAACAGTCCTAACAGTAAGAACATTAAGTACAGTTGTGGCAAGTGGGTTTCGTGGCAGGTTAGGGAATGAAACCATAGGTCACTTTACACGTTTATTAGTAGTGAAAACACGAGACACAGAAAGATCAGGGTATGAGTTCTTAAGGTCTCTAAAGCACTTTGCACTGGCACTTGGTAGATAGAAAAGTTACTGCCCTGGGCTTAGGCTACGCCGCAGCACGTGGGCCGGCCGTGAGGTCGCAGGGCAGGCAGCGGAGTAGAGTGGCGACCCCAGAGGTCACCAAGGCGTGGGCAGTCCGCTTCCGTCGCGTTCACCGGCAGGTAGGCAGGCAGGCTACGCCTCCAGCTTGCCACTGGGTCAGCAGAGGCTAGTGGCCTCGACACGTGGCAGCGTGGGGTCTCGGCACCCACGTAAGTACCACGTGAATGTAGGGTTCAGGCGGCGGTAGCGGCCGCGTGGATAATGCGCGTGACAGGCGTCTCTCCAGCGGTAGGTGCGGAGGCAGGGGGACGCCTGACAGCGGTCGATAGGAAGTGTAGCCCTACACTGGAAGCGTAGCCCAAGACTGGAAGCGTAGCCCTAGACTGGAACCCTGGAATCAGCGCGTGGCGGGTGCTTCCGTAAGCGTTGTGCCAGTACAACAGCAAGCCTCCGTCGATGCGTGTGTCTCCCAGCCGTAAGCCCAAAGCAAGGTGAATGGAGGAAGACTCACCCATCGTGGCGGCTTACAATAAGAGGTTATGTGCGCACATGCCCCTAGGTTCCTCGCCGCGTGGCCAGGCGATTTAAGCGAGCAGCTAGGCGAAGCGCGGCAAGGCAAGCATGATGCATGATAGCGAAGCATGTGGGCGCATTCACAATGAGGTGCAAGGTGGCAGGTGATGTGGCAAGGGCCAATTGAAGTACATAGCTTTTCTCGACAGTCATAGCTAGGCTGCCGAGAAGTAATAAAGGCTGCCGGATTGCGCCGACAGAAATACACAGAAAAAGGAAACAATATAGAAATATAATCACACTGAGCACTAACCCGTTTATCTCGGGGTTTAGTATGTAGGAGTCGAGAAAGGGCCTTGGAACGACCTGCGTGGTTTTATATAGTCCCTCACAGACGCTTGTGTTCGTATTTGGAAGATTTAGGGATGTCACTCGAAACTAGTGATGTGCGTTATTGTCGGTTTTTAGGGAATCGACTACAACGCTACAGTATTACCACGTTAAGTGTTCAGTTCAAGTTGGCGCTTCTTGTCAAGAAAAAATACATCGATATGTCAAATTTGGTACATTTATGTTATTTCTGTGTTTTCCCGCGATCACAGACAAATTGGCTGAAGTGTACAGAATTATTTTGTTGGTGATCGTTGTCACAGATTCGCCAATACAAAGTGTTGTTTTGCATCCACGTCAAATTCTAGGAGGTAACTATACTAATGATTCTCGTCCCGAATTAATAATAAAATGGGTAAGTATTTTTTTTTATTATTTACGAAAATTTGTAAGTGTGACCACTCGTGTTTTAAACGCGGGACGTCTGATCTTCGCCTTATGACCGCGTTTTCACACACAAACAATCTCAAACGTTTATTCGATAATTCCTTATTCCCTGAACCACGATACCCTGGGTTATTCTGAAATACTGACAAACATCAACAACCAAAAAAATCACCGTTTATTAATAATTAACTAGGTACAGTAATTTTAATTGATTACTTATGTTTTTTCTGAAAACCTCCTGAATTTTGACGAGGATGCAAAACAACACCTAGTATATAAAATAAATTCAAGTGTTTTTCCATTCTGGGACCAGAAGGCCTGGAAAATATATTTCTTTCTCTTTTTAAGACCACTATACTACTTTAAGTAACGGTGCACGCTGGGAAAACTTCAAAACGTATATTTTTTCACCCCCACAAATTATTCAGGTTGAACAATTTAACCCCTGCCTCGAAGGCTCTTGCCCTCAGTGACCTTTTCTATTCGTTGGTTTTACCGCCTGAATCGAGAGGAAAATAGTACCCAAAGTTATTTTATAGGAATTTGATAAATATGTTAAGGTGAATGCTGTTAGAATTGGTTTGTGGTATCTTTTGGTGGGTCCAATAGACTCCTTTTGAATTGTGGGCAAATTCCTATATTTTTAACTGTATCCGTGTGTCTGTCTGTGGCATTGTAGCTCCTAAACGGATGAACCAATTTTGATAAAATTGGTTTCGTTTGAAAGGTGTTTTAATCGAGAATGTTCTTAGCTATATTTTGAGAAAATCTGCTCAGCCGTTTAAAGATCGTCACCTCTTTTCTAGTTGATCAAGGGATATAAACAAGTTCCACAAGTTGTGTCGTTTCGAAATTTGAAATCTTTTCATCATAGGCATCGCTAGGAGGAGGGGGCTACACCCTCTTACTCCCTAAAAGCTCGGTATTTTTTTTTAATTTTCCTTATTTTCGTTAATTATTGAGAAGAGGCGCAACACCGAGAAAAGTGGAAGGAATGAGGGGAGGCCTATGTCCAGGAGTGGGACACCCAACACTAATAACAAATAATACAAGTATAAAAAAAAATGAAATAAAAAAATAATTAAAATTTTTAAAAACCCTCGACACAATTTTAAATGAATCCAAGCGTCATAGCGTCGGGGTTCCGCTTTATTTTGTGCTTGTGATAAGCGGCCTACTTAGCGGTTTTCTCCTCTATCTATTGAAATACACTGAATAACTAAAATACAGCATATTCCGTAGAAGAAATATTATTCAGTCTGCAAGGGACTAATTAGTTAATACCCAGGGTCCTAATTAATACCATCAAAACATCATGTTCCAGTAATCCCCGAAGAGTCCAGCAAAAGAGTAGCTATTATTACCTACAAGTAATTGGGGGCGAGCCTATTGCCATCAACCGTGCACTAATCAAGACTCCGGGTTACTACTGAGACATAAATAGGTACAACAATGAATCGCCACTCCAGATGGCCATGTAAATGAATCAACCAATTAAAAAACCTATTTTATAAACAAAATAAATTCAAGTAATGCCACCTTCGTATATTTGTGACTTACAAACAAACACTACAAGTTACTAATTATAGAAATAACTAAATTAGGGCAAAACACAATCGTAACTGACAAGCTTATACAGACAGACAGACTCTTCAGCAACAGGAGACAGATTCCAATTACAACTCGACCTTATCTTAAGAGAAAGACATCCAGACAATCTGTTATCACAATGAAGAGACTCCTATTGTTCCCGAGATAATTGCAGTGACAGACGGATGGACGCAAATTGAAATGCTTTGAGAACATAAGCAGACATCTTGGAGTGTTCGTTGGCACTTAAAAACATTAGTAGTTTTACAATATTGTTTAAAAAACGGAGTTGATGAGTCAGCTCCTTATGCTTTTTTTTTTTTTTTTTTTGAATGGCATCTCGCAGTTCATCCTATTAGGTTGTCGTCTGCTTAACCGGACTATCCTGTGGGTGCCTTTAGAGTAAGGCCTCCAGCCAGGGCATAAAAACTTACAAACTAAGCGACTGCACGCTAAGGGCACCCCCTGTGGGGTACGAACCTCGGCTTAGGGCGTCGCTGGGGGAAGACTGCATGGGGACAGGCTGGATCTGAATGGTATCATTATTTAGGGGCTGATTTAAAACTACTGGCACAGCATCGCGGGCTGGCTCGAGCGAGGGTCGGGGAGGGCATGGACCGGGACGTCGCGACGGACCTCGACGGCCAGGTCGGAAAGACGGCGGTTTGAGTCGGAACTTTTTAAGAGTGCTAGTCTCTTTGCTACTCTCCTGGAGGAGGGTGATAGCATCATCTGGAGTGACAAGGGTATGCCTAGGACGGCGTACTGTACTAATGCGCGAGGGTTCGTAACGGGCGGCCGCTGCGATCAGGGGATTACGGTGTTTAATGGCGTTATCGAAGAAACGCTTCGAAAGACGTTTCATAAACTGAAGGACGGTGGGCATTACGGACATAAAAAGGGGCTCCCGTGACTCTACGTAAGAACCGGTTCTGTAAAACTTGCATCCTATGGATGTACTTAGGCTTGGTGTGAGCGTACACGACGCAAGCGTACGTCATAATGGGGCGGATCACCGCGGTATAAAGGCGCAACTTGCACTTGAGTGACAACTTGCTTTTTGCCGAAATCATGAAATGAAGCCTACCCATAGCAAAGGCAGCTCGGTCGCGAGCTGCTTTGATGTGCGCCGCGAAAGACAAGTGGTTGTCAAGTATGACTCCTAAGTACTTGGCTTGCTTCTCCCAAGGGATAGGCTTACCGTACATAGTGATCGGGCTGAAGCTCCTTATGCTGTTGTTTTTATTTATTTATACAATGGCGGTGGTGGCATGGTACAGGAATATTTCACAAATACAGTAAAAGGTCATCATCTGCCAAGCCATTCCCTAACTTTATTGGGGTCGGCTTCCAGTCTAACCGGATGCAGCTGTATACCAGCATTTTACATGGAGCAACTGCTTATTTGACCTCCACAACCCAGTTAGGTAATACGAAGCCCCTTGGTAAAACTGGTTGTCAGAATTTTTGGCCACAGACTACCTGTAACGACTGACAAAGATCTACAAATGACAGCCGGGATCAACGCCTTAACGTGCTTTCCGAGGCACGGAGGAAACTCGATATGGATGTAATGGGTCCCATCCATGGCCAATGTTTTCTTTTTTTTGTCTTGCACCAACGCTTAAAGAAAATAAACACCATAAGCAACTCATCTATCAAAATTCTAATTTATCACCTTGTTCCTTGAAATACGAATATAAAATAGTGTGACGTTAAGTTTCACTGGTGGCTTGGTGAAACTCAATGTCACGAAGAAATAATGCCCTCAAAAGGATATAAAGACCAGTTTTCCTCGTGTTTTGCATACTAAGCACTTGTTTTTCCTCGTTTTGAAGTCAACGTACCTTGGTAACGACTTTTGTCTGACGAAAAACGTTGCGTTGAAAACTAAGTTACTTAATTTTGGTGTTTTTGAGCAGGTTAAAATAAAAAATGTGTTCTAGGTACAACAAAGAAAATAAAATAGCATGAATAATAATAGCAGCCATTATTTTGTAAATATTTCTCCTAAAAGCCTAGAGAAAGCAAATTAGGCTACATTCTCTTTAATACCCCTCCTTAAACTACTCTTATTTCTTCAATTTTCAGCTCGATTTTCGTACGATGAATTTTAAAAAACTTTCAATTTCTTCGGAAGTAATGCATTTCCAATATTTTTTAACTTACTCATTGTATTGTGTTCTCATTCTCGAATAAAATATTTGAATAGAAAAAAATCTTTAATATTTTCTACCTGTGAAATTCGATTTTCATGATACCGAGTTCAAAGAAAGATATGTCTACTGACCTTCGTTTCCACCTCTCCTATTCAATGTACTCACCTTTGACCTTCAATTTGGCGTAGAAAATTCTCGTCAGACAGAATGGGTATTTGAACTGGCGCCCCCTGGCCTAGTTACTAGAATAGTCCACAATCTTAAGAGTGAGGATGTTGATTTAATTATTGCGAATTTGATTTATGTGAGGTTAATAGGTTTCCATTAGCTACTGGCGGGAATATCCATGTAGGTATTGTAGGTGCAGCACTAGGAACCGAAGTTTATAATTAGGACAAGTATACCACAGTTTAGCGTTCCATAGTCTTTCTGTCTTTTCCTAGTTGAAGTGGGAGTTTTTTAAAGTATTCAACTTAACTCTTCATTACTGTTCTGAGTAATTCAGCACAAAATCTAAGGGACTTCAAAAAACTCAAAAGATACGATTCGCATTTCGTAAAGACGCATAAAAAAGCACTAGGAGTATATAGTAAAAAATGCGGATGTTATACTGCAGTTTCTGCCAACCTCATGAAGAAAAGGCGTGAATTCTTGTTATGTTCGTCTTCGTAATTTTCTTAGGTTTTTTTTTTTTAATTTGCTGGTTATTGTCAGATTGTATGTTGATTAAAATATGATTCTAATAATACTTTTTTTTTATTTGCGGTTGGTTTGCTCTTGACTCTAGTCTAGGTCAGAGATGACAGAGACAAAGTCGACGATGAGGGCGGGCATTTTGGGGGAGTTGACTCTTGTAATTTTGACGTTCAAAAAGTGCTGATTATCAGCCTAATTTGAATAAATGGATTTTGTTTTTGTTTTTTATTTTGATTGTACAAGCTTACCCAGAAGTAGCCTGTTCACTCTAACCTTGAAGAGATAAGGGTTGCAAGCATTCAGAAACAGGACTCATGTGACACACACAGGACAGGAACAGATGCAGGCAGAGAGTTCCACTCCTTTGCTGTGCCTATTATGAAAGACATTTTAAAACGCTTAGTGCGAATTGGAGGAATAGCAACAAGTTTTTTTTTTATGTCTGCCTGCTCTGTCCCAATACTCCCAATGCTGGGCAATGGCTTCCCCATGGCTTTCCAATATTATTAGTTTTCTTTTTTTTTTAATTACAGAATTATAATAATTAAAACCATCAATGAAAGCCTCTAAAGTTCTTTAAAACCCATTGAATTTTTATTTCATGGAAAAATGAGCGCGTACTACCATGGTGGCTTCCACATTTAAGAATTTCACTAGGTACTGAACAGTCCAAAATCTAGATAATAAAATTCACACCCAAAGCCAATACCGATCCAGATTTCAGCCAAAAAACCGGCATAGCGCCGCCATTCCTAGAAACGATTATGTAACGAACATTTGAACTTTAACATTTATAAAAGTTGTGGGATTTCGTCTAGCCATGCTGGAGCCAGTTACCCCCTGACCTACTTTAGGGGAGAATACGTCGGTGGAACACAGACATGGTGTCAGATGAAAGTAGGACTCATTTATTGATCTTACCGTGTTACAGGAGGCTAAAGAAATTCAGTGGGTAGGTGGTTCATCTTGTCGTTACGTAAGTATATGTAAAGTACGCTTAAACAGGGAGATTTCATGAGTGCCAGACCATCATTTTATATAAGCTGAAACTTTTTCTATAGAAGTACCTTATTATATTTATGAACAATTGGATATTATGAAAAGTCGGTCGTGGCTCTGGAACACAAGGGACTAAGATGGAACATGGATGGGTTTTATTCAGTACAAGTCTGACACTCCCTTCCGCTCCGCCCAGATCGGGGGGAGTCATTTGATGATTTCCAATGCGTAAATTTTTTTTTCAATTTAATTTGATTTAAAATTTAATTGAGTGAAAATTCCTATGACAAATGCTCACACGTATAAAACAACGATTTTGAAAACCCTTAAAATGGAAAAACAACAAAAAAAGTTGACAAAATGGAAAAAAAAATGAAGTGAGAGACTTCATTTTTTTTTTCCATTTTGAGAAAATTTTGGCCATTAATTTTGTGTTTAAAGTATTCAGTAAAGGCCGTATTTAGTTCAGTATCATTGTAGAAGAAAGGAGTAAATGATGAGAAAAGGCAGGGGAAAGCGAAAGTAAAAAACGCGTTGCTCCGACACCAAATAACATGGTACAAGAACAGAAAGATGATGAATTATCAGGCAAGAAGGTTTGTTGCAACTTTGAATCTATATAACTCTTCCATTACACGTGTACGTCTTAAATAATCCTACAAAGTAATTCCTTATTTATTTCCTCATGACGAGAGCAGTAATGAAAATATTCTATTAATAGCCGGGAACTATGCGGTAACCCCTAACTTGTTATTAAAACAATAATTATCTTTCAAATACCCTTCACAATCTGCGATAAATCTTGAGATAAACCAATCGATCTTGATCTATTCCTCCCAGTTGTATAATGTAAACATTTCATCATTCCATTGAACATAATTATAATACATCAAATCGTAACATCACGCCTGTAAACCGCGAAGGGGAAAGCAGATGACGTGTACCTAATAGTACACCCACATTATGACAGTCATGTTTACGGCGACAATAAGTGCCCGCGACCTTCAGCGAGTAAAAGTGCATGCGTAACGCTTCAACGCGCACCAAGATTATTCGGAAAAACAAACCCACCTTGATTTATCAAACACAATACAAAAAAATGCCGTATACTAAAATATGGGTTGTTAAATTGTCTTTCAGATGGTCAAAGTTTCATGCAAATACGTCCGATAGTTTTTGCGTTATTATCGTTTTTTTGTACGCGTTAGACATGAATTTACAAATTAATTACACTATGTTATAAAAATATAATTTCACATAACAATTTATAAAGAAAATTGTCTAGTATAATATATATTTTTTTTTCAAAGAAATAAAACTAGAAGTTTAGACGTGATGTTCAATTTAAAATCATTAAAAGTCGTATAAAATAATATGCCTTACGGCATTTCATACAGACTTTCAAGTTCTTATTTTCCGCAATGACTGAACCGATTTTAATGAAACTTCATAAGCATAAGCAGAATACATAGGTCTAAAAAGTTATTAAATCATTTTGGATAAGTCTTTTTTAAAAAGAGATTCTTGGAAATTTCTGTTTCTATAGATAATTTATAATTGGTCTAATTTAGCAGTAACACTATTTTTAGAAAATGTTTTTTGTAACTTTTTAGACCTATGTATTCTGCTTATGCGTATGAAGTTTCATTAAAATCGGTTCAGTCATTTAAGAAAATAAGAACTTGAAAGTTTGTATGGAATGTCGTTAGGTGTTAACGCTCTTAAGTCCTAAGTAATTCGGGGCGAGCCTACTGCCAATAGGGGATCGGACTGGGTAAAGAAAACGACATTCTATTTTGTCCGTCAGACAGGTAATACAAAAATATTAGACACGTATTTTTTGTTTTATCAAAATATCAAAAAAATACTTAGTTAGAACTCATTAAAGTTGGACAGTGGGGGCTTACTACGTCACAAGTAGGTATAAAACTTCCCTACATGTGACGTCATGCGCCATTTCAACTCAATATATCTCCGTAATTTTATGACCACGTGAAAAAAGAAAAAATACGTGTCCAATACTTTTCAATAAACTACCCGACGGACAAGGAAAAAAAATAGGATTATCCCCTATTGAATTATAATACGAAAAAAAAAAACAAACCCAGAAGTGATATTTAAATGATTTCTTAGGTTTAACGGCATTTCAAGGATGAAAATATCTATTTAACATCCCCAAATATTCTCCAAACCTTACCCAACCCTTACAACGCTACACGATACTATGACAACAACCAATTAAGGGTTCACAAAAGTTCATCAGGGGTTGAAATCGATCCCACGACCTCTCGCCAGACTGCTACGAAGCTGGGGTTATTGACGTTCAGCTTAATTATACGTCATTCAAACGATAATTGCTTAAAAAGTATATATATAATCAAGTTTCTTGTTGTGAAAATGTGTATTTTATTTGTTGCTAACAATGGTTTTGGAATGTTTCGTCCAAAACAGGATTAAAAAAAAGAAATAAAGTAAATTATTATACCTACCTTGTTTTATACATAATATACATAAGATCACGCCTATAAACCCCGAAGGGTTAGGCAGAGATGTACCTAACAAGTACACCCACATTTCGTCAGCTATGTTAAAGTACCATCTAATAGGGGGCGAACCTTTTGCCATCAACAGGGCACAAATCAAGACTCCGTGACTGAAAAAATCCTGATGGAAAAACTCAAAAACACTTTGTCCGACCTGGGTATCTAACCTAGAAACTCTTTCTCTGCAGTCGCGCTTGTAACCACTATACCAACGACGCTGTCAACTGATTTCCATCCTAACTAATATTATAAATGCGAAAGTAAGTTTGTTTGTTACGCTTTCACGCGAAATCTACTCAACCGATCATCATGAAACTTTGTACACATATTCTTGGAGGTATTAGAAGTAACATAGGCTATATATCATCACGCTACGACCAATAGGAGTGAAGCAGCAATGAAAAATGTTGCGAAAAAGGGGAAAATGTGACGCAGACGAAGTTGCGCGGGACAGCTAGTATTTTCATAAATAGACTTGGGTAGAAACAAAATCTCTAAATCCCTAATCTCAAAATTATAGCGAAATATGATGGAACTTAATCAATTTCCAATTTACGCCAACCTACCTAATTCCTAGTTCCTAGAATACCTAAGTCATAACGTGACGTCAGCACAATGGCTGTACGTACGTCGGTTTCGCGATACAAGTGCGCAGATTCAGGGGGTAGGGGGAGAGAGCACGTCATCCCCCACCCCTAGCCACCCCTCATTTAAGGAAACACGTAGGGTACTTATTTTGTTTTAGCACGTTGTCGTTGGCCTCATTTTTTAGAACGTGTTTCTAGAAAAGTATTTTGTACGTCATTGTAATTTTACACGTTTTATTTTTACGGAGTCTGGATTAGAGCCCGGATGCGAATTTACAAAGGCTATACTATTTGAGTCACGAGCCAGACTCTAATAGATGAGCTTTTGTTTGTGCACATTACTCGCCAAAACCTAATCTATCTCAGTAAAAAAAATGACTCAAATAGATTAGCTTTTGGCCTGGATATTTTCAAAGAAAATGCACGGACAAAACCTAGTACTGTATCATACGTATCCAGGAGAATTTGGCTGCAAGAGCGAGCGAAGCGAGCTCTGGACTTGGGGCACCCCGACCCGGACAGGTTAGGTTCGAAGGGGATGGCGGGGTCTAGTGAGCGAGCGGAGCGAGCGAACTAAGACCCCGACTTCCCCTTCGTGTTAGGTTACTGTAAACCCTGCAGACAGAAATAGGAGCCCCGCGTAGCGGGGCTACGTCGACCATGCTTTATAAGCGACTATAATTTTTTTTGAGGTTAGGTTACAATAATTAGTTTTTCTCAAGAACGATGCATTACCTTTTAACGGGAGTGGTCCCAGGGGAAAAGGGGTACACACCCCCTCACCCCCCTCCGCCTGCCAAAGAATTCTAGATTTTTACCAAAATAATACCAATTTCTACGTAATTATCCGCCTATTATTGAAGCTAACGATTGGTAAATATCGGTATCAAATTGAATAGCATTTGTTGCTGCAATATTAGAAGGAATTTGTCTAACAAAGTCTACTCGATTTCGGTCCATTTCTGTACTAGAATGGATTAGGGTTTTGGCAAGTTTTTGTCAAACAAAAGCTAAGCCAGTTCAGTTTGCACTTTCACTCTAATGGTATAGCCTTTGTAAACACGCAGCCCGGATGATGGCAATAGGCTCGCCCCCTATTACATGGGACTTAAAAAATAACTAGCGAAATGTGGGTGGGGTTTTTTATGAGAGCCCCCTTAAATATTTGTTTAATTCTCCTTTTAGTATTTGTTGTTATAGCGGCAACAGAAATACATAATCTGTAGAAATTTCAACTGGCTAACTTTCACGGTTCATGAGATTGATACAGGGACGGACGGACGGAAAGCGAAGTCTCAGTGATAGGGTCCCGTTTGACCCTTTGGGTACGGAACCCTAAAAAGCATTTTTTTTATTTTTTAAGCTTTTCGCACACAAAAAGAGGAGACACAAAACACACAGCAGACTTAATTCCTATAGCACAAAACGTAACGTTTGGCAGTCATGTCCGCTACGTAGTTAACATGCAAATCGTTTAGTATATACTTACATTGTACACTATTGTGTCGAATTCATGATCATCATCATCATCATCATCCTCATCAGCCTATAATGTTCCCACAGCTGGGACACAGGTCTCCTCTCTAGGAGAGGGAGTGGGCTGTAATCCAACACGCGGGCCCAGTGCGGGTTGGTACATGTCATATGTCTTCGAATTTTTTAGTTCTAGGACATGCCGGTTTCCTCACGATGTTTTCCTTCACCGTTTTTGATAGCAGCGGTGATGAACAAATTACACTAAGTAATATGCCTGCCTAGGTTTGAACCCACGGCTTACTGCTTGTAAGTCGGGGCTGCCACCTTTGGGCCATGGAATACTTACTTTAAATCAATGTCAGTCCCCCTAACAGATCCTTTTAAAATAATCCACACTTCCTAATCATTCAAAAACCAAACAAAATCTTAACCAGGATGTGTATTACGATATTCTATGGCACAGGTGGATGATCCCATCCCCCTCCATCCAACCATCCCATAGCTCACACAATACCCATGGGAACCCGAGGGCGATGTAATTCGGGAAGGGGATCCATAATAATGTTCCTGTCTTTTTTTGCCTGTCGTATTTTGTATGTGGTCCCCGTGAGAATATGGAAAGGGTATCTTATGGGTACTTTTGCTTGGGTTGGTAATGTAAGGCATAATAATGTCTTTCATATTTTAATATGTTTCTGGTTTTATGGCAAAAATAAGAAGAAAGGGATCTGCTTGAGTAGATTTAGGAAAATGGGTGATCAGGTGGCCTACCATGACGTCTTAAAACATTATTGTTTCATTCTTATTCCAAAGTGGGAAAGAAACGGAGCTATACAGGTCGTCTAGCTCCATCTCTTTCCCACTCTGGAATAAGAATGAAACAATGATATTTTAAGAAGTCATAGTAACCCCCCTGAAGATGTGTTATTATTATAACAATAATAAATATTATTATAGTGTAGAGTTTAATAAAACATTTACTTCCTAATCTTTCTAGGCTAGTTTTATGTACCTACTAGCTGCTGCCCGCGACTTTGTTCGCGTGGTAATTTTGATGGGTTTTAGGGGTATGAAAAATAGATGTTGGCCGATTCTCAGACCTACCCGATATGCACACAAAATTTCATACAAATCAGTTCAGCGGTTTCGGTGGAGTTTGGTAACAAACGCCGCGACACGAGAATTTTATATATTAGAAGTTACCAGTAAGTTAATAACATATGTGAAGATATCATAGACTCTTTCCACTGCACCAAAGTAGGAGTTTATATTTTTATTTGAGAATTAAGCATACTTTAATCTTCTTTTGATTTTAGTATCCTTTTATCTTATGCACAATTACTTTCTTTGTTTATAATAAATCAAAATACAAAGAGAATAGGCTTCTGATGACATGACAAGTAATAGAGAAGTACGGAAGAAGAAGAGATGCTACGCCGAACCGAAATAAATAGAGATAAGGACAGGAGAATGATGATGATAGAGAAGACGGACCAACAAAAACATATTCACATTTTTAGGGTTCCGTAGCCGAATGGCAAAAAACGGAACCCTTATAGATTCGTCATGCCTGTCTGTCTGTCCGTCCGTATGTCACAGCCACTTTATTACGAAACTATTAGGACTACACAGCTGACACTTGGTAGTACATGTATTCTGTGAACCACTTTACGCTTTTTGTACAAAAAAAAAATAGATTAGGGATATGTAACTGAAACTAAAAAAAAAACCATCAAACCTATACGTGCGGGGTGTCTACAGGGTGTAACGGAAAGGGTATATACATCCTTAAGGGTGTGCTACAGACCATCAAACTGAACATGTTCCTCATCATAAAACATGTTTTTCAGCAAAAAAAAATATCTACTGACCCATAGAAAATTACAATACCTATTCGACCCAAATGTATAGGCAGCTGTTTTTTTTTTTTGCAGAATTTTTTTTATTTTAAGAAACATGTTCAGTTTGATGGTCTGTAGCACACCCTTAAGGATGTATATACCCTTTCCGTTACACCCTGTATAGGTTCTATAGGTCTTTAAAAATGACATTTGAGGTTCCTAAAACTATTTTTTTCAAAGTCAATCGTTTGAAAGATAGACACTTCCAAAGTGGTAAAACGTGTTTGTCCCCCCCCTTAAAATTTCTAAAGTAAGAGGCAAAAAAATCTGAAAAAATATTGGGATGTAGAACGTAAAAAAAACTTTCAATGATAACTGGTTTGCATAAGATTTGATATTTCGTTTTTGAGTTATGGGACATTTTCACCAAACTGCAGCAGTAACTTTGTTTTTCATTAACTTACTATGAAAAACAAATTTAGTTTTGCGGTTGAGTGGAAGTTTACTATTGAATTATTAAATTGCTTGGGGCTATGGAATCCTGTGTGCAAGTAAGACTCGCACTTGGCCCGTTTTTAATCTGAGTGGAATTTTACTTGTTTCAAGGTTCAATAACAAACAAAACCATGGAATCATATTTCCGGTTACCAAGTAAATAATAACTGTACAACATGAATAATTTTAGATGGCAATCAACATTGTTGTTTATGTACAGAAATAATAACAGCCGTTATCATTGTAATCTTTATCATGATCGTTGCGCAATCCACTGGACAATCCACATGGAAAATCACCGATTTAATGGAAACTGCGCATTTTTATGTACTATATGACGAGTCTAATAAAAACACATTTTATTGTTATATTACATTTATTTATGTCGTCTTATAAATCTTGGTTTGTTGTCGATATTATACAAGGTTTTGTTTTACATCGTCCTCAAATTCAAGGAGGTAACTATGCTAATGATACTCGACCCGAATTAATAATAAAAAAGCTAAGTGTTTTTTTTTTCTTATGTTCTGACATCGGTAAGTGTGTTTTAAACGCGGCACGTCTGATCCTCGCCCTATAATCGTGCTTTTTAACGTTTATTCGATAATTTCTTTTTGCCTGAAGCACGTTAAGGAAATACTGACAAACCTAAACAACCAAAAACTGTAGTGTTTATTAATAATTAACTAGGTGCCGTAATTTATATTGATTATTTAGGTTTTTCGAGGCAACCTCCTGAATTTTGACGAGCGAGGATGCAAAACAACACCTTGAATATTGAAAACCTTTGTATTATGATTTTCCGATGACAGCTAATACTATATTCTATCGAGATATAGGATTTAAAGTGACATAGTAACAGCATACTATTTGTCGCCACACACTGTCTCAGAATTTAAGAGTTGCGCGCGAAAATTCAAATTTTCTCACGTTTTTTCCAATTTCCTAGTCAGTGTCAAGTTGTATTGATGATCCCTGTAAAACCATTATTGCGTCGCAGATCTGATTTTTCACACACAATCAAATTTTGTCATGTACCCTGTCGCTTTCATCCAACGTGATAAAAAACGCTACAAAACATAGGAAAGCAAAAAAATACCGCCTGTGCTGCAATCGAAGTAAGATTTGTTAAGATTTGTTACATAGAAAACATCGCTGTAAAATTTAAAAAAAACATGCTCGGGAAATCAGAAATAACCAAACAAACAATGCTCTATGGTGGTCAAGTAACTATAGAACACCAAATCAAAACATACCGACCCTAACGATGTCTGAGAACACGCCAAGGAGGAGGAGGTCAAGAGTAGCATGCTCAGGTTTTAATAGTAAATTGTATAATTGAGACAAAGGTTGTTGCGAAGGTCGCAGACGACGGTCATGCTGCATTGATTTGAATAAGTAACTTCATAGATAGTTAATGAAGAAGTGTTTTTGTTTAGTGGCCTAATAATAAGCCAACGCACAAGTAATTGGATTTTTTTGGTAATTGGATGCAGGTACTAGGTATCAGTATATCTCTGGCTAACCTGTAGGGGGAAAGCAGGCGCAATGTAATGTAATCTCCATTATTAGGAATTGTATTATTTTATGGCAATTTCCAGATTTCTTTGGTCCTTATACAAGGTGTTGTTTTGCATTCTCGTCAAATTTCAGGAGGTGGTCACAAAAGACATAAATAATCAATTAAAATTACTTAATAAACGCTGATTTTTTTGGTTGTTTAAGTTTGTCAATATTTCAGAATAACCCCCTTAACGTGGTTTAGGTAATAAGAAATTATCGAATAAACGTTTGAGATTGTTTGTATGTGTGTAAGCGAGGTTATAGGGCGAGAACCAGACGGTCCGCGTTTAAAACACGGGTGGTTCACACTTACCGATTTCCGTAAACATGAAAAAAAATAAAAATTACCAACCCATTTTATTATTGATTCGGGACGAGAATCAGTAGCATAGCTACCTCCTTGAATTTGACGAGGATCAAAACAACACCTTGTATGTGTAGCGACCTACAAAAAGCAACTAACTACAAAAAGTACTACAGCGCCATCTATGACACGACGGAAGAACATCAATTTCCTACATCTCGCAAGCAAAGTTTACATCGACTTAAGACTGTATAGAGAAACCCGACAACTGTCGGGCAGTTGCCCACCAGACATACCACCTGTCAGGTCGGAGGATCCTCCCTTTTCTATAGGGTATGAAGAACTTTACACCCTGTTCCTCGTACCCCTAAATATGCTTCTAGTCAGCTTAGTGCAGTTGAAACACAAATCTCTTTTCGGCCTTCAGTTTTTATGAAGAAATCACATATTTCTGGGTATGTAGCCAGAAATGACAGTGTTACTATAAACTTGTATGATTCCTACTTCACCTAGCCTGCGTTTCAGATATTTTTTCTGCTCTGGCCTTTTGTCTGCGTTATTTCTAAGGGTTCTCAGATTCTTCATATCGTCATAGCCAATTTTCAAGCTTCCAATGCAACTGAATGCAGCTGAATACCAGAATTTTGCATGAAATGACTGCCTATCTGACCTCTGCAATTCATTTGTTGGGACGTTCCACACTTCTGGTTTCAAGATAACACTCGCCACCTATTCAGCTGATCTCGTGACCTCTGCCATAGATTTCTGTAACGAATGGATCCGCACTACCGCTTGTTTGAGGGTCGACCTTCAATTGTTCTAAACATCTAATTTAATGCCGTTAATCAACACTATGATAATAAGAACAACAGGTTAAGTGGTGTTCACACTGTGCAGAATCATCATCATTCTGCCCTGTTATTTGGAGTCGGCGCAAAACATTTTTTTCTTCCATTCTCTGACAACCGTAACGCCATTATTTCTTCCTTTTTCATCATTCCATTCCTAACACAATCTATCCCTCGTTTCGTTTGTCCCTTGATCTTCTTCTCCCTCTCAATCCCTCATTCACATTTATATTCATCACTCTTTTCTTTTTTTTTCTATTATTTTTTTTTCTCTTTTTTTATTATTTTTTTTTATTTTTATCTCGTCACATACATTCGTCCATTTTTATCACATGTCCATACCAATACAATCGATTCCTTTACAATTTTTCTGTAACTGACGCAACTTTCAAACTTTTTCATTGAAAATTCTCTATTATTTTGGGTTTTACTTGAGCTTCACTGGATAAAATCTGTGTAAGTTTTAATTCGTAATCAGATTATTATTAAAAGTAAATAAAGTTTAAAGTTTCACTAAAAGTAATTCTGTGTAATTTTAAAATAGCTACTGAAAAGCTGCTGTATGAGCGGGTGATATTTTGTTGCAAATGTTTTATTTATCAATTAGCTCAGACAGGCTTTAATGATATTAGCTAACATCACAAACAAAATCATGTAAAAATTCAAGAATGTCTAAAATTTTGAATGGCATGTAAACATTTTAAAGGAAAAACTTCTAACAATATGAACCAAACTAAAGCAATAAGATAAACCTTTAGAATAATATTTATTTTTCTGTCAGAATGTACAGTGAAACAAGAGCGTCATACCCAATTTATTGAGAAACTCGGAGTTTCGCGGAAATCCTCTCGTGTGAGTAAAATGCTTGGCAAGATACCAACTACAGAGGATAATGATCTTTATGTGCTTGTTAAAGGGTTTTCTCGGAAACTTGTACTTTCGGGAAGGAAAAATGTAGGTAATTAGGTGTTAATTCAAATATCTGTCAAAGGAGAAAAAATTAACATAATGCTATGCTTGTATTTTCCGAAGATGCTGGAACCTGTCTCCTACTGATATATGGAGGGAAGTGGTTTTTTTGGCCTACTCCTCCACTATTCCCTTCTAATACATTTCGTTGCGTGATACAACACAATTAAATTGTTTCTCTGGGACTTCGTCGAGGTTCATTGTCTCGTTGCTTTTCCGGTGGTCGCCTCTGTTGATTCTGGCTTTCAGTTGTTTGAGACTAGTTTGGCGGGTCCCATCTAAAAAAAAGACCCAGGAACCTATATTGGTAATAGATTATTTGGCGCGTGGCCATGATCGGAACTATAGAGTTTCCACGGTCCAATGACCTCCTGACACTGTCATACAAGAGGCAAGAGACTCTTGAGGTGTTGTGTGTTGAACAACATAACTTGTAATAAAGCCAAACCTATTGTCAGTTGTCTGACATAAATCAAGACTTTCAACCAAATAGATGTAACAACGATTAATGTTAGTTTTCTGACGTTTATTATATACAAATACTAGCTGCTGCCCGCGACTTCATTCGCGTGGAAATTTTGATGGGTTTTAGGGGTATGAAAAATAGATGTTGGCTGATTCTAAGACATACCCGATATGCACACAAGATTTCATACAAATAGGTTCAGCCGTTTCGGAGGAGTATGGTAACTAACACAGTGACACGCGAATTTTATACAAAAGATTATAAAGCTAAAATTGGTTTGTAAGTTTGTATTCAGGAGGTAATCTTCGGAACATCTGATCAAAGTCATAAAATGCTTTCATTAACGGGAAGCTACATCATCCCTGAGTGTTACAGGTTACATTGAAAACCCGGGCCGTGGATTGATTTCCATAAATAACAGGAGTGAAGCCACGAGCAAAATCATATAACTTTATTTATGATATCATATAACTTTATTTATCATATCATATACTATCATTTCTTGATAGTTTGTAAGGTATTTATGCTATGGGTCTTTGTTATCCGAATTAAATGATTTGATTTGATTGATATAACTTTATTTATGATATCATATAACTTTATTTATCTAGTCTTGAAATAGGAACTCATTACATTAACACTTTTTACGTTTCTAGCTGTAGCCTTTCACGCTTTTCCCCTTGGGGGTGGGATGAAGATACAGATTGCTACATGCTATAATCTTTACATACCCTTATTACTTCGTCCACGTTTGTAGGAGCTCGTGGCAAAATAATAACTGCCACTCGGGTCGATCCGGTCGGGTTAAGCCGTGCTTGCCTAGGTTGATCTATGGATGGGTGACCACCTATACAAACCGAGTTTCTTCCGTGCCTCGGAAAGCACGTTACGCTGTTGGTCCCGGCTGTCATTAGTAGATCTTTGACAGTCGTTAAAGGTAGTCAGTGGCCAGAAAGTCTGATAACCAGTCTTACCAAGGGGTATCGTATTACCGATACTAACTGGGTTGTGGAGGTCAGATAGGCAGTCGCTGTATATAAAATACTGGTATTCAGCTGCATCCGGTGAGACTGGAAGCCGACCCCAAAGGCAACCAAAAAACGCCAACCCCACGGCTTGGAAAAGGCTAGGCAGATTATGATGATTGTTAGGTCCACGTTTATGCATCTAGTCACACTCGCCCCTGGTTTAGTTCATTGACATAACAATAGATAACAGTTATAATACTCATGTACATGTCAAGGTAACTAATAACCTAAATTTTGATTTATAACAAGATGCTTTACTGAAATAAAAATAAATATATCAAGAAATGTTATTCCCCGTGCTGAAAATACATAATCCTGATTACCTAAATAAAAGATACTATTACATTTGCATATTACTTATAAATTTTTGAATAAATATTCTTACCTACTATATTACAATACGTACTTACAAAAAATATTTAATTTATTATATTTTATATTCATTCTGTAGCGTACAAGTACAGCCTCCAAAGACATAAAGTTGTACACAATCTCTGCACTTGTTTAACGAAAGTGAACACTATTAGGAAACATTTTCGAAAATTTATCCCTAAAATAGGGGTTAAATAAGGGATGAAAATTTTATATAAGAACGTTTTCACTGATGGCAAGTCGTGGCTTGTACACATCTCAATTATGTGCTTCACTGTTTATTCCGTTCCCGCAGACAAACCGTGAAAACGGTTTTGTGGGCCATAGTTCGAAAGCACAGAGTTATGTAAACTTAGGTTTGATAGATATGACGGCGCCTTTGCAAAAAGGTTTCATGATTCACATTGCAAACTAAACTTTGACCACAGACGAGAGAGAAGCGGTCTACAATTCTCTCTGGCGGAACGTCAAGTCGTTGCGGGTAGCCATATTGACTTGTGTGGTTGTCAAGGAAGGTGCCGGTAACAAGGCGTTGGCGGATCGCCGACGTCTGTTTTCTTAATCTAATTAAATCAGGTGCCACATATCATATGTGATTCCGATGAGGCGGATAAAAGCCTTTAAATAAATTAATAATTTATAAAAAACTAGCTGTACCAAGCATGCGTTGCAATGCACTTTTTACTACCCACCTACCCTATCCGACCTACCTACCCTATCCTACCTACCCTACCCGACGCTACCTACCTACCTACTCTACCCTACCCTACCTACCTACTCTACCCTACCCTTACTACCTACCTACCCTACCTACCTACCCTACCCTACCTACCTACCCTACCCTACCCTACCTACCTACCCTACCCTACCTACCTACCCTACCCTACCTACCTACCCTACCCACCTACCTACCCTACCCTACCTACCTACCCTACCTACCTACCTACCCTACCCTACCTACCTACCCTACCCTACCTACCTACCCTACCTAACCTACCCTACCTACCTACCCTACCCTACCCTACCTACCTACCCTACCCTACCTACCTACCCTACCCTACCTACCTACCTACCCTATCCTACCTACCTACCCTACCCTACCCTACCCTACCGTATCCTATGTCCTTCTCCTGGCTCTAAACTACCTCCCTGCCAATTTTCAGCTAAATCGGTTCAGCCGTTCTTGAGTTATAAGTGAAGTAACTAACACGACTTTCTTTTATATATATAGATAGTGCGTGGAGTCCCTCCGCGCGGAAGAAGTGAAACTTCGTAATACTACACGCATGCGTTCGAGTGTCACGTATTCACTCTCGTTATTTTATTGAGCTTCTAAATAATATTTTATTATTTTATTGTTGTACACTTTTTATTACATAAGTTTATCGAGGTTATTCTACTCATGGAAATTGAGCGAAGGCTGGTCACACCGAAGAATCGAATGCATGACTGTTTGCACGCCATCTTGCGTACCTAGTAGAACTACGTAGTCACAAATCTTGTAATAGCGCCATCTCTTAGTGGGTAATAGAAAAAATCCCCCCTCCATTAGAACGTTAAACTTGTTGGAAGTCGCATAAGAAGTTTCACTTAAAAAAAAAAAAAACTACCGTTTTGTTAACAGATTTATTACAATTTTCTTAAAAAATATTACAGTTTTTAGTCCAATCCGTTGTAAACGGGTTATTAATAAAATCAGATTCATAACAATCAATTCTCACAGTTCCTGGTTGTAATCACCTAAGAATATAACTGGCACTGGGCCAATACGTTCAGGTCCACTATTACGTAAAACAATGATATCACACTATGTAACAGAACTACTTAATAATGGATATCAAAATATTTATACTTTATTTTAGCTGATGTTTTTCATCCTCATCAAATTCAAGGAGGTAACTATGCTAATGATTCTCGTCCCGAATCAATAATAAAATGGGTAAGTATTTTTTTTTTCTTATTTACGAAAGTTTGAACCCGTGTTTTAAACGCGGCCCGTCTGATCCTCGCCCTGTAACCGCGCTTTAACACATACAAATCGCAAACGTTTTTGATAATTTCTTATTCCATAAACCACGTTAAGGGGGTTATTCTGAAATACTGACTAACTTAAACAACCAAAAAAATCTGCGTTTATTAATAATTAACTATAGTTAACGTATTTTTAATTGATTATTTATGTCTTTTGTGACATCCTCTTGAATTTTGACGAGGATGCTAAACAACAACTTGTATAAAAGAAGATCGGCCGGCATTACTTTTTAACTGAGAAACAAACTGATTCTCAAAAGTAGAAGTTTACTAATATTTCGGTGAGTTTCATGAAATCTATAGGTATTATTGGGCCGTTGAAATTCAATCAAAGACAATAATAAATAAATCGTTTATTTAGCTGTACAATGAAGCGGGTTTGTTAAATACTACTTCTCGGCGTACATAACAAATGGCTAGCAAAGCATATAACGTAAAAATGTACTTCTTGGCTGTATTTTAAGGGTGTGGTGAAAATAGTCTCGGAATAAAAATGCTGTGACAAGGACGGACAGAGAGACGGTCTGGTGGCCGACCATGACTTCTTAAAATGCTATTGTTTCATTCTTTCTCCAGAGTGGGAAAGAGACGGAGATATACAGGTCGGATAGGTCCATCTCTTCCCCTCTTTGGGCGAATCTAAAATTCACATTCTAACTAGTGTAGTATTTTTTTTTTATTCCGATTCTAAATCTTCTGGTATATTTAGTGTTGCTTAAAAATTGAGTGTTTAGAAAGTTCTGACCTTGTGGAAGCGAAAGTCATAAAAAATAAGAAACAATAACATTGGAACTAAAAATATTATTAGCGTCAGTCGCTAAGTTATTAACATAAACACTAATTAAATATTCCTCATCACCGAACAACGCAGATTACATTAACAAAATAAACTAATTACAATAACGAACGCGTGAATATTTACATGACAGTGTATATTCACGCTAATTTCACGCAATTAACGTCATAGGCAGATATTGAGCGTGCCTAATAACTTGTGATGGGTAAATAACAAGTTTGAAATACGCACGTAGAACAATATGTCTTTGTTTCAAAACTTAATTTTTCAGTTATGTGTTCTACTGCGTAAATAAAAGGAAATGGCTTAGGGGTGACCTTCTTCCTAACTTATACAAGATTACATTATAAATGGCGATGTCCTCCCAGTCTTAAGTACTAACGCTGTAACATAGAAATAGGTATTGTAAAACCAAATGATTTTAAAAGAGTAACCATTGAGTTTCTTGCCGGTTCTTTTCCATAGGAAACGACCGACCCGAACTGTGCACCTTTTGTCGACGTTTTATATGTGGCCATGTAGGCATATGTGAAATCTTTTGATTTGATTTAAATGCAAGACTTAATGTGGTGTCTCGGAATATGACATTGAACTCTTACGGGAAACATTATAAAATAAGAATCTCTGTGTCTTTTCAAGTCTGAAAACCGTACGAATCTGAGGCGGGTTACTGGTTACACACCCTATTAAATGAAAGTTCCATGACACAATTGTTTATTGGTAGTGAAAGACACATCATCTGCCTAGCCTATAATAATGCTGTAAACGTCTCATCTTAGTTTTGCTAGCAAAGATAGACAATCATGGCAAGATATAACGTGAAATTCATCTGACCTCCACAACCCAGTAAGTGGGCTATACGAAACCCCTTGGAAAGACTGGATGTCAGCCTTTCGGCTTCTGACTACTTGTAACGACTGTAAAAGATCTACAAATGACAGCCGGGACCAACAGCCTAACGTGCTCTTCGAGGCACGGAGGAAACTCGGTATGTAATTATGGTCACC
Organism: Cerastis leucographa; assembly: GCA_963082945.1. Classification (NCBI taxonomy): domain Eukaryota; kingdom Metazoa; phylum Arthropoda; class Insecta; order Lepidoptera; family Noctuidae; genus Cerastis; species Cerastis leucographa. Next base: position 5,798,801 of record OY720353.1, on the reverse strand, counting down.
CATCCACGGACCAACCTCGGCAAGCACGGCTTAACCTGAAGATCGACCCAGCTGTTATTATTTAGTCACGAGGTCTTCGAGTGAAGGACACAATGACCGCTAAATTTATTTCTCACATGTCGACAAGTCATGTGCGGTATCAAGATGCGCATGTGTTTTAATTAAGTGTATTATTTTATAATATTATCCAATACGCCACGACCTATTAACGAGACGAATAACTTGTCTGCATTCACACCTGTAACGCATAAAACCGTGTAACCTGTTCATCTTCTATACAAATAAATAAAATTGAAGTCTATCCAAATAAAAAATTGTCTGTTTGTAATATTAAAATAACCGTTTTTTACTACATGCATATGAATGGACATGTACATATTTACTCAAAAAAAAATTTTTTTTTTCCAATTTAAGTCTGTCTGTCTAAGCTCTGGAACGGCTGGACCGATTTTGACGGGACTTTCATTGGCAGATAACTGATTTAATAAGAAGTAACTTAGGCTACTTCTATTTTTGAAAAAATCTATTTCATCTACATATTTCTATTAGTTAAATAACAGGCAACACTAAGTTTAAACATCACATAAAACAGTTTGTATTGGTGGACAAGCATTAAAATAATGCACAAGCTTCCACAAATAACATCAAGGAAGAATTTTCGACAATCTCACCCTAAAGGGGTTAAATAGGGGATGAAACTTTGTATGGAACTTCGACAGTTTTACAAGAAAATTTTCGCCATCAAACTTAAGACATTTTTTTCATTTAGACCATTACAGACACTTTTGAAACTCAAAAAACAAAAAAAAAACACGAAGCTACGGTCCCAGTCACAAGGCATAATAACTTGTGAAAGTACTGTACGTCGCGGTCGGTCGATTCTGTAAAATTCAGACGACAACTCACATCTCACATCGCTATCCACTGTCACTTCGCGTAAGGTTCATAATGACCTTGATTTTGTAGCCAAGGAAGCGTCGAAGTGGCGGGGGAAATACCTTACAGAATGCCACTTCTTACGTCATCTCATACTTTATAGAATCTGTCAAAATCTCCCCGTTAATTTTGTTCAACTCGCTGACACGTTCGTAGTGGTGGCACTAGTGTAAATTCGAATTATCAACCGGGTTTTTAGAATGCCAATCAAGAAACTCACAGCGGATTCAGATTCGAAGTTCTAAGTGAGGTCTTACAGAATCACACCGCTGTAGTTGCCCATTCCAAAGCGAAGATCTCTATGGAGAAGAATGGGCAAGAAACTCCATGGACACTCTTTTAAATCAAGATATGTTACAAAATCTTGGTTACATCATTCATGTTAAGAGTATCATGTTTGAATGTATGAAATATGGCACACTTCTCATACACGAAAAACCTTCTTACTATCAAAATGAAAGTATAGTATACTTATTTGTCTTTGAACCCGAAAACGAAACCTTAGACGGATAGATCTGACGACATTGTGTAATGGGACCACTTAGGATGGTAAACACTTCATACGTATCATATTTTGCCGACCGAAACACTCAGTGTCCTGATTTATCCACCGTCCGTCCCCACAAAACCTTTTCATCAACTAGCGTCACGCATTTAATAGAGAAGGTTCGACGACTTTTTTAGGGTTCCGTACCCAAAGAGTTAAATGGGACCCTATTACTGAGACTTCGCTGTCCCTCTGTCACCAGGCTATATCTCATGAACCGTGATAGTTAGCCAGTTGAAATTTCTACATGTTATGTATTTATGTTTCCTCTATAACAACAAATACTAAAAACAGAATAAAATAAATATTTAAATATTTAAAATACAAAAAGTGTTTTTTTACTCGTTTTTATAAATAATGGTACGGAACTCTTCGTGCGCGACTCCGACTCGCACTTGGCCGGTTTTTTAACTTTCCACTAAAGTACAACCTTCTTCAGTCTTTAGCGGCTCGCTCTGTGGCTGCCTGTTAAATTAAGGTCTTTTTCATTTCTTTGTACTAGACCTGGGAACCTAGTGTAATCACGAATAATATTTTGGGCATCACCTTGTGTATACCCTTTCCTGTGATCATTAATGAAAAATAAGTTAAAACTTCTCTACCTCTTTTTAATAAAGTACCAACTTTTTGCTAACCCAGCTGTCCTAAAAGATTCAATCAATTATGGTCCTCATATATCGCCACGTGTCGGCACACGCGAAAGTTTTTAAGGTCAAACGAGAGTCAACAGTGTGGCTGCGATCGAGCCAAAATCAATAAAATTATCATCTTCGCCAGACGACTAAAAAAATATAGGTAAGTAATCAGACGTCATTGATTGAATGTCTGCCGTGCGGAATTCCTCAGGATTTAAAGCTGAAAATGTGCAGAGGGAACACGAGTTGGTTTCAGTGTAGGTGCACTGACTGATTTGTTTTTGGAATATGTATTGAGAAGACGCTAGGTAGGTATAAAATTTGTTTCCTATAGTATATTCAAAAAACTTTCTACTAAAAAAATATAACCGACTTCCAAAAATAAGTTTTTGAAGTGAAACTTCTTATGCGACTTTCAACAAGTTTAACGTTCTAATGGAGGGGGAATATTTTCTATTACCCACTAAGAGATGGCGCTATTACAAGATTTGTGACTACGTAGTTCTACTAGGTACGCAAGATGGCGTGCAAACAGTCATGCATTCGACTCTTCGGTGGATTTCGATTCGACTCATGGAAATTGAGCGAAGGCTGGTCAAGCCTTCGCTCAATTTCCATGAGTAGAATAAGAATAAACTTATGTAATAAAAAGTGTACAACAATAAAACAATAAAATATTATTTAGAAGCTCAATAAAATAACGAGAGTGAATGCGTGACATTCGAACGCATGCGTGTAGTATTACCAAGTTTCACTTCTTCCGCGCGGAGAGACTCCACGCACAATTTTATTTTATCCTTTTCAGTTGTTGTATCTTCCTACATAAATCCTAGTCATGTATCTTGTAACTAAAAATCACCTAAGAAATGATAATAAAATTCATAGGAATTTTATTATCATTTCTTAGGTGCTTTCCGGTGGCCCATCCACCGGGCAAGCTTTCTCTACCAAATGAATAAAGAATCATCTAAATCGGTCCAGTAATAGGTATACATACGTGATTTACATAAATAAATGAAAAAAATGTTCTTATAATGAAAACTACTGGGCCAAACTATATGTATTAAATTTTTATGGGACCAAATGGCAACTATTCCGCATCAAACTAAAGAATAATCACGAAAATTGGATCATAAATCTCAGCGTATTCGGAGTAAGTACATACATAAAAAAATACCAATCGAATTGAGAACCTCCTCCCTTTAGAAGTCGGTTAAAAACTACAAAGCGCCACCTGCTTCGGTCCTTAAAAAGCTAGTCTCATTGAACCGGAAATTTAAACAAAGCCAGGCCAAGTTATACTGGAAATTAATAGCTTTTTGTGCCACCGTGTGTGCTTAGTTTTATTCAGAACTTGAAGAAGACGATAATATTTTGTAACCTAAATTTGAAAATGTATCGCATAACAGTTTCCCAAACAAAAATAAACTTAACAGCAGATGGCATTACAGCCGCCTATGATTCAAGAACTAAAACAAATAAAAGAAACAATAAAAACACAATAGGGGATAATCCAACTTTTTTTTTCTTTGTCCGTCGGGTAGTTTATTGAAAAGTATTGGACACGTTTTCTTTTTTCACGTGGTCATAAAATTACGGAGATATATTGAGTTGAAATGGCGCATGACGTTTTTTTTTTTTTTTTGAATGGCATCTCGCAGTTCAACCTATGAGGTTGTCGTCTGCTTAACCGGACTATCCTGTGGGTGCCTTTAGAGTAAGGCCTCCAGCCAGGGCATAAAAACTTACAAACTAAGCGACTGCACGCTAAGGGCACCCCCTGTGGGGTACGAACCTCGGCTTAGGGCGTCGCTGGGGGAAGACTGCATGGGGACAGGCTGGATCTGAATGGTATCATTATTTAGGGGCTGATTTAAAACTACTGGCACAGCATCGCGGGCTGGCTCGAGCGAGGGTCGGGGAGGGCATGGACCGGGACGTCGCGACGGACCTCGACGGCGAGGTCGGAAAGACGGCGGTTTGAGTCGGAACTTTTTAAGAGTGCTAGTCTCTTTGCTACTCTCCTGGAGGAGGGTGATAGCATCATCTGGAGTGACAAGGGTATGCCTAGGACGGCGTACTGTACTAATGCGCGAGGGTTCGTAACGGGCGGCCGCTGCGATCAGGGGATTACGGTGTTTAATGGCGTTATCGAAGAACCGCTTCGAAAGACGTTTCATAAACTGAAGGACGGTGGGCATTCTAAGGTCTACGTGTAGACGGTCATTACGGACATAAAAAGGGGCTCCCGTGACTCTACGTAAGAACCGGTTCTGTAAAACTTGCATCCTATGGATGTACTTAGGCTTGGTGTGAGCGTACACGACGCAAGCGTACGTCATAATGGGGCGGATCACCGCGGTATAAAGGCGCAACTTGCACTTGAGTGACAACTTGCTTTTTGCCGAAATCATGAAATGAAGCCTACCCATAGCAAACGCTGCTCGGTCGCGAGCTGCTTTGATGTGCGCCGCGAAAGACAAGTGGTTGTCAAGTATGACTCCTAAGTACTTGGCTTGCTTCTCCCAAGGGATAGGCTTACCGTACATAGTGATCGGGTTGAAGCTTATTAATGATGTCTTGCACTTCGTCAGCTGTGACCGAAGGCAGAGGATCATCAGGGTCTTCTACGGGAGGGAGGGCGGCTTTACGTTCGACGAATGCGTTCACCTCATCGAGATGTCGCTTGTCTACTGGTTGAGAGCTGGGGGAGCACTGGGGCGCATGACGTCACATGTGGGTAAGTTTTATACCTACTTGTGACGTAGAAAGCCCCCACTCTCCAACTTTAATGAGTTTTAACTAAGTAGTTTTTTGATATTTTGATAAAACAAAAAATACGTGTCTAATATTTTTGTATTACCTGTCTGACGGACTAAATAGAATGTCGTTTTCTTTACCCAGTCCGATCCCCTATTGTTCATATTACTTTTACAACAAAACAAGACTTTTATAGTTCTAGTTATTTGGAATTCATTGAATAACTATGTTGGTCTAAAATCACGCGTTATGCCACGATCGTAGGTACTAGGTAAAATAAACAATCAAATTAAGTATTAAAAAAACTCGTGGCTAAATTATAACAGCCCCACGGGTCCATCTTCAAGGTTAAGCAACACATGCCGAGGCCTGTGCGTGGATAGGTGACCATCAGGTGATCTAACCTTTTCCCAACTTGTCATTTGTAAATCTTTGACAGTCGTTACAGATAGTAAGTGGCTAAAAATCTGACAACCAGTCTTAAAAGCGTTCATAATCGTACCTTACCGCTTTTCATACATACTTTCAAGTTGTTATTTTCCGAAATGACTAAACCGATTTAAATGAAACTTTATACGCGTAAGCAGGATAAAAAAAAAGTTACTAAAATATATTTTCAAAATTTGTTTTAAAAAAAAGAGATAATTGGAATTTTCTGTTTCTATAGAAAATTTATAATTGGTCCAATTTAACTGTAATACTATTTTTCGAAAATGTTTTTTTGTAACTTTTTAGATCTGTGTATCCTGCTTATGTGTACGAAGTTTCATTTAAAGCGGTTCAGTAATTTCGGAAAATAACGACTTGAAAGTTTGTATGAAAAGCGGTAAGGTATAAACGCTATAAGGGGTATCGTATTACCCAGTACAAATTGGGTTGTGGAGGTCAGATAGGCAGCCACTCCATGTAAAAACTGGAATTCAGCTGCATCCGGTTAGACTGGAAGTCGACCCCAACATAGTTGGCAAAAAGCTAGTACCAACCATAACATTTCTAAAAACAGATACTGTTACTGTCACTTATGGCAAATTATACCATAAGTACGCCATTGAATCCCATGACACATTATTATAATAGACTTGCCCGTTACTTAATATTATAATATTGTGCCACAGGGAATCATCTAAGCTCCATTTATATAGATTGTTATTCAATGGTAATGAAAACTGTTTTGAGTAGAATCATATACAGTATGTTAGTTTAAACGAGGGACATATTCAAACCCATAATAGTACATGCTAACATGATACTAATAAAAATATAAACAAAAAAAAAAACACTGATAAATAACAGACAGAACCATACCAAATTTTTCGCAAATGTCACGCAACGTGTATACACCCTTGCGCTAGTGACTTAATACTATCGCAGAACATGTGAGCGGGTCAATGACTCTTAGGTATAATCCATTTTCCCTTCATACTTTAAACTTACCTGGCTTAGGACAGTCCAAAATATCTAGGCACTAAACAAAATATTAAAAATTCTTCTATATACGTTATAGGTTTTTTACATATTTGGGACGAGAATCGAATACTGAATACCCTCCCTCAATATGTCCCTCGTTTAACCTAACATACTGTATTTATAATCTACTCTGTCATGAAAGTACCGGGAAACGATCAATAATACACAAAATGTTAGTTATTCTTACAAAGTTATTTTATCGCCTTCAAAGTGTGCTCTTTCAGAAACGAAACACTTACGACAACGAATAATCTAATCATCAAAATATTTTTAAACGCTTTTTCCGGAATTGAGTTCAGTTCTCGCTGCGCCTGCCCTTTTTCGAATTTGCTCTCTTAAACGCCACATAACGCTCAATTTATACACCGTGTAAATCACCTCATCACGAAGCCGTCAACCAAGCATTCTGTACATGAAACTAAGTAACTTTACGCAAAAATTATTGCTGGGAAACGACTTTTTTTTTGGGGGGTGTAAAATCATGTTTTGTGGTAGAACTCAATGTAACGCACTCAAAACATTGTGCTGATGGACGGATTGAATAGCACGGGGGTCGTGGAGATGTTTAAAGTAAAAATCTTACATTAAAAACTTGTATTTAAAAAAGTACCTGTCAAAAAGTGTGAACTTTGACCCCTAATATCTCCGTAACTAGAAGGTTCCCAGGTATGTTGTAGAACAAAAAAATGATCGCAATGACAGGGAGAACCAGTGCCTTTCGGCTTCGTTAAGAGGTGTTTTACACCCTTTATTCTTGATTTAATGTTTGACCTTCCGGCAAGAATTCGGAGTACACAACACCGCGATAGTCAAAGAAAACGGTCAACATGACTTTGATCGACTTTGGCGTGGTTTTTTCAGTTTCGGTTCAGTTGTAACTTGTAAGACTCTCGGTTTAGTTCTAATACTCCGAAGCTTGTGGACTTGTTTGCATGTCAAACTCGTAAACCCACGTCCCGTCACTAGTAATAACGCGTTTCATGAATGTTGGGTTTTGACTCGTTCTAACATGTCCTCAGCGACTCTTACGCGATTGAGGTTTAGTAGAAAATTCAGGTCTTTTGGGACTAGCTGAGCGGCAACTTGTTTCATACCTAGGTGATTATTTAAAATAGTTCGGATCGAATCGCGAGACACAGAAAGTTTAGCGGCTATCTTTCTCAAACTTGATTTTCAGTCACTTTTTCCTTCACATTTGCGATATTAAGTTCAGTTGAAGACGTTGATGGCCTACCAGAGCGAGACAAATCTTCCATCACATCTAGACCGGTTTTGAACGCTTTGTACCACTCATGCACGTGTTTCTGATAAAGCCGATTCACCGTAACATTTTCAAGGACTCCAAACATGAAATGCCATTGGTGATGTAAAATTTAAGACAAACTCTTTGTTCGATGTTTTTGTCCAATATGAAATTCGCAATACACACTAGATATCATCTAATTAAAACAGCACTGTATTTAATCTAAACAACAGATGCAACACAAACTCCGCGCCAAAATGGAAAACATTTGTGCCAATCTAACAACAAAAAAATACAAAATTTGGAACCATATGCAAATCACCCATTCCCAACACATTTTTGACTAAATGTTTTGTGTTTCAAGATGTCTTAGAACCAAGTACGTGTGCATAAATCCTGAGCATGCATGAATGAGGTTTTGAGACGTTTTATAAGCGACTAGCTGTTGCCCGAAACTTTGTTTGCGTGGAAATGGCTGTTGAAACCGAACTTCTGTCGTACCATATTATTCAAATTGGTTCAGTAGTTCACCAGAATGTACCAGACATAATGATTATCACACTTTTAGATAACAAATTAAATAATCAAGATGATAACGACTTGTTCAAACAGAACATATTTTGGCATTTCGCCGGACACTCTAAACCTACACGGTACGAAAAACAATATTTTACAAATCTAGAAACTAGAGTAGTCATAGAAGATATATAATCTACCTGACAGCGTCACGACGTTACGTCAGAAGCTTAGTATAATATTATTATCTACGTGGGAGTGCTTGTGTGTCGTCAAACAGCTGTTTTATGTAAATACTGTGGTGTGGAGTTTGGTGCCTATGCTCCTCGCTTCACCAAGCAAGGTGGTATCAATAGTAGGTACAGGGTAGAAAGGACATCGACGCACAAACGGTTACCGGTATTCGGTACATCTTTCCGAGCCACATATTTTATATTTTTTTATCGGTACTTGAAAATCAATCTGCTGTGGCCTACAAATGATCTACACGTCAAATGTTATGCAACAGTTTTTTTTTATTTTTTAAGTTATCGATGATTTTTTTATATTTAGAATCATTACAAAACAGGCAAGTTTGTGTCAGTGATGACTTGCAGATACTATCACACGTGAGTTTAGTAGTATATTATTTGGCCCCGATTAATATATGGAATAGGTATTGATCTGAAAATAATATTGACGCCAATAAAAACTAGAACGTTTCCGTGTTGTTTTTTTTTCCTAAGAATAGTTTTAATATAAACATTGGTCCTATCCTATTTCAAAACGACAAACCATCATGCGTAATCCTACTAATATTATAAATGCGAAAGTTTGTGAGGATGGATGGATGGATGGATGGATGTTTGTTACTCTTTCAAGCAAAAACTACTGAATGGATTTGGATGAAATTTGGCACACGGGTAGTTTATAACCTAGATTAACACATAGGATACTTTTTATACCGATGGTATGTTCCCGTGGGACAATTATCGAACCCCACGCGGGCGACGCCGCGGTCATAAGCTAGTAATCAATAATACACTCCATTCTATGAGATCATCATCTGCCTAGCCTTTTCCCAAACTATCTTGGGGTCGGATTTCAGTCTAACCAGATTTTACATGAATCGACTGTCTATCAGACCTCCACAACCCAGTAACTGGGTTATACGATACCCCTTGGTAAGACTGGCTGTTAGACTTCCAACTTCTGACAACTCGTAACGACTGTCAAAGATCTACAAATGACAGCCGGGAGCAACGGCTTAACGTGCTTTCCGAGGCACGGAGGAAACCCGGTATGTAATTATGGTCACCCATCAACGGACCAATCTCGGTAAGCACGGCTTAACCTTAAAGATCGACCTGTGCGGCTGTTATTATTTAGCCACGAGCTCCTCAAGTACATTATTATCATGTCTGCTGAAAAAATAATACTCAATAATAACATGCCTTTATTAAATTGGCTTTAGAAATTATTTCCTTTGTTCTAATATAATTATATTCATTATTCACCTACTTTATTTAACGCAATAAAAACATACTATATTGACTCGACTTATTTACTTGCTATGTATACCTACTATTTCGAAAACTATAGCTAAATAACAACCGCAAGAATAAAACGTTTTAATAAAGAAAAACGTTCACAACAATAAAGTACTATCCGAGTTATTCGAAGAAAAACATTTTAAACCATAATATTTTGTTCTACTTTTCTAGTAAATATTTTTGTTAAAGTTACTGTTGTTGTTAAGGAACTCCTTAACATTACTACTGATGATATTTAAATTGTTTATTTTTAGGGTTCCGTACCCAAAAGGTCAAACGGGACCTTATTACTGAGACTTCGCTGTCCGTCCGTCTGTATTACATGAACCGTGAAAGTCAGCCAATTGAAATTTCTATAGATTATGTATTTCTGTTGCCGCTATAACAACAAATACTTAAAACAGAATAAAATAAATATTTAAGGGGGCTTCTATACTCGTTTTTATAAATAATGCTACGCAACCCTTCCTGCACGAGTCCGACTCGCACATGGACGTTTTTTTTATTATTATATTACTTAGCATCTCTATAGTTTTTTGTAGTTTTGTATGCGTTCTGGTTAAATATGGCTGTTGCTAATTATATTTTTTATGTCAACGTGTTTTGTACCCATATTCGCAAAATAAATACGAGTATCTATCTTATCTTATTTTCGATCTACGGCTAAGGCGCGCTAGCAGGTTGGTCCATGGATTGGGGATGATTGGGAACCACTCATTACATATAGAGTTTCCTCCCTGCCTAGGAAAGTTTTTGGTCCCAACTGTCAATAGGGATGATGACTGGGTAAATAAAACGAAATTCTATTTTGTCCGTCAATCAGGTAATACAAAAATATTAGATACGTATTTTTTGTTTTATCAAGTTAACAAAAGAATACTTAGTTAAAACGCATTAAAGTTGGAGAGTGGGGGCTAACTACGTCACAACTAGGTATAAAATGTACTGAGCCGTGACGTCATGCGCCATTTCAACTCAAAATATCTCCGTAATTTTACGATTACGTGAAAAAAGAAAAAATACGTGTCAAATACTTTTTATTAATCTACCCGATAGACAAATAAAAAAAATGAGTCACCATCCCTATTGTAGATCTTTGACAGTGTTAACATTAAGGTACTGACAATTAGTCAGTGGCCCTAAAGTCTGACAATCTGGCGGATATCGTGTTACCCAGTACTAACTGGGTTGTGGATGTCAGACGGGCAGCCACTTCATGTAAAATACTGGTATTCAGCTGCATTCGGTCAGATTGGAAGCCTACCCCAACACGGTTGGGAAAAGACTAGGCAGATGATGAAGCACTGAAATCGCTTACTTTTATAACCTGACTGATTCCTATTATACAAGGTGTTGTTTTGCATCCTCGTCAAATTCAAGGACGTAATTACTAATTAACTAGTTATTCTCGTCCCGAATCAATAATAAAATGGGTAGGTATTTTTTTTTTTTTTCTTATTTACGGAAATCGGTAAGTGTGAACCACCCAAATTTTAAACGCGGGCCGTCTGATTCTCGCCTTATAACCACGCTTCCACAAATACAAACAATCTCGAACGATTCTTCGATAAATTCTTATTCCCTAAACCACGTTAAGGGGGTTATTCTGAAATACTGACAAACTTAAACAACCCAAAAAATGAGCGTGTATTAAAAATTGACTAAGTACCATAATTTAAATTGATTATTTATGTATTTTGTGACATCCTCTTGAATTTTGACGAGGATGCAAAACAACAGCTTGTATTATTTATTCATTTGACGTTGCCAAACACTTCTCAATTTTCTTCAAAACATAGCATTAATTAAAAGATCAAAGATTAATTGCCAAAACTCTAGAAAACACTGTCGAAATCATGATTAAAATTCCGCGTAATTCAATATAATTTGTTTGACAAGTTAAGTAGATATTAAAAGGCGTTAATCACAAATATCTGTCGATTCTAATCAATTGGTTTTCCCTTATCACAGTAACTAGGCCCTGATAAGGACAAAAACATAAAACAATAATATTTTGTACTGATAACAATGATAATTACATACAATTGTCATCGATTCTGGGAAAAGGCTAACTCGTACTTTGTAAACATTTTTAACAATTTTTCCGTTATGTTTGTTGGTGCTTCAAGTCTTCCTCAAAAGTGCTAATATAGTACAGCTAGCAGAATTCATCATCATCTGCCTAGCCTTTTCCAAACTACCTTGGCGTCGGCTTCCGTCTAACCAGATGCAGCTGAGTACTAGTATTTTACATGAAGCGACTGCCAATCTGACCTCCACAACCCAATAACTGGGTAATACCCCTTAGTAAGACTGGATGTCAGACTTTTGTCTTCTGACTACTTGTAGCGACTGTCAAAGATCTACAAATGACAGCCGGGACCAAAGGCTTAACGTGCTTTTCGAGGCACTGATGAAACTCGGAATGTAATAATGGACACCCATCCACGGACCAACCTCGGCAAGCACGGCTTTACATGAAGGTCGACCCGAGCAGCTGTTATTTTTTAACCATGAGCTCCTCTAGATACTTTTAATTAGTATACACCGTGTAAATCACCTCATCACGAAGCCGTCAACCAAGCATTCTGTACATGAAACTAAGTAACTTTACGCAAAAATTATTGCTGGGAAATGACTTTTTCTTGGGGGGTGTAAAATCATGTTTTGTGGTAGAACTCAATGTAACGCACTCAAAACATTGTGCTGATGGACGGATTGAATAGTACGGGGGTCGTGGAGGTGTTAAAGTAAAAATCTTACATTAAAAACTTGTATTTAATAAAATACTTGTCAAAAAGTTGGAACTTTGACCCCTAATATCTCCGTAACTAGAAGGTTCCCAGGTATGGTGTAGAACAAAAAAATGATCGCAATGACAGGGAGAACCATTGCCTTTCGGCTTCGTTAAGAGGTGTCTTACACCCTTTATTATGGAAATAAAATAATAAGTATGATACTATTCCTAGAAACAGAAATAGCGTTAAAACGTACTATTTTAATTGACGCAGAGCTGGTGGCCTACCATGACGTCTTAAAACATTATTGTTTTACTCCTTTTCCAGTGTTGGAAAGAGATGGCGCTAGACCTCCTGTATAGCTCCGTCTCTTTTCCACACTGAAATTAGAGTAAAACAACACTGCTTTAAGAACTCATGGTACGCCAGCAGTACCTATTCCATGATTACGATTAATTGGAGGCAAATAATATTTAATGTTACATCAGGTACAATCTGCAAGTCTACTGTCACTAACATATGAAATTGGTCAGAATATACTATTATGTATTATAAAGATATGTCTATATATTATCTGTCGATAAGAGGATGACGAAATAGCTGTGTCGTTATTCATTTTGTGTTGAACTGCGCAATAGTTTAACGCCGAAATAAGTGTTTTATAGTGTCAATGTCGTCCGTCCGTCCGTCTGTCACCAGGCTGTATCTCATGAACCGTGATAGGTAGCCAGTTGAAATTTCTACAGATTATGTATTTCTGTTGATGCTATAACAACAAATACTAAAAACAGATTAAAAAAATATTTATAGAGTCTCCCATACAAGAAAAAGATTTTTTTCTTCTTTTCGTTTTTATAAATAATGGTTTGGCCTTCGTGCGCGAGTCCAACTCGCACTTGGCCGGTTTTTTTCTTCCATTCTCCCTTGTCAAACTCCACGCTATCATTAACTCCTTATGCCTTCATGTAATTCCTCACAAAATCCATCCATCTTTTATTACCAGTGTTGAGTGTGTTCATGCATCCATCTGTCTAAGTTTATAGGCCCAGAGGCAGCCTGTTACAATATTCCATTAAACACGCCAGCACACGTAGCACTGTAGAAACGAGTTTTGTCTACGGAAGAATCGACATAATGACAGATAGACGGTGACAATCTGTCATTTTGTCGTGCTGGTAAACGGCTAGGTCACTGGTCAACATACGTATATGGTTCCGCCTGGTAAACTTAGCTGTATTTAATGGAATATTTTTGTTTTTATGACGTCTCGTCTCCGCTATTGCAGCAGCTTCAGCAACTTGTAAATAATCTCTCTCTCTAGAATTATACCCCTTGTACGCTCGGCGACTAATCTTTCCATGCCAAACCAAATTAAGCTGACCTCTTATTGTGCGGGAAGCTCATAAGCTCATAAGTCATACTGGATATGTAACTTCATGTGTCGCCGACTTCTGACATTCACGCTTATTTAAAAAACTCTCTATTTGATCAGATGTTCTATAGTTTTATTTGTTATAATTATTTGAGGAGTTTCTACTTTATTTTCTGAATGTTTAATTTATTAAGGTGTTTCACCATTTAAGAAGAAAATGCAAGTCATTTTTGCCAACTTCCGTTTATTAATTAACTGAATGTTTATATAAAACAAATATCTTCTCACTTATACAATCAAACGAGCGTTTACGACTTATGACATTTCATACTAACTTTGAAGTCCTTATTTTCCGAAATGACTGAACCGATTTTAATGAAACTTCATACGCATAAGCAGGATACATAGGTCTAAAAAGTTACAAACAAAAACATTTTTGAAAAATAGTGTTACAGCTAAGTTAGACCGATTATAAATTATCTATAGAAACATTTCGAAAATGTTTTTTAGTAACTTTATTAAAAATGAATAAGAGTGATGAGAGTTTTATTAAAATTTCTACATAGTATAAAACAAAGTCGCTTCCCGCCGTCTGCACGCTTAGATCTTTTAAACTACGCAACGGATTTTGAAGCTGTTCTAATCCACAGACAGAATGATCTGAGAGGAAGTTTTATATGTATAATTCATCCCTGAAAAACACGCGAATAAAGTCGCGGGCAGCAGCTAAAAAATAAAACTCCCTGAGCCAATCTCAAAGCCAACCTTAAAATGTCATATCGCGAAATGAGTGAATCATTTCGCGATATGACATTTTAAGGTTTAAACAGTATAAGTAGGTAATAATATTAATTCATAGTATTTTTTCATGCAATGAATCTGAAAAATAGTCCATTGTTACCCTAGGGGTGAAAGTAACTTATTTAGTGCCGAGACGGGGTTTGGCGCCCGAGCGAAGTGAGGGCGCCAATAGTTCGAGGGACTAAATAAGTCTTTAACCCGAGGTAAACACTGTGCTTTTCATTACGAATAGTACAAGTAAAGAGAAATAAAAACATGAATTAGCTAAAGAAAAAATGAGTAAAACCGTTTGCCGCTTTCCCGCCTGTTTTGTTTTTTTTTTCTGTGGCCAGCCAGCTATTCAGCCTTAATTTTTCATTTTCATCAAATGAAATTTCAAAAAATGGTAAATACTTTGCCCAAATCAATGTTGTTTAAAAAAAAAACTGTTGAAACTAAATATTTTTAAAACACTTTATTATAATAAAGTGTTTTAAAACCCCGTCCCTCGTGGCAAACCCCGTCTCGGGACTAAATAAGTTACTTTCACCCCTAGGGTAACAATGTACTATTACCTCATACGAGTAGGTACACTTACGTAGTCAAGTATATAAATCCCTACAGGC
This sequence comes from Cerastis leucographa, assembly GCA_963082945.1. Taxonomy (NCBI): domain Eukaryota; kingdom Metazoa; phylum Arthropoda; class Insecta; order Lepidoptera; family Noctuidae; genus Cerastis; species Cerastis leucographa. The sequence continues at coordinate 5,783,649 of OY720353.1, read as the reverse complement.
TTAACCCACTAAGCCTCATTGAAAGATATACAAAACTCTTCGATCAATTACTTCATTCTATACAATCTTTAAGTATTTCAATTCGTCATATCGTAATTTTCCTGCAAGACAAGTTCAGTAGGATAATCGAGCTATTTAAACCAGCTTATGCTGATCTCTCATTTTATTGGAAATCTTTACAAAGCAAGGCCATGTTATACTGGAATTATATAGCTGTCGCCGACTACCTATAATATATAATTATAATGGCTTAAAGAAGATAATAATTTTGTAAAATAAACATGTTTGGGTGACGTCATCAAATCGCACGAGGTAATATGTGTGCAGAACAATAATAATTATTAATCTTTTTCATGTGATTATGCATATACGTACCTGCATTCAAAGTAATAGTATTTTTCCTTTATCTGTGCTATAAGACGTTGCTTCGTACCAAATTTCAAGATTCTGAGTTCACGGGAAGTACCCTGTAGGTTTTGATTCCCTTGCGAGTGTCGAAAATTTGCGGCATAAACGGCTGTATCTTTTGATTGCGATGGCTTAGAAGTTTGATTTTTCACAGCTCCTGAGGACAGTAGACCTGAGTATTTGGATAAATTCCAGCTTGATACCTCCACGCGTTCCTGAGAAAAAGGGTCTTGCCAGACAGACAGACGGACAACAAAGTGATCTTATAAGGGTTCTCTTTTTTCCTTTCGATGTACGGAAGCCTAAAAAGACAAAACATTACATTAAGATAAGTAATATTGTCATCCGTGCTGTAACTATTCTAAACAAAATAAAGGGTGTAAAACACCTCTTAACGAAGCCGAAAGGCACTAGTTCTCCCCACAAAAAAATTATCACAATGACTTGTGATAATTTTTTTGTTCTACACCATACCTTCCAGTTACGGGAACCTTCTAGTTACGGACATATTAGGGATCAAAGTTCCAACTTTTTGACAAGTATTTTTTAATACAAGTTTTTAATGTAAAAATTTTAAACACCTCCACGACCCCCGTACTATTAAATCCGTCCATCAGCACAATGTTTTGAGTGCGTTACATTGACTACCACATTGTTCTACCACAAAACATGATTTTACACCCCCCAAAAAAAAGTCGTTTCCCAGCAATAATTTTTAGTTTCATGTACAGAATGCTTGGTTGACGGCTTCGTGATGAGGTGATTTACACGGTGTATGATATGAGAGAGAAAAGAGTGAAGATGTCCTGCCAGTTCACAGAGGATAATGAAAAATAAAAACGTGTTGCGCCAACGCCGAGTAACATGGCAGGAAGATGTTCCCAAGCAACAAAACAGTAGCGTTCGCGAACACCAGACCGAAAAGGCAGTCCTATACCTATTTTAATCCAAATACATATTTATACGTTTCATGAACTCAATCGTTCATGAACCGTTTGCGTGTTAACACCGTGCGTACATAAAAGTTAATTTTATATAATTATGCTAACTAAACACCCGTCTGGGGCGTCACCTTGATGTTGTATACAAAACAATCATAATGCATAATCAATACCTGTCTGTATTTCTGTGTTGTTTCGTTAATTAATAATTTTTCCTTTATTTTAACGAACTAGGCTGATCGGTAAAAAACATCTACGTACATATTTTCTTTATAACGATTTATTCTATAAAACCTAACTAGGTATAATATACATTAAATCGATAAACAAACTAATAAATTAAATAACTAAAATAACAATTAACTATAAACGGGCGTCAAAAAACTCCTCCTCAACGCTGTCAGCTGGTAATGTGCCCAAGAGACTGGCAGCATTGCCACGTTGTATGGCAGTACTTAGCCTCTGGCCAAAGTAAAAGCCAGCCCTTGGGTCACGGGGAGCATCAACTAGGTGTTTCGAAATTTCCTTAAAAATGCTCAGAGCACTCGGACTCCACGGCCCCTTAGTTTCAATCCCAAACGGATCGAAAATATAGTTGAATAATAAATTATGTTATTGTCAACATCGTTCTTCTGCCCTCATCCCAATTTATTTCTATCTCCTTTCTAGCCAAACCTTCCTACACACAGTCCGTCCACAGTTTCTTTGGTCTTCCTCTACTCTTTTACCCATCCACATTCATACTCAAAATTTTCCTCACCACATTTTCCAACATTCCAACGCGTTACATGTCTATACCACTTACCACACAACTTTTCAGTGATCGGCGCCACTTTCAGACTTCCTCTTATGTACTCGGTCTTTAGTTCACACATCCCCCCCAAACTATGTTATTGTATAATACGGAATGAAGATAAAATTTAAATTGCAGGTCTTCACACGGTACACAGACTGTTACCATTGAAGTGTGAGCTTTATTTCGCGTTCTTTACAGCAGAATACCCCTATTCTGCTGTAAAGAACACATTTTTTTTTTATCACATTTTTTTTTCTTAGTCCGTCGGGTAGATTATTGAAATGTATTGGACACGTATTTTTTCTTTGTTCACGTGGTCATAAAATTACGGAGATATATTGAGTTGAAATGGCGCATGACGTCACATGTAGATAATTTTTATACCTACTTGTGAACAACCAACTTTAATGAGTTTTAACTAAGTAATTTTTTGATAAAACAAAAAATACGTGTCTAATATTCTTGTATTACCTGTCTGACGGACAAAATAGAATGTCGTTTTCTTTACCCAGTCTTCACCCCTCTATTTTTGACTTGTCGTGTCTGAATATTGTGTGGAGAATTTAATTCTCTTAGGTACTACGTTTGGGACGTCGCACTTTTCGCTGGTGGCTGAAGTCATTTTCTCGTAGCATTCGTAGACGGTTGCTACGGCTTGCTACGCAGAGGTAGTAGGTTGGGTGAAAGTGACCATTTGTGATTTCGCTGTCCATGTGGTGCATTGTTTAAATTAGATCTCATCATCATAACATCACGCCTGTAATCCCCGAAGGGTTAGGTAGAGGTGTACCTGGTAGTACACCCACATTTTGGTCGTTATGTCTACATAAATCCCATGTAATAGGGGACGAGCCCATCAACCAAGCACTAATCCGGACTCCGTGACTGCTACTGAGAAATTCCTGATGGAAGAACCACTTTGCCCGAGCTGGGAATCAACCCAGGACACCCAGAAACCCAGGACCATGAGGTCCTGCCAAGCAGTCGCGCTTGCGTTAAAAAAATTAAAGTACTTGAGGCAGTTTGAAATAAAATGATTCTCATCTCACTAATGTAATTTCACAACCCTCTTAGGCACTGATAAATTGCTAATTGGAAAAAGATACAAGATGTAATTTCAACCCATGATCGATATCTTACCGAAGTAATTTCATAACCCTCTCTAATCATTTGTCAAACACGTACAATGAAACTCCTAATTCTATTACAACACGTTCAATAAAATAAAAACCGGCCAAGTGCGTTTCGGGCACGAAAGGTTCCGGAGCCCCATTAAATATTTGTTTTATTCTGTTTTAGTTTTTGTTGTTAAAGCGGCAACAGAAATACATAATCTGTAGAAATTTAAACTGGATTACTATCACGGTTCATGAGAAACAGCCTGGTGACAGACGGAAGGACAGCGAAGTCTCAGTAATAGGGTCCCGTTTGACCCTTTGGGTACGGAACCCTAAAACAAAAGAGATGCGACCTAAAAATGTGGTAAAATGACGCACTTTCCTGAAATGCGTCACTCGTCATAATGGTAATGGTATCAGAGTTATTATGATTGTTTCAGAGTTTTTTTTGTATTAATCTATTCAATTCTATACGGTTTGGTTACATCAGTTGTTAGATGTCGAGTGTTTGCGTAGGTTGTGCGTTACGCAATGACGATGACGCTGTAAAGGCGTACTTGAGTTCACAAGTGTAGTTTTGGATTTGAATTCAAATTGATTTATTCTTTTCATTTCTTTCTCTTGAAACTCAACAAGACTTGCCGGTTTGGGTTACCATTCTGCACTGCAACCTTAAAAAAACAATAACCTTGAAACAAATTAAGATATGCAGACGATCCGCAAGATTTTTTTTTCCAACGGGGGTAGGCAGAAATCACAGAATACCACATTCTACTCCGTTTGCTTCTGTTTTTTTTTTAGTACGGCATCTCACAGTTCAGCCTCTGAGGCTGGTTACTGTTTAGCCGGTCAATCCTGTGGATGCCTTAAACTTAAGGCCCAGCCAGGCCAAAACACTTATAGACTAAGCGACAACACGCTAAGGGCCCGCTGCGGGGTACGGGCCTCGGCTTAGGGCGTACTCCGTTTGCCTCGTTCATCCATCTGGTCATACGCGCACGCTCTGGTTGCAATTACTACGCACCTGAAATATGTATGTATGTATATTATTATGAAATAGTATAGAAATCGTTATTCCGCGGGTAAATCTCGGTTGAATTTAGGTTAGTATATAGGGTGTAAAACACCTCTTAACGAAGCCGAAAGGCACTGGTTCTCCCTGTCATTGCGATCATTTTTTTGTTCTACACCATACCTGGGAACCTTCTAGTTACGGAGATATTAGGGGTCAAAGTTCCAACATTTTGACAAGTATTTTTTTTTAAACAAGTTTTTAATGTAAGATTTTTACTTTAAACACCTCTACGACCCCCGGACTATTCAATTCGTCCATCAGCACAATGTTTTGAGTGCGTTACATTGAGTTCTAACACAAAACATGATGTTACACCCCCCCAAAAAAAAGTCGTTTCCCAGCAATAATTTTTGTGTAAAGTCACTTAGTTTCATGTACAGAATGCTTGGTTGACGGCTTCGTGATGAGGTGATTTACACCGTGTATATGCCTTTTCCTACATACGTATAATTAGGAAGCGCCTTACATCCGATTCCTCAATATATGATCAAAGAGTTATGAAAGAAAGCACTTTTAATAACTCGGCCATCTCTGACGCATTAGATTTTCTGTTTGTTTTTATTCCGTTCTCTTTACCGACTCGTCTAGACGTTTCCCATGCATTGTTTTTGTGTTTTCGGATAAAAATTGTTATGTACTCATTACGATTACCTACATAATGCTAATGGATTCTACACACGAACAGGAAAGTCGCCCACACGGTTTAGCACGCGTTCACTTGACATGGCGCCGAAAAGTCGGCTGCTTAGGTACCTATTTATTCTGTGGTGTAGGGTCTAAACAGAACACATACGTAAGTCTGTAACGCTTGCTCAGGTGTGTTCATGAATGGACTTTGCATTTCATACCAAGACCTCTCCCTCCGTCTCGGAATTACTCGGAAGCCACGTTAATCCACCAAAACCACGAGAACGGTAGTTGTTGACATAACTCACAAAATAAGTAAGCTGAAGTGGCAATGGGCCGGCCATATTTGCCGTAGAATCGATAAACATTGGGGTGGACGTGTTCTCGAGTCCATCTTATAACGCCAGGCCTTGTCGACGGCGTGTTCGTGTTCCACGCGCGCCTCAAGGAGATGTCAGCAAATCGGAAGGGGTCCGAGAGGGCCGATGCCTGCCAGGGTTGCGGGACTGTTCGAAAGAGATACCGTGGCCCTGGAACACAAAGGGCTAAGAAGGTACATGTATGGGTTTCAGTCAGTACAAGTCTGACACTCTCTTCCGCTCCGCCCAGAGCAGAAGGGGTCATTTTATGATTTCCCAACGGACTTTTTATCGATTGGTGACCGCGAAACGTCAAGCGTAAGGTGGGACGACCTCAGGCTCGGTGGAGCGACGATCTTCGCAGGGTGGCTGGTAGCAACTGGATGAGAATTGAGAAGGTCGCGTGCGATTGGACTGGCCTATGTCCATCCGTGTACTGTTGTAGACTGATGATTATGACGAAATCTATTGGTCACAGCTTTCATTTGTAGATCTTTGACAGTTGTTACGGTTACCAGAGGCTGGGTTTATGCCCGGTTGATGACAATAGGCTCGCACCCTAATACATGGAATTTTAGTATAACTGGCGAAATGCGGGTTTACATTCTAACTTACCCTTCGTGGCTTACAGGCGTGATGTTATGCTATTATTTTTTATCAAAAGATAATTAAATACAAAATTGCAACTCTTATCATGGAACCTTGATAGTGTGCGTAGTGATAATACAATGTTTACATCGTCACGTCTGAGTGGTCAGATTGTCAGCATGGCAGATATCTGAGCGCCCAGTAGACGGTCATTCATCAACAGATTATATACATTGACGTATGTATATTATCTCGAGTGTTATATAAATGTAATAAAGGAGTTTTTTCGTCTGTTTACTTACTGATTTAATTTTCGTTTCTTTATGGATATACACTATATATAACGGTGAAGGAAAACATCGTGAGGAAACCGGCATGTCCTAGAATTAAAAATTCGAAGACATGTGACATGTACCAACCCGCACTGGGCCCGCGTGGTGCATTATAGCCCACTGTGAGCCCACTCTTAGAGAGGAGGCCTGTGTCCCAGCAGTGTGAACATTATAGGCTGATGATGATACACTATATTATGTTTTATACGCGTGTCAAGATACTATGTATGACAAAAAATAACATGGCCATTGTTATTAGTAGTAGCCAGTAACTGGGTAATACGATACCCGTTGGTAAGACTGGATGTCAGACTTTTGGCTTCTGACTACTCTTAACGACTGTCAAAGATCTACAAATGACAGCCGGGACCAACGGCTTAACGTTCTTTCCGAGGCACGTAGGAAACTCGGCATGTAATTATGGTCACCCATCCACGGACCTACCTCGGCAAGCACGGCTTAACCTTAAATATCGACCAATGTGGCCGTTATTATTTAGCCACGAGCTCCTCAAATCTAATCTACTTATGCCTGTTAAAACAAGCAAATAACGTAAGCAAAGTCACGATCAAACACTATAGTTAATACATACCCGATTAATTTATCAGCTGCCATTGACGCAAACACCAAAATTTTGTTTTACTTAATATTGTACATACAAAAAAACCCACACCAAATTATATCAACGCAAACATACTCGCAATTATTTACTGTAAAATCTATACACATAAAGCTGAAAATCCCACGCCTATTTAAAGAGTTGAGTCTTGAATGTTCCATTGTATCAAGTACCCTATTTATTTAGTATTCAAAACACCGAAATGCAATGAAGTTATAAATAAAGTTTTAGTACATTGAGATGTAATAGATTCGCATTAGTTTACATGTTTTGTTGTTTTGCGTCAAATTTTAATTCGGTTTTTCTTTTTTTTAAAACATTGCCCCACTAGAATTTCTCCTGTATCGTGGGTGCGTTTACAAACATTTAAACTCACCTACACAAACAGCCAGACCGGAACAACTATCTGTAGGCCATACAAATATTTGTTCCGTGCGGGTATCGAACCCGCGACACGCAGCGCAGCAGTCAATCGCTTAGCCACTGCGCCAACTGTGCTGTCAAACAATTAATACACGAACGACTTTTATGAAAGAGGACTATAATTTACTTTCAACGATTTTCAATGAGAGTCATGACGTACGAAAAACAAATACGTCTTCAGCACCCCAATTGTAAAACACATTTGCAATGCCAATCTGAAAGACTTTGAACTAAATTCTTAATTCATTGCTATTTGCATTGGTTGGAAAACTTGGTCGGATCGACAAAGTAAGTAATGCAATGAATGTTTGTTGCACAGTCAAAATGACAGCTATTGCGATTATAAATGTAATAATAATTCTGTGTCTCGATGTTTACAACAATCTCGTCATCATCCACATCATCAGCCTATAATTTTCCCACTGCTGGGACACAGGCCTCCTGTCTATGAGAGGGAGTGGGCTGTAATCCAGCACGCGGGCCCAGTGCGAGATGTAACATGTCTTCGATTTTTTTGTTCTAGGACATGCCGGTTTCCTCGCGATGTTTTCCTTCACCGTTTTTGAGAGCAGCGATGATGAAATAAATTACAAAAAGTAATGCGCCTGCCTGAGTTCGAACACACGGCTTACTGCTCGTAAGTCATGGCTGCCACCACTGGGCCACCGCTGCTCTCCTCGGTCATAACTGCCACCACATGGCCACGGCTGCTCTCTCGTGATTGCGTACAATAGTCCAATAGTGTATTACAAAAACATATGGGGTGGAAGGGACTCCGAAACTAAAACGGTTAGTACAAAATTCCGAAAAATCCGACAACGCAACGCATAATGTGGCATGTCACAACAAATATATTTAAACGACCGCGACGCAGCTTTGACGCAACGCACTAACGAGGCGTCAGCCTAAAAAGGAAGGTTAAACAAGTATAAGTCAAAGTCAAAGTCAAAGCATTTATTTCAATTAGACCATTACAGGCACTTTTGAAAGTCAAAAAAAAAAACAATATAAAACGCGAAGCTACAGTCCCAGTCACAAGGCATAATAACTTATGAAAGTACTGTAGTTGCCCATTCCGTAGCGTAGATCTCTATGGAGAAGAACGGGCAAGAAACTCCATGGACACTCTTTTAAATCAAAATATGTTACAAAATCTTGGTTACATCATTCATGTTAAGAATTACAAATATGTGAGAACAATGTAGAAATACGGGCAAGTTAAGAGCGTCCAGAGTAAAAGATTAAATCAGTAATTAAAAATAAAGTAACTAAAATAAACCGTGGCAGCTAAGAGATGACCAGTCACAACTGACAGCGCCCGTTCACGAACATGACGCATGTATCAGCCATCATTCAACTCAACCATTTTGTATCAAATGATTGTAAATGATTTCTGTGATGTCAAAAATAAACAATCCCTTGCTCACTTTGTGCGAAGACTATTCTTCTTAAAGAAGGGATAAGTGAACATGCAACTAAAGAGAATGAGGGAAATTAAAGATTATTCTGACACACGGTATGAATGCGGTGCCCCTGGCGTCACGATGTTCGACTTGCTGGAGTATCAGAAGTGTCCCAACACCTGCACTTTAGAAGAAATAAAAGACGCTACAAACGCCGCTGTGTACGCTACATACTGAGCCCGCGAAATTAAAACAAGTCATACCTACTAATGACAAGAAGGAAGAAAAAGTGAGTTGCCTACTTCTAGTTAAGAACTCACCATCATCGATCGCATCACCGCTTCCCATGAGCTAAGGTAGTGGTCATCCGCCAAGCTTTGTTTATTTACTTTAGCCTGTAAACACTTGACAATATATCAATAAACTCCACTAACGTATATTTGCAGATAATAGCGATATGTGTCGAGTATGTTATCTGAGCCACAGGTACTCGTGGGTGGGCTAAGGGATTAGGCGATAGGAAGCAGCCTCCACGAGGGAACTTCGTGACTCACATTGAAGTTGCATGCACACTTAAGAAGCAAAGTACTCCGTACTAGGAGGGTTTTGTTGTAAAAGACTTCGACCGGGGAAGTCCTACACACCTCTTTCTGCTACTAAGTATTGTTACCGTGTTCAGGTTTTAGAGGATAATCCATTTTTTTTTCTTTGTCCGTCGTGTAGTATATTGAAAAGTATTGGACACGTATTTTTTTCTTTTTTCACGTGGTCATAAAATTACGGAGAAATATTGAGTTGAAATGGCGCATGACGTCACATGTAGGTAAGTTTTATACCTACTTGTGACGTAGTAAGCCCCCACTCTCCAACTTTAATGAGTTTTAACTAAGTATTTTTTTGATATTTTGATAAAACAAAAATACGTGTCTAATATTTTTGTATTACCTGTCTGACGGACAAAATAGAATGTCGTTTTCTTTACCCAGTCCGCACCCTCGCCAATAGCGTCATCTAAACATAACCGAATCCTACTGAAATCAGTGTCCAGTATCGAAGCTGAATTGTGGAGATGAAATAGGCAGCTGCTCCATACACCTCACTTCGATAATAATCATAGAATCGAATCATGGTTACAATCGCTGATATTTATCTGTCTGTCGATATTTATCTGTCAATCAGGAAAAAAGTTCAAGTCATGTTTGATCGGCAATGACAAGGTATTTTAACATAATATTTGCATTTGCATTGACATAGTCAATCTCAACAAATGGAACAGTATTTTTGGCGACTAGCATAGAAAGATGATTTGTAAAATATGTGTTACAAATAAATTATTATTATGATCCAACGATAACTCACGTTGAGAGCTATTTTTCCAAGTGAGTATTTATTATGATTTTGTATTTATTATTCTGTCAGATTGAAAATCAATCTCTGATGATTTTGTATTTATTATTCTGACAGATTGAAAATCTTCGTCATCAGAAATAAAACAAAAACTACAGATGTAACAACTAAAATAAAAAGACTGAAATGGAGATGGGCTGGCCTCGTGATAAGAGGATGCAACGAATGGAGCCAAAGAGTGACCCACTGGTATCCCAGTTGTGGCGGGTGTAATAGCCTCGTCAGCGAATGTGCATAAATAATCGGTGAATTAGCAATTATTGCTTGTGCAGGTAAAAACTAAAACAATTTATATCATGTGGCGATGCTCGTACATCCTGCCAACTATAAAAGTACAAAATGGAATGCTGACAATAGTCATTTTGGAATGGAGATGGGCTGGCCACGTGATAAGAGGATACAACGAATGGAGCCAAAGAGTGACCCACTGGTATCCCAGAGACGGCAAGAGGAAGAAAGTTAGACCGCGAAAAAGATGGGTCGATGACATAAGACAGGTGGCCGGAGTCACGTGGAACAGAGTGGCACAGGAAAGGAAAGAATGGAAAAGGTTGGAGGAGGCCTTTCTAGGAAAGATAACCAAGCCACAGATATTAGGTTAAATAGTTTAAGAGTTCAGTGTTATTATATCATAAGTTTAAACGCATTGTGATCTGAATAAAAAGGCTATATTATTATATTGTATACACTTAAGTAAACACCATAACATTATTTTAAATAATAGAATCCATGTTATTGCTGTTGTTTAAATATTTACCGATGCAGAGGCACAGGTCTTTAACCATGTAGCCTTGACTAAGTTGTTTTTCTTTCTGAGACTAGCGTTGTCATTCTACATTTGTTTAAAGTTGTTTTCCTTACGTTCTCTCAAAATTAGGATACATAATGATATCTGGGAAAGCCTTTCGTGATCTCGGCTCATGTCGAATAGCCAGCAAGCTGTAGTGGCAGTGAGCTGAACATGTTTACAAAAGACTGATGGCCGATGGAGACCACGTTCTTCTATCGGCCATCTTCTTCTTCCATGCTTTTCTATTACTCATCTTCACATCAAACACCTCCATTTCTATCCACATCATACAATCATCATGAAATCGATGTCATTAAAGAAAAGAAAAAGTAATAATACTAAAAACTAAATTCCCTGTAAATAAGTTCATTTGGAAGCAGGCGGGACCCATTCCATGGTCTAATCTATACTAATATTATAAAGCTGAAGAGTTTGTGTGTTGTTTGCTTGAACGCGCTAATCTCAACTTGGAAAAGGTCCGATTTGAAAAATTATTTCAGTGTTACATAGTCCATGTATCGAGGAAGGCTATATATCATCACGTTACGACTAACAGGAGCGGAGCAGCAATTAAAAACGTTGCGAAAACGGGGAAAATGTGACGCAGACGAAGTTGCGCCGGACAGCCAGTACATATTTTATATTTCAATGGGTCCCGTCTGCTTCCAAATGCGTTTATTTTTTGCTTTTCATTCGGGTTTTTATCCTCCTCAGGGGAAAAGAAGGAAGACAGTGGGTGGTGGTTGATTTTGGGAGTGACCTATTTCCAGACATAGACTGAGATAGCAAGGAATAAGAGTGGCTGCACTAATCCCACTTGCAAAAATACACACAAAAATAATGACGCAGATTTGATTTCATACATTAATTACATTACTGACAGAACTCTTATCCCCAATAAGCCTGACATAGTGGTGGTAGACCGATCAGCGCGCCGCGCAATGATAGTCGATGTAACGAAAACCTTGACGAAAACCTCGTGAAAACTGAGAAAGAGAAACAAATAAAATATCTCGACTTGGCTCACGAGGTTGTCGATATGTGGAATGTGGACTCGGCTATCATTGTGCCAATTGTCGTAACGGCCAATGGCCTTATGGCCAAGAGCCTCGACGAACATCTGTCGAAGCTCTCACTTGGGGGTTGGATAAAGAGCCAGATTCAGAAGGCAGTACTCCTCGGTACAGCCCGCATTATGAGGAGGTTCCTGTCTCTGCAGCCCTAACCACCGGTAGCTTGGACCCTGCTGCCGACACCGACGGAAACCTATTTTTAATATTTTTAAATGGTTTTTCTACGTTTAATGTTATGTTTAAGAAATATTTAAAAATGTATGAAATAAGATATCTAAATGAATAAATGATATGAAACAAAATAAATTGGTATAAGGCAGGATGATAGTGACATGGGAAACTATAATTCAAAGCATTCATTATTAACACTCAAAATGGGATGTTTACCATGTTATAACTATTAATTGTTTGTGTTATTTTGTTTATCCGTGATCATGGTACTTGCACCAGCGCCGAAATATGGAAACTCAAAACAAATAGTAAACACGGTTTTATATCCCGTTTTTAGTGTGAGTGATAAGTCAAATGATAGTATTAGTGACCATGTCAGTTCAAAAACTTATATCAAAGCATTTATTTCAAATATACCAGCACTTTTGAATAGGGGTGCTGACTGGGTAAAGAAAACGACATTCTATTTTGTCCGTCAGACAGGTAATACAAAAATATTAGACACGTATTTTTTGTTTTATCAAAATATCAAAAAAATACTTAGTTAAAACTCATTAAAGTTGGAGAGTGGGGGCTCACTACGTCACAAGTAGGTATAAAACATACATACATGTGACGTCATGCGCCATTTCAACTCAATATATCTCCGTAATTTTATGACCACGTGAAAAAAGAAAAAATACGTATCCAATACTTTTCAATAAACTACCGAACGGACAAAGAAATAAAAAAAAATGGATTATCCCCTATTGTAGCAACTGTGGTGCATTCATTCCAAAGCAAAGATTTCTCTGGACAAGAATGAGCAAGAAACTCCATTACTTCTCCATGGGAAGCGTTTCGAAAACACTTGGTTAAAAGTTTTATAACATACAGTCAAAACACAGTGAGTCGGTATGAAATTACTATCTAAGTAATTGAAAATAATTTTGTAGGACTGTATTGATACAAGTGATCCAAAAGCATGTCGCCGGTACTTTTCCTACGACACAGTGACGTAAATAAACATTATTACCAAACTATTGTTTTTAACAAAACGTTGTCTGTTAGTCTGTGTGGCCTTTTAAAACAGTAATGTGGTTTAATGTGTTTTCACAGCCTGATTGTTTACTATAAGCGCGATTGGTCCAATTCACCTTATACGCGATTGGTCCAATTCGCGGTTGGTTGAATTTGCAGTTAGTCCAATTCGCGGTTGGTCCAATTCGCGGTTGGTATATATAATTGGCGGTTGGTCCACGGTTGATTTTCCTACATGTTTGTACGGAACCCTCGGTGCGCGAGTCCGACTCGCACTTGGCCGGTTTTTTTAACAATAACCCCCTTAACGTGGTTTAGGGAATAAGAAATTATCGAATAAATGTTTGAGATTGTTTGTATTTGTAGAAGCGCGGTTAGAGGGCGAGAATCAGACGGCCTGTGTTTAAAACACGGGTGGTTCACACCGATTTCCGTAAATAAGAAAAATAATAAAAAAATCCTACCCATTTTATAATTGAATCGGGACGAGAATCAGTAGCATAGTTACTTCCTTCAATTTGACGAGGATGCAAAACAATACTTTGTATGAGCCTGTGTAGTATTCGTAACGTGGAACTTTTCCGACGTTTAACAAAGTAAAGCATTATAGTTATTATGGTCACAACCAGGTAACTAATGGCCTAGTTACTCCATCAAAAGACAAACATAAATCACACAGCAAAGTGTACTCTGTACGAAAAACTTTTCCATAAAAACACACAAATAAGACCTGTTAACATAATTTAAATACGTAACAGTCTGGCTTATCAGTGGGACTATTCCGTTTGTTGGACACGAAAAAAAAATAATAGAAGGCCAAGTGCTTACAACAATGGTAGCCGAAGAAAATGTCGTCGCGGTGAAACTGGCAAGTCATAGAACCAAAAAACCGGCCATGGGCGAGTTGGACTCACAAAATAAGAGTACCAGAGCAGCAGACAATATAATAACAATATCGTTATCATAGATCATAGGTCAATTTACACTCAACTTCTTACAACTTCGTATGTTTTTCATAATTTCATTTAATTATTTGTGAAGCGGTTCATAGAAGAAGGCAACTGCTTTCTAAATTTTAACTTTGTGGTGCCAACAATCTCGCAGTAAAAGGACTATGACATACTTACCGACGGACAGAGAGACAGACAGGACAAATCTATAAGGGTTTCGTTTTTGCCATTTCCTAAAATCGAAGTTGAAAGACCTACCAATCAACACTGCACTTGCGTAATGGGTTACATCGAAGAATGAAGAACTGTGTCACAATAGTGACTGTTTAAAGACCGATAATGCTATTAGGAGCTCGTGGCTAAATAATAACAGCCACACAGGTCGATCTTCAAGGTGAAGCCGTGCTTGCCGAGGTTGGTCCTTCGATGGGTGACCATCTTTACATGCCGAGTTTCCTCCGTGCCTCGGAAGTGCTTTCCGACTCCACTAACAAATTCCACAAAATACTCCAATACTAACGAATGGAATTTCTGTCTCCCATTTTGGTGTTAAAACCATCACACCACCACGTTATCGGGTAGCGGTCACGCGATAGCAAATAACGTCCACATCGGCGCAGGCACCGGTATCTGTTTGTTAATACGTTGCTCCTCGTCATTCAACGTCGCTATGTCGTGTGATGTTATCATTTTGGTTTTATCTTAATTGTTTACACAATCGTGAGTGATATTTGCCTAGAGTATTAAGAAATTTTAAATGCGAGAGAATCGAGCTGAGTGGCGTGCAATAGGAGAGGCCTATGTCCAGCTGTGGATTGCTGTAGGCTGATGATGATGATGATGAATTACAAAAGGGGGAAAGGCAGAGACCCGGGATTTCCCGGGTTTTACTATGGGACTGAAACCGGGTTCCGCATACCCTGGAGACGATAAATGGAAGGACGCAATGAAAATAAGATGTGGGTGTGAGTGCACGTCTGCCTTACCCTGTTATGTTATGTGGAACGAAAAATAGAAATACACTAAGTCTTTTTCCCCATAAACAGACAGAGCTTGTATTGAAGGTACAATCACAGATACTAAACGATAAGTATCTCCCGAACGAATGCTGGCGAGTAAGACCAGCTCACAGACTGCGAGTTTGAATTCCGAATGCCCTTGACCAATACAAGCGTATCAGAGACTGTTAACGACAAAGACTTATAACTGTGACAACCGATTATGTCTTTTATTGCCACTGATAAGAAAGAAGAAGAGATGAAAGTTGACTGCCTCGTTGGTCTACTGCTGAGCATGAAGTCCTTGGTTCAATTCCTACGTCGGGCAAAGGCCACGGAGTCTGGATTTGCGCCCAATTGATGGCAATAGGCTCGCCTTCTATTACACCTCTATCTAACCCTTCAGGGAATTAGAGATGGAAATGACTGTTAGTGTTTCGCAATTTAAAAAATAAATAAGGCAAGAAAGTACATTTGTTACGAGAACTTGCCACCTTTTCTGTAATCTCAAGAAGCGTTTGAAATCTCGTAGGTGCTCGTACAGTTTCACACACTGTTAATATGCAATCTGTTTGTCAAACACATATTTCACGAAACAAACATAATGCAGACAATGATTCATACATTAACAGTTTTCTCAGAATCCTTAACAAACACTGGAATTACTCACTTGAGACGAACAGCTGATATTGTTTAAGCAGAAGTCACCTTATCGTAACAAAATGTTGCATAATTATGACACTTTACTGGTAATTGAAATGTGAATATGACTATGATTGACAAAGAGATTCTTTGTAAAAGTCACTAATGGTCACTACCGCTCCACAGCTGTCCATGGCTACGCTACGAACATATTAGTATCCAAACTATCTTTGGGTCGGCTTCCAGTCTAACGGGATGCAGCTGAGTATCAGTATTTTTCATTACTCATACACTGAAAGTAGATCTGAAGTTGCCTGAAGAGCGGGTTGAAAGTAATACTTTTCAGCCCTAGGGAGAATCGCTTTCAACTGGCAGATGTCAAATTATAAAAAAAAAACTAGTTCTATTTTCACATTTTTATTGAACCACTAGCTGTACCCAGCATGCGTTGCAATGCACTTTTTACTACCCACCTACCCTATCCGACCTACCTACCCTATCCTACCTACCCTACCCTACGCTACCTACCTACCTACTCTACCCTACCCTACCTACCTACCTACTCTACCCTACCCTACCCTACCCTTACTACCTACCCTACCCTACCTACCTACCCTACCCTACCTACCTACCCTACCCTACCCTACCTACCTACCCTACCCTACCTACCTACCCTACCCTACCTACCTACCTACCTTACCCTACCTACCTACCCTACCCTACCTACCTACCCTACCTACCCTACCTACCTACCCTACCCTACCTACCTACCCTACCCTACCTACCTACCCTACCCTACCTACCTACCCTACCCTACCTACCTACCCTACCCTACCTACCTACCCTACCCTACCTACCTACCCTACCCTACCTACCTACCCTACCCTACCGTATCCTATGTCCGTCTCCTGGTTCTAAGCTACCTCCCCACCAATTTTCAGTCAAATCGGTTCAGCCGTTCTTGAGTTATAAATAGTGTAACTAACACGACTTTCTTTTATATATGTTCCAACTTTCTATGCAGCCACGATGTAAAATTGAAATAACTTAAGTTAAGTATTGATTAAAGGATATATATTTTTAAAACACTTTATTATAATTTAGTTTCAACAGTTTTTTACATTGATTTGGGCAAAATATTTACCATTTTTTTAAATGATGAAAATGAAAAATAAAGTCTGAATAGCTGACTGGCCACAGAAAAAAAAAACAAAACAGGCGGTAAAGCGGCAAACGGTTTTACTCATTTTTTCTTTAGCTAATTCATGTTTTTATTTCTACTTTCCTTGTACTATTCGTAATGAAAAGCACAGTGTTTACCTCGGGACTCGAGACTTATTTAGTCCCTCGAACTATTGGCGCCCTCACGGACTAAATAAGTAACTTTCACCCCTAGGGTAACAATGTACTATTACATGAAGCGACTTACTATCTAACCTCCACAACCCAGTAACTGGGTAATACTAGACAGACAGTACATGACCCTGTTAGGGCGCAGCAAAATAACTTAAAACTAACTTAATAGTTCTTTTATTACTTAATTTAGGAACATTCACAATAAAAAATATAAACATAAAAAAACATATCTAGCACCTCATCATACTATAAAAGAAAATAATTGTAATTAACACAAACACATACATGTAATACGATACCCCTTGGTAAGATTGGATGTCAGACTTTCGGCTTCTGACTCAAAGAATCAAAGATCTACAAATGACAGCCGTGACCAACGGAACGTGCTTTGCGAGGTACAGAGGAAACTTGGTCTAATTATGGTCACCCAGTTTGGTGGCCCAGGACCAATCTTAGTACGACACAAAAGGATCTCGAGAAACTACAAAGATTTGCCTGCGTAGCAATCACCGGTAGTATGAGATCTTCTCCCACTGCCGCCTTACAGGCGATGCTGGGGCTTCCACCTCTACACCTCGTCGTAAGAGAGGAGGCGGCCAAAGCGACTTTCAGACTCGAAGCATCCGGCACTTTAAGCAATGATTCCAGAATCAAACACACACGCATCAGAGTAGATGCCATAAAAGAACAGCCTATGATGGCATCACCCATCGACAGAACCCTGAAAACCCACTGCTTCCAAAAACATTACAACGTCGTACTCACAGCGGAGTCGTGTGACTACTCAGGCACAAAAGAGCTAAGAACCTACACTGATGGATCAAAAACCGATGACGGGACAGGTGTCGGAGTGTTCTCCGACGACCTAAATATAAAAATATCCAAACCACTTGGAATGCTCAACTCTGTTTACCAAGCGGAGTGTGTAGGTATTATCCAAGCGGCACACGCTATAGAGGCCAGAGAGGTTACGTATACCAATATTCGTATACTTTCTGACAGTGCCTCGGTTCTCCAATCCCTAAACAGTAATCAGATCACGTCGAAACTAATACTAGAATGCCATAACGCCCTAGAACGAATCACGGTACTAAGCCACAACACGGTAACACTACAATGGATCAAAGGTCACAGTGGATCCCTGGGGAACGATGCGGCGGATGAACTCGCCAGAAGAGGATCTAGCACAAAACCCTATGGACCCGAGCCCATTGTGCCCGTTCCTTTCAAGCAGCTAAGAAACTGGTTAAAGGATCACACTCGAACACAAGCGGAAAAATGGTGGACCTCGACACCCGGATGTAGGCAGGCCAAGGAAGCCATGCCATCCCTTGATACAAAGCTGACCAGGCGCCTTCTGCGTCTGGACAGGGATGGACTGCGCCTGGTGTCGGGGACCATCACTGGACACTGTTCACTGAATAAACACTTCTACACTCTAGGAATCACTGATACTCCCCTGTGCAGAGCATGCATGAATGCGGAGGAAACGGTGGCGCATGTGCTGCTTGACTGCACCGGTGTCACTAAGATTCGCGAGGCGACCCTGGGAACACCAGGATCCCTCGCGGATACCCTGAGAAGACCGGGAAGTCTAATCTGCTTCTGGAGGGAGGTGGGCTGGTTAGAATAACGGCCACTATGGCTCACGCACAATGGTCCACTTAAGGGACTAAGTGCGGAAAACAAAAACCCCATGAAGATGAAGATTATGGTCACCCATTCACGGACCAACCTCGGCAAGCACGGCTTAACCTTAAAGACCGACCCGTGCGGCTGTTATTATTTAGCTACGAGCTCCTCCAACACTTTGTATCGCTTTGTCTGTAAATGTAGATAATGCCCTTCGCCCGCGACTGTGTCTAAGTTATTGCGGAAATGAAGAGTAGATAACGGAGGGAGTCGAGAAGCAAAGCGTTTGCATTACGGCAGCAGATTATACAAAAACTTTAACATGACAAAAACTTCACGTTTGACAGTCTGACAACCAGTCTTACTAGAGTTACCCTGTAACGAGGTAGTGGAGGTCAAATAGGTATAGTTGCTCCATGTAAAATACTGGTATTCAGCTGTAGACTGGAAGCCGACCCCAGGCAGGCAGAAAGGCGGGCAGATGAAGGTACACTGCCAGTACGAAGGTATTTGCAACTGCATCACTGCACCAGATCACGGTAATCGATGGCTTTAATGAGAGCGACGAGTAGAAGGTAGATATTGCCAAGCCTATTTATTACATCACCGCTGCTCACCAAACGGTGAATGAAAACATCGTGAGGGAACCGACATATCCTAGCAACAATATCTACCTCCTTTTTTTTAAGTCGGTTATAAAATATAAGAGGTGTTCCATCTACCAATCTTGCACAGAGCTCGCGTAGTGAATTACGCACCCGCCTGTCATGGGGAGGAGGCATTTGTCCCAACAGTTGGACGACAATATAGGCTAAATTGATTGTGTAACTTTGGTTGAACCATCATCATTCTTTTGCCCTTATTCATTTCAGATTGGTTTGGGACGCAGCATGTCTTCTTCTTCCATCCTACTATAATATTATAAACGCGAAAGTCTGTAAGAATGTATGTTTGTTACTCTTTCATGCAAAAACTACTGAATTGATTTGAATGAAATTTGGCACACGGGTAGCTTATAACCTGGATTAACACAAACAATACTTTTTATCCCGGTAGTACAATCCTGTGTGACAGTGACCGAACTCCATGCGTTCGAAGCCGCGGGCACAAGCCAGTACTTTTATATTACTCGTCACCTCATCAGACACCTCCTTTTTGGCCATACCGTCCTCACACCGTCTATCCATTGGTTCTTTGATCTTCCTCTACTCTTATACCCATCCACATTCATACTCAAAAACTTTCCTCACTACATTTTCCTCATTCCTCCACATCACATGCCCAAACCACGACAACCGATCACCACACGACTGTAAGTTTATTTGAACCACTATAATTTATAACCAGCCCATACTGCGGATGTGTGAAACACTAAGAGGACATGCAAATAGGTTAGATAATGATAAATAAAGGAGCTGATAACAACGCCTCTAATAATATAGATAAGGTTTTATTTTTATCTCTTATCTCTTAGCAAACTGGTTTAGAGTGTTATTTTTAGCTACTTTATTGTTAGTCATATGTTTTTTTTGTAGTATCACATTGTTAAGTTTTGTTGTTGAGTTGTAAAGACACATGATAATTTTACGTCCTTTAATAAAATGACTAATAAGAGGATTATTTATTTATCTGTGATGACATCAACTTCCTATTCCTTTATTAATGTATTTGTGGCACTCTACCTACGTTTTTGTTTTCTCTATCAGTCACCATATTAGTTTTCTCTTTCATTCTTGCTATATCCAGTCGACAAAATTCTCACTCTTTTTTTCACATGCGTATAACTTTCTTCGTCATATGCCAATAACAAGATGAAAAGAAAATCATTCTTACTTTCTATCACTGGCGCTGCACTCCCTCTCATAGGAGAGGACGCCTCTGTCCCAGCAGTGGGAACATTATAGGCTAATGATGATGATGACCGGCGCTGTGCTTAAACTTGGTCTAAAATTGGTAGGTACTGGATGCTCTAACGGTGACTCTACTCTGATCCCACACACGTGTTATATGCTCATAGTTATACGTAGATTAGTATCATCAATACAGTTGGGTTTACAGTCTACTATCCCACAAAAAATGAAAACTTGATGATTAAAAGACAGTTACACATCGAGAAACGACTCTGCGCACATAATGCAACGATCATGTATCTTATGTCGATCATTTTAGTCTTTTCTATCAACTTTACTGCTGATAGAATGTTCTTTTTGTCCTTTAAACAATGCGTAATAAATTGGTAAAGCTACATAGACAAAACATATAATAACATATACATCAAGTGAACACAATGAGAACACGTGTAGACTAGAATAAACAAGCGTGTTACTGAAGCTCCCTAACCACTCGACAATCTGGACATGACGTCATTAGATAGTGTTTGTTGCTAGGCAAAGATAATTCGTCTAGTCATTAATGAAACCTGGTGTTTTTGAATGAAGGGAAAAGGTAATAAAAGATAAAAGGGATATAAACAAAACACTTGAGCCGATAGGCTACCTGAAACATGAATGATGCAGCGAATTTTGTTTGACATAACATAAGATCAGGCCTGTAACCTCCAAACTCAAACTCAGAGCATTTCTTTCAAGATCATTACAGGCACTTTAGAAAGTGAAAAAAAAAAACAAAAAAAAAACGCGAAGCTACAGTCCCAGTCGCAAGGCATAATAACTTGTGAAAATACTGTAGTTGCCCATTCCAAAGTGTAGTTCTCTATGGAGAAGAATGGGTAAGAAATTCTCCGAAGGGTTAAGCACTGTGGTGGTGTAGTACTCCCAAATTTCAGTAGTTATGTTTAAGTCCCAAGTAATCGGGGGCGGGCCTATTGCCATCAACCGGCCACAAAGTGTTTGGTCCAGAATAAATGATAAGAATATTATTTATTAATATGATTTATTAAGAGTATATTTATTTCTTACAAGTCCTGACTCCGTGGCTGCTACTGAGTAATTCCTGATTGAAAAATCCAGTAACATATACCCAACCAGGTAAAATGGGACAAGGGCAGGAAGATGATGGAATCGAATCCAGGATCTCATGTTCAGCAGTCGAGTTTGCGACCAGTCGAATAACGAAGCAGTCACGTGCCAGTCGAAGAATTTGGTTCGATTTTTTTTTTACCGTTGGGAAATCATCAAATGACTTCTCCCGCTCTGGGTGGAGCGGGAGGGAGTGTCAGACTTTCACTGACTAAAACCCATCCATGTGTTCCAGGGTATCGCCGTCGACATGGCCTGATTTGGTTCGACCTAACATAATACTTTGTAAGCCTATTTACTATTTAAGGCTATGTAGGGAAAATCAAGGTGCCAATTAATACTAAATTAAACTGCTTATGGTACAAATTCGCTAGACGCTTAAGTTTCTTTCAATTGTTAACAAATTGAAAATCTGTCAGCAGTAACACAAAAATGATTGACAAAAGTTATGACTGTGATTTCTGTAGAAAGTCGTTGGAGGAATCCAGAACGCTCTCAAACTGATAGTCAGACTCTGTGATAAACCCTATCAGTCTCGTCCTGGAGTTCGAAGGTTTCTCCCAAACTTAGGACATAAGATGTAATTCTCCAGCTTATCACAATTTATATTTGCGGTCTACGCAGCATCTCTTCTCCTTCCATACTTCTCTATTACTTCTCTATTACTTATCATCTCATCAGACACCTCATTTCTTGCCATATCATCCTTCCCACAGTCCATCCATCATTTCTTTGGTCTTCCTCTACCCTTACAGCCATCCACATTCATACCCAAACCTTCACATCCATAGGAATTCGAAAAATTAAAGAACCCATGCACAATAGCAAACTACATTGACCAGTAACTTTGCCATCAAAATGCATTCTCAATAACACCGTACATAATTACCAATATTTTTCCAAGAACACAGTTGTTTGTCAAGCAGAAGATTGCTCCATATGGCCTCTATATTGTGTTTGTGTAGTCAGAACCTTTGGTTTTAGACAAACAACCGTCTGTACGGTTGTTTTTCATGATTCATCGGCGGGACCAATTGTTTACGAGGATAACATTTAAAATATATTGATAAAGTTTATTCAAATCCTTGTGTCCATTTGATGTTATATTTACTTAAATGAATGTCGACTTTATGTTGCTGCCAATAAGTTGGTGTTAGAATGACAAGTACTATTGAAAATCTCATAAAAATGTTTGAAACTGCAGCCAAACTCTGTACTAGTAGCTTACAGCAGTACGTTGTCACCGTTATTGTTATTGCTGCTATGTAATACAATGTAAATAAATGTTTAACTATAGGATATCTGTCACTTATTTTTGGCCAAATAAAACTTCCATACTTATTAAACTGAAACATAATAGGGGATCGGACTGGGTAAAGAAAACGACATTCTATTTTGTCCGTCAGACAAGTAATACAAAAATATTAGACACGTATTTTTTGTTTTATCAAAATATCAAAAAATTACTTAGTTAAAACTCATTAAAGTTGGAGAGTGGGGGCTTACTACGTCACAAGTAGGTATAAAACTTACCTACATGTGACGTCATGCGCCATTTCAACTCAATATATCTCCGTAATTTTATGACCACGTGAAAAAAGACAAAATACGTGTCCGATACTTTTCAATAAACTACCCGACGGACAAAGAAAAAAAAAATTGGATTATCCCCTATTGTGGTATTAAAGTTGTTTTTCCAAAAACACTTATTTGTTTACATTTTTGAAAAACAGATCGTGACTGCAGCTTAGGTACATGCCTACCTTACATGTTCTTTAATGACTTTACTTACGTATAAGTTTACGTAAATATAGGTAGGTAAAATAATTCATTGACTACTTGAAAATTCATAGAATTATTTATAAGAAAAATTTGCTGCAACCCACGTTTTCTGTCGTAACCTTGAAAAAATCCTTCATGTAGGTACTGGTAAAAAGTTTTCCAGTAAAAATGTGTAATTTGATTTCTGTTAAAGCAAACTGGGCTTGTGTGGATGTATTATAGCTCACTTCGTCTCACAGAGAAGTCGTATTCCAGCAAAGGAAACATTGCAGGCGGATTGTGCAAGCGTTTCTCACCAGGTCTTAGTTCTTGAGCAGAAAGCAAGGTGGCAGCGGGGCTGACTACCGAAGGTAAGCTGTACATAAGTGTAGTTAACCAATCATTCACCTCTTCACTCGTAGAAGTCAAACTAAAAGCATTATTTGAGCCCCAGTCACAAGGCATAATAACTGTGAAAGTACTGTAGTTGCCCATTCCAAAGCGTAGATCTATAAGGAGAAGAATAAGTGAGAAACTCTATGGACACTCTTCCTACCTCACCTTCAATGACATCACTATGAAAAATTATCATAGCGAATTCGTAAAGGAAGTTGTATCTTTAGTCTACAAATATGGGGATGTCGCATTTCCAAAATTAAAATAGTGTAAATATGGTGTCATACTTCGCAATGAATGGACGAAGAGTATTTGAATCATTGTTTGTTTCATTACGTCAAGTACTAATAGTCATGATGAATGAGGTTCTTACGTAGTACCTATTTACTTCCTTAAGCGGCTGACAGTATGATAGTTTAGTATGTACGAACATAACTTAACATCACGCCTGTAATACCCGAAAGGTTAGGCAGAGGTGTACCTAATTGTACACCCAAATTTCGCCAGTTATGTTTTAGTCCCATGTAACAGGGCGAGGCTATTGCAATCCAGACTCCGAGGATACTACTGAGGAATTCCTGATGGAAAAACCCAATAACACTTTGCCTGACCTGGGAGCTATAGTATCTGCTTACTACAGATACTTTATACTCACACTTATCATCCATAATCATACTTTTATTGGTTTTACATTAGCAT
Organism: Cerastis leucographa; assembly: GCA_963082945.1. NCBI lineage: Eukaryota > Metazoa > Arthropoda > Insecta > Lepidoptera > Noctuidae > Cerastis > Cerastis leucographa. The sequence continues at coordinate 5,759,087 of OY720353.1, read as the reverse complement.
TTTACCATCATTTCATTTTTATAAATATTTTCTTTATATCCTTTGTTGTGACATGTTTACTTCAAATTTGTCAGATGTCATTTACTTTTATTTTTGATTGTTACCAGCCAAACTCTCTATGAAGGTTTCATTTAGATTATATATTACTAAAAATTATTATCATCAATTCAGTTGTTGTATTTTTAAGATTTGCTGTGTAAAGAAATTCTGAGTTATATTTATAAAAATATTATGCGCAAGGTTTTTGACCAATTGTTACTGGCTGCTTTCAGTAGCAATATTCAATACTGGCAGGTTTCGTCTTACTAGAGCGCAGCAGTTTTGAATCTGAGAAAGAAATTGGAAGAAAGAAACGGAGGATCAGGATATAAAAGGAATTTCTGACGGATGCCCTGGTTCAGTCTGGAGACAAGAAATCAATTTAGTCTGAAGTTAAGAAATCAGCTAAGTCTAGAGTTTGGAGTCAAGATTTCAGTCAAATCTTGAGTTTTAAGCCCAGCCTAGTGGAGTCAAGGAGCGGTCTTCGTTTGGTGCTGCCGTGGCTGCTGCTAGCTGCTGTGAGGAAGCTGCTCTGCGAATTAACGAGCCTGGCACTGGGGCTCGGTACGTGTCTGCTGGTGGGTCCTGCCAAGCCGCCCTGCATCAAGTTCGTCGTGGTCAAGCTCATCTTGATCACTCCAGCTTTCTACATCTGGATGTTTGTCTTCAGTTACTATCACGCTCAGAGATTTGCGGAGACATTAAAATCGTTCCTGGTTAACCTGCCCTTCATTTTTTTAATAATTTATTGTATTTTTCATATCATCATTTATTAAATTCATTTTCCCCTAATTATTTTTTTTAATGTAAAAATCTGTTTACTTACTTCTTTTATCACGAGGAGCAAGCACGTTTGTTACAGAGCCGTACCCAGGACTTTATGCCCAGCAGTCCCGCTTGAGACCACTGGACCAACGAGGCAGTAGATGTACGAACCTCACCTACCCTATCCTATTCTATTCTATTCTTGTATATACTTATAAGGATGTCAGAAAGTACCTAAATTGTAATATTTTTGTATTACCTGTCTGACGGACAAAATAGAATGTCGTTTTCTTTACCCAGTCCGCACCCCTATTACGTTATAGATGGGTATAAGAGTAGAGATGAACTGTGTGAACGATGATATAAAGAAAGGGGGTGGTTGCTGAATTAACGAGTAATAGAGAAGTATGGAAGAATAAGACATGCTGCGTCGACCCCAAATAAATATGAATTACGTTACAATTCGCAAAATGGTCAAAGCACTGATGACAACATTTGTTTAAATTGTTTAATTTAGTTTTTGAAGTGAAACTTCTTATGCGACTTCCAACGAGGTTGCGTTAAACGTTTAACGCTACCATCGAGGGGGTATGAAAGCACTGTTGCGTTAAACGGCCATTTAAATAAAGCGGCCATTTTAGGGTCCCACCCTCCTACTGCTATGGAGTGATATCAGACTTTCGGGCCACTGACTACCTATAACGACTGTCAAAGATCTACAAGTGACAACCCGGACCAACGGCTTAACGCGCTTTTCGATACTCGGAGAAAACTACGGATTGATACGAAAGTTCAACAAGCAATAAACAGCCAAAATAGAACAAGGTAGCAGTCAAAAAACATAGTGCGTGGACTGGAGTCACTCCGCGCAGAAGAAGTGAAACTTCGTAATACTACACGCATGCGTTCGAGTGCCACGCATTCACTCTAGTTATTTTATTGAGCTTCTAAATAATAATTTGTTGTATTATTTTTATTACATAAGTTTATCGAGGTTATTCTACTCATGGAAATTGAGCGAAGGCTGGTCACACCGAAGAGTCGAATGCATGACTGTTTGCCATCTTGCGTACCTTAGTAGAACTACGTAGTCACAAATCTTGTAATACCGCCATATCTTAGTGAGTTTTAGAAAATATTCCCCCTCCATGGTAGCGTTAAACTTGTTGGAAGTCGCATAAGAAGTTTCACTTCAATAATACTATTAGCTAATCTTACATAAAAACAAGCTTACGTACAGAAACGTCTGTAGCATTTAACTTCTCCAATACAACAACAAACACTTCGATTTTTACTACCGATCGACACAATAGGTTACTGTGTCGATCGGTAGTAAAAATTACGAAAGTTTTCTAACTAATGTAAACAAAAACAATATTGTTTGTGGCCGATGAAGGAAAATAAGTCAATACAAGAGAGACCCATCAAAACAAATATGTATGAGGAATAAACAATGAGATACGAAGGGACTGAATAATAAGGCAGATGAACAATAATACCCACGGAGTTTTTATACAGACCGATTTTACGTGACACGACGCATCGTATTGTGTGTGTGTAAGTTTTAAAGTGATCATGACAGGACCAAATATACGGCAGGCTCAAGGACAGTCAAAATTGCTAACAGAAAACCAACTAAGTATTGAAGAAGTTAAATGCTACAGACGTTTCTGTACGTAAGCTTGTTTTTATGTAAGATTAGCTAATAGTATTATTGAAGTGAAACTTCTTATGCGACTTCCAACAAGTTTAACGCTACCATGGAGGGGGAATATTTTCTAAAACTCACTAAGATATGGCGGTATTACAAGATTTGTGACTACGTAGTTCTACTAAGGTACGCAAGATGGCAAACAGTCATGCATTCGACTCTTCGGTGTGACCAGCCTTCGCTCAATTTCCATGAGTAGAATAACCTCGATAAACTTATGTAATAAAAATAATACAACAAATTATTATTTAGAAGCTCAATAAAATAACTAGAGTGAATGCGTGGCACTCGAACGCATGCGTGTAGTATTACGAAGTTTCACTTCTTCTGCGCGGAGTGACTCCAGTCCACGCACTATGTTTTTTGACTGCTACCTTGTTCTATTTTGGCTGTTTATTGCTTGTTGAACTTTCGTATCAATCCGTAGTTTTCTCCGAGTATCGAAAAGCGCGTTAAGCCGTTGGTCCGGGTTGTCACTTGTAGATCTTTGACAGTCGTTATAGGTAGTCAGTGGCCCGAAAGTCTGATATCACTCCATAGCAGTAGGAGGGTGGGACCCTAAAATGGCCGCTTTATTTAAATGGCCGTTTAACGCAACAGTGCTTTCATACCCCCTCGATGGTAGCGTTAAACGTTTAACGCAACCTCGTTGGAAGTCGCATAAGAAGTTTCACTTCAAAAACTAAATTAAACAATTTAAACAAATGTTGTCATCAGTGCTTTGACCATTTTGCGAATTGTAACGTAATTCATATTTATTTGGGGTCGACGCAGCATGTCTTATTCTTCCATACTTCTCTATTACTCGTTAATTCAGCAACCACCCCCTTTCTTTATATCATCGTTCACACAGTTCATCTCTACTCTTATACCCATCTATAACGTAATAGGGGTGCGGACTGGGTAAAGAAAACGACATTCTATTTTGTCCGTCAGACAGGTAATACAAAAATATTACAATTTAGGTACTTTCTGACATCCTTATAAGTATATACAAGAATAGAATAGAATAGGATAGGGTAGGTGAGGTTCGTACATCTACTGCCTCGTTGGTCCAGTGGTCTCAAGCGGGACTGCTGGGCATAAAGTCCTGGGTACGGCTCTGTAACAAACGTGCTTGCTCCTCGTGATAAAAGAAGTAAGTAAACAGATTTTTACATTAAAAAAAATAATTAGGGGAAAATGAATTTAATAAATGATGATATGAAAAATACAATAAATTATTAAAAAAATGAAGGGCAGGTTAACCAGGAACGATTTTAATGTCTCCGCAAATCTCTGAGCGTGATAGTAACTGAAGACAAACATCCAGATGTAGAAAGCTGGAGTGATCAAGATGAGCTTGACCACGACGAACTTGATGCAGGGCGGCTTGGCAGGACCCACCAGCAGACACGTACCGAGCCCCAGTGCCAGGCTCGTTAATTCGCAGAGCAGCTTCCTCACAGCAGCTAGCAGCAGCCACGGCAGCACCAAACGAAGACCGCTCCTTGACTCCACTAGGCTGGGCTCAAAACTCAAGATTTGACTGAAATCTTGACTCCAAACTCTAGACTTAGCTGATTTCTTAACTTCAGACTAAATTGATTTCTTGTCTCCAGACTGAACCAGGGCATCCGTCAGAAATTCCTTTTATATCCTGATCCTCCGTTTCTTTCTTCCAATTTCTTTCTCAGATTCAAAACTGCTGCGCTCTAGTAAGACGAAACCTGCCAGTATTGAATATTGCTACTGAAAGCAGCCAGTAACAATTGGTCAAAAACCTTGCGCATAATATTTTTATAAATATAACTCAGAATTTCTTTACACAGCAAATCTTAAAAATACAACAACTGAATTGATGATAATAATTTTTAGTAATATATAATCTAAATGAAACCTTCATAGAGAGTTTGGCTGGTAACAATCAAAAATTAAAGTAAATGACATCTGACAAATTTGAAGTAAACATGTCACAACAAAGGATATAAAGAAAATATTTATAAAAATGAAATGATGGTAAAATGCTAATGTAAAACCAATAAAAGTATGATTATGGATGATAAGTGTGAGTATAAAGTATCTGTAGTAAGCAGATACTATAGCTCCCAGGTCAGGCAAAGTGTTATTGGGTTTTTCCATCAGGAATTCCTCAGTAGTATCCTCGGAGTCTGGATTGCAATAGCCTCGCCCTGTTACATGGGACTAAAACATAACTGGCGAAATTTGGGTGTACAATTAGGTACACCTCTGCCTAACCTTTCGGGTATTACAGGCGTGATGTTAAGTTATGTTCGTACATACTAAACTATCATACTGTCAGCCGCTTAAGGAAGTAAATAGGTACTACGTAAGAACCTCATTCATCATGACTATTAGTACTTGACGTAATGAAACAAACAATGATTCAAATACTCTTCGTCCATTCATTGCGAAGTATGACACCATATTTACACTATTTTAATTTTGGAAATGCGACATCCCCATATTTATAAACTAAAGATACAACTTCCTCTACGAATTGGCTGTGATAATTCTTTATACTGATGTCATTGAAGGTGAGGTAGGTCCGTACTTAAAAGAGTGTCCATAGAGTTTCTCACTTATTCTTCTCCATAAAGATCTACGCTTTGGAATGGGAAACTACAGTATTTTCACAGTTATTATGCCTTGTGACTGGGGCTCAAATAATGCTTTCAGTTTGACTTCTACGAGTGAAGAGGTGAATGATTGGTTAACTACACTTATGTCCAGCTTACCTTCGGTAGTCAGCCCCGCTGCCACCTTGCTGTCTGCTCAAGAACTAAGACCTGCTGAGAAACGCTTGCACAATCCGCCTGCAATGTTTCCTTTGCTGGAATACGACTTCTCTGTCAGACGAAGTGAGCTATAATACACCCACACAAGCCCAGTTTGCTTTAGCAGAAATCAAATTACACATTTTTACTGGAAAACTTTTTACCAGTACCTACATGAAGCCTACCTGATTTTTTCAAGGACACGACAGAAACCGTGGGTTGCAGCTAATTTTTCTTATAAATATTTCTATGAATTTTCAAGTAGTCAATGAATTATTTTACCTACCTATATTTACGTAAACTTATACGTAAGTAAAGTCATTAAAGAACATGTAAGGTAGGCATGTACCTAAACTGCAGTCACGATCTGTTTTTCAAAAATGTAAACAAATAAGTGTTTTTGGAAAAACAACTTTAATACCACATTTATGTTTCAGTTTAATAAGTATGGAAGTTTTATTTGGCCAAAAATGTGTACTGGTGGATATGTGATTATTAATACCCGTTACCTTGGTGCTCGTACCGCGTCGTAACAAACCCAACTTCTCTGACAAGCTCTGCGTAACAAAGCTCGCCGTACTGCCGTTGTCCAACAGTAGGCGCGCAGTGTACTTCTTACCCGTCACGCCAATCACGTTCACCAAAGCTGTGGACAGTAAAACATGCGCAGAAGTAGCAAGCTGCATGGAACTGGCTGAAAGCACAACATTTGAAGAAGGCGAAGCAAAAGGTGGTGCAGAAGGCAAAGGATCGGAAGCATGTGTGGGCTCGTTGCTTTCTAAATGTAAAAGCATGTTGTGTTTTTTAGTGCAATATTTGCAATGTGAAAATCTACATTTGTTTACATTATGTCCAAAGCGTAAGCAATTGATACAAACTTTGAAATCAATTGCCTTTTGTAAACGATGTTCTATAGACAATTTTCTAAACGATTCACATTTAAATAACGTATGAGCTTGGGAGCAAAGTGGACATTTACTATTTTTATTCGTATTATTTTGTGATTTATTATTTGTTTGGTTAGGCTTCGTCTCAGTGTTGTTGGAATTGTGGCTATTGTTTAAGGCGACAATAGTATTCCTTTCAGAAGTGCCATGATTGGACTCCACTGATTCTAACCAGTCCGCTTTCCTGCTTAAAAAGGAACAAAATTGTGCTAAAGTAGCATCTTCTTTAAAAGTATTGTTTCTGTGCTCTTCCCAGTCACGTGCTGTTGTTAGATCTAACTTTTTCACCATAAAATAAATAATAATATCGTCCCAAAACTGAGTGGGCCTTTTTAATGTACTAAGTGCCCTAACATTCTTATTAATAATGTTGACAAGGTTTCTGATGGAAACACTTGACTCTTTCGTAATGGGTTCGACATCAAATAACGCTTGAAAGTGGTTATTCACTAATATACGGTTGTTATTGTAACGTTCACATAATAGGTCCCACGCAAGATTATAATGGTCAGCTTTAAAATCTATATTTTTAATAATTAAAGCTGCGTTTCCCTGGAGTGAAGCTCGCAGGTAGTGGAACTTGGTGATGTCACTTATGCTAGTGTTGTCGTGAACCAATGACCCAAAGGTATCCCTAAACTCAAGCCAGCATTGGTAGCTCCCATCGAAATGAGGTAAATCTATTTTAGGCAAACGAACAAAGGAATTCCTAAACGGAACATGTGCACCTGAGTCAGCATCTTTGAAGCCCGCCTCCGACGCAGCACCGTTGGCCGAGACACCGAGCAGGCTGCGTGTGAGTGCCACGAGGTTGAAAAACAAGCGGTCAAAGTCCTCACGCTCAGCCAACGCAGACTCGTCGTCATCGGAAAGCACTTCGATCTGTGTCTGAAAGGCGTCAAATTCGGTGTGTAAGCTTTCGAATTTATTAAAACGCTCCTCTAAATCTAAACGTTGCAACTCAGACACCGCGGAACCACTTTTTACTAAATTTAAATAGTTGCTGTAAATAGTAAGCTTCGATTTAATGGAACTACGTTTCTTAATCAATGTTCTTAAGTTATCTGCCATTGTAAAGTAAAATAACAGCTGTACGCACTAATGCTAATGATCTTAATACATAAAAAACTGCAAAACAGCTGTGCGTAAGTGAAAGGGATCGAGAAATCACTGTCAAGGTCAATCGCTCAACACGTGATTACGTCGTGCAAAGTAGCTAATTAGCCAAGCGTTTGAATGGAAAAATACTCGTGTTGTACAAACAGTGCTATATTAAATAATGTAAAATCACTTGTAAGACTTTATGAACACAAAAGGATAAGAAGATGAAACAAGATATTTCGGCATGAAAAGAAAGCAGAAAAATTACTAATTGGAACGGACTCACTCAAATCCAGTATTTACTCCCTTAGTATGACATCAGCTCCCACGATGACGATGTTGGCTTTCTTCGGGAACGACTCCTTTGTTGCAATCTTCGTGGTCTTGGCGTGGCGCACGCGGTCAAAGTCCGCACGGATGAACACGACGACCGATGATGTTGACGGCGTTAAATACGGCAAACCGGTGATGATTTTGAAGGCTCAAAGGACCAATGAATAATGATCTTAGTCGATAAAATATATAAAAGCCTGAATTTATGACCGTGCAAAGAAATGCCCGGAGGGGGCCGTGTCTGTGAGCTGAGTGCTGGCGAGGCGCGCGGCGGCGCTAGGGCAGCTCGGATTCGGTACCCGCACCCCGCGCACTCCCCGCTGTCGTCATCGCGTATGTGAGGCGCCGACAAAATGCTTGATATCCTTATCAGAAAAAGGAACATAGTTGAAGTTTTCCAAGCTCTAATTTGATTGTTTAAAGACATAATTTACGAGACCCTCTCAATAAAAGTCCAGCTGAGAGTAGGTAGCTCTTGAGCCACCTAAAACGCTTAGGTATCAGTTTAAAGAATCATCGTCAATATCGTTATTTGCCCTGTTCCATCCACCGCTAATTATAGCCTCATCCTTCTGTGCCTAGGTCTTACCAGTGATCTTCTGAATATCAACCATTCAATTGGCTTTGCGTGTGTAAATAGTTCTTCTTTCACTCTCTCTTCTCCATCTCCTGGCAACCATGAAATGAGGGCTCTATTCCATGTGTCATCCATCATCTATTTCAGATCTTCTACCCGTTGTCTTTGATCCTACGTCTGATTTCTAATTTTGGACTCGGTCTTTCAACCTCGATACGCCTAATATGGAATTAGGCCTCTAAAATAATAGCATACAACTGCTAAGTAACCCTTCTTAGACTTAGGCCTTTCATTTCTCAATAACGCCTGATCATTTTCCTGCTTAGTTTTCAACTCTTCCTGCTTTTCAGGGTTACTTGAGAAAATGATTTCTTGGTAATCAGCCATGGTTGCGACTATTACATTATAATGGCCTGGTGTTCTGACAAACTTACCCAGTACTGACTGGTTTGTGTAGGTCAGATAGGCAGACACTCCAAGTGAAATGCTGGTACGAAGCCGACCCCAACATAGTTGGGAAAAGGTTAGGCAGATGATGATGATATTACATAAGATTACAGGTGATTTAAATATCAACATCATCATCATCATCATTTCAGTCGAAAGACGTCAACTGCTGGACATAGGCATCCCCCAGTGTCACCACATTAACCGGTCCCGTGCGACTCGCATCCAGCGGATCCCCGCAACCTTCACCAGGTCATCGGTCCACCTAGAGGCCTTCCAACGCATCGTCTTCCGGTTCGCGGTCGCCATTATATATTACCAAAGTGATTCGTGTTGGTGTAGGTACCTTCTATAATAACACCCTCTTCCAGTCCCCCTAAACGGATTCGAGGATATCTGGACTACAATTACCACAAACCAGATTTTATGTAATGGACTTTCATATGATTGTCAGTCGGATCGCAATAGTATCGCATGCTATAAACAAGCCCAATGCTCGCGGGGGACAAACATGCAAAGGTCACACTCCTCTGCACAAACAAAGTCAGTCTGATAACTATTTTATGTTGCTACTTAATTTATGAGTATTATTATATTGTATTATTGTGATGATACAGTTATGTTATAAACCTATTCCTCTATTGATAACCTAAAGGTTAGGTAGGTGTAGATGAAAAATATTGTGTTGTTGAAAAAAGAGGGAGATTGGAAGCTAGATGTAGTTTGAAGAGGCGCCTGTGTCAGTAAAGTTAAGAGCGGTTACGTCTTACGACATTTCATGCAAACTTTCAAGTACATAATTTCCGAAATTACCGATTTTAATGAAACTTCATATGCATAAGCAGGATATGTAGGTCTAAAAAGTTACTACTGTGTTAACGCTCTTAAAAGGAAATCAGTTGCGTTTGTAGATTATGTGCTGAAAAGGGATAAATACCGTGTGTGGACAGTGCGTGAGAAACTATAATGTTAAATAAGAGAGGATGAAGGAAACCATACATCGATTAAATTATTATTTGCAATTGCCTAAATTACAATCGCAGTGTGCATGACGGTTCTATTTTTTTTTTGATGAAATTCCTTTTTCAACCGAATCGGACGATTGGTTCCGGTTGGTCCCGGCAGATGTTTGATAGACGTTATAAGTAGTCAGTGGCCCGAAAGTGTGACATTCAGTCATACCAAGGGGTATCGTATTACCCCGCACCAACTAGATTGTGGAGGTCAGGTAGGCAATCGCTTCATGTAAAATACTGGTTTTCAGCTGCATCCGGTTAGACTAGAAGCCGACCAAACATATTTGGGAAAAGGGTAGGCAGATGATGATGTTATTTGAAGAAAGTTTATTAAAGTAATCAAGATTGTTGTAATAAATGCGTCTGTCAACGTTTATCTAAAAACATTAAGATAATTGCATCACTTACCTACCGACCACGCGAATGTATGAATCAGTTCTTATTTAGTATTCTCTGAAAGTTCGGAATGAAATGAGTCAATTACCAATTAGCTTATTTAAAAACTGGTATGCGGTTGTAATTGCGCGTAGGTGGTATTGTAGTGCAGATAAATTATTTAATCACTTTTAAAAGTGGTCTGAAATCACTTGTAGTTCATTAGCCAAATGGAACAGCTAAAACTAATGTGCATTATCCGTTAACACCCGACCCACCCAACACCCTTGGGAAAAGGCTAGGCAGACACCGATGGCTGTGTATAAGTTATGTGCAGATAAGCTTTTGCACGATGAAAAATTCAGCAGTCTGCTTAAGTCCTGTCAGACCAAAGGTATAAAGGTACGTGTACCTATATTCCCATCTTTACCTAGAATACGTAAAATAGTTCTTATTTAGTTTAGTTTATCAACGTTAGTTTATAGTTAACAACTGTGAGTATTATTATTTCGATTATTTTCTGATGAAACGGATTTCCGCCGGTAACTAACCCGTATTCGGCCTGAAAAAAAAAAAAATTCTGGTGAATAAGTACATTAAGTACTAATTCTCAGCACTGAGAGGTAACAAGCAGTTTTGCTTATTTTCATAAACAAGGCCATACTGCTGCAGGGTGCTGAAACATACCAGTGCCACCTAAGCGAGTTCGCTTCCTATCCGGCGGCCGGATATCCGGCTATCCAGTATCCGGCCAAACAGCTATCCGTTTTATCTCTATTATTTTCTCAATTTTTATTATTGTAGACCCTTTTTTTTACGGATGGGAAATCATCAAATGACTCCTCCCGCTCTGGGCGGAGCGGAAGGGAGTGTCAGACTTTCACTGACTAAAACCCATCCATGTTCCTTCTAAGCCCTTTGTGTTCCAGGGTATCTCTGTCGAACAGTCCCGCAGCTCTGGCAGGCATCGGCCCTCTCGGACCCCTTCCGATTTGCTGACATCTCCTTCAGGCGCGCGTGGAACACGAACGCGCCGTCGACACGGCCTGTCGTCATAAGACGGACGGACGGTGAGCTAGCCCATTACTCACCGTCCACAGGCCCGCGCCTACGGTGGCCGGGCCGCGACTGGGATGTAAGGCACTCTCCCTCTCACGTTTCGCCACCTCCTTCGCTAGCATGACTGCTTCGCAGAAGGAAGCGACGGTTTCCCATTCCATCTCACTCCGAGCCATGGGTTGAACCAGGGCCGAACGCGAAAGGTCACCGCCGCCAATCGCCCGCCGCTACGAAGACATGGCGGTGCTCAGACCAAGCGCAGCAGAGCTCAACAGTGTGCTCTACCGTGTCCTCCGGACGATCTTTGCAGTGGTGACATCCAGGCGTTTCGTCCCGCCCGATTCGGCGCAGGAACCTCCCGAAACAAACGTGTCCGGTGAGGATCTGCATCAGGCGGAAGGTGAGGGCGCCGTGGCGCTTCTCCAGCCACTCCTCAAAGAGGGGACTTATCACCACTATCGTGGCGATTATTCTAGACCCTTAGGGTATGTTGTAGAGATATTTTTTTAATATTTTCCACATTTATTTGTGACCCTAAATGTTGTACATAGTTATACAATACTACAATAGCACGCGTTAAAATCGCGTCATATTGTTCTTATTCAATTATACGATGTTAAACTGTTTATTTCATTGTTAATTTTACAGATCTGACGCATTTCCTTACTTCATTCAGTAAGATTAAATCATACGAAAGTAACCCTGAACAGAACAATATTCATGAGATAACTACATGAACTATACAAGACCGTATGTAGGTCAGTAAATAGGCACTATTGCATTCTATTACTTCATGTATATATATATATTTATATGGAGAGCAGCGGTGGCCCAGTGGTGGCATCCCCAACTTACGAGCAGTAAGCCTTGGGTTCGAACCCAGGCAGGCACATTACTTTGTGTAATTTATTTCCTCGCCGCTGTTCTCAAAAACGGTGAAGGAAAACATCGTGAGGAAACCGGTATGTCCTAAAACTAAAAAATCGAAGACATGTGACATCTACCAACCCGCACTGGGCCCGCGTGGGGATTACAGCCCACACCTTCTCATAGAGAGGAGGCCTATGTCTCAGCAGTGGGAACATTATAGGCTGATGATGATGATGACTTCATGTATATCGCGTCCTGATGTTTCTTCATTACAGGAACTGATAGACGCTACAGTGGGCGCCAAACATGTGGCTCAGTTCTGGGCCGATACAATTTAGATTGCTATCGTCACGCTAAGAAGAAGAAGATGTGACACATGTAGGTAAGTATATTAATAATTTCACGCCTGGCAACCCTGAAGGGTTAGACAGGTATACCCTAGGTAGATACTAGGGTTCATTCCCGGGAATTCTCGAGCCGAGAATTCCAGGGAAATCGTTGGGCTTTGTTCCCGGGAAATCAAGCTCGAGAAAAGTCGAGAACTCGAGAAATCATGTATCAAGTCACCATTTAAAAGCTATTGCCAATCGTTATACACGTGCAACCTGTGGAGCAATTACACTAAAAACGCCTTCAATGCTCTGCGCGTCCAGTATAACGTCTTTAGAGGTTTGTTGGGGCTCTTATGGCGGAGCAGTGCCTTCGGCATGTTCCGGTGTCCCTGTGGTCTCGGGTAAAACGTAGCACCAACACGCTTCTGCGGGTGGTGTCGGACAGAGTGGACAGCCAAATCCTGAGGCATTGATCGCTCATGCATGTCCAAAATAATTATTATTTTTTTTAAATTTTGCGAATGGCGGGCGTTTTGGGGGACTGTCTCTTGTGATTTTGACGTTCAAAAAGTGCTGATTATCAGCCTAGTTTGAATAAATGACTTTTGATTTGATTTGACTAACATAGGTAGCTGAAAGTATCTGCTTAATATCATAATATGGACTTGTATCAATTAATGTGCTTAGTCTGAAATAAATATTTTCAATTCAATTCAATGTTTTGTTTGTGAAAATTAAAGTTATTAAATCAATAAGATAGGAGAAATATAACTTGTTGTTCAATATTTATAATGGGTAATTTTTTGTTTTCCCTAATATTTATTTATTATAAATATGTATAAAGAAAACCGGGTTTCATTTCAGTAGGCTAACCGGGTTTTTCGGTTTATCGGGTATCCGGTTTGCATGGTTTAATGTGAATGTGTGTTGTGGTTGTTTTGTTCAGCGCTTATTCTGAACTACGTCAGCCGATTAAAAATAAAATGTTCGTGCGACATTTCACTTTAATTGAAATTAAAATGGGAAAACTCTGGCTCAAACGGCTTAGACATGACAAAAAGCGTCTCGTTAGGATTTTTCAAGTGTAGTAGGAATCTTATGCTGCTCACACACATGGCCTCTTTTTCTGAAACCTTCCTACAAAACTATTTACTACAAAATGCATCTGATTTCATCTGTAACTAACGCTATTAATGATTTTTACTTTTTTTTTGTCTAATACGCAAGCACCTAGTGAAGTGACGACATTGCACTATTGACGTGCTTCAACGAGGACAAAGCAGCAGTGATAGCCTAGTACTGTAATCGCTGAACTACTGAATAATATTATTTCCGTATGTAAAAAAAAAGTTAATTAGCTTATTCATAATTATAATTTGATACTTTTATTTGAGAGGAAAACCACTGAATTTGTTAACGTTATTGGAACCAAATAATATGAGAAAACGTATGTAAGTGTAAATTTCTCGGCAACCCGAGAAGACCCGAGAAATTAGCCTCGAGAATTCTCGAGACCCGAGAAATTGAAAAGTCCGAGAAATCATGAACCCTAGTAGATACTCCCTGTTTTAAAGGTATACCCATTTAGATGTACATATGAGGAACGGGTGTAAAGTTCCTCGATACTCCATTGGCTGGTGGGCTTTCGCCCGACAAATGCTGTCGGGTTTTTCTATTTAGTCTTAAGTCAAGGATAACTTACTTGCGAGATGTACAAACAGACCATGTTAGTTCATCAGTTTTGTCATAGATGACGCTGTAGTACTTTTTGTTGTAAGTTGCTTTTTGTAGTGTCGCTACACCCACAGGAGGTTTACCCTTTTCACATCGTCACGTCCTGACTGCCATTTGTAGATCTTTGATAGTCGTTACAGGTAGTCAGTAGGCTGAAAGTCTGACAACCAGTCTTACCAAAGGGCTTTTACTATTACCCAGTACTACTGGGTTGTAGAGGTCCAATAGGCAGACACTCCTTGTAAAATACTGGTACTCAGCTGCATCCGGGTAGACTGGAAGCCGACCCCAACAAAGTTGGATACAGGCTAAGCAGATGATGTCTATATTTGCAAATTTCATACAAATGTGACACTTTTCTTTTTAACATTGCCTCGATTGTCTACCTACTGTTCGCAAGTTTTACTAATAAGCATGATGTCCAAAGTTCGATTCCTAGTTCAGGCAGTGACATCGGGTTTTTTCCTCCCGGAATTTATCAGTACCTAGCGCAGCCCGTAGTCTAATACAATAAAATAGTGTCAACGGTAATTCAGTGTAGGTGGAGCCATCTATGCTTTTATATAAGAACTTTTAATGGTTTCACTTTAGGGTTTCAGTCTCAGGCACCTAAATTAAAGTTACCGGAACAAAGATCGCCATTTTGTTTTTTTTTTTCAAAAGAATTGCACCAGACATTTTCAAAAATGTTTACAAACAGTTCTTTCCTGACAATGTCGTTCAATCAAGCTCCAAAACAAACAGCACTATACCATTTATTGTAAATAGCGCCATCTATGAGTTCTTCTTAGAACTTTTTGTGGTTTCAGCCTTCGGACCTCCCAAGTTTTTCAGTCGAACCGCCGCCAAAGGATTAAAAATGGACCAGCTGCAATCACCAGGCAGTGACAAGTACTCCAGTATAGTATGAACACCACAAGGTGGCGTTGCTTGTCAAGAAAGTTAGATGTCAAACTTGTACATTTATGTCAGTTCTATGTTTTCTTGCCTATGTTTTCCTTTTTTTTCCATATTTATTTTTCTAATCGTCTGTATGCACGTGTGAGCGGGCTTTTTATCTGGAGGCTTTATTTATTCTATGGTTTATTTTTATATTTTATTTTGTATATTACATATTACATTTTTTACAAACTACAAATAAAAATAAAATAAAATATGTACAAGTATCAAAATTACAGGGCGTCAAAAAATTTGTCGACATCGCTGTCGACAGGAAAAGTGCCCAGAAGGCTGGCCGCATTGCCATGTTGGATGGCAATGCTGATTCTTTGACCAAAAAGAGGCCAGCCCTCTGGTCCCGTGAAGCGTCGACCAACCGCTTGGCGATATCCCGAAACACAAGATGGGCACTCGGGCCCCATGGCCCTAGTTTATTTATTCTTGAGTATATTTTTCAATATTTCATTTTATTATGGTGTGCGCTAGCTGACATGTAACATTAATAATTTGAAGTACTTAATGAATTCTTTGTATATATAAACTTGAACACTATTGTATAGAATCTGGTTCATCTAACCTAACAGACAGATGTGGTTGCTGGGGAGTTTGTTCCGCCACTTCTTCCCAGCTAAAAAACTAGGAAGTGGCGAAAGGCAGACTGTCTCTTGTAATTTTGACGTTTAAAAAGTGCTGATTATTAGCCTAATTTGAATAAATGAATTTTAATTTTGATTTTTGCACAGCTAAGATGATTGAAGTGTAGGTACATTATCTGAAAAAGTTAGAGCCTATTCACACAGCGTATTATATTTTGACACAGATGACGCATGTTCTTTAAACGAAATTGGGTCACATTTAGTAAAACTGAATTCATTTTAAGAAAATTCAGTGGCGCTGTAAACACGCATCATCAGTGTGTATAAAATATGCCGTGTGAGTCTTAGGGTCAGCTCACACTGAAATGCGATGCGAGGCGACGCTGCGCACACACTTTTAAAGAGCGATTCAAAATATAACTTTATTTCCTACACGAAAAGATACACATTTCGTTGTGAGAATTCAGAATACGTATGCGCAACGTATTCTGAATTCTCACAAGTGCGCGCAACGTCGCGTCGCGTCGCGTCTCGGTGTGAGCTGACTAGCTAGGTGTACGGAGCAGTGTCCGTCCTATGAAACTTTTAAAGGCGCTACAGTGTTTTTCCACAATTCTTAACCCTGCATTCTTACATGCCCTTGCATGACGCGGTCAAGTTTCCAGCTTCTAAATAGGTACCTATGCAGGGTAAAAGGGACCCCTACACATAGATTTTTTTCATCGATAATTTAAAACAGATTCTGTTCGATACATAATTGCAGTTTTGTAAGAAACAGCAGATTTTTGTTTTAGCGTTGGTGTCTCTTCCACCTTGTATTTTATTTATATCGAAACACCAATCTTACCGATTACCAGAGACATCCCAAGTCGTCTCTATTCTATATAGTCATACATACTTGCAGAAACTTCGGCCTTCTCCATGGGATTAAGCAGACTTATAGCGAACATACGGCACAGATGGCGCAGTGGCTGAGCGATCGGCTTGTGCACTGTGTGTCACGGATTCGATCCCCGCACAAATCAAATATTTGTATGGCCTAGAGGTCTGACTGTTTGTATAGGTGAGTTTAAATGTTTGTGAAAAGATACACATACAGAAGAAATGCCTAGTGTGGGGCAATGTTTTTATTTATATATAATACAAAACCTACCTGCTTAGATCCTTACATACTGTACATGAGTCTGATCAAGAGAATACAATTAAGAAACAACTTTGGTCAGTCGAACGTAAACAATGTTATTGATCATCTTTTTAACATGGTAAGTATTTGTGGTTAGCCACCGATTCCACCGAATATGAAATCGCCAAGTAAACCGAAACTGCCATTACCAAATTCGCCAAACCCTGTCTGGGCACCGGTCAAACCTCCCGGGTCACCACCGCCGCCGCCACCAAGTTGTGCGAAGGCCACAGCGAAAGTGGCCAGCAACATTCCAAAGATTATCAAAAACTGAAACAATACAAATTTGTTGAAATACTCTAACTTCTGTTTGAATCTATTGGCGCGTTTATTGTTTTGTTCACAAATAAGTTTTGAAAAAACAAGATGGACACAGCTCTAAATAATATAATTGTGCAGCTACATCAATCAGTTGGATATCATCAGAACTTAAAAAAATTACATTAAATCTACATAATTTTGAACACATTAAGATGATGGACTTACTTATTTTTATTTTTATTATTATAATTTATCTTGTTTACATGGTTTTTTTCCGAACATTCGCATGCATTTCTTTGCTTATCTGTACGAAAATATGGCTGCGAAAACCACGTACGTCGTAAGTAATAGTACAAAAATACAAAGTAAGTATACTAGGTCTGCCTACACCTACCTTGTATCTGTAGTACGTCCACATTCCACCAGTTATGTTTAAGTACACCATAATATAGGGGGCAAGCCTAGAGCCACCACCCTGCACGAATCCAGACTATAAGCCGCTAGTCAAAAATTCCTTACGAACAAGCTTTGCATGACTTGGGAATCAAACCCAGGACCTTATGCGCAGGAGTAACACTTGCGGCTAGACCAACGAGGTAGTCCATTACATAAGGACAGTAAAAATTAACAGAGTCGTTAAGCAGGCAGGATTGACCACCTAACGCGTTGCTGGCAAATGAAAGTCTTAGATCAGATCCAGTAAATTTCTTTAGGAAAATAACACTTAAAAATAAATAAAGTACAAGTATATTCACCTTAGATGATGTCATGGTCACTAACTAAGTAAAACGTATAACTGATAAATTTTTCCTTTGTGGTTTATATATCCGCGACAGTAGCAGATATGTCTGTGCTATATGCTAATTTTCTTATCCTAATGTAGTTGTTTCTCAATAATTTGTGTTTTTCTAGAAAATTAACCTGCACAAACCTACTTTTCGAGTGCACTACAATACCTAAAATGAATAGGCATATTACCCACCGACGACGATATTCGTAAAAGGAGTAAGTTTCTAGTAAAATGTTTCCTCACATATTAAATCGAAAATGTATTGCCCTGTTTTCGATCTTGCAATAGCATTTGACACTTTCATAACTGGTCTACTCCATAAGAAACTTGAAGGTATAGGTATTACAGGAATCCGCCTTGAATAGTTTAAGAACTACCTGATGCATAAAAAACGAAATACTGAAGTTGGTTCTTTCTCAAGTCCAATTTTGGTGACCCACAGGGCAGTGTACTTGGTCTCACGTTTTTCAATGGTAATATCGTCACGAGCGCAGATGATATAACCGTAATATTGGCGACAGACTCGACGTTGCTGGGACAGGTGCACTACAGTATGACCAGTTTTAGTTTGCAGTTCAAGATGGTACCGCTTGTCAAGAAAATATATTTCTTCTTCTTAGTCGTTCACTCTTGACAGAGTGGTCGTGGTCATGGAGGGTCGCCCACAACTGCGGTCGCTGCCTTCGCGATCCTTTTCCACCGCTGTATATTGGCCGCATGGCGAGCACATTCTGCCACAGGGAACTTGCTGACAGATTTGATGGAGTCTGTCCATCGGGTTGGTGATCGACCACGCGGTCTCGTGCCTTCGACTCTACCCTGAATCATCAAACGCTCCATGGAGTCTTTGTTGCGGGTAACGTGTCCAAAGAAACTGAGGATTCGTAATTGCACAAGCGATGACCCAGGCCCAGCTTATCCTGAGCATGCGTCTCCAACACCACATCTCCAGGGCGTCAATCTTGCGTAGATCCTGCATTCGCAATGTCTATGTCTCCGCACCATAAAGGAAGATCGGGAAAACAAGGGCATTCATAAGGCGTATTTTTAGTTATGCGACGGTCTTTCCAGATTTTGTCCAAGTTTTGCAGAAAATATACATCGGTATGTAAAATTTGGGTACATTTTAGAATAGAATAATATTTATTTGCTTATAAACATGGTATAAAAAGACAAGGGCAAACATGTTTTTGCTTAAAAGTGATAAGCGTACAAATTTTCACAAGCATATTTTTAACATTTATTGTCTAAGAAGTCGTTGACATTAGAAAAACTATGACTACACAACCATTCATGCAATTTATTCTTATATAATTCAGATTTAACGCCTTGAGATTACTTAGTAAGTATCTTATTTTACAAGCAGTTGTTTTGCATTTTCGTCAAATTCAAGGATCATTAGCTTAGATTCTCGACCCGAATCAGTAATAAAATGGGTAGGTATTTTTTTCATTTATTTACGGAAATCAGTAAGTGTGAACCACCCTTGTTTTAAACGCGGCCCGTCTTATCCTCGCCCTATAACCACGCTTTCACACATACAAACAATCGCAAACGTTTATTCGATAATTGCTCTTTCTCTAAACCACATTATGGGGATAAGTCAAACCGTTTGCCGCTTTCCCGCCTGTTTTGTTTTTTTTTTTCTGTGGCCAGCCAGCTATTCAGCCTTTATTTTTCATTTTCATCATTGAAAAAATGGTAAATATTTTTCCCAAATCTAAGTTGTTTAAAAAAAAAAACTGTTGAAACTAAATTATAATAAAGTGTTTTAAATATATATATCCTTTAATCAATACTTAACTTAAGTTATTTCAATTTTACATCGTGGCTGCATAGAAAGTTGGAACATGGTTCAATAAAAATGTGAAAATAGAACTAGTTTTTTTTTAAATAATTTGACATCTGTCAGTTGAAAGCGATTCTCCCTAGAACTGAAAAGTATTACTTTCAACCCGCTCTTCAGGCAACTTCAGATCTACTTTCAGAGTATGAGTAATGAAATAGTATATTGTGTATTAAGGGCGGTAAGTAAGGAATTACGATCGAGGCTCTAGTAGAAGCCCGAAGTCGAAGACTGAGGGCTTTCTGAGTCGAGGTTCGTAATTCCCGTACCGCCCGTGAAACATACAATGTTTTTCATCACATTTGCGAGTTAATAATTATGAATATACACAAGTCAGCACATATTATTACGAAATACGTGAACTGATTTGCGGATGGCGGGCTGTTTGCCCACACCACACCACAGATAATAAAAATGTTTTGTTCAGAAACGTTAAAGGCAAATACACACATCAAAAGTGTCTAGGGATCAACATATATTTTTGCAATAACTTTTCTCCTGATTGATATTAATTAAAATTTTCTTTAAGGATTCATCAAATAAAGTGTTTTCGTTTGTCACAGTAACGATAAACCAAGTCACCTTTGCATTAATAAAGAAATTTGCCATTTTCTAATAAAGGGATTTTTGACATTTGAACCACTAACATTAAAGTTCGAAAAAAAGACTGAAATAACAGTTTTCTTTAAAATTTTATTGGGTAACTTAAACAATTAATAATCCGTGTTTCTACCGCGAACACTAACAACACAAGAACATCGGTTTGGCATACTCAAAATGAGTTCATCCAAATCACGCTGTGGAATGGCCGCCCATGTTCGTTGCAACAACAAAAAAAGGTCTTCTTGCGACTGGATACCCTCCATATTCGGCAGAGCTCTTCTCTGTAGCATATCCCATGCATGCTCAATCGGGTTCAAGTCTGGCGACTGAGCAGGCCAGGGCAGGACATTGATGTTAGCTGCGGCGAGAGTCTGTCTTACAACTCTTGCGGTGTGCGGTCGTGCATTATCATGCATTAACTGAAATAAGGGACCGATTTGCACTTGTAGAGGAACGATGACGTCTGATACAGCGTTGAGGTTGCCTCTGATCCAAATCAACTCAGTTCTTCCGCCGATCCAAATACCCGCCCATACCATGATGGTTCCACCACTATAAGGATGGACTTCCTGGCAGGATTTTAATCGCTGTTGGCGTCCAGGGGTTATCCAGTGTCGTATACGTCTTGTATCCGGTCTCATACCAAAACGAGACTCATCAGAAAAGCACACGAAACGCCATTGTTCTTCTGCCCAATTTCTGTGTTCAAGAGCCCATTGATATCGAATCCTACGATTGTGCATTGCTATAGGTGGTACCCGTAGCGGTCTTCGGGAATGAAGGTTCACTTCATGCAAGCGGTTTCTGACTGTTTGGTCGCTAATTAAGTTCCCTGAAGAGTGATGAAGCCTCACGGCTAACATCATGGCGGTTATTGTTGGAGCTCTTCGAGTTAAGATTTGAATGTATCGGTCTTGTCTCCGTGTGGTGCAGCGATACCGTCCTCCATGGCGCTCAGCCACGGTACCAGTGCTTCGGTAACGTGTCCAAAGTCGACTGATAACACTCTGACTTGTATTCAGAGCTAAAGCCACAGTACGTTGCCGGGAACCAGCTTCTATCATTCCCACGGCTCTGAGCATTTCTTCCCTGCTTAAATGACGTCGCCGCTCTATAATAACGTTGGTTTTAATCAGTAGTAGGGAAACAGTAGCACTAATAATGTCTTCAATGCGTTGTATGTTTTTATAGGGAAAATATTGACAGCTGATTTTCATCTTTTACTCGAATTTGATTCACAGTTCCTGATTCAAATTATGAAATGCACCAAAAAGGATCCATATAAATTTATAAAATCATAAATCTATTACAAAGCCACATCTCAATCTCAAGAAATCCGCATAAAAATGCTTGATCCCTAGACACTTTTGATGTGTGTACTTACCTAGGTATAGCCATGACGGAGTGAGTATATATAAAAAAACGACGTTTTGATAGAAAAAACTATCGATTATTTAGATTTTAGATTATTATTTGAATAATTAAATAACATGTAGCGAGATTGAATGAAATTCCTGTTTAAATAACATTTTAAGACAATTTTTCAATTGCGTGTAAACTCCTTGCTTGAACTTGCATGACCTGTGTGCTGTCATGCTGTGCTGTAAATTAAAAAAAAAATACTTACCGCCCTAGGGTTTTATATGGGGCATTACAGCCAAGTTAACCTGTATGTAATGACACTGTTTACGTGCAAGTGTGATGAAATAGTATATTGTGTATTAAGGGCGGTAAGTAAGGAATTACGATCGAGGCTCTAGTAGAAGCCCGAAGTCGAAGACTGAGGGCTTTCTGAGTCGAGGTTCGTAATTCCCGTACCGCCCGTGAAACATACAATGTTTTTCATCACACTTGCGAGTTAATAATTATGAATATACACAAGTCAGCACACATATTATTACGAAATACGTGAACTGATTTGCGGATGGATGATGATGATGATGATGATGTTTGCCCACACCACAGATTATACAAATGTTTTGTTCATAAACTATAAAGGCAAAATACTTACCTAGGTATATACAGCCATGACGGAGTGTAAAAAAATAAAAATTTCGACGTTTGGATACAAAAAACTATCGATTATTTAGATTTTAGAACATTAGTTGAGTAGTTAAATAACATGTAGCGAGATTGAATGAAATTCCTGTTTAGATAACATTTTAAGACAATTTTTCAATTGTGTGTAAACTCCTTGCTTGATGAACTTGCATGACCTGTGTGCTGTCAAGCGGTGCTGTAAATTAAAAAAAAATTACTTACCGCCCTAGGGTTTTATATGGGGCATTACAGCCAAGTTCACCTGTATGTTATGACACTGTTTACGTGCAAGTGTGATGAAAATTAAAAAAAAAATACTTACCGCCCTAGGGTTTTATATGGGGCATTACAGCCAAGTTAACCTGTATGTTATGACACTGTTTACGTGCAAGTGTGATGAAAAATACTTTACTAGGCACCATCATTTATATTAATTATTCTACAACCTTCAGAATTTTGACGAGGAATCAAAACAACACCTTGTATAAACGCAAACACATTAATACAGAACTTTTATTATATTTAGCCATTTTTGGAAGGATATCCAGCACGAGCCTATGAGGGTCTCGTCGGTTACGAGGATATAAATCATATGCCTTATTAAACAGATCCTCATGTTTTCTGAAAAACGTGCATGTTTCGTATAGGTGTGTACAGAGACGGTAGCGGTAACAAGCAAAGTATTTTAAATATTGGTCTACAGGATTCGTTAGTTCGAAGACCGTATATTGGTCTAATGCATTTTGTGTTTGAGCAATAAATGCTCTATTTTAATCTGTGCTATTTATTACTCCACATTAACAAGCCATAACGAATCATCGATTCAACGTATGCATGAGTCGTTATTGCCGTTTTAATATTTGACATACACGGTGTAAATCACCTCATCACGAAGCCGTCAACCAAGCATTCTGTACATAAAACTAGATCACTTTACGCAAAAATAATTGCTGGGAAACGACTTTTTTTTTTGGGGTGTAAAATCATGTTTTGTGGTAGAACTCAATGTAACGCACTCAAAACATTGTGCTGATGGACGGATTGAATAGTACGGGGGTCGTGGAGGTGTTTAAAGTAAAAATCTTACATTAAAAACTTGTATTTAAAAAGAACTTTGACCCCTTATATCTCCGTAACTAGAAGGTTCCCAGGTATGGTGTAGAACAAAAAAATGATCGCATGACAGGGAGAACCAGTGCCTTTCGGCTTCGTTAAGAGATGTTTTACACCCTTTATTTTTAAGTTTTTTAAATGCATATATATTTTTTTTTTTTGGAAACCATATCAATTCGTGCTTTACACTTTATGTCTTGATCTAAGTTTACGCCAAGAAATTTAGTTTATGTTACTTCAACAATTTTATGTATATTTATTTTAATATTGTATTTAGCATTATCACTGTGAACACGTATATTATTTCTATTTAGATATTTAATTAGTCTGTCAATAGTGTTATTAATTTCAGTCTAATGATTGTCGATCGTGGTGGGGAGCATCTCTTTATAGAGGTTAATCTAAATCATTCAAAGGTTCTGCTTGGTAGACACCAAGCAAGTCAAACAAGCATCAAGGAAAAGTAGTCGATTCGCAAAGAGGGACAATAATAGACATTATTGTCCCTTTTTGCGCATCGACTACTTTTCCTCCTTTGATAGTCTCCTTGCTAACTTAGCACCTTTATACAGGCACACTATCATAATGTCAATCAGTAGCGAGTAGTGTTAATCAGTAGCGAGCGATGTGCGCTTGGAAACGGACGCGTTTGCGCTACACGGCACGAATATTTTATTCATGATTTGCGCAGCGGTAACCGCTGCCTGATTTTGAACGGAATTGCTACGAAACAGCTCATTGCGAACGAGCTTTTGGCATTCGTCAAGCATGCTATCGACTACATGGACGAGGTCAGCGTCTTGCAGATCTACAAAGTACTCCTTCAAAGAGGAAGACGTATGCAGTGCCAAGTTGCTGCTATTTCAGTCACTCGACCAAGTCGGACAGATGCCATCTCGCCGGAAGGATGGTGGCGAGAAGAGTCTGCAGGATATCTTCGACCTGTTGAAGAGGACCGATCCGAATGACGTGCCAGATTTTGTGGTGAAGGAGCTGCACAAGCTGCCTCCTGTCACATTCGACCACGTCGACGTCACCAGGCTGCTGAAGGACATCACGTCTCTGAAGGTGAGTCAGGCTGAGATGAAGTCTAAGTGTGAGTCATCAGATGTCATCATTGGTGAATTGCGAGCCGAAGTAGCGTTGTTGCGCAATGCTATTCCGGCAAGTGGGTCATCGGAAGGCTCCAACGTAAACCTACGTCGTGGGGCACAAAATGCTTCTGTTTGCAGTATTCAGTCGGCGAGTGAATCTACGTCATCGGCTGTTAAGAATGCAAGCGTTGCATCGTGTTCCGCTGATCGCGTCGTACCCGCCGGAGAAGCGACGCGTGTAATAGGTACATTGATGACCCCCAAACGTGCCTATTCTGCAATTGTCGCCAAGACGAAACCTGCTGTGTCGCAAACAAAACGACAAGCAGAAAAACCAAAAGGGGGAAAGCAGGGTCGCTCAACAACGAGTGTGACTAAGGGCGCTGTGATGGACCACGAACAGCAGGTTCCACCGAAGAACACATGCGATGGGGACGGCTTCATCAAGGTGGAGAGAAAGAAGAGGAAGCCTACGTATCGCAATCAGTGTGGGACGGCGCCGGCAGGATCTAACATGCTGCTACGTCCTGCAATACCGACGACGCAGCTGTACGTGTCCCGTTTGCACCACTCTACGAAGACTGAGGACATCGTAGAGTACATACGTGTGAAGACCAACTGGACCTTGAGGGTGGAGAAGCTGGAGGCGCGCCATAACACCAATTTCAAGTCGTTTGTGGTGCGCGTTCCGACTCATCATTTGGTGACATTCCTCAAGGAAGAGGTTTGGCCGAAAGGTGTGCTGTATCGGCGTTTCCACGGCCAGCTACGTGACACCTCGCAGCGTAACACGACGCCGTTACTTCGTGTGCAGTAGTTATTAAATTATTTTTGTATAGAGTATTTATTAGTTTATATTTATTATACTTATATATGTATTGTGATTTATGGGCCCTAGTTGCCTGAAATAAAGGATATTGTATAAAATTCTTCTACAGCGCAGTTTTGGTTGTATGAACCTTGAAAGCCTTCGTGAGGATGCCGACAACATTGATTGGTCTGATCTCGTCGATGCGGAGTCGATTGATGTCAAAATCGATCTTTTCAATTCTAACCTTAACCTGCTCTACGACGTCCATGCGCCTGTAAGGCTAGTAAAGATAAAACATCTTCCTGCACCGTGGCTAACAGCCGACATGAAAGTCATTTTGCAAAAGGAGGCGGCAGCAAAATCGAGATACAAGTGCAGACCTAACTTGTTGAATCGTGAAAGGTACGTTGCTATCCGCAATCGCAGCAACTTGGTTTGTAGAGATGCCCAACGCCACCACATTCATAAGTCCGTCGAAAACGGTGACTCAGCTAAAGTTTGGAAATTCCTCAGATCAGATCGGAAAGTCTCGTCAAGTATCTATTCCTAAATATTTAGATCTTGAATTACTAAATAAACATTTTTCCACCTCTTGTAATTTCCATGGGGCTACTAAAGCCAAAACTCTAGATTATCTTTCATCTCTTCACACTCCCGATTATTCTCCTTTCGTCTTTAATAAATTTGCTGATTGTGATGTTAAGAAGAGTATATACTATCCATTATGTCTAATGTTGTTGATAGTGACTGTGTCAGTCGTAAGATGATACTTCCTATTCTGGACAAAATCCTTCCTGTCATTTTCCTTAATTATTCCTTATCCTGTGGTACTTTTCCATCTTCTTGGAAAGAAGCCCAAATTACCCCACTCCCAAAAAATAGTAATCCTGTTTCTTTTTCTGAATTCCGTCCGATCTCCATATTACCGTTCCTATCCAAAGTCTCCTATCCAAAGTCTTAGAACGCCTTATCCATAATCAGCTTAGTGCTTTCCTTTGTAAAAACAGTTTCCGTAATTTTTACCAATCCGGGTTTCGTCCAGGTCATAGCACTACCACTACCTACCAGCTCTTGTTAACATTACGGACGATATAAGATTAGGTATGGAGTTATGGAAAGTGAGAATCTGACGGTACTTTCCTTATTAGACTTCAGTAATGCTTTTAACACCGTCGATTTCGATATCTTACTCGGTATATTCTGCTCTCTTTACATATCTCCAACGGCAATTGATCGGTTTCGTAGTTACCTGTGTGGCCGCCGACAGCGTATTTGCATTGAAAGTACGTCATTTTCATGGTGCAATACCTCTGCCAGCGTACCACAGTGGGGCGTTCTATCTCCTCTTCTTTTTGCCATATTTATACAAGGTGTTGTTTTGCATCCTCGTCAAAATTCAGGAGGTTGTCACAAAAGACTTAAATAATCAATTAAAATTACGGTCCCCAGTTAATTTTTAATAAACTCTGATTTTTTTGGTTGTTTATGTTTGTCAGTAATTTTGAATAACCCCCATAACATGGTTTAGGGAATAAGAAATTATCAAATAAAGGTTTGAGATTGTTTGTATGTGTGGAAGCGCGGCTATATGGCGCGAATCAGACGTCTCGTGTTTATAACACGGGTGGTTCACACTTACCGATTTGCGCGTATAAGAAAAAAAGTAAAAATTACTTAATTAGCATAGTTACCTCCTTGAATTTGACGAGGTTGCAAAACAACACCTTGTATATTCTATTTCTAATGAACTTCTATCATCGTACCACCTTTATGCTGACGACCTGCAAATTTATTCACAGGCTCCTGTAGAGGAATTGTCTGATGCAGTGAATTTGGTGAATAAGGATTTGGCACGTAGGTATTTCTGAATGGAGTTTTGCTCATGGTTTTTTATATGGGCCACAAACACGTTTCTGAGTATGGCTGGCCTAGAGGTAGTTATTCCCGGACTGACTGTTTGTGTATGTGAGTTTAAATGTTTTTGAAAGAATCCACGATACAGAAGAAAGTTCCTAGTGTTTTTGTATATGTATAAACATACAAAACCTTCTTGCTACGATCCTTACATACTCCGTTTGCTTAGTTGTTGCTCATAAATCTGACAATACAATACCCACCGGTTGATGTAAGTACAAACTTATTATGCACCCGAACTTTCTGATTTACCTGTGAGGTCTGTGTATGATCCCAAATAACTTGGCATAAGGGCAGGGAAATGATGAAAAAAAGCGGCACCTCTGAACAAGATAAAACTATCTAGTCTCATGTTCATAGTCGTTTCAATTTAAGAGCGTTTACACCTTACGGCATTTAATACAAACTTTCAAGTCTTGATTTTCCGAAATGACTGAACCTATTTCAATGAAACTTAAAACGCATAAGCAGAAAAATGTTTTTTAGTAACTTTTTAGACCTATGTATCCTGCTTATGAAAATTTATACGCATAAGCAGGATGCTTATTATGTGTATGAATTTTCATTAAAATCGGTTCAGTCATTTTGGGAAATAAGGACTTGAAAGTTTGTCTGAAATGTCGTAAGACGTCGTTTACGTCTCGTAACTTTGTTTTAAATCATCATAGCTAAACCGTTGTTAGCCTTTAAGCTCTTTGATATTAGGGTCAGCTCACACCGAGACGCGACGCGACGCGACGCTGCGCGCACCTTGAGCACACAATTCTCACAATGAAATGTGTATCTTTTCGTTTAGAAAAAAAAAATGATTTTGAATCGCTCTTTAAAAGTGTGCGCGCAGCGTTGCGTCGCGTCGCGTTCGGTGTGAACTGACCCTTAGGTGTTGGGAACAGGCAAAATAAAAAACTTACGTTACATTACATATAAGTCCTTTTATGTAAAACCGATCGTGTGTTTACATTTAGTAAATTAATAAATTGGACACTCACGAGAATATACATAGATTGCTAGAATTTATACAGTTAATTTGAACTAACTGTTTGAAAAGTTCACTTTTCAACCTCGACCAAAGCGTCCTCCTCGACGACCACCTAATCTTCCCGGGCCACCACCGAAGCCCTGTTGGATACTAAAACCACCCCCGACCCGAATTTGTGCGAAGGCCACAGCAAATATCGCCAGCAACACTCCGATGATTAACATTGTCTGAGAACAATTCAGAAAACGCTACGACATCATTTGAACACAATACACTTTTTTCTTTTTAAATATGTTTCCTTTTTTTACATAAATTCATCATCTGCCTGGTTTTTAAACTATTTTGGAGTCCAGTTTGAGTTTACATGAGGATTTTACATGAAGACTTAAGGACTACTCACACTTATTCAGCTCTATTCAGCTTATGCCCATAGAAAACAACGATTATGTATTTAGACGCGTACGCACCAGTCAGCTTTCCGCGTCTATTCAGCTTTCGCGGCAAACAAGTATGATATGAGGACAAATGTGTTATTATCATGCGAGTGCTAGAGATAGAGTTCAGCGCTGTTCTGCCGCGTTCAGCGCTGTTCCGCCGAGAAGCAGAACTGTATAAGTGTGACCAAAATCGTCAAAATCGTTCAGCAAAACGCGAATGGAGCAGAATAAGTGTGAGTAGTCCCTTACTCTATATCCACAACCCAGATAGGAAAAAATACGATACCAAGACAGGTGGTCAGATTTCGGGCAACTGACTACCCGTAAATACTGACAAAGATCTACAAAATGACAGTCGGGACCAAACGGGTAGGAAAGGTATAAATTCAAATTTTATTACTTTTTTTGTTGGAATTTACAGGTCAAATGACCTTAAACACAATCATTTACATTTAGGAAATTAATTTGTACGAAATAGGTAATCGAAAAACGACAAGCAAAAATAATATTTTTCGTCAGACTAAGTATATAGTATGTAACTGTTGGACAATTTTTTTTCAATTTATGATAAAAACTACCTGGGCGACCCAGCTCTGTTCGGGTGAAAATAGAGAAAACGAATTTTTCCAATTTGCCGGTTATGCTGAATAAAATATGACACGCGACTGTAACTATTATGGTTTTACTGAATTATAATAATTTAAATCAGCAATATAGCCCCTTTATGTTCATTTAACCCCATAGAATGACTTTTTCATAAAAAAAATGATATTAATTGGGATTCAATGAACATAAAGGGGTTGTATTGATGATTTTAATGACTTCAATCATACATACGTACGTTTTACGGCCGCAGATCATATTTTATTCAACATAAAACGTGACACTGTCCGATTAATTACATAAAAACGTAAGAAATTTTTAATTTCGAGGACCACCTTGTTCTTCCACCTTAAGGCACGCTAGCCCTTGATCTCACAATTAGAGCACGGTGTTGGTAGTTTTATGCGAAAATACACTCGCGAGCAATGAAAAAGTTCCAGTGAAATATTAGCACCAAATTACTCCTAAACGGGAAAGGCTAGCTTAATGACGCCGCCTGCAATATTGAAGTACATTTAACAGCACATCAGAATATTATCTAAAAACGTAAATATTGTGTTCAAATTTTAAATTAAATGTTTAAAAAAAAATTGGGGCCATTTGGCAAATAAAACCAAATTGAAGTAAGGGTTTTATCAGGTGTGAACGTAGGTTTTGATAACTCAGTACTTGGTGTTTCCTCCATGTGCTCTCAAAACAGCTTCTACGCGATTGGGCATACTGAATACCAGATTCCTCATGCATATGCTGAGGAATGTTCTCCCATTCTTCGATGAGCGTGTACTTCAAGTGACGAAGAGTAATTGGAGGTGGAACTCGGTTTCTCACACGTCTGTCAAGCTCGTCCCTTGCTGGCCACTCCATTTTGTGGATTCCTACATCATGAAGATACTCATTTACAACTTGAACAGTATGGGCCCGTGCATTATCGTGCACGTACACTGCATTGTCGCCCATACTGATTTGGGAATCCACCATCCAATCCACCAGGACCTTATGCGCAGCACGCGTAGCATGACCGCCGTAGAAACGGGCTGTGTCGACGAAAGAATCGACAAACTGATACATTTTCATTGTCTATCTGATTATGTCGATTCTTCCGTACACAAAACTCGTTTCTACAGTGCTTATGATACGCGTGCAGGAGTAACACTTGCGGCTGGACCAACGAGGCAGTTCATGACATTAATGGCGCACTCTAGAGCTAAACCGGTTTGGGACTCCCAGTGCCCAGGGGCACTAATTAGGCAAAATATAATAATAAAAATCTGTGTCTTGTAGTGCCCAGAGGCGGGGACAGTAAAAGTTAAAAGAGTCGTTAAGCAGGCAGGATTGACCACCTAACGAGTTGATGGCAAATGAAAGTCTTAGATCTAAGATCCAGTAAATTCGTTTAGGAAAAAACCCAATACCATCACCACATCACCCATGCTGACACTTAAAAATAAAGAAAGTACAAGTATATTCACCTTAAATGATGTCATGGTCGCGAACTAAGTAAAACGTATGACTGCCAAAATATTTTTCCTTTGCGGTTTATATATCCGCGACAGTAGCAGATATGTCTGTTCTATATTATTATGTTAATTATCTTATCCAAATGTATTTGTTTTTCAATAATTTATGTTATCCTAGGAAATTCACCTGCACAAATATGCAGGTGAATTTTCGAGACTTTTCGAGTGCACAACAATACCTATAAATGAATAGGCAAATGTCCCACCGACGGACGGCGATAATCGTAAAAACAGTAAAGAACTCGAGTTGTTCGTTAGGACATTGAGCTAACAACTGGGGAGCAAATCAGCGATAAACTATAACTAACTAATTATTGGATGGATGCTGCAACTTTTCTAGGAAAATGTCTTCTCACATATTAAATCGAAAATATATTGCCATGTTTTTGATCTTGCAATAGCATTTGACACGTTCTCATCCGGTGTACTCCTTAAGAAACTTGAAGGTGTTACAGGAATCCGCCTTGAGTGGTTTAAGAACTACCTGCTGCATAAAAAAAAGGCCAAGTGTGAGTCGGACTCGCGCACCGAGGTTTCCGTACAAACCAAACTTACAGAAGAGAATAAATAAAAATATGTGATGTAACTAAAAATTTAAGGTTTTCGGAATTTTTCCTTAATATGTGCTATAAAACATTGCTTCATACCAAATTTCAAGATTCTAGGTCGACTGGAAGTATCCTTTAGGTTTGATTCCCTTGCGAATATATTCCTATTTTCTTTTTCTTTGACCGTCGGGTAGTTTATTGAAAAGTATTGGACACGTATTTTTTCTTTTTTCACGTGCTCATAAAATTACGGAGATATATTGAGTTGAAATGGCGCATGACGTCATATGTAGGTAAGTTTTATACCTACTTGTGACGTAGTAAGCCCCCACTCTCCAACTTTAATGAGTTCTAACTAAGTATTTTTTTGATATTTAGATAAAACAAAAAATATGGGTCTAATATTTTTGTATTACCTGTCTGACGGACAAAATAGAATGTCGTTTTCTTTACCCAGTCCGATCCCCTGCGAGTTTGAAAATATGCGGCCTAAATTGCTGTTTCTTTTGATTGCGTTGACATAGAAGTTTGATTTTGTTATAGCTTAAAGGTATTATTGACTTGAGTATTTGATATGAATTTCAATATAATACCTCTACGCGTTCATGAGGAAAGGGGTAGTAAGTTTAAAATATTAAAAACATTTTTATTATTATGATGTAAAAAAAAAACGATTTACCTACGTAATTTTTAGTTTAGTTTGACGTTGTTTCGTACCAAATTTCAAGATTCTGAGTTCACGGGTTTCTCACGGGAATTTCCAATTACCCTGTAGGTTTTGATTCCCTTGCGAAGTTGCGAGTGTCGAAAATTTGTGGCATAAACTGCTGTATCTTTAAATTGCGTTGGCTTAGAAGGTTGATTTTTTCACAGCTTCAAGAGACAGTAGACCTGAGTATCCATACTTCCATACTATATACAGGGTGTAACGGAAAGGGTATATACATCCTTAAGGGTGTATATACACCATAAAACTGAACATGTTTCTCATCATAAAACATGTTTTTCAGCAAAAAAAATATCTGCTGCCCCATAGAAAATTACAATACCTATTCGACCCAAATGTGTAGGCAGCTGAAATTTTTTTTTGCTGCAAAAAAAAAATTATGTTGACGAACATGTTCAGTTTGATGGTCTGTAGCACACCCATAAGGATGTATATACCCTTTCCGTTACACCCTGTATACTATACTACTATATTCATACTAATATTATAAATGCGAAAGTCAAAGTAGTATAAATATTTAATGTCATCCTTCTTACTTCAAAAATGATGGATTCCGCATAAAAACTTTGAACCCCTATCTCACTCTCCTAGGGGGTAAATTGTTAAAAACAAAATACGTATATATTTATTTCTAACCAGAAGCTTTTATATAAAATTTCAGCCTTTTAACTTTAAAAATGACGATTTTCCATACAAACTTTCATCCGCTATTTAAAACCCTTAGGAGTTGAATTACGAAAAGTCCTTCCTCATTCCTTGTCGACATTATAAAGGGAATCTCTGTGCAAAATTTCAGCCTTGTAGGTCCAAGGTTTTGGGTTGGGCGTTGATAAGTCAGTCAATCAGTCAGTCAGGACTTCTCTTTTTATTTATATAGATTAACTAGGTACCATGATTTATATTGATTATTGATGTCTTTTGTAACAACCTTTTGAATTTTGAACAGGTCTTAAAATCACGAATTCTAGATGAGAGTAAGTTCCACAACCTTACAGCATGGACAGAGAAGGAATAGGAGTAATAGCTGGATTTATGAGGATGGGGTTTGAAGATTGATCTAAGGTGCGATCTACACGGTACGTCACTCGGGCGTGCGTAAGATAAACGCTCGCGCAGGTAAGAAGGATAAGACGGGTTGTGTGTATATTGAAGAGGAGACATAGGATCCTAGTGTTCCTGCGAAGGTGGATTTGGAGCCACTTGAGTGTATGTGTTATATTTCTCTTTGAAACATTTGTCATTGTTTTGAAGGAACGCAAGGTTTGTAAGACTAAAATCAACAGGAGAGACAGGAGCCCAAAAACTGTCGGACTCAGATAAATTTGACCTCTTAGCCATAATCATGTTTGGAAACAAGAGACTTCAGTACACAAAAATTTAGAATTTATCAGTACCTAGCAGAAGCAGTCCGTAGTTTATTTCAATAAAATGGCGTAACAACGATAACTCATTGTAGGTGGTGCCATCTTTGCTTTCATAGAAGAAATTTTGATAGTTTCAGCTTAGGGTTTCAATCTCAGGCACCTTAGTTAGGGTCAGTTCACACCGAGACGCGACGCGACGCGACGCGACGCTGCGCGTGTTAGATAGTGTGTATGTATATATGTAAATATGTTCCTAGATGTATGTAAATATTAATCTTCGTTAATTATCAGGTTAAGGGAAAATATAAACAATATGATTCAATTCACAATAGCATTATATTTATCTTGTAGTATATAACAACTGACTATCGTAGTAATACAACATAACATAATACAAGGTAACAATATACCTAACCATAATTAATAACAAGATATTAGGACCCGTATTTTAAATACAATAATCATCGTCATAATAACATTACATAATTCTTTTCCATATATATATAATTTGAATATTACAATATACATCATCATCAACAATAAATCAACAATAATCAAAATAGTATCATACCTGAGATGTTAACGCCTTGAAAGTCACAGAGCAACTGAACTTCCCCATTTTTTTTTTTTTTGTGAATGGCATCTCGCAGTTCAACCTATGAGGTTGTCGTCTGCTTAACCGGACTATCCTGTGGGTGCCTTTAGAGTAAGGCCTCCAGCCAGGGCATAAAAACTTACAAACTAAGCGACTGCACGCTAAGGGCACCCCCTGTGGGGTACGAACCTCGGCTTAGGGCGTCGCTGGGGGAAGACTGCATGGGGACAGGCTGGATCTGAATGGTATCATTATTTAGGGGCTGATTTAAAACTACTGGCACAGCATCGCGGGCTGGCTCGAGCGAGGGTCGGGGAGGGCATGGACCGGGACGTCGCGACGTACCTCGACGGCGAGGTCGGAAAGACGGCGGTTTGAGTCGGAACTTTTTAAGAGTGCTAGTCTCTTTGCTACTCTCCTGGAGGAGGGTGATAGCATCATCTGGAGTGACAAGGGTATGCCTAGGACGGCGTACTGTACTAATGCGCGAGGGTTCGTAACGGGCGGCCGCTGCGATCAGGGGATTACGGTGTTTAATGGCGTTATCGAAGAAACGCTTCGAAAGACGTTTCATAAACTGAAGGACGGTGGGCATTCTAAGGTCTACGTGTAGACGGTCATTACGGACATAAAAAGGGGCTCCCGTGACTCTGCGTAAGAACCGGTTCTGTAAAACTTGCATCCTATGGATGTACTTAGGCTTGGTGTGAGCGTACACGACGCAAGCGTACGTCATAATGGGGCGGATCACCGCGGTATAAAGGCGCAACTTGCACTTGAGTGACAACTTGCTTTTTGCCGAAATCATGAAATGAAGCCTACCCATAGCAAACGCAGCTCGGTCGCGAGCTGCTTTGATGTGCGCCGCGAAAGACAAGTGGTTGTCAAGTATGACTCCTAAGTACTTGGCTTGCTTCTCCCAAGGGATAGGCTTACCGTACATAGTGATCGGGCTGAGCGCGGGTGGCTTAATTTTACGCTGTTTAGAGTAAAGAACTGCCTGGCTCTTGTCGGGGTTCACCTCGATTCTCCATTTCCGGAACCAAGCGCCTAAGACGTTGGCTGAGGTTTGGAGGGTGCTATAGATAGCGTCGTGACTGCGGCCAGTGTAATAAATGGCCGTGTCGTCCGCGAACAGGGCTAACTGAGCCTTCTTGCTCTTGGGGATGTCACTGGTGAACAGAGTAAAGATAAGGGGAGAGACGACGGAGCCCTGAGGGACTCCGGCTCTAATGGGGTGGGGGGAAGACAGTGCCTTCCCGATGCGATAGCGGAAGGTGCGATCCGACAGAAAGTCTCGTAAGATGAGCACGAGACGGTCCGGCACTCCCAGTTTGTACAGCTTATATAATAAGCCGTTGTGCCAGACTTTGTCGAAAGCCTTTGCTATGTCGAAGTACAACACACCCGTCATCGCTCCACGCTGGAAGCCAGCGCTCAAGTGTTCTACGATGCGATGGGCCTGTTGAATGCAGGAGTGTCCGGTCCTGAAGCCAAACTGCTCGTTGGGGATGAGACTCTTAGCCTCGGCGAAGTCTTTGAGTCGCTTATAAATAAGTCTCTCGTAGATTTTGCCGAGTGCGTTCAGGAGACTGATAGGTCTGTAGCTCGAGGGCTCAGACTTGGGTTTGCCTGGCTTGGCGAAACCGATGACAGTGGCCTCTTTCCATATTTGGGGAAAGGCGTTGTTGCTCAGGGCGCCATTGAAGATGGCCGCCATTAACACGACGAGCTGAGCGGGGAGGAGTTTTAACACCCTATTGGTGATTCCGTCGGAGCCGGGTGCTTTCCGCGGTTGAAGCTTATTAATGATGTCTTGCACTTCGTCAGCTGTGACCGAAGGCAGAGGATCATCAGGGTCTTCTACGGGAGGGAGGGCGGCTTTACGTTCGACGAATGCGTTCACCTCATCGAGATGTCGCTTGTCTACTGGTTGAGAGCTGGGGGAGCACTGGGACTCCAGGCTGTCGGCTAGGCATTCGGCCTTCTCAGAGTCGTCGAATGCGACGCTCTTATCGGGTCGGGTGAGGGGAGGCATCGAAGCCTCTTCGGTGGAGCGCAACTTGTGTTGGAGCTGCCAGAAGGCTAGGTGGGTAGGCTCGAGCTCGCTAAGCGTTTTGTCCCATTGATCTGAACGATGCTCACTAGTGCGCTTCTTTACAGCACGCTGTAAATAACGCATGTGAGCTTTGTTCGCGTCGCAGGGAAAGTTGCTGTAGGCACGGATGGCCGCGTTCTTCTCGGTTATCAGTTCACGTACGTCAGCGGGTAGAATCCAGCGTTGATCGCTCATTGCTGGAACTTCCCGTGAGCAATCCTTTAGTACGGATTGCACGTGTTCTGTAAACGAGTTGATGGCGGCCGTCGTGTCTGCGACTGAGACAATGTGGTCGGGGATGGCCTCCAGGTGAGGCGACGTGGTGGATTTCAGCTTTTCGCTGACTTTCCTCCAGTCGGTTATCACTTGGGTCGGCGGGGGCTGGCTGGGGTCAGAGGGACCCGAGCGGGGAACTAAGTGCATGAGCACTGGTCGATGGTCTGAGTTAAGCTCATGTAAAGTCTCGATGGAATGCAACTTAAGGTTGACATTCTTGAGTAGCGCTATGTCGAGAACGTCCGGACGTTGGTCGGGGTCGTGGGGATAGTGAGTGTGCTCCATAGGAGCGATGGGATCGAAGTTGAGGGACTCACCCAGGTTATACACGTGACGTCCTCTGGCAGAGGTCGTCGTGCTGTTCCAGGCGGGGTGTTTGGCGTTGAGGTCGCCCGCTATGATAACGGAGTCACTCAAGCCGAAGAGGATGGCAAGGTCTTTGGTGAACAGAGTGTGCTCCTCGGACGTGCCACCGGGAGGGATGTACGCGGAGGCGATAGTGATCGATTGATGACCGGTCATGCCTAGTCGACAAACTGAAGTCTCGAGCAGAGACTCCATGGGAGGGGGATCTAAGGGGATGCAGTGCAGTTCCTTTCTATAATAGATTAGAGTACCGCCCTTGTGGCAACGTGACCGATCGTTGCGAACTATGCGATAGTTGGCAATTCTCGGATCGCGGTGACTGGGCTTGAGGAAGGTCTCCTGTATGAGGAGGATATCAATTTGATGGTCACGGAGGAAGGTGGCGATTTCATCACGCTGGCCTCTAATGCCATTGGCATTAAAGTACCCTAATTTAAGGGATCGGGGTTTGGTACACGTTAATCTCGTATTATCCATTGAAATTAAAGATTAATGCCGCTGAAGGCTTCGCCTAACTTGATTAGGGACTTGAGGATAATTTTAAGCTTATCACCGTCAGTGTTAGCCTCCCTGAGATCTGCCGCCATGCGGTCTGCTTCGGGGGTGACTAACTTTGCTAACGTTTCTAAAGTTACGTTAGGAGAGGAGACCGCGGCCGCGGGGCCGGGAGCCGCGGGACGAGCGGGCGCCGGTGCGCTCGCTTGGGCCACGGGAGTGGGGACAGGGGTATCTAATAGCCCGGGAATGGGGCTGGACTTTGCTTTGCCGAGTGCCGGGAAGGCTCTCTGGTGGTTCAGCGAGGTCCAGGGAGAGGGCCTCTGAGGGCTGAGTCTCTCCGGCATCTGTGCAGTTGGTAGCCTCACCGATGGGCTTTCTCTCTGCTGGCGGGCGTTTGCACGCTTCGCCAGTTTAGAGGAGGAGCCTTTGGGGGCTTTCGGGCAGCCGCGGTAGTTAGCCGGGTGGCCCGACTGGCCGCAAAGCACACAGCTCGGTGGCTCCGTGCATAGCGATTTGTCTTTGGGACGGGGGCAGTCTGCCGTACCATGGTCGCCTAGACACTTTACGCATCTGTGCGGCGCATGGCAGTTGGCTTGGCTGTGTCCGTACAGCTGGCAGCGGTGGCACTGCCCTACTACGGTTGAGCGGTAAGGCTTCTCTATTGAGATGCCTGTGAGGGAGCATACCGACTTCACTTTGAAGATCGGGTGGTGTCCTTCTACTGGGTCACAGATGACCAGTACCATATCGTACTGGTCTCCACCTCTCGCCTTATGAAGGCGGTGGACGGCTGCGACCGGGATGTCCTGGCTTTGGAGGTCATTTAGGATGTCCTCCGTGGGGATTTCCTTCGGGATCCGCCTGATCACCACGCGGGTGGGCTTCTCCTCTGGAAGGGAGTAAGTATGGAAGGCTATGTGCCTCCCGATCAGTTGACGGGTTAGTTCCCTGAAGTCAGCGGTCGTAGGGACCACCACTTTGATGCCCTGTTGTGTGCTTTTTGCGCTTGTATATTGTATGCGGCGCTCAACACACATTTTGGACACGTCTGTCCATTTCCCTTTGTCCTGAATGAACAGCGGGGGAGGGGGCTTCAGCTTCTTTGAAGAAGCGGCTGAAGGGTTAGCCTTAGGGCTGGCTGGCCTGCTAGTATGAGCAGCGGCGGACGTTGGTACGGGGACCGGGGAGGTGGGACGGGAGGCCGCGGGAGGGGGGACAGAAGGGAGCGCGACGATCTTTTTAGCCATGGCGGCCTGGGAGTTTTTTCCCTTCTTTCTCTTGCCCTTTCCGACGACTTGATAGTAGTCTTCAGATGACGAGGCGGCAGAACACGAGTCTAAGATTAATTCCGCATCGGAGACTGGCTCGGTTGTGTCCATGTTCTCCGAAATGAGAACAGCGGGCGCAGGTGCGGACTGATCCATTGTTTGCGAAACAATGAGCCTGGGTTTAGCCGGAATCGCGGCGGCGACGGCTGGCGGTAAGCCTTTGTCCATGTTTCCAGAAACGGGAACAATGGACGCAGGTGCGGGCTGACCCTTTGTTTGCGAAACAAAGGGTTTCGCAACAATGGGTCTAGGTGTAGCCGGAATCGCGGCGGCGACGGCTGGCGGTAAGCCTTTGTCCATGTTCTCGGAAACGGGAACAATGGACGCAGGTTCGGGCTGGACCTTTGTTTGCGAAACAGTGGGTTTCACAACAATGGGTCTTGGTGTCGCTTTAATCGCGGCGGCGACGGCAGGTGGCAAGCCTCTGTCGGCAGGCGGCGGCGACAAAGGGCTGTCAAGTACGTCACTGAAGTCAGTGACGTTATCGCTGGTTTGCCGGATGGCAGCGATTTCGGACCCATATTTTTTATTAAAATTTGGGTCGGTCGCAACGATGCGCAAGAAAAAGCGCAAAAGTGCTTTTTCTGTCTCGTCGAGAGACGACATTTTATCGGCTAAAAGTTAGCGGACATTTGAGTGAAGCTCCGCGCCTAAACAGCCTAACAACCTTTTTCCCTGAAACAATACTGTAGCGAATTTACTGGGTCCAGTGACTCACCCGCTTCAACCTTCCCGCAGCCACAGTCCGAGGGTCCTGGCTTGGTAGCAACTCCAACTCCAGTCCAGGGAACTTTGCTTTCAGGAACTTGTTAAAACGGGATACACTAGCACAGTAAATCGGCGGCGCATACGTTCGCGACGGAGCCCAAGTTTTCACCT
Source organism: Cerastis leucographa (assembly GCA_963082945.1). Taxonomy (NCBI): domain Eukaryota; kingdom Metazoa; phylum Arthropoda; class Insecta; order Lepidoptera; family Noctuidae; genus Cerastis; species Cerastis leucographa. Next base: position 5,719,599 of record OY720353.1, on the reverse strand, counting down.
AGACCCTGAAGGGGGTTAGGCGGGCGGATTGGGTCACCACCCTCTCTTAGTTTCGTTGGCACCGTTAGGTTTCCCACCAAGAACCTCGAAACTGAGGATTTTTCCCTGATGGGGCAAAGGAAGTTAAATCGGAATAATATCCGAAGCAAATGAGCAAGTGCTGTCTTAATAAAAAGACAGCAATTGTTCGGGGGTGTAGTCGAAAGACAACTGATGACGTCACGACACTGGGAAGCGACGAACCGATGACACACACTGATAGCGAGCGGGAATGCGAGCAGGTAGCGGCACGTCCGTACGCGACGGCGGTCAGGCGGCGAGTGTGAACTTCCCTCGCGAGCAATCGCAACGTCCCCGACATGGGGGCGTGGCGGGCGGGATATGGGCAAGCCCTTTCCCCGCGGGATCAACACAGTGCCCGTAAAGACGGGCACCTCAATTTGGTAGCCATATAGGCAATGGAAGTTGGCGAGTGCGTGTAAAAAGCGCAACTCGCCTGTGTGTGGTTGATATTTTGTCCGGTAGGAGGCGCCAGCGGCGCCGGCGCTGTGCGCTTAGGCACGGCGAAACGTTACCGTACCGAGCGCCGCTTGCTTCACGCCGCCTCGGCGGCCTGTCATCGCCAGGTGAGACCTCCGGTTGCCCGGGGGAGGCCTAGCAGATGCAGGCCAGCCGGAGGCGGCTCTGATGGCGCATCCTACCGCTAAGGCGTTGACCCCCGTCCGTTGCGCTCTCAGAGCTAGCCGATTGCGTTCCAGACTAAGGGGTCGTAGTGTATGGGTTAGAGCGGCATTGTATTGTGTAACGCCGCTCTTGTAAGCGAATGAATAGCGAGCCCGCGCCGCACATTCATCGCGTGAGTTTGGATGCATGTGGAGTAATGAATGCATGTTCGATGCGCGTCATGCCTATATTAACCTAGACCACGACGCGCTTCGAGTGTGTGTGATGAGTGTGGAGTCTTATTGGGTGGGTAGGTCGCGTGTAGACTGGGGCGGCCTACCCGGGCGAGTCAAGTCCGGTGATGACGACGGCTATGTCACATCCGCAGGCACCAGGTCGCACATGTGGCGACAAGGGCAGGAAGCGGGCGCTCCTGCGGTTGGCGAGGTGCCGCGGACGTGACATGCCATCGTGAGTCGGCGGTCGCAGGTGCTCCCTCGGTGCAATACCTGGGGCAACCGTGCGACGCTGGCTTCCGTCGATCCGGGTAATCCTACAGTCCTAGAGGAGGAGGCGGAGAGGGGCGGCCTTGTTCTTAAGGCCGCGGCAATCCAGTGTTACTCGACGGCTAGCCCTGGTAGAGCTGTAATAGCTGGGCAAGCCCGTCGAGTATGACGAGGTCTGCGTCCTGGCCCTGCCTTATGGCCCTAATGAGGTCTAGTAATAGCCTAATAGCGCAGGCGGTGAACTCCGTTGAGGGAGGGAATGTGCGCTGTGGCGCTGGGGCGCCGGCTAGCGGCTGGAGTGTGCTAGGTGCCGCTACTGAGTGAGCGGCGACCGTAACCGAGTCTGTGGGTGGGGCGGGTTTCCCTGCCCTCTACCCCTTATTCTTGCCGGCGCCTGTGGCGGCGTCGGTGGATGAAGTGGCGGCCGTAATGGCAGCGGTGGTCACAGGCGCCTGGGTCGACGCCTGCGCTGGTACAGGGCCGGGGTCCTGTCTGGATTGCGCCGCCGGGGGGTGGGGTTTTTTCCCCCTCCTATTCTTCCCCCCGCGCGGTCTCTTCTTTCTCCGCCTCTTGGCGGGAGCGTCTGAGTGGTCATTTGAGGGCCCGTTCGCTGTCGCCATCAGCGACGTACTGGGGGCCTCATGGGCCTCTACTTGGGCGGCAGCAGCCGTCGTTTCTCGGCGCTGCCGAGTGATGGCGACAGTGCCCGCTCGTTTGTTCCGGAGTTCCCTCCGGAATACTGGGCACCCGCTGCTGTTGGCCGGATGGTCACCCGCGCAATTGACGCAGGTGGCCTTCTCGGCCTTTGGACGTGGGCAGTCTCGGGCGGCGTGGCTTTCCCCGCAGCGCACGCATGCGAGCGGGCGGTGGCACCGGTGCGAGCTGTGTCGAAACAGCTGGCACCGGTGGCACTGGGCGGGCCCTTGCTTGCTCCGCCAGGCATCCACACGAACACCACGCATGCATAGCAGCTCCGTGGTGTCGTAAATTGTCCGGAAATCGGTTTGCCTTTTGAGGACGGCATGGAAAAGGCAGCCGGGGCGTCCGCCGCGCGCCTTGATGTTGCGGACGTACTCCGGCTCGTAACCAAGCGTCCTCAACTCCTCTAAGATCTCTTCTGGGTCCGTGTCCGCTGGCAGTCCCCGGATAGCCACCTTGACGCTGCGCTCCGCTGGTAGTGAGTAGGAGAACCAGCTTAGGCCCTCCGATTTTTCCAGGTCGGTGAGGTACCGCTGGATCACCCTGAACTCGTCCTCAGTTTCAGGCAGGAACCTAATCCCACCCTGATAAGGACGTGCGTTCGGTGGGTGACCCAGGATGGTCCTCACTGCCCTAAAATGGAAGGCCCAGTTGGGCATCCTCTCCACCACCAACGGAGGGTAGCGGGGCTTGTCCCTGGGCTTGGCCTTGGCAGCTGCGGCTGCACTCGTGCCTTGCGCTGGGGCTGCGGCGGCGGGTGGCGTCACATTGCGTGAGGCGTCTTGTCCGGTGGGCGGGCGGCGAGTCGCCTCGGCGAACGTCGGCGACCCGGCTCCGGCTCGACCACGCGGTTCACGCTGTGGGAGCGGGGAGTCGGGGCAGACGCGCTTCGCCTCTTCGGCGGCCTCGTCGTCCGAGCTGCGTGGTCGGCGCTGGGCGCGAGTATCGCGCTCAAGCGCCGATTCGTTAGGCGTCACTTTAATAGAGGTAGGGGCACCTACCTCATAGTCCTCTTCGTCCATGTCGCTCTGCTCCACGTCGCTGCACTCACTTGAGTAGCAGGGCGACATGGGCGCGGGCGCGGGCGAGTCCTGGGCTGCGCTGCGGGGCGGGGGCGGCGACATCAATCCCTGCACAGACGACGCTGCGGCGGCTGAGCCTGCCAGCAAGCGGGGTGGTGCGGATGATGTGGCGCGCTCGGCGCTGTGCGCAGCGGCGGCGGCGGCCGGCCGTGCGTGTGTGAGCACACTCGCGGCAGGGCGCGACACGACGGGCGCGGCCTGGGTGACGGCGGTGGCGGTTGGTGGGCGCGTGTTGCGCGGGCTTGCGGCGCGAGGCGCGTGCGTCGCGGTCGCCCGGTCCTCCTGCGCATAGGCGCGTAGGGGGGGGGCGACGGCGCGAGCAGCGGGCGCGCTGCTGCTGGGCCCGGGACGATTCGGGGCCAGGGTGGGCGGGTGGCGGAACGCCGGTGGCCGGACCGGAGTGGTCGGGGCATGCACCGGCGACGGCGTTTTAGTGGTGGCGCTGCGACGTGGCGTCGGCGCAGGAGGTGAGGCCTCAAGGGCCCTCCTTCGCTGCGCTTCCTGCAGGGCGGCGATGGCGTCTCTGTAGGAGTCGTCCAAGGTACGCTCCTTCTTGGGGTTCGGTGGTGGCGGCATCTTTTTAGGCGGCATCTTGTGGGTGTGGCTTCTCCGCAACCGGTACGGTGCAGCAGCACCGGGCAGCACGGGCAGCACCCGCTGGCTACCCACGGAGCTAGGTGACCATGGGTATCCAGCCGGTGCCTGCCTGAATCAAAAACTTTGCGAAGAAAATTTTTTTTTCCGGTTCGGACGGTGAACCGAAAAGTTTTAATACGCGACTACCCTCAACCAACTTAACTAAAGTTGGGAGGTCGGCCAATCACAGCCCGCGCCAGAGGTGGCGCAGGGGGCTTCGGTGGCGGCCAGCGGAGGCCTGCACACGTCGAACTGCGACTGGTCGATACCGAACGGTTGTAGATCGCGCACTAAAAACTTTCCAGCTCGGGTGAAGCCACAAGCCGATCCGTGTGAACTTCCCCACTGGGGCTCCGCTCTTTTATACCCGTTAACAAACAAGTATGATTCACAAGTGACAGTCGAGTCAAATCAGTGTTTGACTTATAGAAAAATAAGTTTGTTACAAAAATCATTAGTAAATTCATAAATTGGTTTTAACAATTGAGTATTAATATTAAACCAGATAATAATTACATCTATAGGTATATAAAGTATTCATTTTTAAATATTAGACACAATAAATACATTTTATATATCACGGCCATACTGACAGTACTTCGCTCTCGAAGTACATTCGATACCCTCTTTTTTTTTTACAACTGTATTTTACTTTTGTTTTGCCAACTGCCTAGACGTGTCAAGTCCCCTCCACCCGCTGCTAGTGAGATAGACTTGCACCAAGCAAATGACCGACCAGCGGAAACAAATCTTATCGGTTACCTCGTCATGCAAGTCCCATTCACCCGCTGCTGGTGAGATAGACAAGCACCAAGTAAACGATCGCCCAGCGGTTTTTTTTTTTTAAACAAAAAACATTAGATAAGTAATTATTAACATAATCTCTAAAATCAACAGTACAATATAGACACGTAATTAGGTACAGTATTTATTATAATATCTTAAGTTAATGTGCTATATCATTTTCAACACTTACATTTTCATCAATTAATTCGCCTGGCCAGAATCTTAATTTTTCTTTGGCTACTGAAATATTTCGTAAATTACCTAGACCTTGTAGAGCAAAGCGATCATTAGGAAGGGTAGAAGATATCTCATAAGGCCCTTTAAATTTAGGTGCCAATTTATCATTACGCCTATGATTCTGTGAGACATACACTACATCTCCTACGTTAAAATTTAAGTTGTTACGACGAGTGGCATCGAAACGTTTTTTGAATTTTTCTGCTATTTGTAATAGGCGTAGTCTAGCTATTTCTCGGTCAGCCTCTAAGTCATTTTGATTATCTCTGTCATTTTCGTCAAGAACGTCGTCTAAACGAGCTTGGACAGGCGGAATATTTGCGTCTACGCCGGTAAGTAATCGCAAAGGGGTAAAGCCCGTGGATTTTTGTACAGTTGTGTTAATTGATTGTTGTACCTTCCACAGAACGTTCGGCCAATCTGACTGTTCATTGCATATAGAGTTAAGCATATCAGTTACAGTGGACACGTAACGTTCTACTTGACCATTACTTCTAGGAGTACCCGTGGAAATCAAGTGATGTTCTATATTTAGTTCATGAAAAAATGACCTAATCGGACCACTGCTAAAATTAGTTCCTCTATCAGAAATTACCAAAGAAGGAGTTCCAAATAAGGTGATGACATCTCGTAAAACTGGTACTAATTCTTGGGCATTAAGGGTTTTGAGTGGTTTAAGCAAACAGAACTTGGTAAAACCGTCTACTATTAATAAAATATGTTTAAAACCTTCATTTGACTGAGTAAAAGGCCCTGTACAGTCCAAGTGTATTGTATGGAAGGGTAGTGCGGTTTTTTGAATTGGATGTAGGAAGCCTTGCTTAGGGCCATGGTGACCCTTGCTTTTGATGCAAACCAAACAATGAGATAGGTATTTTTTTACAAAACTTGTCATAGCAGGAAACCAGAAATGCTCACGTATTTTAGCTATAGTTTTTTCAAAGCCAACGTGACAATTTTCATCGTGGTAGAGACGCAAAATACTCAATCTTGTACCCTTTGGAATGTACAATTTTAATTCCCCATTTGGTTTAACTTTGTAATATAGTAAATTATTACGGACTACATATTGGTTTGAATCATACTCTCCCGTTTGTACTTTATGAATAATTGATAGCATTTCAGGGTCTCTTTGTTGTGCAAGTTCTAACCAAGATTGCGGATCATTTATTAAATTTACTGTGCTATCAACAGTCATGGGGACCTCAACAGGATTGCGACTGAGGAAATCGACATGGCTTATATATTGTCCTTTCTTGTAGGTAATTTCAAATTGGAAATCCTGCAAATATGTCCACCAGCGAGCTACTCGTGGTGATAAATCCTTTTTATTCATTGTTGACTTAATAGCGTTACAATCTGTGATAATTTTAAAGTTAATTCCTAGTAAATAGACTCTAAAGTGTCTCAAGGCATTGTAAATAGCTAGAGTTTCTAAATCATAAGAACTATATTTTGACTCTGCAGGTGTAGTTCTTTTACTAAAATAAGCGATGACTTTAGAATCACTATCGTATTTCTGGGTTAAAATAGCACCGTATCCTATAGCACTAGCGTCAGTATATAACTCTGTTTTTAAAGCAGGATCAAAGATTGACAACAATGGTCTAGTTACTAAGTAATTTAGTACATAATTCCTCGCAATGTCCTGTTCAGAACCCCAATCCCATTTTTGGTTTTTCTGTGTTAATTTACTTATACAAGCAGTACGTGTTGCAAAATTTGGGACAAATTTCCTAAAGTAAGAGGCCAGACCCATAAATTGTCGTACTTGTTTGATGTTACGAGGGATTGGTGAATTTATTAAGGCAGAAGTTTTAGACGTACTTGGCCTGACACCTTCTTGAGATATTTGTCTACCCAAATACTCGATACAGTTAACAAAGAATTGACATTTTTTAGGGTTAATTTTAAAACCAGAAGTAGTGAGATACTGTTAGTTCTAGGTATTTTAAACCTTCTTCAATAGTTGAAAATGGGATAAGAATGTCATCCATATAGACAAGTAGGAAATCTAAATGTGAAACGGCCTTGGAAATTGCCCGTTGAAATACGGATGGTCCATTACAAATGCCAAATGGCATTTTTATAAATTCATAATGCCCGTCAGGGGTTGAGAAAGCTGTATATTTAGAAGAGTCTTTAGACACAGGAATTTGATAAAAACCGTTTTTCATATCTATTGAGATATAAAACTTGGCCTTTCCTAATTTGTCAATTTGATCCTCAATAAGAGGCAGAGGATATGTGTCTCTTTCAATGATTTTATTTAGGGACCTATAATCGACGCAAAGTCTATCACTGCCATCTTTTTTTTTTACTAAAATCACGGGACTTGCAAACGGCGATTCGCTTTCACGAATTATATCGCTGTCTATCAAATCCCGGATAATGAGTTTCACCTTATCTCTTTCGCAAGGTGCCAAACGATAGGGACGATAATTTACTACTTTGTCACTATTTAACCTAATCCTTAACTCTCCTGTTGTGACTGACCCAGTTTTATTTAATATAGTAACATGTCTCTCAAAAATATCTATAATTTGATTTTGCAATTTTACTTCTAAATGAATTAATTTCGATTTCAACTCCGCCATTTGGGTATTACAACAATCTAGCTGGAGCAAGGTATTAACGTGTAAGTCTTCATTGTTGGGAGTTTTCCTCCGAATTCTACTTCCTTCACAATCTGTAATTATCTCAATATCTGGGTATTCAACAGCATTTCTACCAATTAAAAGATTATAATTAATTGCTTGATCGTCAACAACAAATAAATCAAGTTCAATATATATGTCATCGAATCTTATAGGGATAGTTATTTTACCAGAGACTTCCAATTTAACATTACCTATTCCTGTAAGATATTTGAAACAAGGTAGTATATTATATCCAAGTTGTTTAGCAATGGATTGTCTGACTAGACTACAATTGGCACCTGTGTCTATAAGGGATTCAATTGGAATATCGCGAATAGATACAACTGTGAGCTTTAATTCGTTTTGCCTAAAAAATTTATCTCATTTTTATTAGTGTTGGTTTTTTCTAAATCTGAACGTGCCTTATACCAGCACACCGAGTCATTGTGACCGACTTTTTTACAGAAAGTACAAATATCGGGAACTTTATTTCCTGGAGTACTGGTCCCTGTTTCAGTAGTCTGATTTCGGCCTCTATTGCAGTGGACTTTTATGTGACCCGTTTTACCACACAAAAAACATTTTTTTTCTTCGGAAGTATTATTTCGGATGTCTAACCTTGGGCGTTTGGCTTTACTTTGTCCTGCTGCACTATCAGAATCATTTTGCTCTATTGGTCGTTTTTTAGGTTTTATGTAACTGGAGAACAAAGATATTAACTGTGAAGTGGTTTTAACATTACTGTTGAAAGCAGCCATTCTGACGTTCACATCAGTAACGCTACCGCAGATCAATTCAATTAATTGGTTTTCCGTAAATGATATTTTCGTATTACGTAGCAGTCTAACTTTTTCCCTAGCGTATTCGCAATAGGAATCTGCAGAATCAGAATTGTATAACACGGCTTTGGATAGTTTTTCAGACAGGTTCCGTTTTTCTGGGTACAAGTCTGTGAGGTCTGTACGGAAATTTTCCCACGTTCGGCCTTCCGATGGTGCCCAAGACTCAAACCATAACAAAGCTGAACTTTTTAAAGCCTTACCAGCTCTTGCGACTGTTGCGATACTGCTCCATCCAAATTCTTTTGACAGCTCCTCGATGCTTTTACACCAGCATTCCGCACCGCTGTCACTAGTTGCTGGGTCGAAGACCGGGAGTGCCACGTCGTCATCAGCATGGCGACGACCGGAGACAGCATCGGTGATTGCCTTGAGAAGACTTTCCAAGACGGTAGAATCCATTCTGAAACTTAGAAATAAACGTCTTAATAGGGGTGAAGTCTGATCCCACTTCTGATGTTAGATAGTGTGTATGTATATATGTAAATATGTTCCTAGATGTATGTAAATATTAATCTTCGTTAATTATCAGGTTAAGGGAAAATATAAACAATATGATTCAATTCACAATAGCATTATATTTATCTTGTAGTATATAACAACTGACTATCGTAGTAATACAACATAACATAATACAAGGTAACAATATACCTAACCATAATTAATAACAAGATATTAGGACCCGTATTTTAAATACAATAATCATCGTCATAATAACATTACATAATTCTTTTCCATATATATATAATTTGAATATTACAACATACATCATCATCAACAATAATAAATCAACAATAATCAAAATAGTATCATACCTGAGATGTTAACGCCTTGAAAGTCACAGAGCAACTGAACTTCCCCACTGGGGCTCCGCTCTTTTATACCCGTTAACAAACAAGTATGATTCACAAGTGACAGTTGAGTCAAATCAGTGTTTGACTTATAGAAAAATAAGTTTGTTACAAAAATCATTAGTAAATTCATAAATTGGTTTTAACAATTGAGTATTAATATTAAACCAGATAATAATTACATCTATAGGTATATAAAGTATTCATTTTTAAATATTAGACACAATAAATACATTTTATATATCACGCGCATACTTTTATAGAGAAAATAAAGTTAAATTTTGAATCGCTCTTTAAAATGTGCGCGCAGCGTCGCGTCTCGGTGTGAGCTAACCTTTAGAGTGATCGGAACAAATGTTGCCATTTTGTTTTTTTTTTAATAATTTCACCAGACATTTACACAAATGATTACAGTCCTTTCCTGACAATGTCGTTCAATCAAGCTGCAAAAGAAACTGCACTATACAATATATATTCATTGTAAATAGCGCCATCTATGAAATCTTCTTAGAACTTTCTGGCTTTCGGCCTCCCAAGTTTTTCAGTCGAACAGTCAGAGGATTAAAAATCGACCGGCTATGATCGCCGGGCACTGACAAGTACTCCAGTATAGTATGACCACCAGCAGGTGGCGTTGCTTGTCAAGAAAGTTCGATGTCAAACTTGTACATTTAATTTAGTTCTATGTTATCCCGCCTGCACAGTTACGTTGGTTGAAGTGTAGGATTATCTGTTACAATTAGAGCCTTTTCACACGGCGTATTTATTGGCGCAGATGACGCACGTTCACCGTGACCGTGTTTTAAACGACATTGAGTCGCAGGCAGTAAACCGTAGTACATGTTAAGAAAATTCAGTGGCGCTGTAAACGCGCATCATCAGTGTGCATACATAACTGCAGTTTTGTAGGAAACAGCAGATTTTTGTTTTAGCGTTGGCGTCTCTTCCACCTTATATTTTATTTATATCGAAACACAGAACACCAATCTTACCGATACCAGAGACATCCCCAGGCGTCTCTATTCTACAAGGTGTTTTTTTGCATCCTCGTCAAATTCAAGATAAATATGCTAATGATTCTCGTCCCGAATCAATAATAAAATGAGTAGGTAGGTACTTTTTATTTATTTTCTTATTTATCGATAAGTGTGAACCACCCGTGTTTTAAACGCGGGCCGTCTGATTCTCGCCCTATAACCTCGCTGACACACAATACAATCTCAAACGTTTATTTGATAATTTCTTATTCCCTAAACCACGTTAAGGGGGTTATTCTGAAATACTCACAAACTTAAACGACCAAATCAGCTGTTATTAATAAATAACTAGGTACCGTAATTTTCATTGATTATTTATGTCTTTTGTGACCACCTCCTCCTGAATTTTGACGAGGATGCAGAACAACACCTTGTATACATACAGGGTGTAAATCACCTCATCACGAAGCCGTCAACCAAGCATTCTGTACATGAAACTAAGTAACTTTACGCAAAAATTATTGCTGGGAAACGACTTTTTTTGGGGGGTGTAAAATTATGTTTTGTGGTAGAACTCAACGTGACGCACTCAAAACATTGTGCTGATGGACGGATTGAATAGCACCGGGGTCGTGGAGGTGTTTTAAGTGAAAATCTTACATTAAAAACTTGTATTTAAAAAAATACTTGTCAAAAAGTTGGAACTTTGATCCCTAATATATATATGACTATTATATGACTATAAAGGGTGTAAAACACCTCTTAACGAAGCCGAAAGCCACTGGTTCTCCCTGTCATTGCGAACATTTTTTTGTTCTACTCCATACCTGGGAACCTTCTAGTTACGGAGATATTAGGGATCAAAGTTCAACTTTTTGACAAGTATTTTTTTAAATACAAGTTTTTAATGAAAGATTTTTACTTTAAACACCTCCACGACCCCCGTACTATTCAATCCGTCCATCAGCACAATGTTTATTGAGTGCGTTACATTGAGTTCTACCACAAATCATGATTTTACACCCCCAAAAAAAAGTCGTTTCCCAGCAATAATTTTTGCGTAAAGTTACTCAGTTTCATGTACAGAATGCTTGGTTGACGGCTTCGTGATGAGGTGATTTACACGGTGTATACTCGGGCCTTCTCCATGGGATTAATGACACTAGAGAACATACGGCACAGATGGCGCAGTGGCTGAGTGCGCGGGTTCGATCCCTGCACAGATCAAATATTTGTATGGCCTACAGGTAGTTATTCCCGGTCTGACTGTTTGTGTATGTGAGTTTAAATGTTTGTGAAAGAATCTATTATATCTAAATACAGAATAAATTCCTAGTGTGGGGCAATGTTTTTTTTTTAATCTTATTATTTGTATAGATACTACTAGTAATAAATGTGAAGAGTTTGTTTGTTTGTTTGAACGCGCTTATCTCAGGAACAACTGGTCCGATTTTGAAAAAAAACTTTCAGTGTTAGATAGCCCATTTATCGAGGAAGGCTATAGGCTATATATCATCATGCTACGGCACCCGACCTTTCTGATTTACCAATAAGGTCTGTGTATAATCCTAAATAACTTAGGATTAGGGCTGGCGAATTATGAAAAAAAGCTGTACCTGTGAACAAGATAAAACTATCTAGTCTCATGATCATAGTCGTTTCAATTTAACTTTGTTTTGAATCGTCGTACCTAAGGCCTTAAGCCCTTTGATATTAGGTGTTGAGAACAGGTAAAATAAAAAACTGGGGAAAAAAATAAACAACAATATGTTATTTTTGTCACTGACGTTACATTACATATAAGTCATTTTATGTAAAACCGATCGTGTGTTTACATTGACTAAATAAATAAATTGGACACTCACGAGAATATAAAAAGATTGCTACAATTTGTCATTTAACAAACAGGACATTCAAAAACATTATTGTTCATGGCAATAGTAAGTAACAGTTACTTACTATTGCCATAAACAATAATGTTTAAAACACTAGTTACTAGTGTTATTTTAAATAGCCCGCAACTCGCCTGATGTGAAGCTATGATGCGGCCTAGGGTGGAGCACGCTTGCCTAGATGAAACCGAATCAAAGAAGAGATCCAGATTATAATGATCGGGGAACAGAGAAGCCAGCAGTGAATTCCACAGGCTGGCGGTTCGCACAATAAATATGGAATCATAGCACTTACTAGCTAGTAAGCGGAACAGCAGCAAGCTAACTTCAACCATACATCGGTAGTGTACACTATTTTTTGTCAATGAATGAGGAAACAAGTTTACTTAGTTCAGGGCAAAAACAAATATTATAAGATCATCTTTTCACAATGATCTGAGAGATTAACCGCGTGGTTGTCCACGGAATCCACCTTGGCCACCAAATCCTCCTGGGCCTCCGAAACCTCCTTGGTTGCTGCCGAAACCTCCTTGACCAAAACCTCTCTGATCTCTACCTCCTTGGTTAAATCCTCCTTGACCACCAAATCCTTGCTGGCCTCTGCCCCCTTGTCCTCTGCCTCCTTGACCAAATCCTTGCTGACCTCTGCCTCCTTGACCAAATCCTTGCTGACCTCTGCCTCCTTGACCAAACCCTCCTTGACCAAATCCTTGCTGGCCTCGTCCACCTTGACCAAAGCCTCCTTGACCACCAAAACCTCCCGGGCGCCCACCGAAGCCCCCTTGGTTACCAAAACCACCCCCAAATTGTGCGAAGGCCACAGCAAATATGGCCAGCATGACTCCGAAGATTAACAATGTCTGAGAACAATTCAATATGGTTAGTTTTCCAATAGCGAGACGAATCTATACTAACGTATATTTACAACGTATATTAACGTAATATTTACACTTTTTTTTATATAGAATTCTTTTTTTACATAAATTCATTATCTGCCTGGTTTTTTCAACTATTTTGGAGTCGGCGTCCAGTTTGAGTTTACATGAGGATTTTACATGAAGACTTATTATACGTCCACAACCCAAATTGGAAAGAACACGATACCAAGACAGGTAGTCAGATTTCGGGCAACTGACTACCCGTAAATACTGTCAAAGATCTACAAAATGACAACCGGGACCAAACGGGACCACCCGTAATGAAGCCCAGGAAATTCAACATTTCTTACGTTTTTTTTTGGAATTTTCAGGTCAAATCAATGACTTTTTCATGAAAAAGTCCTCAAAGGGATTAAATAAACTTAGAGGATTGTAGTGATGATTTTAATTATTATAATAATGTGACTACATACAAGATCTCAGTATTTAATGCCACGAGCACATTATCATTGATTTTAGGAAAATTTAAGCCTACGCAAACCAGAGCACGGAAGCATAGCAAAAAATAGAAAATGCAAGAAGCATTTTCTATTTTGTGCTGTTCTTCATTCACAGCGGTGGTTGCCAAGGAGGATGATGATGCAATATTCAACGTAATATAATCCGAAAACACAGAAAATCATAATAATTATGGGTTCATTATTACCTTTGATGATGCCATGGTCGCGAACTAAGTATAACGTAAGACTGCCAACATATATTTTCCTTGAGGTTTATATATCCGCGCTTCAAAGCAATCAAGAGTTTTTCTATACATATGCTAATTGTATTATCAAATGTATGTGCGTATGATGTATCTCAACAATATGATGTTTTTCTAGGAAATACACATACTCGTGTCATATTTGCGACAATGTCGGGCAATCAGAGCCTTCTGGGGCAGGGGAAGTACCTTAGGTAATGCCATCGTGATTAGGTACAGTCTGCAAAACTGGACCAATGCGAGTCGGACTTCCGGAAGAAAAGGTTTCCGAAGTCGGGAAAATTAGTTTATTTATCTATGAAATAGAAAAAAGAAGGTCACTTTCTCCAGCCTACAACAGTCCACTGCTGGACATAGGCCTTTTCAATCACACGCCACTGAACTCGATCCCGGCAATCCTAATCAAGTTGCTAGTGTTGCTACCAGCCACCCTGCGAATATCGTCGCTCTACCGAACTACACAATGGTAGTACCGGACCGTGGCTTCGCTTGTATTTAAATATTACTATAGCTTGTATGTAAGATTCGTTCTTTATACTAACCACACTATAAAGAACGAATCTTGTGTTTTGAACCGTGCAGATTTTGCGTAACCTTCTTTGGTTGCCTGAATCATCCTCAAATAAAGTTGAACATGAACCTGTTTATGTTTACTAGTAATATTTTCAGTATACACATTTCTTTAATACAAGGTGTTGTTTTGCATCCTCGTGAAATTCAAGAAGATAACTATGCGTATGATTCTGGACCCGAATCAATAATAAAATTAGTGAGTATTTTCTTTTTCTTGTTTTCAGAAATATGTAAGCGTGAACCACCCATGTTTTGGACGCGGCCTGTCTGATCCTCACCCTATAACCGCGCTTTCACTTTGGTACTCATACAAAAAATCTCAAAAGTTTATTCGATAATTTCTTATTTCCTAAACCACATTAAGGGTAAAAAATCAGCGTTTATTAATCATTAACTAGGTACCGTAAATTAAATTGATTATTTATGTCTTTTGTGACTACCTCCTGAATTTTGACGAAGATGCAAAACAACACCTTGTATAGACCATCATCTCTAAGTTTCAGGGTGAAAAATGAGATTTCGTGCTGCTATATGAAGGTTACCTTCTCCGTTCTACCTTGACGATGAGACAGAAGTATCACAAGTTTCAATAGTTTTGTAATAGTTTAGCTGTAAATTTCCGCAAGACACTTTCCAATATTGTCATGATATATGGAAGAAAAAAATAGGTACTATGGCATTGGGCTGATAGCCAAAGGTCATCGATAAGCCATCAATCAATTCAATGTATCGCAGGCCACTGCTGTATTTGACTTCTCTTAAGAGTGGACACTAGTGGGCCTTTCTCGATACAAACGTATTCCGCTGTTACACTACCTACTACACAATAGTAGTACTAGCCTTATCCGTTAGTGTACACGAAGTACACTAACGGATAAGGCTAGGCCATCATAGGTGGCCCATTGCCACGTCAGCTTAGGTACTTATTCTGTGAACTATTTCTTTCGGTCCGGATGCGATCACTCAGAGAGACTCCAAGCATTGCTCCAAAGCTCGTTGTGCGACCTTGAATTAATGGAGTATCCGTGCCGTGAGTGTCAACGTTTCGGCCCCTTAAGTCATAACAGGCATGACGCACTGATGGCAAACCTTAGTCATTAGGCTCTGTGGAATATTACTGTGGTACAAACTATTGAAATCTATAGTATAGTCTCCTAGAGCAATCATCGGTTTTAATTATTATCACTATAGTTCCTTTTTCAATACAGAAAATCAAAATATCTACTCTACATGGCGAATTAAAAATAGTAAAATAATTTTTTTTAAACTTGAAAAAAAGTCGCAAAATACGAAAATATCAGTCTTTTCAATTATAAATAACATTTACTCTAAGAGAAATTGAAATTGTGGATTTTTTCGTTGAAAAGTTTTCGAAGAAACCAACTGCGATGATACGGCTTTAAAACAGGGATTAAGTAAATAAATAGAACTACAATACATTGATATATGCAACAGTATTTTATTTTCGACCCTGGGATAAGAAAGATAAGTATATAAAGATACAAAAAATTTTTAACACAAAAAAGACAATAAGTAGACGGACGTTATTGATCATACAAGTGTATTTACGTAAAAGCGATCGGTTGTGTTTACTTTGACTAAACAAATAGCTTGGAAATTTCGCGAAACATCTGTGAACATAATCATTTACATTTGGGAAACTAATTTGTACGAAGTAACTGAAAAACGACAACCAAAAAAAATATATATGGTGGACAATTTTTTGTCAATTTATGATAAAAACTACCTGGGCGACCCAGCTCTGTTCAGCTGAAAATAGAGAAAACGAATTTTCTCATGTATGAGACCTAGCTAGATTACACGTTAAGGTGGAAGCGACTGGGTGGCTCGCGAATCATATTTCATTCAACATAAAACCTGACATTGTCCGGCAAATTGCAAAAACGTAAGAAGATTTGAATTTCGAGGACCACCTTGTAGCTTCCACCTTAAGGCACGCTAGCCCATGATCCCACAATTGGAGCACGGTGCTGGTAGTTTTATGCGAAAATACAATTAAGAAACAACTTAGGTCAGGCGAACGTAAACAATGTAATTCTTAAATCATCTTTTTAATATAGTAATTATCTCCGGTTAGCCACCGAATCCACCAAGTCCACCGAATCCGCCATTTCCAAATCCTCCTAAACCTCCCTGGGCACCGGGAAAACCTCCCAGGCCACCGACATAACCTCCTGGACCACCGCCATAACCTGGGTTCCTGCCACCGCCATATCCTCTATTGCCTTTGCCTCCTGGGCGATATCCACCATAATATCCTCCGTTTCCGAAGTTGCCGCCGCCGCCACCAAATTGTGCGAAGGCCACAGCGAAAGTGGCCAGCAACATTCCAAAGATTAACAAAAACTGAAACAATACAAATTTGATAGTTTTTAAATACTCGTACTCTAAGTTCTGAATGGATCTATTAGCGCTCGCGTGACGTGGACAGAGAGCACTTTTAATGAATATTTGGGTTTATTGTTTTGTTCACAAATAAGTTTTGAAAAAACAAGATTGGCACCTCTCTAAATAATATCCTTGTGCAGCTACATCAATCAGTTGAATATCATCAGAACTCAAAAGTTAACATTAAATTTACATAATTTTGAAGCCTCCTTCCCTTCTACACTACTAAACCACACCACTGGTGGTGTCGTGGGTAATTTTTTCCCCTTCTACACTACTGGCCCAGTGGTACCGTGGGTATTTGTAAAATACATATATATGCGTTCCCCTACTACACTACCAAATTTATTTTCGCTAGATACAGGTTAGTAGAAAACATAATTCCTATTTACAAGTATATCGGTTTATTTAACACCTATCCAACGTCAAAACTTAACACGTACATTACAGAAAAGTTCATCATCATCATTTCAGCCGAAAGACGTCCACTGCTGGACATGGGCCTCCCCCAATTGTCGCTACATAAACCGGTGCCGTGCGACTCGCATCCAGCGGATCCCCGCAACCTTCACCAGGTCATCGGTCCAACTAGTGGGAGGCCTTCCAAAGCACGTCTTCTGGTTTGCAGTCGCCACTCCAGAACTTTTTGGTCTCATCGGCCATCCGTTCTGTTAAGTTTTCGTGTTAAATTAAGTTTGGCAATTCTTCGGGCTACGTCGGTAACCCTGGATCTCTTGCGGATGCCCTTATTTCTGTTTTGATCACGCAAGAAAACTACGAGCATAGCACTCTTCATTGCCCTTTGGGTGACATTAAGACTTCCGATGAGGCCCATTGTGAGCGACCAAGTGTCCGTCCCATATGTGATCACTGGCAACACACACTAGACTTTCGTCTTGAGACACTGCGGTAAGTTGAACGAGAAGATACCACGCAACTTCCCGAACGCTGCCCAGACGAGTTGGATTCGACGGTTGAGCTCTTTCTCAAATTCAGATTCATTTATTGTAAAACATAGGTACATTATAAGCTGTTCTTATTTGGTAATACATTGAGGGCGCTTTGTTTTGCCCCTAGGGCGTCCAAATCTCGAAGTTAGACCTACCCAACGGGACCTTTTGTCTCTGGTAGACATAATCGTCTACAACTTTGAGTGTAGAGATTCCTTGAAGACGTCTCCCAGTGCAGCGGTGAACAGTTTCGGAGATATGACGTCTCCCAGTCTCACACCTCGCTGCAAAAGGATAGGTTCCGAAGTCTGGTAGATAAACTCATAGGAATTGTGTTTTTTACTAACCTGTATCTAGTAGCGAAAATATTTTTTTTAGTGTAGTAAGGAACGCAACGCATATATATGTATTTTACAAATACCCACGGTACCACTGGACCACTAGTGTAGAAGGGAAAAAAAAATACCCACGACACCACCAGTGGTGCGGTTTCGTAGTGTAGAAGGGAAGGAGGCATTTTGGCGCAACACATTAACTTGATGGACTTTCTTATTTTGAAATAATTTCTTGTTTGCATGTTATTTTCCGAAAATTGCATGCATTTCTTTGCTTATCTGTACGCAAACAAGGCTGCGAAAACCACGTACATCATAAGTAATAGCAAAAAAAAAAAACTAAGTGTAGGGCTGCCTACACCTACCTTGTACTTGTAGTAAACCCACATTCTACCAGTTATGTTTAATTAAGTACACCATGATATAGGGGGCGAGCCTAGAGCCATCAACCTGGCAGGAATCCAGACTCCAGACTGCTAGTCAAAAATTCCTTACGAACAAGCTTTGCATGACTTGGAAATCGAACCAAGGACCTTATGCGCAGCACGCCTAGCATGATCGCCATAGAAACGGGCTGTGTCGACGGAAGAGTCAACAAGCTGACACATTTTCATTGTCTATCTGTCATTATGTCGATTCTTCCGTAGACAAAACGCGTTTCTACAGTGGTCATGCTACGCGTGTTGGAGATACACTTGTGGCTAGACCAACGAGGTAATTCATTTCATTACGACAGTATAAGTTAACAGAGGATTGACCACCCAACGCATTTCTAAATAGAATGCATAGTAAATTCCTTTAGGAAAAAAACAATAACATGGTGACACTAAAAAATAAAGAAAGTACAAGTATATTCACCTTAGATGATGTCATGGTCGCGAACTAAGTAAAACGTATGACTGCCAAAATATTTTTTCTTTGTGGTTTATATATCCGCGACCGTAGCAGATGTTTCTGTACATATGCTAATTTTCTTATCCAAATGTATTTGTTTTTCAATAATTTATGTTTTTCTAGAAAATTCTCCTGCACAAACTTACTTTTCGAGTGCACTTTAATGCCTATAATGACTAGGCACATTACCCACCGACGACGATAATCGTAAAAAGAGTAAAGCACACGAGTTGTTTGTTAGGACATTACACTAACAACTGGGGAGCAAATGAGCGATAAACTAATTATACAAACTGTTTCTTTTTATATCCCATAATTCTAGGGTTGTATTCTGTAGGTAAAAATAATACTAAAACCTATAATAGGTGGTCCAGAAATGCATAATTTCGGAGATATCATCAATCATAATTTACTTAGGTCAAAAATTTTCACCATTATGACGAATCTTTACTTTTGCGAGGTTGCCAAACTTCGCAGTAGTGCAGTAAAATAGTAGTAGTTTCATTGATAATACGAGTAATTCTTTTTATTCAGACCAATAATTCATATTTAAAGCTATGAAAATTCGAAAAAAAAACAAAAGAAAAGTATGATTGAAACATAATTCATATGCCAGTTGATTCTTTGGTCTATGGCTATGGTCTCAATCATATCCTAGAGTTATGAGATAACAAAAAAAAACAGGTTGTATATTGGACGGATGCTGCACCTTTTCTAGTAAAATGTCTCCTCATATATATAAAACCGAAAATGTATTGCCATGTTTTCGATCTTGCAATAGCATTTGACAAGTTCTCAACTGGTCTACTCCTTAAGAAACTTGAAGGTATAGGTGTTACAGGAATCCGCCTTGAGTAGTTTAAGAACTACCTGTTGCATAAAAAACGAAATACTGAAATCTTCCTATCGATTTTGGTGACCCACAGGGCAGTGTACTTGGTCCCTCGTTTTTCATTATTTACATAAATGAGGTTTTAAAACTCACTGTCAACAATGCCAATATCGTTTCGAGCACTGATGATACAACCGTAATATTGGCGACGGACTCGCGTAATATTCTTTGATATGGTCTCAATCATATCCTAGAGTTATGGGATATCAAAAAAAAAACAGGTTGTATATTGGACGGATGCTACACCTTTTCTAGTAAAATGTCTCCTCACATATAAAACCAAAAATGTATTGCCATGTTTTCGATCTTGCAATAGCATTTGACAAGTTATGAACTGGTCTACTCCTTATGAAACTTGAAGGTATAGGTGTTACAGGAATCCGCCTTGAGTAGTTTAAGAACTACCTGTTGCAAAAAAAACGAAATACTGAAATCTTCCTATCGATTTTGGTGACCCACAGGGCAGTGTACTTGGTCCCTCGTTTTTCATTATTTACATAAATGAGGTTTTAAAACTCACTGTCAACAATGCCAATATCGTCTCGAGCACTGATGATACAACCGTAATATTAGCGACGGACTCGATGGTGCTAGGACAGGTGCTCTACAGTATAGTATAACCACTTTAAGTTTACAGTTCAAGATGGCACCGCTTGTCAAGAAAATATACGTCGATATGTCAAATTTGGTACATTTCTTTTAGTTCGGTGTTTTCCCGCCCGCACTGATAAGTTGGTTAAAGAGTACCTCTCCACTTTGTTTTCAGACAATAGTGTTACTAGTACGAAATTAAACGAAATGGTATTTATTATTGTAAGGAGTTATTTAAAACACTTATAATACAAGTTTTTTCTATCCAACTACTCTGATAAGAAACAGCCGATACAAAATCAGAGGTAAGGTCAGAGTAATTTTTAAAGTCCAGGCAGATCCTGTGAGGACCATGCATGCAGGCTGTCGTCTGAGATAGTACTTTTGAGATAGTACTTAGAAGAAAGAATCACAGAGATTTAAGTGGACCTGTCCAGTCAGTGCAAGTATACCTTATGTGGTGTAGCTCAATTCAGAACTAATGGAGCGCAACGATCAGACGAACAATATACCAAAGAAAGGACATTTGGGTAGGCCGCATAAAATATTCAATCTATGACTGCAGTATTGAAAGAGGTACCTGTTGTGAGGAGTAAGAAGCTAAGGCTCTATCCGATGCAAGGAATCTTATTTGGCATTCATCTTTATGTGATAATAATTATGGACACTTGTATTCTAATACTGATACTGTTAGCCGGCGTCATCTCACTGCTGGGTAAAGGTCTCTTCCCCATGACTTCTAGTTGTTTCGATCCAGGGCCAATGCCATTGGCCGCTGGTCTTGTCCAGCTCGTCCCACCGTCGTCTATGAGGTCTATCGCGACATCTTTTGTATTCCAATAAGAAACAAAATAAAAAGAGGGCAAAAATACAACATCAATATTTTATTTCAGTAAGTAAGAAAAGAAATACATTTACGCATCGTTTGTTGCATCGTTTGCCAAATTGAATAGGCCGAAAGGAGAGTTCATGTGCTATCTCTTCACGCCCTTTAGCTCATTCCTTGCCACACCGGTTTTTTTATAACAACTTTTTAATTTAAATTTTTAAAAAATCCAAATTTCAACATTTTAGGTCAAATAAAAAGATTAAAAATTTGTTTAGACTTAAAACTTTGACTTAATTTTGATGTGTACTGTTGTATGATTCTATCAAATTCAAAATTACTTTCTAGTAACAATTACTTTCTTTTTTAATAACTCTTAAAGTTTTTGTAAAAGAAAAATAAACTTAAAACTCAACTTTAAATGTCTATAAAAAAAAAACTAAAAGCGGTCGGGATCTTCGAACACTTTTTAAAAGTTCTCTAGTCTGTCCCCTTTCCAAAGGTATGCAATATGCCCAAAAAAATGTTTAATACCTTTTCATTTTTAACTAAATGTGTAATCGAGACACTAGGCTGATATTCGAAATTACAGTAAGAAAAGCATTTTTAGTATTATAAATAACATGCCTCAAGTAAGTAGATAGATACTGTTATGTCATTAGTGCGTAGTGTCCTATCTCTTTCTTAAACAGGAACCAACTTTTTAAGAATTAAAAAAAAAAAAAAAAAAATAGTAGTCACAAATCTTGTTCGAGTTGTCCGCCACTGTTGCGAATGCACGCGCGGCATCTTCAGACGAAGATAGATAAGACTATCTCGACTGTAGTTGTGCATAAACGTATTTCTGCTTTGATAGTCACGAAAGCCACATAAATGTGTTGGACTAAATCCTCCCTAGTCTCGATTTCCGAGGCGTAGACAAGTTATTTGACTCGTCCCTAGACGTAAAAATCTAACGGAGTTAAGTCTGGGGAACTTGGAGGCCATAGAATAGGGCCATCCCTCCCAATCCATGACTCTGAAAACAGACGTATCATTGAGGTACTTCCTGACAGTTAAACTGCAGTGAGTGGGATAACCGTCTTGTTGGAATACAAAAGACATGTCTTCACGACATGACGGATAATTAGCAGCTCAGCTAACAATAAGAGGAAGTCTGCTTCAGTGTTTTGGGATGGCTATTTCATGACCTTCACGTTCCCCAGACTTAACTCTGTTAGATCTTTACGTCGAAGAACGAGCAAAAGAAATAACGCCACGGAAGTTGAGACTAGGGATGATTTAGTCCAACGCATTGATTGACGCACAACACTACAGTCGAGATAAGACGAAAATGCCGCGCGTGCATTCGCAACAGTGGCGGGCAACTCGAACAATATTTATGATTTCTAAATTAATGTTTTTTTTTAGTTTCAAATTCTTCAAAAGTTGGTACCCTGTTTAAGAAAGAGATAGGACACTACGCACTAGTGACATAACAGTATCTGTCTACTTACTTGAGGCATGTTATTTATGCTAAAACTACTGTTCTAACTGTAATGTCGAATATCAGCCTAGTGTCTCGATTACACATTTAGTTAAAAATGAAAAGGTATTACACGTTTTTTTGGGCATATTGCATACCTATGGAAAGGGGACAGACTAGAGAACTTTTTAAAAGTATTCGAAGATCCCGACCGCTTTAAGTTTTTTTTTTTAGCCATTTAAAGTTGAGTTTTAAGTTTATTTTTCTTTTAAAATTTTTTTAAGAGTTATTAAAAAATAAAGTAATTCTTACTAGCAAGTAATTTTAAATTTGATAGAATCATACAACAGTACACATCAAAATTCAATCGAAATTTTAAGTCTAAACAATTTTTTTATTTGACCTAAAATGCAGAATTTTAGAATTTTTCAAAATTCAATTTTAAAAGATGTTATAAAAAACCGATGTGGTAAGGAATGAGTTATAGGGCGTGAAGAGACAACAAATGACCTCTCCTTTCGGCCTATTCGATTTGGCAAACGATGCACCAAACACCCTGTATGAGCATGAAATAATAAGTGAAATTTAAATTGGGATTAAATATAATGAGCACCAAAAAATACTTTGAGATCCTAAGCTACGTTACCCAAAAAAAAATACTAAACACCAAAAAAATTGTATTCAAAGACCAAATATAGTAAATGATCACCAAATTTTGTGGCAAGAAGAACTTAGGAAGCAAGTGCGAGCAAAGCGAGCTCGGGATATTGGGCACCCCGACTCGGACAGGTTAGGTTCGAAGGGGATGGCGGGGTCTAGTGAGCGAGCGGAGCGAGCGAACTAAGACCCCGACATCCCCTTCGTGTTAGGTTACTTTAAACCCTGCAGAGAGAAATAGGAGCCCCGCGTAGCGGGGCTCCGTCGACTACGCCTTAGTTCTGAGCTGTGATTTTCAGGTTTTTAATTCTGGTGATCATTTACTATTTCTGGTGATCATTTACTATTTCTGGTGATCATTTACTATTTTAGGCAGTATAAAAATGTGTTTAAAGGTTATATTTACTTTATCTGGTGTTATGTTAAACATAAGCCATTTAAATTTTCGTCTCATTCATTTCGTACAATTCCGTTTAGGTAAAAGCGACCAGAGAGTTTACATTGACCCGCGAGTTGAGGAGCAGGTGGTTGTAACACTCGCCGCCGCGGCTGAGGCTGGCCGGCCGAGACGGCCAGCAAGCCGAAGCTGCGGTGGTGGAGGGACCACCGGAGCGCCGCAGCGCCGGAGCCGTGACAGAAACCATGCCTGCTGCATGTTGCATGCTTGCATGATTGCTTGCATGCTGCATGCTTGCTTGCATGCTGCTTGCTGCGTGCTGCCTGCTTGCTTGCATGCTGCATGTTGCGTGCCTGCTTGCATGCTGCATGCTTGCTTGCTTTACAAAAACCACATGTTCACAATCAACTGCTTTATTGAGTACATGTATATATATTTATTTATGTATAATAAAAAAAAAAAACAAATTTGTTCTTAGCATATTATTATTATAAATAAACATTATGTAATTTGAATTTAGGACTTATAACTTTTATAGAAAACATTTTTATGTCTTTTGTATATTATTTATTGTAATATTTATGACAAACGGATTTAGGACATATTATATTTAGGGATTTCAATTTTATGGCATGTGATATTATGTGATGTTAAGTTCGGTTGAATTATCATTCGGACAAATGATGATTAGGACAAAAAAAGTTATGGCACTTTAAATTATGGATAAAAAAGTTAGGTGACACAATAGAGAACCATAAAAAAAATCCTTGTTAATGCAACATTTTTCAATAATGCTCCACTAATATTAGTCAATTCGAACTAGTAGTTACAAACAAACTCTTCAGCTTTATAATTTTATTAAGACCAAAAGACAATTTAAACAATCCGATTCTATAATTATAATTTCAATATAGTAGCTCTGATTAGCCACCGAAACCCATTCCAGTGCGTCTCATTCCCATACCACCTTGGTTCATCCCGCCGCCACCGCGCATTCCTCGATTCATTCCTCCGCCGGACATTCCTCGATTAATCCCGCCCATTCCCATTCCTCCACGTTCTGCGAAGGCCCCAGCGAATAAAACCAGCATGTATAGTTTCGCCTATGTCTAGGAAATACATCGGCCAAACGCTCAAAATGATTTGGATTGTTCTTTACAAACACAGCTACTTCTAGAATATAAATACAGGGAAGTGTCAGAATGGTGTACTGCTTAAAATATGGCTTGCAACTGTCGCTGGTTTTTAGTTTGAACATTGACCGGAGACATCTTTTTTGAGACCTAAATGCTGTCTTTTCGTCGGTGGAGTTTGCCCAGAAAATGACACCGTAGCGCAAGTGAGATTCAGCTATACCGTAGTAAGCCGCAAGAAGTGCTTTGGTATCTACTATGGAGGATAACCTGTATAAAACATATGCTGACGAGCTCATTTTTTTACGCAATACGTGTTTAAGTGCTTTCCAATTTAAACTGCAGTCTATTTGTAATCCCAAAAATTTCGTATCAGTTACTTCATCAATATCGTCAGTTTTGTAATGTGAAGGTTAGGTACACCAGGCATACGTTGTCTAAAGTGCATTATCTTAGTCTTACTTTTTGTATCCAAATTATTTTTATCTAGCCATTTAATTAAATTGTCAAAAGAATTATTTATGTCCGTTTCATATGTATTTACTACAAGGGATCGTAATGGTGCTATCATCAGCAAACATAGTTAAAGGATGTCGTTTTTTGTCGTTTATTAATTCGATGATACAGCTTTCGCACTCAAGTAGGTATATTCCATTTATTGTCAAACTTTAAAACAGGGATTAAGTAAATAAATACAACTTTGTAGTTGTACATCGACATATGCAAAAGTATTTTATTTTCGACACTGGGATAAGAAAGATGATACACTCATTCTAAAGACAATAAGTAGAGGAAAATTTACCTCACAATTTTATTAACATTAAAGCGACCGGTTGTGTTTACATTGACTAAACTAATATCTTGGAAATTTCGCGATACATCTGTGAATACAATCATTTACATTTAGGAAACTATTTTGTATAAAACCTGACACTGACCGGCAAACTGTAAAAAAAAAAGTAAGAAAATTTGAATTTCGGGGCCCACCCTGTCTGATCCACCTTAAGGCACGCTAGTCCATGATCCCACAAAAGGAGCGCGGTGTTGGTTGTTTTATGCGAAAATACAATTAAGAAACGTCAGGCGAACGTGAACAATGTAATTCTTAGATCATCTTTTTAATATGGTGAGACTGGTTAGCCACCGAATCCACCAAGTCCGCCCAATCCGAAATTGCCAAGTCCACCGAATCCGCCATTGCCTAATCCGCCAAACCCTGATCTTTGGGCACCGGGAAAACCTCGCGGGCCACCACCATAACCTCCTGGGCCACCGCTATATCCTTGGCGATTTCCACCAAAGTCTCCGTTTCCAAAATTTCCGCCGACGAAAGTGGCCACCAACATTCCAAAGATTAACAAAAACTGAAACAATACAAATTTGTTATAAATACTTTAAGTTCTGCATGGATCTATTGGCGCTCGCAAGACGTGGACAGAGGGCGCTTTCAATAAATATTTGGGTTTATTGTTTTGTTCACACATAACTTTTGAAAACTAAAAATTCGAAGACATGTGACATCTACCAACCCGCACTGGGCCCGCGTGGTGGATTATAGCCCATTCCCTCTCATAGAGAAGAGGCCTGCGTCCCAGCAGTGGGAACAATATAGGCTGATGATAATGATGATGAACTTTTGAAAAAACAAGATGGGCACCGCTCTATATAATATCTTTGTGCAGCTACATCAATCAGTTGGATATCATCAGAACTCAAAAGTTAACATTAAATCTACAATCTACAAAGTTAACATTTTCAACACATTAACATGATGGACTAACTTATTTTTAAAATATTTCTAAATGTTTACATGGTTATTTTCCGAACATTCGCATGCATTTCTTTGCTTATCTGTACGCAAACAAGGCAAAAACCACGTACGTCGTATGTAATAGCACAAAAATACAAGTGTACGTCTGCCTACACACACATGTTTAAGTACACCATGATATAGGGGCCGAGCCTAGGGCCATAACCAATTAACCATGGCACGAATCCAGACTCCAGGCCGCTAGTAAAAAAATCCTTACGGACAAGCTTTGCATTACTTGGGAATCGAACCAAGGGCCTTATGCGCAGCACGCGTAGCATGACCGCCATAGAAACGGGCTGTGGCTGTGTCGACGGAAGAGTCGACAAGCTGACACATTTTCATTGTCTATCTGTTCTTATGTCGATACTTCCGTTGATAAAACGCGTTTCTACAGTGGTCATGCTACGCGTGCAGGAGGTACACTTGTGGCTAGACCAACGAGGTAGTTAATTTCATTACGACAGTATAAGTTAACAGAGGATTGACCACCCAACGCATTGCTAAATAGAATGCATAGTAAATTCCTTTAGGAAAAAAACCAATAACATGGTGACACTTAAAAATAAAGAAAGTACAAGTATATTCACCTTAGATGATGTCATGGTCGCGAACTAAGTAAAACGTATGACTGCCAAAATATTTTTCCTTTGTGGTTTATATACGCGACAGTAACAGATATTTCTGTTCACATGCTAATTTTCTTATCCAAATGTAGTTGTTTATCAATAATTTATGTTTTTCTAGAAAATGGTCCTGCACAAACTTACTTTTCGAGTGCACAACAATAACTTGAAATGAATAGTCACATGCCCTACTGACGACGATAATCGTAAAAATAGTAAAGCACACGAGTTGTTTGTTAGGACATTGCACTAAAAACTGGGGAGCAAATCTGCGATAAACGGATGCTGCATCTTTTCTTGTTAAATGTCTCCTCACATATTAAATCGAAAATGTATAGCCATGTTTTCAATCTTGCAATAGCATTTGACACATTCTTAACTGGTCTACTCCTTAAGAAACTTGAAGGTATAGGTTGTTCAGGAATCCGCCTTGAGTGGTTTAAGAACTACCTGATTCACAAAAAACGAAATACTGAAGTTTGTTCTTTCTCAAGTGACTATCTTCTTATCGATTTTGGTGACCCACAGGGCAGTGTACTTGGTCCCACGTTTTTCAATCGTTACATAAATGACGTATTAAAACTCACTGTCAACAGTGCTAATACCATCACGGGCGCAAATGATACAACCGTAAAATTGGCGACGTAGCTGACGGTGCTGGGACAGGTGCCCTATAGTTTTCTGTTCCAGATGGCACCGCTTGTCAAGAAAATAAACATCTATATGTCAAATTTGGTACATTTCTTCTAGTTCGGTGGTTTCCCACCTGCACTGGTAAGTTGGTTAAAGAGTGTCTCTCAACTTTGTTTTCAGACAATAGTGTTATTAGTACGAAATTAAATGAAATGGTATTATAATTATTTGTAAAAAGATTATTTAAAACACTTATAATACAAGTTTTTCTATCCAACTACTCTGATAAGAAACAGCCGAAACAAAATCAGGGATAAGGCCAGAGTCATTTTTAAAGTCCAGGCAATGTCTTGGGCAGGTCTTGTGATACATGCAGGCTGTCATCTGAGATAGTACTTTTGAAGAAACAATCACAGACATTAAGTGGACCTGTCCAGTCAGTGCAAGCATGTCTTATGTGGTGTAGCTGAATTCTGAACTGATGGAGCTCAACGATCAGACTATACTATACCAAAGAAAAGACATTTGGGTAGGCTGCATAAAATGTTCAATCTATGACTGCAGTATTGAAAGAGCTGTTCGTTGTTAGGAGTAAGAAGCTAAGGCTCTATCCGATGCAAGGAATCTTATTTGGCATTCATCTCTAGGTGATAATAATTATTCCAATACTGATATCGATACTGACAGCCGCCGTCATCCCACTGCTGGGTAAAGGTCTCTTTCCCATCCCCATGACTTCTAGTTGCTTCGATCCAGAGACAATGTGGACCATTTGCCGCTGGTCTTGTCCAGCTTGTCCCACCGTCTTCTACGAGGTCTTCCGCGACGTCTTTTGTATTCCAATAAGAAACAAAATAAAAAATTGGGTAAAAATACAACATTAATATTTTATTTCCGTAAGTAAGATAAGAATTACATTTATGAACGCTAAACATGACAAAACATATCAAAAATATATAAGCATAAAATAATAAGTGAATATCAATTTTCGTCTCATTCATTTCGTACAATTCCGTTTAGGTTAAAGCAACCAGAGAGTTTACATTGACTAAATAAACAATTTGGAAATGTGGTAGGTGCTCATTGAAAGACAAACGACATACTTTTCTTCTTTGGTTAAAAAGGTAACGTACTCAAACGCCACAACCAAAAAAGAATATTTTGCATAACAGACTGCCTAAATAATAAAAAAACTTATTTGTCAAATTATGAAGAAACTAGCTGACCCGTGCAACTTCGTCTGCGTCACATAAGAGAGAGAGAGAGGGATAAAAAAAATCCCAGTTAATGCAACATTTTTTACTAATGCTCCACTAATATTGGTCAATTAGAACTAGTAGTTCCTGTGATTAGCAGGTTAAACAAACAAACTCTTTAGCTTCATAATATTATTAAGTATAGGTGACAAAGGGCAATGTAAACAATCCGATTCTAAGATTATCATTTCAATATAGTAGCTCTGATTAGCCGAAACCCATTCCAGTGCGTCCCATTCCCATACCGCCTCGGTTCATACCGCCGCCACCGCGCATTCCTCGATTCATTCCTCCACCGGACATTCCTCGATTCATTCCTCCACCGGACATTCCTCGATTAATCCCGCCCATTCCCATTCCTCCACGTTGTGCGAAGGCCCCAGCGAATAAGGCCAGCAGGACTACGAAGATTAATAATATCTGAAAAGAATACATCTTCATTTTAAAATCTTCGCGAAAACGATCACCGACGAAAACGTTTTTAAGATCTTCGGCGAAAACGTTCGCCGAGTCGATGACTCCCAGGGTTGGAGTTCTACTACTTGGATAGCGTTTGTAGTGGCTGTACACTGGCCCCTCTAAGTGGAGTTGCACACAGGGAAGGAAAGCAGACGGCCATTTAAAAAAAATCTTGTTAAGGGTAGCGAATGGGATTAAAGGAACTAAGAGGGTTTTATTGATGATTTTAATGATCATAATAGGGTATCGGACTGGGTAAAGAAAACGACATTCTATTTAGTCCGTCAGACAGGTAATACAAAAATATTAGACACTTATTTTTTGATTTATCAAAATATCAAAAAATTACTTAGTTAGAACTCATTAAAGTTGGAGAGTGGGGGCTTACTACGTCACAAGTGGGTATAAAACTTACCTACATGTGACGTCATGCGCCATGTCCAATACTTTTCAATAAACTACCCGACGGACAAAGAAAAAAAATATGATTATCCCCTATTCTATAACTATATATGTGTTACAGTCGCAAATCATACGTTGATCAACATACACCATTTTTTTTTTTCCCGGATGGGAAATCATCAAATGACTTCTCCCGCTCTGGGCGGAGCGGGAGGGAGTGTCAGACTTGACTGACTAAAACCCACCCATGTTCCTTCTTAGCCCTTTGTGTTCCAGGGCCGCGGTATCTCTTTCGAACAACCCGCAGCCATCAACATACACCCTGACACATACAACATCACAAAATTTTAATTTCGCGGGTGTCAAGACTATTTTCCCCCTTTGACGCGCGAGTAATTGTTGGTAAAAGTCATTTAACACAGCATGAGGCACATGCTTTTACAATATCCTTTACCTATTTACATATTATAATATATTCGGAAAATCGACATAGGTACTATAGGTAGGTATGTGCATTTCTTGAGAGCAGTTACGTAATAGAACGAAAACCGTGCTTGGCATATTAGTACATCCACATATCTCCAGTAATGTTTAAATCTCCTTTGTTATGTGGCGAGCCTAATGCCCTCCACTGGGAATAAATCCTAACTCAGGGGTGCTACTGAGAAATGCCTAACAAAAAATAACCTAGAAATCGAACCGAGGACCAAATGCTAAGGAGTAACGCTTGCGGAAACTACAGTCACGGACTTTAATTGATGAGCCAGTTTGAAACTTTTTAATTTTGCAGCTTTATACATTCACGAAATTAAACGATTAAACCCGAACTCAAACCGCATGCTCGTAAACAAGATGACATATTACTAATAATCGGAAATAGTCTTATCAATAGAGGTTGAAGAATGACTAATAAGTTGTCAATGAAAAATCCATAATATGTTACATACACGTTTATCCAATCTATTTCTGACCAACTTCCTTTGAATTAGAGCTCACTAAATACTCTTTATTTCTGAAAACCTTGGCGTGGTTTTCAGACAGTTGAAATGTCAATTTCAGAGAAGATTTTTTTGAATTTTGGTGAATCGAATAATGAACGTAATCTTGGACGCCACGCGTTCGGATAAAATCGTGGGTTCGAGTTTTTCCGATGTCAAAATTACCAATCATAATTTCTCAGTACGCTAGGCGTTACTATGGCTACGCTAAAACAAATTGTAGCTAGGTAACGGTTGCTAGACTTGCAATTGGTTGACTTTGGGTAGTCACTCTGAATACAGAGTACATAATAATGTACGAATATAACCGACTAAACCCGATTTGCATTACACGGCTAAAATATGAACAGTGGCAAGTGGCTCATCAATTTAACCGTGACTGTACACCAACGAGGCACTCTATTACATTGGGACATAGGACATGAAAACTTGAAATCGTCGGGAAAGACGCAAAAATGACAAGAAAACCCTCCTGCCAAATGTTTTGGAGTAAAGAAACAGTAAAATTCCTAATGGAAAAAACCCAATAAGACTTAATAATACATAGATAATTAATTAAATTTAATGAGCACGAGTATATTACCTTGGGTGATGCCATGGTTGTGAACTCGGTACAACGAGAGACTGCGAAGATATCTTTTCCTTGTGATTTATATATCCGCGATACTAATCAGATGCAATCAAGAGTTTTTCTGTAGGGTAGAGACGGTATCGGTGAGTAATAAAAAAACACGACAAGCAGGACACGATTACCCATCGTTACCTTGTAGAACCATAACAGATTTAGACTCCAGGGCAGAGTTATCTATGAATCCTCCACCTTAACAGGTTTTCCTTGCTTCGGCCTGAGTCCGAAATCTATTTATATACTTCCAAGTCAGCCATGGCATAGCCACGAGTGGTTGCAGATTTTCAGCAAGTAAAAAAACTTTTTTTTTTTTTATTTCACACAAAATTACATGGGCACGTCTTGGGTTGTCTATTTCCTATGGAGAAGAACCGGCAGGTATTTCCATGGTTACTCCTTTAAAAGTGTTTAATCATGTTACAGTTTAAAGACACAAATAGGTTGGGTAACAAAACACCTCACCTGAGTTTTTCATTAGAAAAAGCCCCAACCCACACTTCAAAAAACTGTTGTGGCTTTTAAGCCTTTGCAGCACATACACACATCAACACGGTCTAGGGATATTTTAAAAAAAGCGAATTACTATCTAATGTGTTAATTATTTATATGACATGTATGTATTTAAAAGATACGTTATTTAATATTCTACCATTTTTTAATAATGGTTAAGGTACTTCGATTAAAATTTCAGGATTTTATGGAAAAAAATTGAAGCATAGACGGAAACCGTAACAGAATTAACTTTTAATTTATGAGTAAAAACTGAAAAAAATAGAAAAATCATTTGATTTGTGTTTATAAACTTGAAGTTAGTAGTCTGAGAAAGCGCCCATGATGATGATAACACATCGGCAACGATTCGGCATGCTCAGAACAAGGTTGTCAATGTCTTGCTGCGGAATATTGTCCCATGTCCTTCTGAGGTGCGCAAAAAGTTGATCTTCTGTTGCCAGATTTTCAGGAACTTCCTTCAGAGCTCTTCTTTGCAGCATATCCCACGCATGCTCAATAGGATTTAGATCTGGCGATTGAGCAGGCCAGTCTAAGGCCCTAACATTGTGTGTATGTAACCAAGCTGCTACCGTTCTCGCCGTGTGTGCCCGGGCATTGTCGTGCATGAGCAGGAAATCTTGCCCCATTTGTGTTCTGTGGGGCAAGATTACGGGCCCCAGCACCTGTTGGACGTATCGTTCTGCCGTCATATTGCCCCGCACCCAAACGAGATCCGTCC
Organism: Cerastis leucographa; assembly: GCA_963082945.1. Classification (NCBI taxonomy): domain Eukaryota; kingdom Metazoa; phylum Arthropoda; class Insecta; order Lepidoptera; family Noctuidae; genus Cerastis; species Cerastis leucographa. The sequence goes on along the minus strand of OY720353.1, from coordinate 5,686,986 downwards.
GTCCTCCAAGACGAATTCATGCCCAAACCATAATTGTTCCTCCTTGGTATGGGTGAACTTCCTGAGGGTTCTGAAGACGGCTCCATCGTCCAGGAACTCGCCAAACACGCGTCCTTCGTGAATCTGGATGGAAGCCGAACCTGGATTCATCCGTGAACAGCACATTGGACCATTGCTCACGGCCCCAGTCCACGTGGTTCCGAACCCATTCTAATCGTCGTCCACGATTGCCTCTCCGTAAAGGTGGGACCCGGAGTGGTCTACGAGAGCGTGGATTGCTTTCATGCAGTCGCCTTCTTACAGTTTGGTCACTCACAAGCACTTGGTGTTCCACTCGCAGCCTTTGGACCAATTGAGTCGCCGTTGCATTTGGTTGAGCTCGCGCAGTAATTTGCAAAAATCGGTCTTGTCTGGGGGTAGTGATGCGACTTGGCCCCCGGTGCCTCTCCGCTACTTCATCTGTGGCACGATAGCGTGTCCACAATCTTGAAATTACATTTTGGTGGGTCCCTATGGCCTCAGCAACATTACGGTGAACAGACCCAGCTTCCAGCATTCCCACAGCTCGTAACATCTCCGCCCTCGTCAAATGTTGGTGTTGCATGGCTACAATACACCAATTTTAACTTTATCTCTCGTTTAAAAATGAAAAGAAAACTGTAACTAAACGTAATTCGTATTGTTTTCTAAATTTCGCACAAATGAAAATTCCCTCTCCTACACATCAAGACATTTTTATGCCACCGAAACAAAAAAAAATGAATTTGGTATTAGTCTGAGATTCTATAAATTACAAACAAATCGGTGTATAAAAGATTCCAATGCGGCCAGTACTTTTCGAGTTATTTAATTGAGTATGAAATATCCCTAGACCGTGTTGATGTGTGTATTATGACATTTTCCACTTCCCTCCATATCAACAGGAGACAAAACAAAACAAGGCCACTAAGAACATCTCGAATTGGGCCTGAGTAAGTTAGCGAACTAGTACGTGGCTAATAGCGCAATTACACTTGGTCGTTTGCCCGAATTCAATTAATTTGAGATTCGGACGGCCTCATTCAAATAGTTCGTAGTTTAATAAATGTATCGGGTGCTCGAATTCGAGTAAAGTCTGTCGAGCCCCCGAAAACAGGCTTAATTGCGCCATCTGTCACCAAAAGCTTCTGTCAAATAGGCCAAATGCTAGTCATTTGCATCTTCCTAACACAATACCATGACAAGTTCCAGGTTCCAGCCCTTCAAATAAGAAGTGAGCCAATGTTGCCGCCTTCACCCTACTGCCTACATAATGCTAATTATCTTATTAAATGTAGGTATGTGGTTCTCCACAATTTGTTTTTTTTATTTCTAGCAAATGCACCTACAGTTGCGTCCTGAATTGTACAAGCACATCGATACCTATTAATACTAGACAGACTCCGTCCGAAGATGGTTAACGAAACTACAACGATGGACAGCAAACACGAGCTGGAGATTACACAAGTGGAAACCGGGTTCTCATCGGCAGTCCAGGGTGCGCCGTGCCGGGTTTTTGGGATCATCCAGCACTTCCTACACCTTCCAGGATTATACGAAGCCAACGATTGAGCTGTGCAGGTGACTACATACTGGTCGGATATTAACCCACCAAAGTTTCATCATAATCGGAGCAGCAGTTTAGGAACGCATATAGGTCAAACATACAAACATAAATTTTCTTTATAAGTACATATTTGTCTATTCTGGCGTTAACCAACCGACAAATCGCAATGTCTTCCGTCCGATATGCGAAGGCCTAAATTATTGTTGTGTGTGATAGGCTCTTCATTGACACCACACTCAATGTTAATTATCTTGTTATCCACGGTGGATACACTATAATTATCATCGACAGCATACTTCGTTCGATCAACGTACGGTAGGTTTATTCCGCTTTAATTGATCACGACAGATTCAAGGGCCGCCCCTGGAGTAGTTATCGGTTGAAATCATTATGTTTTCTCCAACAATATAATAAGACGGCAATACAAAATCGCCCGACAAAATGTGACCCTATTAACTAGAATTAATTAAGAGGGCAAGCAGCAGGGTAGGCTCCGAAATACAAAGTTTATCTTTGGTTTTTTGCAACTTGCAGGACAGTAACTATTAGGTTGTATGTTAAACGCACCATGATTTGAAACTGTTTCACAAAATATGTAGTTACAGAATTATTATAATCTCTCAAATCATCAATACCACCTTCGAAGTTAGAATCCGACCTGCAAATTGTAAAAAAACGTAAGTAAGTTTCGCGGGAATGCATACCATCAGCACTTAGCATACCAGGAGGAAAAAACGTAATGGTTCTTTTGCCGGGCCACCCATAGTCGGAACAAACGCCTCCATCTTGTCTTTTCAATACAATGTCCACAGCCAATTTTACAAAATATTTTCCAATAGCGCTCATCGCCTAACAATCATTCAAGCGCCAAAAGAATGACTCACTCTACTTGGACTATGAACAATAAAGGCCAAAACGTTATTGTTCTATGGAAAATCTATTTTCCTGTATCTAAACAGATTATACATTGGTTACGCTCTTTTCGTGTCACGCATCACCGCACACAAACACGAAAAGTGACCATAAATGTGATGAGCTGTTTAGCATCATTTATTTAGAGAATTTATTCCGAAAGGAATAAAACTTACATTCATACTACAATGCCATACAGAAATCTCGATATTTTGTGAAGACGTGAAAGCCGTGCGAAGCAGAAGTCACTATAGACGGATGCGTTTCTGCCACAGAAATGCGAGGTAGCTAGGAGATACGCGAGGAAAAATTCAATGCAGTACTTCACTATCCCAGCCTCGCTCAGCACAACTTCGGTGAAAGAGAGGAATAGTGGAGCTGGGTAGGCGAGAAACGGATGCAACTGATGTGTGCTAGTGTTGGGAACAAGAGCTGAAGAATACGCATCCTCTCACCACTCCAGCAACAACACACCATTTCACAGCTTCGCTACGCATTCTCGCACCGCGCAATGTTCTCGCACAGCTTTGTTGGAAACCATCACACTGTTCATCTTCGATCTTAGCATCACCTAGCGGTGTTTACACAACAAAAAGACCAAAGAAACGGCGGATGAACTAGTGGTTGAAGGATAAGGCGGCCACACGGTGCGCCACAGCTCCGGCGCCTGAGCGGTGTCGTAACGGTTTCCAACATATATAAATACTTGGTATGCCACACGGCGCGTCCGGCGCCGCTCCGGTGCCGCACCGCAGGCGCACCGGGCAACGGCGCGAGGCAGACGAGGCGGGGAGGGATGCAAGCAGTGCGGTACCGTAGCGGCACCGCTCAGTTGTTTGTACGGCGTAGGGAAAAGTGCACGCTCTTTAGTTTCAACGTTAAGCCAACCCTGTTGCGGTGCCGCAGCGGCGCCGTAAGAACATTGCGACGCCTTACTGCTCGTGTGGCCGCCAGTGCGGTGCGGAGTAATGGCGTGCGGTGCGGCGTCGCACCGTGTGGCCTAGGCCTAATATGGCAAGATAGGAGGTGTCTGATGAGGTGACAAGTAATAGAGAAGTATGGAAGAAGAAGGTATGTTGCGCCGACCCCAAAGAGAAGGGTAGGAGAATGTTGATGATATATGAAAGACTCTTTTGCCCGCGGCTTCCATCGCGTTATGTTAGAAATTGTACGGCCAAGAGCCCAATCATAAAACAGATTTCACGGATTGTATTATGGGCGAGAATCCCAATCATAAAACAAATTTCAAGGATTGTATAATGGCCAAGAGCCCAATCATAAAACAGATTTCACAGATTGTATAATGGCCAAGAGCCTAATCATAAATCAGATTTCACGGATGGTATTTAATAATGGCCAAGAGCCCAATCATAAAACAGATTTCACAACTATATAAGATCACGAAGTTGACTAAGTCATCATCATCTGCCTAGCCTTTTCCCAACTTTATTGGGGTCGGCTTTATTGGTACCTACCGGTATTGGGTTGACGAAGTTAACAGAATTAAACCCAAATTCAGTATAAACTCGTATAATAAATTTAAGAACGATAACATCACTCGTAGCGTTAAGTATAATAACATTGAACAACATTGGCATAAACATGCGCCCGCGCATCGGACGCTTCTTCTGTATCAACGGCGCGTGCTACATGCCGTCGATTTCACGCGCTGGATCTTTTTGAGAAGGATCTGAAAAGAATAGAAAGGCTTCGTTAGTCTGGGTAGTTAGTCTCCAGAGTGTCTTCAGATGTCCCTATTTTGAGAGGACCAGTCTAGAAATGTGTCCAATAGCCGCGAGCAGAACAGATTTGTAGTGGTAATGGACGCGAGTTACTCTGTTGGTTAGCCATACACGTTAAAGTGTAACAGACAGGTTTACCTGCACAGTTGACCTGTACACCTGCATAGGCAACACACACGCTCCGGTTCACCTAATCCGGAGCATGTATGTTGCAAAACTGTGCAGGTTTTCTCACTTGCTAGCTCAAGCTTGAAGGCCAGACCATAAACGCACGCGCGTGCCCTCCACGCCAAGCCAAACATTCATCGCAAACACTTACAAATAAAAAAAGGAATATCAAAAGTATTATTAACTTATTTCTTGATAAGAAATTTAAGATATATAGATCACATTTTAAAGATATATAAATAGTCACGCACAAAAGTATTGATTTAAATTGCTTATTTCGTGTTATAGTGCACCACATTTTTCTGTCACATATTTGTGTCGTTGGCGTACAGGGAACGCGCTTGCTTGTCACGTATATGTGACAATGGCGTTAAAAAGTTTTAAGGTGTTCCCTCACTTGGAGCAGTCGTCTGTAATGTAACGTTACAGAGTCGAACATTACATCAGTACAAATTCGAGCATTACATTGGTAAGGAACCGAGCATAACAGTGCGCAACTTGATGATACAATGTGTTAAAGGTAAATGAATTATGAATTACGAATAATTATTGTTTGCACGTGGCTAAATAATAACAGCCGCACGGGTCGATTCTTAAGGTTAAGCCGTGCTTGCCGAGGTTGGTCCATGGATGGGTGAACATCATTACATACCGAGTTTCCTCCGTGCCTCGGAAAGCACGAGCCGTTGGTCTCGGCTGTCATTTGTAGATCTTTGACTGTCGTTACGAATAGTCAGAAGCCAAAAGTCTGACACTGACATCCAGTCTTACCAAGGGGTATCGTATTACCCAGTTACTGGGTTGTGGAGGTCAGATAGGCAGTCGTTTCATGTAAAATACTGGTACTCAGCTGTATCCGGTTTGACTGGAAGCCGACCCCAAGATAGTTTGGGAAAAGGCTAGGCAGATGATGAATAATGAATGTTAGATTATAAGCGAATGCTCGTCAGTGAAGGTCGTTGTACTCTAATGATTTGCTCAAAATCGAATCTGACATGTTACATTAGAGGCGAGCGATCTTGGTGAGGGCACCTTAAGGTTAAGGTGCTCTTTCTTTCTCTTCAGAGGAACCCAGCAAAACTTGAAGTGCACCTAAACTCGTGAACCCTGGTTTTTCTAGACCTTAAGAGGGGACTCTAGTCCCGAAGAATTTGAAGAATAGGTATTTGAAGAAACTATTGCCGTCTCGCTTCGCCCGATCAAGCCCCCGTAAAGTGCGAAAGGGACAACTGCAGCTCAGGCCGATTTTACCTAGAAAAATCATGACCAAAAGACTTTGTATCCCGCCGTTTTCTTCTTCAAAACGAAACTAATCTAGATAATTCTTTCATCAAAATTTAGAGGAAAAGTATATCTATGCTTCTATTATTTTCTTTTTTGTTCAAAACTTATCTAATTTGTCAGATAGTCGTCTGAACATGGCGGTAAAAACGGTTTTTTTTTTCGGGTTTTTGGATTGTCATAATTCTTTTAGTGATTATGTTTTGAAAAAAAAAGGAAATGATAGGAGCATGGAAGGATGATAGGAGTATGTAATGTATAAGGCCTAGATTTTTTGGAAAAAATCATTGCTCTAGACGCATTATCCACCAAGAAAACAGCGAAATACGTTTGTATGGAGAAAGGCCCACTAGGGATCCCTCTTAAGCTTCAGTTGGAAACTATTATAGGTAAAAGCTGTTAGCGACAAGTGTGATAGCAGCATGCAAGCGAAGTTATAAAAGATCAGACGGCAGGCATTTTATGACGTGACATACTTTTATTTTGATGATGGGTGATGGTATGCGTCAGTAACGCTTAGTTTTCTGCCTTTTCTGAAAATAGAGATGGGAAGAAGATTAAATCTTCCCGTTCTATGGGCAAAAATATGTTTGTGAATTTTGCAAAGCTTTTCAGTCGCTTAATCCAATTTATTTACTATAAGAAATTATCAAGAATTTGAGAAAACATTTTGAGTTGAGATCTATTGACCAAAGTTTGGCTAAACACCAGCCAAATGCATAGCATGTCAATGGAAAAGGAACCTTATTCGTATATAATTTTAACTCCCTTTCCTTTGAAACGCTTGATCAGTCGCTCCCAAGAATAACTATGCCCATTCAATTAATACGAAATTATACGAATACGGTTTTCGTATGAAACACTGCTGTAATTAACCTGGGTAAAGTCTAAAATCGCTTTATAGATGTCAGCCTGACTGTCAGCAGACAAGCGATCACCTGTATTAAAGTGCCAGGGTTAGCACGCGAAATTCAATTTTTCTTACGTTATTGCAATAGGGGTGATTACAATTTTTTTTTCTTTGTCTGTAGGGTAGATTATTGAAAAGTATTGGACACGTATTTTTTCTTTTTTCACGTGGTTATAAAATTACGGAGATATATTGGGTTGAAATGGCGCATGACGTCACATGTAGGTAATTTTTATAACTACTTGTGATGTAGTGAGCCCCCACTCTCCAATTTTAATGAGTTTTAACTAAGTAATTTTTTGATATTTTGATAAAACAAAAATACGTGTCTAACATTTTTGTATTACCCGTCTGACGGACGAAATAGAATTTCATTTTCTTTACCCAGTCTTCATCCCTATTACCATTTTAGTTTCAGGCTGTATGTTGTTCATGTAATCCCATTTAATGACTTTTTCATGAAATAGTCCTCTATCCTCGCATGAGAGATGTAGTTTATAGTACTATGATATAGTTCTAGGAATAAAAAACACTATGTACAAAAAACACCTACCATATTATCATGATCAATCTTCCTCTGCTGGTTCTTACGGCACACTGCAGCAGAAGGAACAGGTCTACGGGGTGCTTCCTGTTCTCTTGGCGGTATGGAGCTCTTCCTCACATTTCGGGCGCTCAAGATCTTCGACAGCAGTATATGGTTGTGCCTCTCAATCTCCCGAAGACGTTCGTTCGTGAAAGACATGTTGACTCGCCTTGATGTAGTTCCGGATATCGACCTGGAATTCGGAGATGGTAGATGTAGCATTTTAGGGTTCCGTACCCAAAGGGTCAAACGGGAACCTATTACTGAGACTTCGCTGTCCGTCTGTCACCAGGCTGTATCTCATGAACCGTGATAGTTAGCCAGTTGAAATTTCTACAGATCTTGTATTTCTGTTGATGCTATAACAACAAATACTAAAAACAGAATAAAATAAATATTGAATGGGGCTCCCATACAAAAAAGTGATTTTTTGCTCGTTTTTATAAATACGGAACCCTTCGTGCGTGAGTCCGACTCGCACTTGGCCGGTTTTTTGTGTGGTCGTGGTAGTGTATGACCGCCAAGTGAAGAGACCGTTTACACTTTGTAGACCTGGTACTAGTCTGTCCTACATATTGGTACCTACACAAGTATTTGTTCAGCCGAATGTTCGATACGTGGACCACACTTCGGCCGAATAGCGAAATTCGGTTAAAACAGCCGAATTACGGTATCACCGAATGTGAAACGATATTCAATCATCTCTAATTATGATTATATTATTTGGTGGTAACGGAACCCTTTGTGTGCGAGTCAGACTCGTATTTGGTAGGGGTTTTTAAGTCACTTTGTGGTTGAAAACACGAGCGTGTGTCATCCAAAATAGTTTAATCTTGTTCCCGTTTTCACAAGTAGTGATCAAAATTTACCAAAACATAAGCAAATTTTGATGAGATCACGGCACCTTAAATAGTGGTAACAAGGCTTAAAACAAGTTGTGAAATACAATAACTAAGTAGGAACCAACCTACTCTGAAAACAAAGTTGCCTGTTGCATTTACAATAACACTGAAGATCTGCCCCCGTATTCACAAACGCTCGGATTCGATTTTAATTCGGAAAGTCGTATGTCTACGAGTATCTCGCTCGTTTTCGTACTGCCAAAACAAGATAGACATACGACTTATCGAATCGAAATCGAGTCCGAGCGCTTGTGAGTAGAGGGTCTGGTCTTAGATACCAATCCAGAAATAATAACCCTAGACGTGTAATGATTGCCACGCAATTGAGTGTCAATCTTGACAGAAAACAACTCACCCAAAACTGGTAGACCTCCCCGACATGGAGCCAGGCGGTTTACTTGTGATAGAAGACCGACTGTTAATCAATTTAACGGAACACCTGGCAGTGGGCTCTCGACTAGTATCAATCGACTTCGGTAAAGACTTAATAGAATCAATAGACTCTTCCTCATCCTCACTATTTTTGTTTTCGTCCTCACTTTTATCGTCCTCAAATTCGTCGGAATACCCGTCCTCCTCATTGTAAACCTCAGAAACTTCATTTTCAGACTCAGAGCCTTCGTAGACGCAGCCTTCAACGCAAATGTTTGGTCTTTTCACTCCATCGACTATACAGCCCATTTCAGACAGGTCCTTGGAGAGCTCATCAACCTCGTTGTTATTCTCTTCCTTGTAGCGTTTCGATTTCATCTGTTTACAGTCCCCGGAGGAAAATTCGGTGTCGATAAAGTTCAGATTTACGTTTTTCTCTCGGCGTGACATTGTGGAAGCGTGCAAGTACTGAGGGCTGCTAAAAAAGAAATTAGCTTACCTACAGGTGCTTGTTATGCAGCGAGTTTATAAGGTTAAAATAGTGTGCCTCAATGTCTAGTGGAACTAATTACTGAATCAACCTTGACTGGGTCTAGACCAGACGTAAATATTTACAATTTTTCACGGCAATGGTTTGCGTTTGTGGACGTAAGAAGACCATGAGATATAAACGGTTGCGCTGTGTATGTAGTCTGCAAAGTTAATTTATAATTGTCACGTGTTGCTCCCGTATGCCACCTTGCAATGCCAATTTATGACGGCAGTGCCAGTTATAATATAAACCAATAATATAAACCAGGGAGTAGGTCAAAAAAAGATTATTTGTAAGCCAAATACATAATACAAAACCATAGTAACCTTTTTCTGTAAAAAAACTTGTTAGTCGATGACGTTTATGCTAAAAATGCATGTGAAGAAAGTAACATACCACACGTGGAAAGTCAGTTACAGTATCCTTTCTACCAAAAGATAGCTATAGCGCCTACCAATAAACCTAAAGCAAATTGTTTATATCTACTAGATTGCTCTATTTAAAAAAAAACAATGTAATCAACGAATCTCTGATTATTACTTCTAAAAATACTTCCAATGAAGTACTAGTGTGAAATAAATTATTATTGTAAATTAAAATGAAGCTGAAAACAACAACAAAAGACTTTATGTCAAAAAGTATTGTTTTTAGAATCTTACAAATGTCGTTTCAAAGACCATAAACTGCCAGTATCTCGCCCTCTTTTCTTTCACTAGAAACTCTTCCTTGTACTAAGCCTCTATTCGAGAAATAAAATAATTAAACAAAACTTACAGAAAATCGATTACGTCCTTAGCAACAATTAAACAAATGTCGCGCGGTTCGGCTGAGTTTGCGTTCCGTTTCCATGGAACTACTCCGGTATACGCAGCTTTTGTACGATAAAATATGCCTGCTGCTGCTGTAATAGTTTATATCGAAACACAATAAAACGATTTCTTTATATTTAATTAGCTTATATTATTATTTAGTAAAAATATGTGTATTAAGTAACTGTTGGAATGGATATTAATAATCGCGACAGGAGTAGGACAATTTTCTCTGTCGAGTCGAGAATATCTCCCATTTTTCAATCGATGTTGACATTTTGCGTGAATCATTCACTCAGTGGTCTCGAACCTACCGATTTTTCGGTATTTCTACTGATATGGGCTCTGTCCTACAGAAATACCGAAATGCAACGTTTTTCCACAATTTCGATTTTACACCAAATATTGCTCAGACTATTTCCAGGAAATTGATAGACATTTCCTGACGATGATTATCTATTTTGGGATGAAATAAGTTTACCAAAGTGTGGCGATAACACTCAAATGTTTCCTTGTTGTCTACTTTCATCTTTAATATTTTATCACAGCTTCATTTATCCTGCCAAAGTTGAACGCATAATAATCTTATGAAAACAAAACAGTGAAACAGGCTGTCTACTAATCTAATCAATGAGCGTTATTTTAAAGGCGTTTTGCATGTCAGATATTGACTAATATCTGACATGCAAAACGCCTTTAAAATAACGCTCATTGATAAGATTTGGAAATCACCTAATTCAAAGACGACCGTGGTGATGGCCAATGAACATTGGTATGATCTTAAAGATCGTAAAAATAATTATATTTTAGTGTGTTTGATGTAAATTAGAATAAGTTTATTTGTTGACAAATAAACGAATTTGATTTGATAGGTACTGAATTTTTTGTCATAAACCGATTTTTGGTACAAATATACCGATTATAGTGGGCACGGCCCACGGGCAGCTCTACCGATTTCACACTATGACTGCTATGACGTTCGAGACCACTGCATTCACTCAGTGAATGATTCACTTACTCGTTCTTGTTCAGTTCACATAAAAAGTACTTTTGGATGTGGGAATTCGTTTGTGCGATAATGATTTTTTGATAAATTCTGTGTTATTTAGTTAGATTGTAGCAAATTTATCATTTAAAATGGTGACTATTATAAAGAATCAGTTACTAAAACACCTATCGAGGTAAGTACGCCCTTTAATTTTGTAGAATATGTCTCTAGTTCTATAGATTTAATGCTGTGATATTAATTTAATTAATTTTCAGTGATTAGAGCTTACAGGTCTTTGGTTTAACATGTACGCAATTTACATATGCCTTCGATGTATGAAACAAACGTAATAAACTTGGCACACATGTCATGCTTTGTTTGATTTATCTAAGTATTGTTATCGTACATAGCTATGTTTTCAACAATGTTTTGTGCAAGCCGTAAAATTCAAAAGAACAGACTTATCAGCAAAATTTCTTGCTCTATTTGTATCTGAAAATGGTACATAAAACAATAAAATATAGCCATTCACCTTAAAATATTCCTTGGTGTCTAAAAATTAATATTTCTTTGGCAATTATAAATTAATTGTATTCACAAGTCGTAAAAGCGCGACAAAAGGACGTGTAAAGTTATCAGTCGGTATAATTTGTTAGTCTTGAGCTACACATGTTGATGTTGTATTGGTTTCAAGGGGAATGCAAGACCTTGAAAATTTCATGAAACATCTTGTTTACATTATTCTTCATTGTACTGTTTGTTAATGTTTCTTTTATTGAATGCATTTTTTCCTTATACATACTTGTGTTGGAAAAGCCAACTTTATTAAGTTCTCTTGATGTACTATTACACAATATGTAGCTATAATCCATAAAAAATTTTTTTCAAAAAGGCTTTAGTCATTGGGGGCAACATCATCATCCCCAATTCATTTGGGGTCAGCGCAGAATGTTCTGTTCTTCATCATGTTTTTTGTCAGGCATTATATTTTTTAATATAAAGTATTTTTCTATTTTGTTTTAATAATATTAAATAAAAATAAAATACTATAATAATAATTATGATTGCTATTAGTATCATCCGCGTCACTTTATCTTTAGATCTCTGTCTAATCAATAGATGTTAAAATTTGAGGGTATCATCTTATTTATTACAAAGATTTGTATTTTACAATTTGATGTGATATGGATGTCATATGGATGTGATGATTATCACATACTGACAGCTTCCAAAGTTACAAAAATACTGATATGAAACTGCATTTACTGATAACTGTGACTTAAAGTCAGTCATCTAGATGTCTGGCCAAAAATATAAAACAAAAATAAACATGGTGCATCGTGAATTATGATCCACTCCCGGAGAAAATGTCTGTGGCCCAGCAGTGAGAATGTTTTAGCCCTAATATACTATTTATTGTATTGAAAGGGAATAGTTATTTTTTATTAAAAAAATGTTCTAGTTTTTTTAATTAGAAAATAAATTAATGAGGAAAAAGACCAATGTCAAAGAATTTTGGGACTGACACAAAGTAGAGAAAAGCTGATGTTAATCTTGTTCAAGGTGTACTATCTTAAGCCCACGGCTTCACCCACGTCTCATTCCATACTTGTCCCGAAGGCTCCTACTACTGGGATAAAAAGTATCCTATGTGCTATTGCTAACTATTATCTATCGCTGATCCGAATTTCATCCAGATCCATTTAGTAGTTTTTGCATGAAAGAGTATCATACATCCATACATTTTCGCAAACTTTCGCATTTTAAAAAGGATGTACAAATACAAAACTTGCCTCTTGACTAGACACTCAAGAGGATACTTAAGTGTCTAGTTAAGTCAGCTATGAAGTAAACAGGTATCATGTTTTGTAGAATAGGTACCGTTTCTCATTATTCTGTTTTCATTATAAACTGTATGAATAATAAAACTTGGGAGAGGAAGTATATAAGTTGAATTATTCATTAATAAAGTTTGCTATGTACTTCAAAGAAATGTTTTATTCAGGAAATTCATGTTTAAATAACTTATTAAAAAAAAAGGATTTGCTTGTTGGCAGACTTTTAATTTACTTGATATTTTCCATCTAAAATAGGATTTAAAAAATCTTTAAATAAACATTGCTAATACCCATAATTGATTTGCGTATATTGGTCCTTTGCTTCTTATTATCTTATTCTTCAAAAATTTAATAAATTAATTTTTGTATATTCCTTGCCAAAACATGCAGTAAAATTTGAATGAATAAAACAATACATAATCCATACTTTAATATTATAAATGCGAAAGTCACTCTGTTTGTTTGTATGTTTGTTTGTTACCTTTTCACGACTAAACGGCTGATCGGATCTGAATGAAATTTGGCAAGAAGATAGATTTCCACCTGGGGAAGGACATAGGCTATATATCATCACGCTACGACCAATAGGAGCGGAGCAGCAATGAAAAATGTTGCGAAAACGGGGAAAATGTGACACAGACGAAGTTGCGCGGGACAGCTAGTATTAAATAAAGCAAGTAATTGTAATGTAGATGGGTTTTATTTTTTTCAAAAGATCAATTAACGGTGACTTCTCACACTCCCTTGGTTGGGTTTGGAGGCCTTTGAGTCAAAGAGACCTAAACCTAAGCAGTGGGAAAAACCGGCTAGATGAAGGTGGCACTGAGCATTTTTGAGTTTCTGTGAGATGATGGACTAAAGATTTTTTTTTCCTAAGCTGACACTTTTTACACATTTATTGGTATATAAATATATACCAATAAATGTGTAAAAATTCCCTGTTTTGAAAGAAAGAAAGAAAGAAAATAAGTTTATTTGGCACATGCCACAAGTACACACAACATTAAACAAAAATTAACCAGAAATTCATAAATTTAAACAAAAGTAAAAAGGGGACATTATTGTGTATCTAACTAATAACAATAAAAAAAAACAACAATAAAAAAGAGGAATAATTATTGTGTGCCTCACGGCAGCGCCAAATAGGGCCAGTTCAGCAAAATGCCGGGCAGCTAGGCTGCCTGACGCTGGTTTTCTGTTTACTAGCTGCTAGCTGTTTAGTAACTAGCTGTCGCTAGTTTACAGTAAAAAGGATAGTAAACTAGAGTACTCAACAATACAATCACGTAAGAATCCTATACTATTAAATGAACAATCTTTGTATACAAATCACGTTCTCGAAAATGGCTCTACCGATTTCGATGAAAATGGCAATATGGGGGTTTACGAGAGCGAAAAATCGATCTATCTAATTCTCATTATTATCTAGGGTCTGAATTAGTTTTCTCTATTTTTACCGAAGCGAAGCTCGGTCGTCCAGGTACTAATAATAAAAGAAGCAAAATATACCAATAAATGAGTAAAAAGTGTCAGCTTAGGAAAAAATAATCTTTAGTCCATCATCTCACAGAAACTTAAAAATGCTCAATGTCACCTTCATCTAGCCGGTTTTTACTCACTGCTTAGATCTCTTTGACTCAAAGGCCTCCAAACCCAACCGAGGGAGTGTGAGAAGTCACGTTTAACTGATCTTTTGAAAAAAAAAAACCATCTACATTACATTAACTCGCTTTATATACATCCAACTAATATTATACATGCGGAAGTTTGTGAGGATTGATGGATGTTTGTTACTCTTTCACGCAAAAACTACTCAATGGATTTGGATGAAATTTGGCACACCGGTAGTTTATAACCTGGATTAACACATAGGATACTTTTTATCCCGATAATATGTTCCCGTGGGATAATTATCGAAACCCACGCGGGCGACGCCGCGGGCATAAGCTAGTATAACATATTATTACATTTACTTTCTCAAGCAAATGAGACTATTGCAGTCCACTGCTCTATTTGATATTTAAAACTTCTCTCTTCTACCAGGTTCACAAAGAATCTGTCACCAGAACAGATCTCCCTCTCAGCGCTGCGAGGCTCCGGTGAGCTGCAGGACTTGACCTTGGATGAGGAGCTTCTGACTGATCTCCTAGAACTGCCCGGATGGGTTAGGCTCACGTCTGCTAAGTGCAACAGAGCTTCATTCAGGATACAATGGACAAAGCTGAAGACTGTGCCCATTGTTTTGGTAAGTGTCAAAGATATTGTTTTCCATTCATAAGGCTACTACGCTCCGCTTAGAGGTTTTTTGTGTCGGGGGTCCTATTTATATCTGCAAAGTTTAAAGTAACCTAACACGAATTGGATGGTGGGGACTTAGTTCGGTCACTTCGCTCGCTCACAAGACCCAGCCATCCCTTTCGAACCTAACCAGTCTGAGTCGGGGTGCCGCAAGTACCGAGCTCGCTTCGCTCGCTCTTGCATCCTGAGTTCACCTTGCCGCAATGCCTTTTTTACGATGTTGAGGAGTGTAAGTGTTTATCTGACAACACGAAACGACTCATCCCCGCATGAATCGAATAGCGCTCTCTCATTAGTGGTAGCGGCCAGTGGCAGTTGCTATTTTCATGTTAAAAGAATACTATGTATATTTTGAATTTGCAGGTATAATTAGTAAGTAAAAAAAACAAAACAAAGTTATCTCAGTTACAGAGGTTAATGCATATTATAAAATTCACTCGCTGTCTCAGGTATAAAGAGACTCCGCTCCTATTGGTCGTAGCGTGATGTTATACAGCCAATCCAAAGCCTTCCTCGATAAATGGGCTATCCAAAACTAAAAGAATTCTTCAATTCGAACCAGTAGCCTCGAGATAAGTGTGCTAAAAAAAAACCCACTCGTTTAATAATATTAGTATAGATTATCTTCAGCGAGTGGCTTACACGTTTTAATGATAACTAGTCACTTCTACAATGTAGTGGCTCCTTAATAAATTTTCTATAGTAATGTTTTTTCAAAACATACGTATTGAAGTGATTCAGTCTCATATTTCCTATGACTCTATGAAACCAATTTAGATTGTCTTTGGCACTGAGAAATGATCATCATCTGCCTAGCTTTTTCTCAACTATGTTGGGTTCGGCTTCCAGTCTACCCGGACGCAGCTGAATACCAGTATTTTACTTGGAGCGACTGCTTATCTGACCTCAACAACCCAATTAGTGCTGGATACTGCGATACCTTTGATAAGATTGGTTGTCAGAGTTTTGGGCCACTGACTACCTGTACCGACTGTCAATGATCTACAAATGACAGCCGGGACCAATCGCTTTAAATGAGAAATGTTGATTCAGGAAAATTACCTATTTCGATTTCCATAAAATTACACTTTTAAGAAGCCTTCATAAATAAGTATTACTGTCTACTATATTATCAAAGTAAATTAATAAGAGCAAATTATTCAGACCAAGTTATACTTAATTCCAAGTTCATGAATAAAAATGTGTCAGAATTTCATTGCGCTGTAATGGAAACCTATATATAGATGTTACTTTAGCACTTAAGTACTTCATCTAAGTGTTGTTCCTTCTGTACCGAAACGTGGACGTGTTTTACACACCTATCTATAAACAAGTCTAAGTGAGTACCCGAATTAAAATAATTATCTATACTTACATTTAAATAAATAAAAGTATCTACTTGTAATTTCAAATGCCTATGAAAGTATAATAAGTATACGGTATTTATAACAAAAAAAAACATAAAGGGTATAACACCTCTTAACGAAGCCGAAAGGCACTGATTCTCCAACATTGCGACATTTTTTTTGTTCTGCACCATACCTGGGAACCTTCTAGTTACGGAGATATTAGGGGTCAAAGTTCCAACTCTTTGACAAGTATTTTTTTAAATACAAGTTTTTAATGTAAGATTTTTACTTTAAACACCTCCACGACCCCCGAACTATTCAATCAGTCCATCCGCACAATGTTTTGAGTGCGTTACATTGAGTTCTACCACAAAACATGATTTTACACCCCCCAAAAAAAAGTCGTTTCCCAGCAATAATTTTTGCGTAAAGTTACTTAGTTTCATGTACAGAATGCTTGGTTGACGGCTTCGTGATGAGGTGATTTACACGGTGTATAAATTGATTTCGTTTGAAAGGTGTTTTAATTGAGAGTGTTCTTAGCTTATGTTTCGAGAAGATCTGCTCAACCGTTTGAACATCATCACCTCTTTTGTAGTTGATGATGGGATATAAACAAGTTCCACAGGTCTGGTCGGTTCGAAATTTGTTCGTATTTTAGGGGTTTTTTATGTGAAATATGATGGTTAATGCACCATCTCTTCTTACCAATTTGTACGTCACGATATGCGGCTGAACATGTTAGAACTTTTCTGTATCCCATTATTATCTTGCATGCAATGTTTCATTTACACCATGTTTCAACAAATAAAATTGACTTACTTATTTACTCTGCTATCGGATGGGTCGGTGAACTTTTGCTCTATCGTATCATAACTTTGCTCTCTGCTTTTACCCATTAATGGAAAGTTGTTACTATAATTTCGTTTACCTATAGCTAAAAGCTAGCTGCTAGTTGAAGTATAGTGAATGTGTGTGCAGAAGTTAGCGAAGTGAACAGCTGAATCGATCCTGAAAACGCACTGCATCGAGGTGTGCGAACATCAATGTTTGGAGTTCATCAAACCATTTCTGGTATTCAGTTTTTTTTAATAACACCTGGAACAATTTTCGCTTACCCACTTGTTTTTTTGTTTGGGAATGGCATCTCGAAGTTCAACCAGGGCATAAAACTACCTACAAACTAAGCGACCACGCGCTAAGGGAACCCACTATGGGGTACGAGCCTGCGCTTAAGGCGTCGCTGGGGTGGACAGCAATGGGACAGGCTGGATTTGAATGATATAATTATTTAGGGACTTGATTTAAATTACTGGCACAACATCGCGGGCTTGCTTGAGCGAGGGTCGGGGAGGGCATGGACCGGGACGCACAGTGGAACGAATGTATGGGAGCGGTTGGACGTAGACATGTCCGAAAAATAAGAGTAAAATTATGACAAACTAATGATGCCATCTTATTCGATTACTTAATGCCTTCATAAATTGTGGTGATGAATTTCTTCATAACTCCCATATTTCGGGAGTAATTTGAGAAAATGTGAAATTTTACTATGAAAATGAGTGTATCGAGCTCTCTCCCTCCTGATTCCGGGCTTGTTTCAAGTAGCGGTCTCTAATATCATAATGCTATTACTAAGAGCTATATTTAATACTAAGACACATAGTGCGCCAAATGTGCACTTTCTGGGATAAAAGGAAATGAAAATTTAAAAAAAAAAAACGTTTTTTCCCCATTTGTATTTACTTTAAACCGCAGACAGACTTATTAAGAGGTCTATAAATATATTATATATATACAGAAATATATATTAACAAAAATATTCACAAGAACTGATGAGAGTATGACTTTTAAGTAAGTTGATAATAAATTACCTAGTTTCATTAAAAGTACAATAAATAATTAAGATGTAAGCTCTAATTTACTAAGTTACACATTTTAAAACAATAACATCATTTAATTATCTTCGTCATCATCATCATCATCAATTAATTCAAATTCAGAATCGATGTCCGCTAAATCATTTATGTTAACAAATTCGATATCACTTTTCTCAGAATCCGTAAGCTCATAAAATTCCTTAAAAGAAGATTTTTTTACAAACTTATTTCCTTTTGGACGGATACTTGTAACAAGTGGATCAGAAGACAGTAAAAGATTGTGCATAATATCTTCATTGCATGAGATACTGCTATGCTTTCGAGAATGCCCCTCTCTATATTTTCTAAAATCTTTATTTCTAGCCTCAGATGCCTCTTCGGATAGAAAACCAATGGGCACAATTGACATGTTCTGAACTATGTCTGGCCCATGCATTAAAATTTTATGAAGTGAAGAAGGCATATAATACCATGGGTATAACTCCACGTAAAGCTTAGCAGTATCAAAGCAGAACTCTCGGAATTTAGTTACGTTGATCTTCTCTCCTGATGAAATACACTGCAAGATCACACAGATTTTTCTTAAAAGCATAGCATCTATTCCGGTCAGTTCAGCAGATTTAGTGTAGTTTTCAAAAAATCTCCTTGCCGAGTTGCCATTGTTGGTGGATCCACTGCCTTGTTTCACAACATCGAGAAGTAAGCCCGTTTCTCTTCTTACAGCCTCTTGAACTCTTTTCTTCCTGTCATCAACTTGCCTTTTTGCTATATCACCCCTTACTTGCCATGATTTTATGTCTAATTTGTAGGAAATGTGTAATAAGCATTCCATTGAGCGAATCCAAGCGTGAAGGGTGCTTAAGCTATATTTATACATGTCCTCGTTTGCGTGTTTATCTTTGATTAACTCTAAATTATTCATTTCTTTAGGACAAGCCTTGCATATGTCACACACTGAAGCTGCTGTATTGGATATAATGGAATGAATTTTACCATCAATCATTGTCAACAGCAGTTGGTGTTTGACACTAATTCCATCAGTGATGGTGGATGGAGTTAAGGCTTCAATCTCTGCTTCGATTTCAGCCATCTCTCTCTGCACATTTTCTTTGGTTTCCTTTATAAACTTAAACAATATTGGCCGGCAAAATGAAGTGGAAGATGGTCGCTCGTTTTCCCAAATTGTTACACCTTTTGAGACGAGCCGCAGTGGTACAAGACTAATCATAAAATTACTAGCAAGATCGATTTGCTCATCTTCACTCGTCCTTTGATGATAAATGCTTTGGCTAGATGATCCGTCAAAACCCCATTTGCTGGTCAATACGAGCTGTTGATTGGGATCAACAGGGGTTTCTAACGACCTAATAAGTCTTCTTGAGGTTAAATCCATCAAGGCTTGTAATTTGATTTTTGCAGAGCTCTCTGTAACTGTGAGATCTTCTTTGGCCGGATAGCACTTAATTTTTTCTTTAACCAACATGTAGTAACTCGGGTATTGAAGAGCTCCTTCTTGAGTGTTGAAATCCCGAAGAGTGTTATAGCGCCATTTCGATAAGTTCATCGATACATAAAGAGCCAATGCCTTCAAAGGGGATATTTCCCGTACCTGAATTGATTTACCTTCAATGAAGGCTTTGATTTTTGAGGCCTCTTCTGGATTCTCCGTCAAGTATTTCATAACATAAGCTGTATCGCTTTGTCCTGCCTTTTGAAGCGCCCTTTCGGCCGAAAACATAATTTCAGCGCTGCTACTGCTGCATGAAAGACTATCTTCAGTGCGTCTTCTTTTTTGCCGGTTACTAAGGTCCTCAAAAGATTTACGAGGACTAGGATGTGTACAAGTTGAAGCATTAGATTTAGCAGGAGAAATTATGGGCTCGATGACGTCACTTATATTTTCTGTAGAAGGTTCCATATTTTCATTCTGTAATTCCGGCCATTGAATTGCAGCCTGTAGCCAAATCTCATGTTTCTTCCGAAACTTATCTGTGCTTCTTCCAGACTGTGTCCATTTTGCATAAATGCGGTAGCAAAATCGACGACACCAGTCTTTTAAACTTGTTTCAGCACTTTCACATAACTGAACACAACTGTTATCTTTTAAAACACTGAACAAATAGTTAAAGTCGCGTAAATCTTTATGTGCGCGTGCGCATAAAGCAACGTGAATATCAAGATTTGTATTAAAATTTGGAAAATACATTGCGAGATTAGCTTGGATACAACGAGGTGTAAATCAACACTGATTTTAAAGTTACTAATAGTGACCTATTTATATAAAATCCAGGTATCCCAGGTATCCTTTGTTAAATATTGCAAGGTAATTAGTTATTGTGATAATTAGTAAATGATGCATGCTAAATTAGTGTATTAAGAGCCATTTAGTAATTAAATAATAGCAATGTTCTTATCAGTAATCATTAGTGCATCAGTTTTATATGTAAACCTTAAGTCCCTAATTATATATCCTAATTAGCTTATATCTTCTCTAATTGGCTGCTCAGAAATGTTATTGTAATAAGGTAAACCTTTAGAAAAACGGTTTTAATCAACAAAATAAACAAAAAATAAAAAAATTGTGTTATAAAATAAACATCACTCTTTATCCCAGAAAGTGCACATTTGGCGCACTATGTGTCTTAGTATTAAATATAGCTCTTAGTATTAGCATTATGATATTAGAGACCGCTACTTGAAACAAGCCCGGAATCAGGAGGGAGAGAGCTCGATACACTCATTTTCATAGTAAAATTTCACATTTTCTCAAATTACTCCCGAAATATGGGAGTTATGAAGAAATTCATCACCACAAGTTATGAAGGCATTAAGTAATCGAATAAGATGGCATCATTAGTTTGGCATAATTTTACTCTTTTTTTTCGGACATGTCTACGTCCAACCGCTCCCATACATTCGTTCCACTGTGGGACGTCGCGACGGACCTCGACGGCGAGGTCGGAAAGACGGCGGTTTGCGTCTGATTTTTTTAATTAATTTAATTTATTAAGATTTTACCCACTTATGAAACGGGTCTTCCTTTTACAGTCCAGCACTGCAAGCTACAACGATCTGTCAAATTTCTTTAAAAGTTTTTCAACCTTATGTTTAAAGAATACGGTTCAAGGTTGATTGGGAAAATTTGAAAGTTTCGGGTAGCCTGACCTGCTGGCGTCTGTACTAATAGTTCTTTATTCTACTTCTGTCACTATAATATGCTCTATTGAATGTCCTTAAAGAATTATCCAATTCAAAACATAACAAAACAATCCAGAATTCAAATTCGCTCTTGATAATTCGTTACACAAACAGAGATTTCGATTAAAATCGTTAATATTAAACGTACAACCTACATAATACATATATTCCTGTATCAAAATGTTGTTACCCTGTACCTTTGTTGGAAAAGGGTAACATTACGTTGCCCGAAGGCTTATGAGATCGTTATCCGTATTTACTTTTGTATCAAACGTGTGTTTCCGGGCGTTTTTAAATCGATTATTTATATATAAGTCGTGAGAAAATAAAGAAAAAATAATGATCGTGTACGAGTGCACGGCGATACATCAAGCTATTAATTTCCTGTATATCATGGCCCCTCTTTGTTTAAATTTCCAATTCAATGAGAGATCAGCATAAACTGGTGTTGAATCGTTTCATTGGTCGCTGTGCATACTACCGCGCTCTCGGACGGTCGACCACTTTTGAACCTTATAACTCTGGGCATAGGGGTGAAAGTAACACTTGTAACGGGATATTTACCATGTATATTATTTGTTTTGATTTCCCGATATTTCGGCGCTGTTGCAAACGCCATGATCACGGACAATTACAAGTGTTATTGATAGTGTTAGTGACCATATCAATTTAAAAACTTATAGGGGTGAAAGCGTCGCGTCAGTGAGCGCGGTAGTACGTAGAAACCACAAGTGACGAATGTGTATGACTAGATGTATGAACGTGCACGAGGTAAAAAGAGTATATACACGGTGTAAATCACCTCATCACGGAGCCGTCAACCAAGCATTCTGTACATGAAACTAAGTAACTTTACGCAAAAAATATTGCTGGGAAACGACTTTTTTTTGGGGGGTGTAAAATCATGTTTTGTGGTAGAACTCAATGTAACACACTCAAAACATTGTGCTGATGGATGGATTGAATAGTACGGGGGTCGTGGAGGTGTTTAAAGTAAAAATCTTACATTAAAAACTTGTATTTAAAAAAATACTTGCCAAAAAAGTGGAACTTTGACCCCTAATATCTCCGTAACTAGAAGGTTCCCAGGTTTGGTGTAGAACAAAAAAATGATCGCAATGACAGGGAGAACCAGTGCCTTTCGGCTTCGTTAAGAGGTGTTTTACACCCTTTATAGAAGGATCATAGTAGGTGGCGCTCTTCAATTTCTGTGTACCCCGTAATGGGAATCCGTGAGAATTGTTGGGGTTAATGTTCGTCAGAGTAGACCAAACAGCAAACAGACAATAAACTTTTGAGTAACCTCTGTATTACAGTCCAATACTATTTTGGCAAATCCATCGTCGTTACATTTGATAGAATGCCACCTTTTTTAAGTAATCAGAAAAAGAGCATTACTTTCTTAGTATTCTTGATACTTTGGGATCTATAGAATGCCCACTGGTGAGTATAGGCCATCCTTGCTTGTGCCAAGCTCCACGTCGACCTCATCCAGGCTATACCAGCGATGGCAACAATGTCGTCTGCCCATCTCGCCGCTGGATGACCAAAACTTGTCTTTCCAGTCCTTGGTCGCCACTCGTTCACACAGGTTTACTCTACCCCCCATCACAACGCCTTGCTAGGTGTCCTGCCCACCCAAATGTATTTGAGTTCCATAACGCGATTTCTAACTCTATCCGTGCTCAGGTAATCTCTTTACACCTTTGTAAGGGACACCGACGCGAAAACGCTTACCACGTCATTCTGAACCCCACATATTGAATTTTTGAAACAGCTGTTTTTTAGGGTTCCGTACCCAAAGGGTCAAACGGAACCCTAATAGGTACTAAGACTTCCGGCTGTCAGTTTCCGACTGTCCGTCCGTCTGTCACCAGGCTGTATCTCATGAACTGTGATAGTTAGCCAGTTGAAATTTCTAGAGATTACGTATTTCGGTTGCCGCTATTACAACAAATACTAAAAAACAGAATAGAACAAATATTTTAAGGGGGTCTCCCATAGAAAACGAGTGATTTTTTGCTCGTTTTTATAAATAATGAACCCTACCTGCGCGAGTCCGACTCGCAATTGGCCGGTTTTTTTTTAATTGCCGGTGAAATAAATTATAATTATACTTATTTGTATGGTTTCAGAATGATACTTACTTACTGAGTACATGGTAAGCGTTTTCGCGTCGGGCTCTCTCTCACACCCCTTATATAGAACTGAAATGACGTTTGTTAGTCTCACTAAAACTCGAGAACGGCTGGACCGATTTGGCTAATTTTGGTATTAAAATATTCATAGAAGTCCAAGGAAGGTTTCAAGGTAGGGTAGGCTAGGTAGGTAGGTAGGTAGGTTAACCTACCGTACCTACCTACGTACTTGGTTAGGGTAGGAGGTACGTAGGAAAAAGTGCATTGTAACGCATGCTGGGTACAGCTAGTATTTGATAGTTACGGAATAAAATGTAGATTCGCTCGTTTAGTTCATTCTAAACCAACCTTAAAACAGAGTTTACTATCGATTTTATAATTGTATCCTGATGTTATTAAAATAATCATGTTATCAACAAAACTATTTTTGATAAGCATATTTATACTATGATATATTGGAACATATAGATTAAATTATACCTACTTCCTACTGGAAATTAAATGTACTACTAGTCTTAATATATATAAATTACGTGTCACGTTGTTTGTCCGAGATGGACTCCAAAACTACATGACCGATTTTAATCAAAGGAGATGTTTCATTTTTGTATGGGACTCCGGCCATGACCTGTACCTTTCAGGAAAGGTGGGAAACAATCCCCTGAATAGAATAAAGTAACATTTTTTAAATTGTAATAGATGGTTTTTATGCACATAATAAAAATTAAGAATGTTTGACGTTTATCGCGAGAGTTATGACAGCCCTGACAGGTTGTAGAGATGACGTTTACATAACCTAGTAATTGTTATTAAGATAATAATTGTTTATCAGAACTGATTTTTTCGATGCTTTCGTATTTGTTTTGTTCTCTGTTTTCATAAAACGTTAGACAATACGAGACGAACGAGATTGACTGACTGACACTGATGGGTTTTGTCACTTGTCAGAACAAAATGTCATTTTGAATTTTTCGTTCAGAAGTACACTCCAAAAAAGTAGTACCTATTATTAGTTTCTAACGATGAAATCACCACATTTGCTTATAATTAGTTGAAAATTATGTATAAGAGACCAATAATAATAATTACTTGCAAAAACACATACTTTTCATAATTTAACGTCGATGTGATATTATGTTTTTGTGTGACATGATTTCAGAACGAAAGCAAACTGCAAACTGGAAGACGCCATGTTGAATAGAATGGGACAATAATTGAAAAACTATTATTTTTTGTGCACAGCAAATCAGGTTTAAATTCACGAAAGAATATTTTTCCTAAGTTCGTGGTATTTTTTCCTCTTTTTCAATAAATGTACATCTTATGGCCGAAAATGAAACATCTCCTTTGTACACCGTGTGCAGTTTGATCCAACTTAAAAGATAGGATAGCTTACATCTCAATTTATAGTCGCAATATTATTTTATTGCAAATTAAGTCACAATTATCTGTTAGCTCCAAACGATTCTAACAGATGACGGTATCTGTTGACTGGATTGAGTAAGTATTCAATAGATGGCGCTGTATAGGAGCGCAGCAGCAAATGAAAAATATTGCGAAAACGGAGAAAATGTGGCGTATAAATATGAGTTACTTCGTTCTTTCAGAATTCAGACAGATCGACGTCTATCAAGTCTAGAATCTAGTCTAACATAACATAAGTTAGCTTGAAATCCCCGAAGGGTTTGGCAGAGTTGTACCTAATAGTACAAACACATTTCGCGACTCGCGAGTTATGTTTAAGTCCCATTTATTAGAGGGCAACCCTATTGCAAGCAACCGTTCACAAAGCCAGACTCTGTGGTTGCTACTGAGAAATTACTGAGGGAAAAACCCAAGAACACAGCTCGGCCTGTGAATCGAACCCAGATCCTCACGCTCAGCGGTCGCGTTCGCAACCACTAGACCCACAAGACAGTCTGGGATGTAAAGAATTATGAATCTTCTTCAAAATTCTTTTAAAGTACTTTGTAAATTACAAATGGTGATGAGTACAAATTCAATTTAATTTTAGTGCAAAAAATAGCAAACGAAAGAAAGACGTGGCGAGATTGTCTGGTCCAAAGCGAATTTTGGGTGTACTATTAAGGTTGGATGTGTCGGGTCATTTAGTTCCCTTCAATATAGTTAAGTTGAATGATGGCTGATACATGCGTCATGTTCGTGAACGGACGCTGTCAGTTTTGACTGGTCATCTCTTAGCTGCCACGGTTTATTTGAATTACTTTATTTTTGAATTACTGATTTAATATTTTATTCTGGACCCTCTTAACTTGCCCGTATTTCTACATCATTCTCAAATATTTGTAATTCTTAACATGAATGATGTAACCAAGATTTTGTTATTTTTTTTGATTTAAAAGAGTGTCCATGGAGTTACTTGCCCATTCTTCTCCATAGAGATCTACGCTTGGAATAGGCAACTACAGTACTTTCACAAGTTATTATGCCTTGTGACTGGGACTGTAGCTTCGCGTTTTTATTTTTTTTGCTTTCAAAAGTACCTGTAATGGTCTAATTGAAATAAATGGTTTGAGTTTGTACACCTCTATCTAACTCTTCGGGGATTACAGGCGTGATGTTATATGTAATTACATCCCAGACTACATATAAATAAATATTTTAATTAATGACAGCGAGAACTATCGACCAATGAACGTCACCTCCCATGGTTATACTAATTAGATTATGCAAACCGCATTGACGTTTGACTAATCCATGATAATATGATTAACTGCACAGATAGTTGTATTATGGTAGTACATTGGCAGATTAAATGACATTATGAAACGTTATGCAAAGGATCCTTGAGAGCATTCTGTACATTAAACTAAGTAACTCATCGCAAAAAATATTCCTGGGGTAAAAAATCCCGTTTTACAGTAAAAATAAATGTAACGCACTCAAAACATTGTACTGATTGGTGCATTTATAGTACAAGAGTCACGGAGGTGTTTAAAGTAGAAATATAAAAAAAAAAACTTGTTTTTAAAGTTGGAAGTTTGACCTCCAATATGTCCTTAACAAGAAGGTTCCCCAGCTATGATCTAGAAGAAAAAAACAGAGGCAGTCATAGGTACTGCCGGCAGAAGTGAAAACTCAAAACAATGGAATTACTGTGTTCTCTTTTGAATTTTTAAACGCGTTGCTAGTCTAGGCTAGTCGTCCCGAGCATGTCGGTCACGCGAACCCAAGGTTCTTCCCCTACCAAAAATCGTTCAACGCGGCTAAAGAGGTTTCACTTAAAAAAACTTTGCAATGATGACGGGGAAAACAAGTACCTTTCGGCTTCGTTATTTAGACCCAT
This sequence comes from Cerastis leucographa, assembly GCA_963082945.1. Taxonomy (NCBI): domain Eukaryota; kingdom Metazoa; phylum Arthropoda; class Insecta; order Lepidoptera; family Noctuidae; genus Cerastis; species Cerastis leucographa. The sequence goes on along the minus strand of OY720353.1, from coordinate 5,660,191 downwards.
TATAAAGTATGGCACACTACCTATACTAAAGGGGAGGCATATGTATCCAAGCTGTGGAAGGGTTATTGACTGATTATACTAAAGGACCCTTTATTTGCTATTTGATAATTTGGCAATCTATGAGTAATTTATGCGATGCAATACTGATAATATATCGATCGATACAGCCATGTTTTGTTAATGTGTGTAACTGTTCTAGGCGACCGTCAGCAAAGTTGATGATTATGCAGAAAACATGCTGACCCCAACATGAGTTATGTTTGTCTACTTATCAAATGATCTATTAACAAAAAAATATTATGCCCTATTTATCGCTGCCACGTTAGCGATAAACTGAAATACTTGGTTTAACATCGTCTTAATTATTAGGTATGTGAGAAGAGAGAGAGACAGAGAGCAGCGGTGGCCCAGTGGTGGCACCCCGACTTACGAGCAGTAAGCCGTGGGTTCGAACCCAGAAAACATCATGAGGAAATCGGCATGTCCTAGAACTAAAAATTCGAAGATACATCTACCAACCCGCACTGGGCCCGCGTGGTGGATTACAGCCCACTCCCTCTCATAGAGAGGAGGCCTGTGTCCCCGCTGTGGAAACATTATAGGCTGATGATGTGAGAAGTACTAGATGTGAAGACTAAAGCTCGATCTACCATATTAACGTACGGCTACTTCACCTGTATTAATTAGTTAAGTTTGCAAAACTATTCCAGTGCAATATTAATGAGTTTCTAACGAAGTACTCAGCTGATTCCTAAGTAGATGGGTACTAACTTAGGTGACTAATCCGTTTTAATTGCGCATCGGTCTCGCCTTCGCCGTAATTCAGTTAACCTGGTTCACTTCAGTGAACATTTAACTGAGTGGGAAGACGCTGAGCTAATGCTATTTATGCTAGTTGAAAATTTAGGGGAAAATACTTAACTAGGAAGTTGGCATTCAGAATTGAACCAAGCATTCTGTATATAACTTTATCCTGAACATATTGCTGGGTAAAGAATCACGTTTTACGGACAAACTCAATGTAACGCACTCAAAATATTGTGCTAATGAATGCATTGAATGGTAAACGGCTCATGGAGGTATTTAAAGTAAAGTTATAAGTTTATAAAAAACCTTAAAAACGAAAACTTTGACCTCAAATATCTCTTTAACTAGAAGGTCCCCAGGTGTGGTCCAGAACGAAAAAAAATATCGCAAAAGGCCTTGTTCTTGTTAGTGAAGATGGACCAGAGATCCAGAGCAAATTGGAGACATGGTTACAGAAGCCGGAGAATGTTGGCCTGAAAATCAGCAGAACTAAAACCAAATACATGTTCAGCGATTTCGGCGGTCTCTGCAGTCCCGGAGTCATAGCGCTAGATGGCACGTTTCTTCCTGTCTGCTCCGACTTACGGTATCTAGGTTCACTGATCACTCGTACAAAGCGATGGCAAAATACATCGTAGTGTTAAGCCCAGAATAAACATTGGATGGATGAAATGGCGGCAGGTCACGGGAACTATCTGCGACTCCCGCATTCCCCTTATACTTAAGGGGAAGATTTATAAAACAATGGTTAGACCTGCTGTCTTTTATGGATCAGAATGTTGGGCCACAAAAGGGATGAATGAAAGGCATCTGCATGTGGCTGAGATGAGAATGCTAAGGGGGATATGTGGTGTTATATGTACGCGAATGGATAGAATAAGGAATGAGTACATTAGAGGAAGTCTGAAAGTGGCGCCGGTGACTGAAAAGATGTGTGGTAACCGGTTGTCGTGTTATGGGCATGTGATGCGGAGGAATGAGGAAAATGTCATGAGGAAAGTTTTGAGTATGAATGTGGATGGGTATAAGAGTACAAGGAAAACCAAAGAAACGATGGATGGATTGTGTGAAGGATGATATGGCAAGAAAGGAGGTATCTTATGAGATGACAAGTAATAGAGAAGTATGGAAGAAGAAGACATGCTGAGCCGACCCCAAATAAATTGCGATAAAGAGAATGATGATGATGATTGGGAGAACAGATGCCTTTCGGCTTCATTAACGGTCTATTTACACCCTTTATACTAGTATTCAATGACATAAGCACATCCTCTGGTCTGCGGTCAGCCCGATGCATTACAAAGTTCATCAGTATATTACATTCATTGTCTTCCTTATTCAGTATAGTTATGTATGATCTTCCGACGATATAATCTCTTAACTTATTAGCAGTACCTACGTGTCAATGCCAACGCGCGATAATAAAACAATGCTGCCTAAACATAACTATGTGCTAACTAAGAGTGCGAACGCTATGTTGCAAGATAATATTGATAATGCACTGTGCTACGTAGTTAAGTTATTTGCACATTTGGTATGTACTGTGTGGTTCTGTATAATATTAGTTTTGTGTTAGATTTTGCTGATAAATAAGAGGAGCTCGTGGCTAAATAATAACAGCCGCCCGGGTTGATCTTTAAGGTTAAGCCGTGCTTGCCGAGGTTGGTCCGTTGATGGTTGACCATAATTACATACCGAGTTTCCTCCGTGCCTCGGAAAGCACGTTAAGCCGTTGGTCCCGGCTGTCATTTGTAGATCTTTGACAGTCGTTACGAGTAGTCAGAAGCCAAAAAGTCTGACATCCAGTCTTACCAAGGGGTATCGTATTACCCAGTTACTGGGTTGTGGAGGTCAGATAGGCAGTCGCTTCATGTAAAATACTGGTACTCAGCTGCATCCGGTTAGACTGGAAGCCGACCCCAAGATAGTTTGGAAAAAGGCTAGGGAGATGATGTTGTAGATTAAAATCTATGGAGACCTAGCTTGGTTAGGCAGTATCTCGGCTGATGTGAAGCGAAGATGCAGCCTAGGATGGAGCACGCTTGCATAGAAGAAACCGATTCACTCGAACTTTGAATAGATCCAGATTTTAAGGGTTGGGATCAGAGAAGTCTGCATTGAATTCCACGGGCTGGCGGTTCGCACAATAAATGGGCAAGCAATGGAAACCAAACGTGGAATTTCAACCATATAACGATGACGCTTCGCCGTATCTCTGCTCGTTCGAAAATGTCGTCTGTTTTGTTTTTACTACATGCACAATCGAAGTGGTTTATACACCGTGTAAATCACCTCATCACGAAGCCGTCAACCAAGCATTCTGTACATGAAACTAAGTAACTTTACGCAAAAATTATTGCTGGGAAACGACTTTTTTTGGGGGGTGTAAAATCATGTGTTGTGGTAGAACTCAATGTAACGCACTCAAAACATTGTGCTGATGGACGGATTGAATATATAAGGTTAACACACAATAAAACTGCGGCAAGCACTCTTTCACCACTTTATTCACTTCTCAACACTGCCTAGCACACTTTACTACACTTCCTTCCTCTACGACGAGTAAACTGAGAATGACCCCTTCCACCGAGCGTTGTGCCTTTTTATAACAAAAATGTTGTCAGTATAGTAAATTTGCGACGGTCTCTTTAAACTTTTAACCGTTACTATTTTTCTGTACGTTATTTTAATATTCAAACCAATAATTATATTAAATTACTATTAAAATTAACCGGAACCTTACACTCGACCATCCTGATAACGTGTATGTCCCCATACACGTCTCTGTTGTAAAACCTTACACCTTACACTCGGTAGGAAGAGTCATCATGAATAACGATACATCAAGGATCACAACTATTTATCTCTATCTTACAACTAAGTTTACACTTGTTCGAACCCTACAGGCGACCCATCACGAGTAAAAGAACAAGCAAGAAAATCTCGGCGGGCTCTTTTTTTTCGCGAACATTACGTGATCCAATACTAATTACATGATACCTTAAAATACTTATAATCTAATAAACAAAATACTTCAGGGATGAATCATAAATCATAAACTATTAATTAGTTAGATGTTGTAAACAGTGATTCTAAAAGAACTATTCATGAATATTTTTCGGATGAGTAAATTGTATGTATATTCAAATACTTGAATAACGATAACAAATAATGTTATTTTAGGTGCAAGCAATCTGGACTGCAATAATCTCCATTGTAATTCATAACATACGTAAAATTTAATTATCAATTACAAATTAAAATACCAGGCCAAGTATCAACATTATGAAATCTTGCGCCCATTTTCCTCTTAACACACGACAACATCTCGTTATCGCATTAAGTAGAGACCAGTCACGAACCCACTCATGAGGTCTCGTGACCGACTCTCGTCTCTCATCTATAGAAAGCATGACATCAGTAGCAGACCAGTCACTAACCCACTAGCTGAGGTCTCGTGACTCACTCTCGTCATTCTCTCATCTACAAAAACCGTGTCATAAGTACCAGACCAGTCACTAACCCACTAACTTATGAGGTCTCGTGACTCACTCTCGTCTCTCTCATGTATAGAAACCATGGCATCAGTACCAAAACAAATCACTAACTCGCTTACGAAGTCGTGTGTCTGACCATTCTTTGATCCGACGACATGTTAGGTACAGCCAAGCCACGAACCCGCTTTCGAGGTCTCGTGCTTGACCTGGAACAAGGTAATGCACTTGAATCAATTAACTTTAATTTAAATAACAGAATCGATAAAACTAAAGTATTTCAATAGGTATATCAACTAAATCAATTCATCACAACTACTATCATCCATCATTTCTGTCTCATCACTCTCTAACTCAAGGGAAGTTATATGGATCCATGGTCGCATTCTATCGGCCGCTACTGTGGTTTTTCTTTTGTTTTTCATACCGTCAAAACCAGGTACGGGTGCTACTTTATAACGATCGTTCCCTAGTATTTTAATAACTTTAAATGGACCTTCATATACTGGCAAAAGCTTAGCGCTTTTACCATCATTTTGAAATGCCGTTTTTGTAATCTTGACCAAGTCCCCAAGAGTATACAAGTGAGCTGGTTTTCGACCCTTATCATACTGTTGTTTTTGCTTATGTTGTTCTTTGTCGATACGAGTCTTTACTTCTTTTCGCAACGTAGGGAGATCACAAGTCTCACGTGTTAGCTCTGTTATTTCATTTAGGACTGGGCTACTCTCACTATTCATTGCAGTGCCAAACATCACCTCGGCAGGAGTTCTACCAATTGTCTTCTGCAATGTATTATTTAGGCCCCATTGGATTTGTCCTAATTTGTTATCCCAATTCCTTTCGTTGTCTCTAAGGTTCAGCGCGGTTAACGAATCGAGGATGGTTCGATTATATCGCTCTACTTGCCCATTGGACCTGGGACTGGCAACAGAGTTTAATATATGCTTTATACCTCTACTTAAGCAAAACTTTCTGAATGCATGAGATGTGAAACAACTTCCTCGATCACTTACAAGCCTGTCAGGGCTCCTAAATGTGTCAAAGATTTCATCAAGAACTTTTATAACATTCTGAGCGTTGGTATTTCGGACAGGTTTAATAAACACATACTTCGTGAACGAATCCACAGCCACAAGAATATGAGTGTAACCTTTATTGGACTTCACAAAAGGCCCAAGGTGGTCGATATGCAACGTGTGAAAAGGTGTGGCTGCTTTTGCGATAGGGTGCAACAATCCTTCGCGAGTAGTAGTCTTTTTTGCATAATTACAGTCAATACAAGAATTGACATATTTTTTTACATAACGCGACATTTTAGAGAACCAATAGTACTTTTTTATACGTTCTAATGTTTTTTCAATACCCACATGACCAATGTTATCATGGTTCATTTTACATATCTGCCACCTCGCGCCCTTAGGAACCACCCACCTAATTTTGTTTTTATCCCCGTCAAGATATTTAAACAATTTGTTTTCTTTTATCAAGTAATTCTCCCTAATATATTCAAGGCCTTTTGAGTCTACGTTACTATTAACTATGTTACGAATTCTTTCTAGTTCTGTATCACCTAGCTGAAGAGTAAGAAGCCAGTCTTCATCACTGATCGACAAAATGGAGTGTTGTTCTAGATCTGTCATTTCTGTGTCAACTACCGGGTTCCTCGAAAGAGCATCTGCGTGAGCCATTTTTGTGCCCGCCCTGTATTCAACAGTACAGTCAAACTCTTGCAGAGTGAGCCACCATCGAGCTATTCGGGGTATAAGGTCTCGCTTTTGAAAAGTACAACGTAAAGCGCCGCAGTCAGTGACAATCTTAAATTCCCTACCTAGCAAAAATACCCTAAACTTTTTTAGAGCACTGACTACGGCTAATGTCTCGAGTTCGTAGGAATGAAAGTTTTTTTCCTCTGGACTCGTCTGACGACTATAGTACGCTACAGGTCGGAAAGGTTCAGCACTACCAAGTGGACGCTGCAGTAATATTCCACCAACACCGAGCCTGCTGGCATCGGCGTGGAGCTCAGTTTCTGCCATGTGGTTATATATCGTGAGTATTGGTCTAGTTATCAATCGCGACTTAAGAACTTGGAAGGCTTGTTCTTGTGCATCTTCCCATACCCATTTCGTATCCTTTTTCAAAAGTTTTGTCAGTGGAGAGGCCAGGTCGGCAAAATTTTGTATAAATTTACGAAAATAGCTTACGAGCCCTAAAAACTGTCGAACTGTATGAACATTTACGGGTCGCGGAAAATCTAACACGGATCGTATTTTAGCTTCACCAGGCCTTATTCCTGATGAGCTAATTTCATATCCTAAATAATCAATTTTGTTTTGCAAGAAACTACATTTTGAGAGGTTTAATTTTAATTTGGCTTGTTCGAGTAACTGCAGAACGTCTTCAAGCCTCGTTAGGGCCTCGTCTATGTCTTTGCCGTAGACTAGCACGTCATCTATATAAACGGTAGCTTTATCAAAGCGAGCAGATCCTAAAACACGGTTCATCATCCGTTGGAACACTGCAGGAGCGTTCGCCAGCCCAAACGGCATACGGTTGAATTCGTACTGTCCGTCTGGGGTGACGAACGCGGTCAAATGCTTATGTTGTTCTTGGATGGGCACCTGATAGTACCCTGACATTAAGTCTAAGGTGATGAACCATGCCTGCCCTGATAGTCGACACACTTCGTCATCAATTACTGGCATTGGATACCTCTCCTTTACTGTATTAGCGTTTAGCATCCTGTAGTCAATACACATACGTATTTTGCCATCCTTTTTACGAACTAGGATGATGGGACTCGCGTAGCTAGATATGGATTCTCTAATGATTCCCGCTTTTAACATGTCATCCACCATGGTGCGAACCTTCTCACGCTCATGGTGCGAGAGCCTATAAGGACGATATACTACAGGTCGGTCGTTTGATAACTCAATGCTCATCCGTGTTACATCAGTACAACCTAACTCCAGTAAATCGAACGCAAAGCAATGCTGATAACGTTTAAGTAGTTCTATGAGCCTTGTTCTATCTTGGTCAGGTACCAAATCCCCGATTTTTATTAGATTATTTATTTGATCGGAATTGTTACATTCTTGAATGTTGACTAGTTCTGCTGATGCATTAATCAATCTTTGTACAACGTCTATTTTCTCAGCACGCGAGAAGATATAATTTTCTTGAAGAAAACACGGGATTGAGCATGGGGTTATAGTAACATTAAAAATACCTTTTAAGACTTTATAAATACCACCAAGTACAACAAACTGGTCGTTTGGCTTTCCTATAATTTTTGTATGTAATAAAATATTGCCACTAAATACAGACTCTGTTGCTGCTTTTACGCTGGCAGTGCCATGAATTTTACTATGCCCTACTATTTTTACTTTTATTAACCGAGCCCCATGATCGTCAAAACAATTGGAAGGGACCTCGGCACCTACATCAAGGAAATGTAATTTGGATGCATCCTTATACACTATGACGTGTGGTTGTTCCGAAAACGTCTGACCAATTAGAACCGGCCTATCAAGCAAATAATCATCGACTACTTTGCAAAGAACTGTCGCTGAAAACCCATCGATTGATAAGGATAATTTAGCTGAACCTAACGATTGCACCAGGCCATTGCCGAAACCTTTCATAGTAGTAGGTACTTCGTCATATGGAACCCCTAATTTCTTGGCACTAGATTGTTTAATTAAAGTGACTTCACTCCCAAAGTCGATATACCCCTCCAAAGGTACCCCGTTTATTATTACTTCCTTAACATATTTTTCATTTGGGTCAGAGTTAGACAGTATACACATTGTTTTAGGTATGGTATTAGTTCTAGTTTGCTGACTTTCCACTTTCGATCTACAAATCTCAACTTTATGTCCTATCTTGTGACAATGGTCACATTTTAACAAAGGTTTTGGACACTTAATATAGGAATGCCCCTTTTCCTTGCAATTGTAGCAATAAAACCCAGTGTTCTGAATAGTTTGTCTAGTACCTGTCTTATTTTGTTCAATACTATTGGAACTCTCGTGTTTATTTTTAAGAGATAAGGGCTGTGGAAATTCTTTATTGCTTAGTAGAAATTGTAATAGTTGATCGGGCTCAGAACATTGCAAAGCCAACGCGCCAGATTTAACCGTTTTGTCACTGAGACCATGGATAACGCAATCGACAGCTCGTTTCCCCACAATGTCACATTGATTAATAAGGGAGAGTTTTTCGTAGAAGTAATTTTCAATTGGCTCATTATACTTGCTCTTACGTCTCAACATGTCCTCCAAGGACTGGCCATAATTTTGCTCACAAGGAAATGCCCTCAAAAGCTTTCCCTGCCACTCTTCCCATGTATAAAGAATTGTATTTAAACTTTGATACCAAACTTTAGCCAGTCCTTGTAGTTTTTGCATAGAAAAGTGTATAGTTGTTCGCTCGTCCCAACCGTATACTGAGGCACATTCATTGATTTTACGAAGCCAAATATCCATTCGTTGGTTTCTTAGAGATGGATCAAATTCTGGTAAAATATTTTTGTTATCAAGTTTGTTGGTATGTGCACTCGGTTCAGACGGTTGGAGCGTGGAACTAGACTTAAGAGACTCTATAATTTTAGCTACATCTTTAGAAGTAAACAAAGGGCTACATGACCTGGAGCGATGCCCAGGACGGACATCGCGATTCCGATGATTTTCTAGACGTCTTGATCCGCGGCTCTCGTAGCGACGCTCACGTGTCTCGTAGTCGTCGTGATGACCTCGATGCTCGCTGACATCACGACGTTCTGGTTGTGCAGGATGTCTGCCTTGCTCGCTGTTGACGTGATGATCACGCTGCCCACTGTTGAGGCGATGCCCACGCCGCTCACTGTTCACGCGATGCTTGCGCTGGCCGCTGTTGACGCGATGCCCGCGCTGCTCACTGTTGACGCGGCGCCCGCGGTGCTCATTGTTGTCGCGATGCCCGCGCTGCTCACTGTTGTTGAGGTGCCCGCGCTGTTCACTGTTGACGCGATGCCTGGGTTGCTCGCCGTCGACGCACCGCTCGCTATCACCACGATCCTCGCCACCAACCTGCTGCAGCTGCTTGCTGCGACGTGGTCGCATTGGATGTATGATTGGCGATCGGGAGCGGCTGCGACTTTGTTGCGGGGTTCGCAACCTTCGCTTTTCTTTATCGTCCATGTTGAACGTGAGAATACCACTTCTGAGATATAAGGTTAACACACAATAAAACTGCGGCAAGCACTCTTTCACCACTTTATTCACTTCTCAACACTGCCTAGCACACTTTACTACACTTCCTTCCTCTACGACGAGTAAACTGAGAATGACCCCTTCCACCGAGCGTTGTGCCTTTTTATAACTAAAATGTTGTCAGTATAGTAAATTTGCGACGGTCTCTTTAAACTTTTAACCGTTACTATTTTTCTGTACGTTATTTTAATATTCAAACCAATAATTATATTAAATTACTATTAAAATTAACCGGAACCTTACAAATAGTACGGGCGTCGTGGAGGTGTTTAAAAATCTTACATTAAAAACTTGTATTTAAAAAAATACTTGTCATAAAGTCGAAACTTTGACTCCTAATATCTCCGTAACTAGAAGGTTCCCAGGTATGGTGTAGAACAAAAAAATGATCGCAATGACAGGGAGAACCAGTGCCTTTCGGCTTCGTTAAGAGGTGTTTTACACCCTTTATGAACCACCGTTCAGCTTTTATCCTTGCTAGGAAACAATGCCCTTCTCAGTGCCTTCTGGTTCGCATTCTGACTTAGGGTCAGCTCACACCGAGACGCGACGCTGCGCGCACATTTTAAAGAGCGATTCAAAATTTAATTTTATTTTCTACACATTTCGTTCAATGTTTTTCAGCACTACTGCCTGCCCCACTCCACGCGTCTCACAACACAAAACCTTGCCTAGAAGACAAGGATATAAATTTTAAACGTCTCACAAAACAATTAGGTACACAAATGTTTACATTACAGTCCCCTTGTCAATGTCGTTCGAGCACTTAACTCGAAGAGTAATGTCTAGTGTTCTGTGAGAGAAAGTATGGAGTTAGTGTTCGTTTTTTTGTGCACTGTTCCGAGTTAGAGTTAGTTTTTTTTTTATAAACATTGCCCTACCTTAGGAATTTCTCCTGTATCGTGGTAGCGTTTACAAACATTTAAACTTACATACACAAACAGCCGAACAACTATGTGTATGTAGGCCTTAGAAATATTGGCTCCGTGCGGGGATCGAACCCGCGACACGCAGCGCTGCAGTCAATTTCTTAGCCACTGCGCTACCGTGCCGTCAAGTTTAATCCATTGAATGTTGTCAACTTGATGTTTTACCTTTGTTTTTCGTTTCCATGTCAATTATTGTAATTGGTGATAAACCGTTTACCATTAACTATTAATAAAACGTAGATGAAGAAAGAAAAAATAATAATCGAAGCACAAAACAAACCCTTTTCAATAGCCCATTAATACATTCTCCTCAAAACAAACATCACAATAACTTCTACTTCATAACCAAAAAAACTTCATTTATGTTTCACAGCCACTGAGCCCAAATAAACAATGATTGCTATGAATAATGCATTGGAGCCGCGTCGCTTGGCTGAACATGTAACCTTGATCTTACGACCAATGATTTCATGCTTTTGTTTGCTTATATCCTGCAGCTGTTACAAACTTCTTGTTAGTTAATGAAAATAGTGTTTTAAAGTCAGAGCCTCAAGACTTGACATTTTCTGTTGATAATTTGAGTTGTACCACAAAACAACCTTCATAACCCAATTTGAGTTGTACCACAAAACAACCTTCATAACCCAATTTGAGTTGTACCACAAAACAACCTTCATAACCCAATTTGAGTTGTACCACAAAACAACCTTCATAACCCAATTTGAGTTGTACCACAAAACAACCTTCATAACCCAATTTGAGTTGTACCACAAAACAATTTTCATAACCCAATTTTAACTGGGTTGTGGAGGTTAGATAGGCAGACACCATGTAAAATACTAACTTTCAGCTAGCTCCGGTTAGACTGAAAGCCGACCCCAACATAGTTGGGTAAAGGCTAGGCAAATGCGTAATATATGTTGGAAACAGTATTTTAATAAATAAGACTTGAATTGAAAATACAATAGACTTTAGCGTCTTTAGAAGCGTCCATCAATTCATGTAAGGTGCAGAGAACAATAAACGCAGGACACGATATTAAGTGCCCCATCGTTAATGGGGCAAAACCTTTATATAGGGTGACTGGTAATTAGTTACCAATACTTAAACACATGATTATACTCATGATAACATAAAACCATCCCAAAAAAAAAAAAATTCACTTTCATCCCAATAACACAACAGCCAAATGAAATTGGCGCGCGCGTGCGCCTGTGACCTATGAGCTGTTAGCCGCGTGTCGCCGTTCTGTCTCATTACTATAGTACCATGCCAAACTGGGTGGGCAGAGCACCCGCTCGTAAAGTTGTTTGTTATCATGAATACAATCACGTTCCATTTAACGTGCATACAAAATGACAAAAAAAAACAATAAACACACAACGCATAACAAACCATTACAACATTGTTATCTGGCGTATTGAAAAATATGGGTTTTCTTTACACTTCTGTATATACCTCTAGAGAAAACGACCGTCATGTTTTGTGCTTATATATCCAACAGCGGTCACATTCTTATTGTGAATTATTGTAGTTAAAGGTATCTTTGAAATGTCTTTTACTTAGGATACTTTAAGATATGTTTGCGGCTTTTATATTTCACCTTTATTCTTTGTTTTATTCTTTTGGCCAGAAGTTTATTTATTTAACACTCTAAGCACAGAGTGCATAGACGGATTTAATGTCACAGGCATTTTCTACCAGTAAACCTGTGGTAGATGTGGAGACCAGTGGCCAATGATAATTTGATAAATCACGGTTTACGCTAGCGCTTAAGAGCGTTTTTATACCCTACGGCATTTCATACAAACTTTCAAGTCGTTATTTTCCGAAATGACTGAACAGATTTTAATGAAACTTCCTACGCATAAGGAGTATACATAGGTCTAAAAAGTCACTTAAAAAACATTTTCGAAATGTCTTTTAAAAATGAAGATAATTGGAAATTTCTGTTTCTATAGATAACTAGCTGTACCCAGCATGCGTTGCAATGCACTTTTTACTACCCACCTACCCTATCCGACCTACCTACCCTATCCTACCTACCCTACCCGACGCTACCTACCTACCTACTCTACCCTACCCTACCTACCTACTCTACCCTACCCTACCCTACCCTTACTACCTACCTACCCTACCTACCTACCCTACCCTACCTACCTACACTACCCTACCTACCTACCCTACCCTACCTACCTACCCTACCCTACCCTACCTACCTACCCTACCTACCTACCCTACCCTACCTACCTACCCTACCCTACCTACCTACCTACCCTACCCTACCTACCTACCTACCCTACCTACCTACCTACCCTACCTACCTACCTACCCTACCTACCTACCCTACCCTACCTACCTACCCTACCCTACCTACCTACCCTACCCTACCTAACCTACCCTACCCTACCTACCTACCCTACCCTACCTACCTACCCTACCCTACCTACCTACCCTACCCTACCTACCTACCCTATCCTACCTACCTACCCTACCCTACCCTACCGTATCCTATGTCCTTCTCCTGGCTCTAAACTACCTCCCTGCCAATTTTCAGCTAAATCGGTTCAGCCGTTCTTGAGTTATAAGTGAAGTAACTAACACGACTTTCTTTTATATATATAGATTAAGAATCGGTCTAATTTAGCTGTAACATTATTTTTCGAAAATGTTTTTTGTAACTTTTTAGACCTATGTATACTGCTTATGCGTAGGAAGTTTCATTAAAATCTGTTCAGTCATTTCGGAAAATAACGACTTGAAAGTTTGTATGAAATGCCGTGAGGTAAACGCTCTTAATGCAACGCAGTCAAAGCATTGTGCTAATAGATGCATTGAATAGTGTGGGATCATGTATGGAGGTATTTAAACTAAAGTAATAATAACATTTAAAACTTGTATTTTATTTTTTTGTTAGAACTTCAACCATCAATATCTCCGTAACTTACACGTTTTTTGTTGTACATAAACAAAGTAAAAATGCAGATCCCTCTTTATTACATAGAGGCGGCGGATTATGCTTAAAATAATATAACTACATAAAGATTTACAACAACAATGCCCACAGTTCTGTTCACGGGGAGTCCGGATCAAGGAAAATAGTCTCGCAGAAATAAAAACGTATGTTTATGTACTACTTATTACCTAGTTAGTCACGGATTGGAAAAACCAATTTGTTACGTGAATGAATACTATAGGTACAGGGTGTAACAGAACAAGCGTGATACCTTTTAGGTGGTGATTCAGACTAAAAAAACAATTAAAACTAGATAACTTTCCCTAAGTTTTTAAACTGACATTGTCAAATGGTCACTTACACGTTACAAACACTAAAACAAATAGTCAACATGATAAATATCCCGTTCGCAGTTTACACAGAAAAAAAAAGGATTCTTCATATTAATTGCGTCAGCCCATGCGATGCTTTGTATGAAAAGTCAATTTTTTTTCTAAAGTTCACCTGTATATGTATACATGTTTATATTATATTATATTTCGCCATCAATTACATCCTGTATGTGTAAACATATTTATATTAACATTTTGCCGTCAAAACACTGAGAAAAAATTTTCCTCATCGTTTTTCCTGTTAATAAACAAATACAATTTATTTAATCTAATCTACTATTACATTGAAATAAATAGTTATCTACTGTCAGGTTACAATCATAAAAGCGGCCATTGAATCAAATTATCAGCTACTTATTTACTTCAAATTCAAAAGAATCGTGGGAAAATACGGCATTTGGAGACAATAGTACTGAATGAACTTTTTTACATTAAACTTGCTATTTTTTTTCTTGATAGTTGCGAAGGCCAGTTGATTATTTCGTGTAAAAATTTGTCTTATCACGGATGGAGAAAGACGACAATGCAAGTAATGAGGTGTCTTAAGAGCGTTCACACCATAAGACGTTTCATACAAACTTTCAATTCCATGATCACCACATAGTTTGACCAATTGTCAGACTTTCCGGCACTTCCTAAATAAAACGACTGAACATATTCGTACGATACTGTGGCCGCTTGGTTACCCATCTTGCGATCGAACCGTGACTATTATTAAAATACTTGTAAGAGCTCCTCAATCGCATTTATATCGCCTATTCATTCCATCCAGATTCTTAGAAATATATTAATAACTCACTCACACACACACACACATGCATAGTTATTGCTGAGTTGAATACCACTGTATTACAATCTATATTGAGAACTCGCGTCACTGGCTCTGCAAGAGACATGCACTACATACAGTAATCTTCGATTCGAGATAAGTAGTTAGGGGAATCCCCCGGTTATATTTCCTCAAACCGAATGAACGAGTTTTTAGTTAGTTGATGATCTTTGCTCTAGCTTATCAAGTTTTAAATGAATGTATGTATGTGTCTCTTTATGTTTGCAAACTGCTCGCATATGATATGACAACGTTCGTTAAATAATGATAATAATGCTGTATTTAAGTATCTTGACTTGGCTCGCGAGGTTGTCGACATGTGGGATGTTGACTCAACGATCATTGTGCCGATAGTCGTATCAGCAAATGGCCTAATTGCCAAGAGCCTCGACCAATATCTGATGAGGCTCTCGTTAGGCAGCTGGATCAAGGTCTTGATTCAGAAAGCGGTACTCCTGGACACGGCTTGTACTGTTAGGAGGTTCCTTTCTCTGGAGCCTTGACCGCCGGTAGCTTGGACCCTGTTCCCGATACCGGCGGGCTACTATTTATATATATATACCTATATTTTTTTATAATATTTTGTAAACATATTTAAAACTGTAAACAATATGTATGTAAATGAATAAACGGAATTATAATGCTGTACCTAATTGTACAAAGTAAGCACAATAAGAGATAGAAAAAGTAACACTTGCTCTTTGTAGCGCAACTGTTTTCTCTTGAGAGCTTTATTGTCATCTTTCAAAAAATCTTGCAAGCCATACACACACACACACATTTATGTACATACAATACTATTCATCATCATCTGCCCAAGATTGTCCCAACCAGGTTGGGGTTGGCTTCCAGTCTAACCAAAAGCAACTTAGTACCAGTATTTTACATGGAGCGACTGCCTATCCGAACTCCACTATCCTATTACTGGTTAACACGTTACACGATCAACATCTGCCTAGCCTTTTTCCACCTATGTTAGGGTCGGCTTCCAGTCTAACCAAAAGCAACGTAATACCAGTATTTTACATGGAGCGACTGCCTATCCGAACTCTACAACCCAGTTAGTACTGGGTGATACAATACCCTTGATAAAACTCATTTTCAGTTTATCAGGCCACTGACTCTCTGTAACGACTGTCAAAGTTCTTCAAATGACAGCTGGGAGCAACGGCTTAACGTGCTTTCCGAGGCACGGAGGGAACTCGATATGTAATGGGCAGTCTACGGACCAACCTATGGAAGCGCGGCTTAACTGTAAAGATCGATCCGGGTGGCTGTTATTACTTACCCCAATCTCCACACGTTACACGATAACCCTTGTAAATACCGCCTTCTATAATTATACACACAAACACATACTAAAAGTAGGTAATATTTGTTGTTTTCAGAACCTGGACGAGGTGCATATAGCTCTGGAAGTATGTCAGGAGCCGCGGGTGATGAATCCGGGTGCAGCAGGAGCCATCCCAGCGCCGGGGAAGTACAGCTATATACACAAGGTACTCATCAACGTCATCGTTTAAGCTTAACTCGCTCACAGCTGGTTATATAAAAAGGTGGAAGGGACACCGACACAACAACTGCTACCACGTAGACAGTAAGTACATCAGTCTGACCCCCCCCTACATAGAAAATTTTCAAGGAACAACAAAAAAAACTGCTGTTTCCAACAAAAATGTCTGACCTTTTCCCAAACTTTGTTGGGGTCGGCTTCCAGTCTAACCGGATGCAGCTGAGTATCTGTATTTTACACGCGACTGCCTACCTGACCTTCACAACCCAGTGACTGGATATTACGATACTCTTGGTAAGGCTGGATGTCAGACTTTCGGCTTCTGACTACACGTAATAACTGTCAAAGATCTGTAAAATGTCAGCCGGTACCAACGGCTTAACGTGTTTTCCGAGGCACGGATCGGTATGCAATGATGCGGCTGTAAATATTTAGCGACGAGCTCTTCCAAAAATACCGTACTTACACGGTCAAAATATAACAGCTGGTTTAAAAAAATATTGAATCAGACTGCCCAACAAAGCCTTCTCGAGTGTTGATCAAGGGTCCTGGCAATTAAGCCATTGACTGATACGACTAAAGTAAAATTCGTTTACTTTTCAGGTGATTGATGGAATCTCAGTGGCTGTGAACCACGTGCAAATAGACTTTAATTGTGAAGCATTCACCAGCAGTGTTCAGGTAAGATACAAATATGATATATTGTGATACTCATATCCATATTAACGTTATAAATGCGAAACTAACTGTTTGTTTGTTACCTTTTCACGACTAAATTGCTGATCGGATTGTAGTAAAGATTGACAAAGAGATAGATTATATCCTGCGAAAGGATATAGGCCTTTTTTTGTTTTTTAAGCATATCAAAATTTCCACGCGAACGAAGTTGCGGGCAACAGCTAGTGGTCCATAATCAGACGGTACCCTGCGTTACAAGCGAGTTTTTATTGCCCTCAAAAATATGAACATGTAGAAGGTGGCGATAGTTATAATCTCTATTGAGGGCCGATGCCTGCCAGGGCTGCGGGACTATTCGAAAGAGATACCTTGGTCCAGGAACACAAAGGGCTAAGAAGGAACATGGATGGATTTTTGTCCGTACAAGTCTGACACTCCCTTCCGCTCCGCCCAGAGCAGGAGGGATCATTTGATGATTTCCCATCCATAGAGAGATTTGATGTGGTGGATATACCAGTTTCCCCACTATGGAAGTATACTATGTCAACAACTTTTAAAAAACATAACATCTTTATTGCTTTCAGATCTCAAGAGTGACAGTGGAGTCCCGAACGCCTGACGGTCGCAAGGGAGACCTAAGACTGACTAGAATCAAATCGCCTGACACGGGACAACTGCTTATTTTTAAGGTTAGTACTATATTCAACCTTAAATTACTCTTGTTTAGGTTTAATTTTCGAAAATCGTGTTACTATAGTTCTGCCGCTTGCTCAATTGTAACGTGACACGGGACACACAATAATAAACCTTATGCCTTTCCAACAGGAGTTAGAATGGCAAAGCGCCCGCATAGAAGCCAGAGCACACGGTGCAGCCAACGCCAATCTTCCACCATTGCGACTACTATTAGGGAACACACACTGTCGAATTGTTATCAAGAAGAGATTGTCAGGTACGTTCAAAATGCTACTTTATTTTTATGTGAATAAGTATCGAAGAACAGACGCCAGCACATCAACCCACATTTACAGGATTTATTCCGTTAGACTCGGTCATCATGTGGGCAGAACATGGGTTTCGTGCTATGAAAACACACACTACACTGCTTTTATCAAACTAAAAAATTACTTGAAATTACAATCCAACACAATAACACTAGGCACCATGAATCGGGTACAGTTCCGAGACATCTTGACTCCGCCGCGATCAGACACTCATTGTCCTCCTTGCTGCGAGCTCGAAACATCACGACTCCGTAGAAACGCGCTTTAGGTGAGGGTACACTGATAAGTAGGTCGCGAGATGCCACCATTGGCGCGCTTGCCGATTAATTTACTGTCCGTACTAATGTCCGGATCCGACATATCTATTCCAATAATATAAACAGATAACATTTCTTTGTAAGTTTGCTTGTCAGAGGTAATCTTCGCAACTCCTGATCCGATTCCGAATATTCTTTAATAATGGAAAGCTTAACTATTCTCGAGTGTCATGGCCTATATTTGAAACGTTTCCGTGGCATAATTTACTACCATAAGGCGAGCGAAGTGTGGGCAAAAGCTAGGTTTACAATATACTTGAATTTTGATAAGATTCTAACTATCGTTTGTATCATACTTTCAGACTGCGCAGTAATAGGGTCTCGTCTCGCGATATGTCCAGAGCCTCTGGCGTGGGCTCTGACAGACGGACAGCTCCGCGCCATGCTCACGTGTGCTATAGCGCTCTCTAAACCCGTTCAGAAAGCCACTGCTGCTGCTACAAGGATCAAGGCTTTGAGGAAGGTAAGTCGGGTCTCGCGCCCTCGATTGAGAGATATTTCTCGGCGGCATGTAGAACCAAGGCAGAGACCAATGGGCGGCATAAAAACTGTGTGCATAAACAACACGATAAAGAAGAAGAAGATCACGGGATCATTAGATCAGCTCGGATAATCGTATGAGGAAAAAAATCTCACTGTGACGAGATCATTTGTTGTTTTTGCACTGAGTTTGGCAGTCATCATTCTTTTGCCCTTATCACTATTCGTTTGGGGTGGCGCAGCATGTCTTCTTCTTCCAAAATTCTCTATTACTCTTCATTTCTGCAGTCACCTCGTTTCTAGCCATATTATCCTTCACACAGTCCATCCATCGTTTCTTTGGTCTTCCTCTACTCTTATACCCATCCACAATTCCACTTCGGCAATATACCTTGCAATAATAATTAATCATATATTTCCAGATTGAAGAACCCCGGGAGCAGATATCCAGCAGATCAGCCACAGGCGAACGCGACATCCTCGCGCGAATGTTCGCAAAGCATGACGTCAGAGAGACTTCGTACCACCTGCTGGCGCCCAGGATAGACCTGCACCTGTGTGATGATCCAGGACGTAAGTCATTATTCACCTACGGTTGCGTTAATTTATTGAGGGTGGCGCAGCATGTCTTCTTCTTTCTTACATGTCTATTACTCCTCATCTCAGCTGTCACATCCTTTCTAGCCATGTCATCCTCCACACAGCCAATCCATCGTTTCTTTGGTCTTCCTCTACTTTTATAGCCATCTAAACATTTTCCTCATTTTCCATGATCCAGGACGGAAGTGTTACTAGGAAAAGATCAACAACTAAGATTTACAAAGCATTCATATCTATATCTAAATATGTATATAAAAATGAAATGACGTTTAGTAAAACTCGAGCACGGCTGGACCGATTTGGCTAATTTTGGATGTGAAATATTGGTAGAAGTCCAAGGAAGATTTAAAAGGTGAGAAAGGTAGGTAGGGTAGAGTAGGTAGGTAGAAAAAAGTGCAATGCAACGCATGCGGGGTACAGCTAGTATGTATAAAGGGTGTAAAACACATCTTAACGAAGCCGAAAGGCACTGGTTCTCCCTGTCAATGCGATCATTTTTTTTGTTCTACACCATACCTGGGAACCTTCTAGTTGCGGAGATATTAGGGGTCAAAGTTCCAACTTTTTGACATGTATTTTTTTAAATACAAGTTTTTAATGTAAGAATTTTACTTTAAACACCTCCACGACCCCCGTACTATTTAATCCGTCCATCTTCACAATGTTTTGAGTGCGTTACATTGAGTTCTACCACAAAACATGATTTTACACCCCCCAAAAAAAAGTCGTTTCCCAGCAATAATTTTTGCGTAAAGTTACTTAGTTTCATGTACAGAATGCGTGGTTGACGGCTTCGTGATGAGGTGATTTACACGGTGTATAAAAATGAATCCCTATTTCCCTTGGTCACGCCATTACTTGAGAACGACGTAACCGATTTCATTCATCTCTTTTTAAACGGGTTCTCATACTTTGTAGAAGGTTAGGTAGGTAGTAGTTTGGAAGTTAGTAGGTAGGTAAGTAGTTGGTAGGAATAAGTGCATTGCAACACATGCTGGAATCAGCTAGTTTCTTATTATTTAGATCTGACCCAAAACGGAATAAAGATGAAACTTATTTGTGTTTTCAAAATCTGTATGTCAGTTCAAGTTTGCAAAAAAAAAACTAAAAAGTATATGCAGTTTACACTCATGTGTACTCGAATTTGCTCACTTCTGAGCTGGTTCTATTCCATCCTATCCGTTTTAGACGGCCGGGGTTAGCGCAGTGGCTGAGCGATTAGCTGCCGCGCTGCGTGTCGCGGGTTCGGTCCCCGTATGGAACATATATTTGTATGACCACACACCTACATACAGGTAGTGGTTCCGGGTCTGGCTGTTTGTGTATGTGGGTTTAAATGTTTGTAAACGCACCGAAATTCCTAGATTGAGGCAATGTTTTTTGTAAAAAAAAAACCTTTATTTATTCTACCTACGTTTATTCCTCAGTGGGCCGTTCAGAAAAACCTTCTCTCGCGAACGGAGGTGCCCTACAAGTGACTCTGGTCAGCATGCAAGCAGACCTGTTCCCTTACCACAAGGCTTCTGACGATAGAAGACATTGGAGAGGATACAGGTATCAATCCTTAATTTTTTTGGAAAGATAGCATAAAAGATGGAAGATCTCCATCTCCCCACATATGAGTAAGGCTTATGTATGAATGTTGTTTAAGTTTACACATTTTTTGTTCTTTATTTACTTGTCTGGTAATATTGGTTTGGAGAGCAGCGGTGGCCCAGTGGTAGCAGCCCCGACTTACGAGCAGTAAGTCGTAGGTTCGAACCCAGGCAGGCGCATTACTATGTGTATTTTATTTCATCATCGCTGCCCTCAAAAACGGTGAAGGAATACATCGTGAGGAAACCGGCATGTCCTAGAACTAAAAATTCGAAGACATGTGACATGTACCAACCCGCACTGGGCCCGCGTGGTGGATTACAGCCCATTCCCTCTCATAGAGAGGAGGCCTGCGTCCCAGCAGTGGGAACATTATAGGCTGATGATGATGATGATGATGAATATTGGTTTGTAGGACACGATATTCTGTATCCTTCGGTATCGAGCACGAACTAAGCGAAAGTTATCTAAAAAAAACATACATACAGGTGAAGCTATTATAAAGCGTGTAAAAAAGTTCCAATATCTTCACGTTTTTTTTTTAAATACATCTTTTAGATTATGTAACTTTACTTTAGCTAAGTCCACGACCCTAGTACAATTCAATGCACCATACATGTATGCGCATATCAGGACTGTCTTGTATGTGTTACATTGAGTCCTATCGCAAAACGTGATTTTTCACTCCAAAGAAATTATCGATTCCCAGCAATATTTTTTGCGAAGAGTTACTTAATTTACGAGCCGCAGAATATATCTTTAGAGGTACAGAATGCTTGGTTAACGGCTTCTTGAAGAGTCCATTTACACCTTGCATTATATTTTGGTCGAGAAACTGAAGTGGAATTGGCCAGGCCACATCGCGAGAACCATAGACAACAGGTGAAGCGAGCGAATCCTGCTCTGGTACCCTCGAAACGTAAACAGACGCCGCGGAAGACCATTGCTACGATGGCGAGACGATATTGTAACACTGGCAGGGATAGAGTGGACTAGAACAGCCCAAGATGGAAATAAATGGAAACAGATGGAGGAGGCCTTCATCCAGTGATGGATGACCCCTCATTGGGTTAAGTTTTGTAAAAAAAAAAAGATATGTAAATTATAGGGCGCAGAGGCGACGAAAGTCCGGAGATTGATAGTGGTTGGAAACGCCGAAGGCAAGAGATCGCGCGGTCGGTCACCAACAAGATGGACCGATCAAGTCAAGAAAGACTAGTTGTCTTTCAAATTCTACACAGTCGTAAAAGACGCGATCGACAGAAACCGATGGAGGCAGATCATCCGCTCGCGATGCAACCCTTAGGCTGCCATGATCCTCAGACATGAGGGACCGACCCCAGAGACAGAGATTACAGGGAATTAAGGTTATTTTTATTTTATTACATTTTGCAGAGAAGCAGCAACCCCGCACAGTCAGTGGCTGTCACAGGGGCTGTCATCATTTTGTACCACACTACTTGAAAACCTCGACCCGAGACCGCTCACGCCAAGTACAAAGGTATGTTAGTCATATTTTAGTCACTTGTAGAGCAGCATTCCTTTTTTTAGCCTGTGGTTAGGGTCTAACCTGGTGTCAGAGTTTTATGCCGCCCATGGGCCTCTGACTTGGCTTTACATGCCGTCTAGAAATGTCTCTCAGGCATGCTGGTTTCCTCATAACGTTTTCCTTCACCGAAGCAAGTGTTAATTATACAATACGCACATGAATCCGAAAATCAGAGGTCTTGGGTTCTAACCGAGATCTATGACTTGGCAGACTGACTGACTACGCTGTCACTGCTTTTCGACGTATTTACGTTAAGTTTACACCGCGCGCTCGTGGTAGGGCCTCTGTCTAAAGGTGGATACAGACTTTGCGAGGCATGCGCCACGAACGGCGCACAGCGAATGCCGCGGCCATACGTTGGCTCGCGTTAGCACGTGCGTTGCACATGCCTCGCCGCGAATACAAAGGTACATACCTTGCGAGGCATTGGCTGTGCGTTGTTCGCGGCGCATGTCTGGCAATGTCTGTATACAACACTTAACAAGCACTCCGAGACACGGGAGTGTCTCATTATGCAAAGGCGACCCATCCACGTCACAGACATCGGCAAGATTTGCTTAATCTTGATAATCGACCCATGCAGCTGTTACTGAATCACGAGCCCCTATCAAATAGTTTTATTTATTGATTGCAGACAAGTCAACCTGAGAAGCCCGAAGAGCCGGTCTCAAACGGCATTCAACATAAACAGCCGCCAACACAACAGAGTGCTTCCAATGCTCCGTCCACTAACACTACTACCTCACAAGGTAATAAAATGTATTGTGTACTAGCTGTCCCGCGCAACTTCGTCTGCGTCACATTTTCCCCGTTTTCGCAACATTTTTCATTGCTGCTTCGCTCCTTTTGGTCGTAGCGTGATGATATAAAGGGTGTAAAACACCTCTTAACGAAGCCGAAAGGCACTGGTTCTCCCTGTCATTGCGATAATTTTTTTGTTCTACACCATACCTGGGAACCTTCTAGTTACGGAGATATTAGGGGTCAAAGTTCCAACATTTTGACAAGTATTTTTTAAAATACAAGTTTTTAATGTAAGATTTTTACTTTAAACACCTCCACTACCCCCGTACTATTCAATCCGTCCATCAGCACAATGATTTGAGTGCGTTACATTGATTTCTACCACAAAACATGATTTTACACCCCTCAAAAAAAAGTCGTTTCCCAGCAATATTTTTTGCGTAAAGTTACTTAGTTTCATGTACAGAATGCTTGGTTGACGGCTTCGTGATGAGGTGATTTACACCGTGTATAGCCTATGTTACTTCTAATACCTCCAAGAATATGTGTACAAAGTTTCATGATGATCGGTTGAGTAGGTTTCGCGTGAAAGCGTAACAAACTTACTTTCGCATTAATAATATTAGTTAGGATAAAATAATGAATATGATGCACACACATCCTACCACACAGAGGAGCTCGTGGATAAATAATTACAGCCAACGGCTCAATCTCTAAGGTTAAGCCGTGCTTGCCGAGGTTGGTCCGCGGATGGGTGACCATAATTACATACCGAGTTTCCTCCGTGCCTCGGAAAGCACGTTAAGCCGTTGGTCCCGGCTGTCATTTGTAGATCTTTGACAGTCGTTACGAGTAGTCAGAAGCCAAAAGTCGAACATCCAGTCTTACCAAGGGGTATCGTATTACCCAGTTACTGGGTTGTGGAGGTCAGATAGGCAGTCGCTTCATGTAAAATACTGGTACTCAGCTGCATCCGTTTAGATTGTAAGCCGACCCCAAGATAGTTTGCGAAAAGGCTAGGCAGATGATGATGAATTGTTACTGAGAGAAAGGGGTAATCCTCTCTGCTAATGTTGTTGTGCAAGGTCCATACTGATCATTTATTTGATAACACCATCTTTGTAATACATATGTAATGCAATAAATAATTGAGTATTGACACTAACTGGCAAATTGCAAGAAACGTATGTAAATTTGAATTTCCCGGGCTAGCCTGTCGCTTCCACCTTAAGGTGGTTCCGCTGACGATCCCGCCGCCGTTTTTTCAATAGATGGCGTTGTAGTCGCATTTGGGAAATATCAAAGATATTTGGTCTCGCAAATATCTTTGATGGACAATATTCTATTTGCGTAAACTAGCCTTTTGTCTTGATTTTTCCACATATACAGTTTACTTGTTAACTCTTCTCAAACGGAGATTTTCAAGATTCCCCCAAGTCGTCTCCACTTCATATATGTACACACCATGCACACACACACATGCACACGTAAACGGTTACTTTCTGAACCGCTAGATGGCGTTCTCATCAAAAACGTTTAATTAGGAAAGATGCAGATAGCTTAGATTATCATTATTTTATGACTAAAATGTTTAAAAAAAATAATACGAGATGGGCCACTGCAACGTTTTTATTTTAGTTATTTTTTTTTTACAATAACTACCCATCAATAGTACCTAACATGAAACGGAACGTCGCTTGTCGCGATTTACATATTTAAATGTCAGTGACATAAACATTCAAGTGCGAAAATCTATTCTGTTCTGAACAGTTCTTTCTACAAGGGAATCTTATGTTCTGGTTCCGGAATCTTAAAGTAGTTGTGATAAATGTGTTGTGTAAGTGTCATCATCGTCATCATCAGCAGCCTACCGCAGTCCACTGCTGGACATAGGCCACTTCAATCGCTCGCCACTTAACCCGATTCTCGGCAACTCTCATGCAGTTGCTACCAGCTACCCTGCAAAGATCGTCGCTCCACCGAGCCTGAGGGCGTCCCATCTTACGCTTGTCGATTCGCGGTCTCCACTCAACAACACGTGTACCCCAACGGTCATCGGTTCTACGGCTAATATGGCCGGTCCATTGCCACTTCAGATCACCTCGTTCCGGATGCGATCCTTCAAAGAGACTCCTTATGTTGTGTTTTACACAATTTGTTTGGTTATTTTGTGTTTTACTCTAATTATATAATTAACTATTGTAAGTCATGCTTTTTATTCAAGTAGTATTAGTATTCATTTACCCAAAGTAAAGAGCCTGTCAGGGTTCGAACATACAACCTACAATTCATAAGTCAAGGCCATTTCCACAAAGAGGATATCACTGCCCACCTTTCAACTACATAATACAATAAATTGTTTATAAATAAACAATCTAAGTCAAGTCATATAGGCACTTATAATAAGGCAAAAAAATACAATTGATACAAACTCAACGCATTTATTTAAATACCATTTACAGGCAGTTTTGAATCAAAATCAAAATATTTTTATTTCACATAGGCCTACAAGGGCACTTGTAAAACGTCAACAAGAAAGGTGCACGGTTCGTGTTGGTCGTTTCCTATGGAAAAGAACCGGCAAGAAACTCCATGGTTACTCTTTTAAAATCATTTGGTTTTACAATATTTTTTTGTTACAGCGTTAATACGTAAGTATGGGAGGATATCATAGGCCCGACAATAAGTTCTTGCTTACTACAAAACATAGACCAAGATAAAAAGTTACCAAGGATCTAGGAATCTATAAAGCCCACAATATCAATGTCCACACATTTCAAGGTGTTTCAAAGTGTCAAGGACTCAGGTCTCTAGTTGCACGTTCCAAAAGGGAGGTAGATCTCTATGGACAAGAACGTGCAAGAAACTCCATGGATACTCTTTTTGCAAAAAAATTAAAACTGACTTCAAAAAACAAAAAAGTGAAAAATAACTTTAGCTTCAGAAGTTGGTTACTTGTTTGTTTGATTCAGTTTTTTTGCCACCAACTTCTGAAGCTAAAGTTATATTACACTTTTTTGAAGTTGTTTTGTTCTTTGAAAAAAGTTTTTTATTTATCCATTTAGTTGTATTATCCTATTAAAATTTTTGCTATGAATGTAAATACAATACATGTATTGTTACATTATCATGGTAATATGCTTATC
Source organism: Cerastis leucographa (assembly GCA_963082945.1). Lineage (NCBI taxonomy): Eukaryota > Metazoa > Arthropoda > Insecta > Lepidoptera > Noctuidae > Cerastis > Cerastis leucographa. The sequence goes on along the minus strand of OY720353.1, from coordinate 5,633,902 downwards.
ACCAATCAAATGGAAACTAACATACTATGTATAACTAACTGTCGAAATCTGGTTTTACTGTACACATCTGCATACCAAAATGAAAAATCAAAATGTAATATGATGAAAATCAATTTATAGAATATTACATTTTGGCCCCAAGAGCATACAATACATGACTTCCTAAAGAAGACACAACTTCCTAAAGAAGGAGGTTATCCATTCGACTGTGTTTTTTTTTTATCTTTGGAGATATCCAAATAAATCTGTTGTGACAACATCATAACATTACAGCGGGATGTAACGTTATGATGTTGTCACAACAGATTTGCTGTCTATTATTGAAAAAACACAGTCGAATGGATAACCTCCTTCTTTAGGAAGTCGGTTAAAAATATACTAAATAGCCACATGGTGCTTATTTACAATGAAATTAATTACTGAATGAAATTAGTATACAAAAAAAAACTTTCCAATTGATAACCTCTTTCTTTTAGAAGTTGGTTAAAAATAGGTAAAAGGAATAAAAAATGAAGCATTGACAGATAAATAGGTATAGATATATAAATATGTATAAATAGATAATAGCGCGGGTAGGTGTAAAAAAAAGAATGTATCTCCAATATTGATTTGATACCTATTTTAATTAGAAATACTCAGTTTATTTACTTATTCTTTATAAAATATCAGTGTATAACTTCTGCATAGTGAGTACTCACGTTTGCAGCTCACACATGTGACTAAAGCTATAACTTTCCACCACCTGCCAGCACATCACTTCACTTTCACTGTTTTTTTCACTGTGACCGGTCACAAGGACACCATGTCACAGCTTGATGAGATTGCATTGGTACAGAAAAGCCTTGAGGATAGCTTTGTCTGGAAGATGAGCGAACTGGAGGCACAAATTCAGTGCGCAGGACCAGCCAAAGATAATGTGGCGAGGGTAGCTGAGGAGTTTCGGACCTTCAGGGAGCTAATCTTTAGCACTTTAGCATGCTAAGTCTGCTTAGGAGACAGATCAGCGAGTGTGCCAGACAGGTTGACCAATTGGAGACCTGGCATCGTCGGAAGGCACTGATCTTTCAGGGCATAGCAAAGGTTGAAGGAGAGGTCAGTAGCACAGTGATCCTGGATCTAATTAACAAGAAGCTGGGCCTTTAATCAGTAACCACATCCTCCATAAAGGTCTGCCACAGACTAGGTGCCGCCAACAAGCATCACCACAGTCCTATTTAGTTATTTATTTAAAATATGTTACACTGGAACGCCACACTTAGCAATTACACCAATGAAGCACAATAATAACTAAACATATTATAGCTGTTGATCTTCCATCATCATTCGAAAGGCCGCGGGCCGGCAGCGGGCAGCTCCAGCATATGGTGGATCACGCTCGCTCACGCAGCGATTTTAGTAAGATTCTTCAACTATGACGACAGGTCTGCGGTATGGAGAGCGAAGACAGGTCTGTGTCCGTCAAGGAATTCTTGACCAAGACCCGACAATCCATCTTTGGGAAGGCGAGGCTTCACTTTTCTATGCGGTCATGCTGGACTCAGGACGGTGTCATCGTAATTAAAAGTCCCCGATGGAAGTAAACATAAAATCTCATCGTTTGAAGAATTGAGTCCGTTGCTGCTGAAGTACCTATCCCAAAGTGCAAACTTCTGGAGATAGCCTGAAAAACAAGTAAAAATAATCGTTAATTTTTGGTAACAAAACTCTTAAATATTATCTATATATAAATTCACGCATTAGATACCTACGTTGCGTAGGATTTACTTACCTTTTAATATGCTATCTTTTGCTGTTTGGTAATGATAACCTTTGATTAGTTTTGGCTCGTAATCATTGTTTTGCTTGACTTTGTTTTTTTTTTATCTTTCTTCCTCACACGACCATGAGATGGATTGTTACATGTCTTGCGTACATTCGTACAATAGTTTACCCTCAACAAGGATGTTTTTGTCATTATTTTTTGAAAACATATTGCTAATAGAGATGAGTCCGATATCATGTCACATGTAAAAATCATCGATATTTTAAAATCATTTCATCATGCAATGACAAAGACAAAATCATCAATGCTTTTAAATCATTATGGCGCTACGGTGTGAATTGCGACTTTGCGATGCTGCGCGATCGGCGATACCGAAGTCACAGAATGCACATATTTCGATAAAATGACAATGACCGGGACTGGCGCATGGCGCAAGGAACGGCAATAATGCTTGCACTTGCGTAGTTTACGTTTGTGTGCGAAATGTGCTGCCTTAAAATACCCTTCCATGCCAAGTTGAATTACGCGGCTAAGTGACAAACTCGACCCATGCCTACATAAATAACTAATGATAATTTCACTAAGCCGTTCCGCGATCATTTCAGTATCTACTCACAATTGAAGTGACGAGATCTAATACTCAAATAAAAATCATTGATGATTTTGTCATTGTTCCCGTCACCGATATTTTTTTGTCATTGTCATGCAGTCATCGATACAGAAAAATCATCACTCAGCCCATTACTAATTGCTAATGCCATTATGACATGACTGTCTTTGACATTGACATCGGGTTTTCAAGGATCGGATACGCTCACGACGTAAACCATAGACATATAAATTATATGGACTTGAAATATTTGACTATAGAAAAAACAGTTATACAAATACGAGGCATATCGACGCCAAAATCAGAAAAATACTGCTATCTCTTTTTAACTTTCGTAATTTTGCGTAAGTGAAAAAGGATAATAGTGTTTTTGACAGTTACTATAATGGCAACTCTACATTTCTAAGTCATTGAAATACCTATTTGCGGCCGGGTCGCCATTTTATCCGCTCGCTGTTTGATACCTAAGTTGGGTACGTCAACTGTCAAATGCTCTTTAGCTGTGGTTAAAATTTGTGAATTCAAGATGATAAACAAAGGATTCTGCATTTATTGAAGAGTTTCAACAGTAAAGCATTCATATTTTCCCTTTTGCCTCTATTTTCAACAGTTTTACTACATGAAATCATTTTCTTGATATTGAAGGGATAGAGTAGTGCATTCAGACATTTTTATATTTATCGATAATGCAATTTTATGGTTCTTTATTGGTTTTATGTTTTACTTTTAAGGCTATAAACAATCGGTGTGGAAAATATAAAAATTACAACAAAAACAATAATTATTTGTTCTCTTCACTTTGAAGAATCGTCTTTCAACTGAACACTCAATAAAGTAACATTGCGTGACGATGCTTTACCTTCACGAACCTTATTGGTACGTACGTTTGATACGGTCGCAAATCATATTTTTATCAAGATACAACCTGACACTGACCTGCAAATTGCAAAAAAACGTAAGAAAATTTGTATTTCGCGGGCTACCTTGGCGCATCCCCCTTAAGATAACAGTATAAAGAAATTGTGGGGACAGCAAGTGAAGCAAAAAGGTCGATTAAAAAATTATTTGATGTAAGTAGGTATTTAACCCGTGCGCGATAAGTTGAGACCTGACTCCCCCCGCCCGCTTCCCCCGCACTTCCCGATGGCGCCCGTATTGTACCGTGGCGGTACAAACACGCCCCTGTGACGTCACCGCGCTCAGGTCTCAACTTATCGCGCACGGGTAGTACAAGTCGTGCCATTAAAGTTGAGACTTGACGCACCACGTGGTTTTAGCGGTATCTTGATAGATACCGCTGAGGTGATCCTCATGGATACCCGCGAAAAAGCGGCGGGAGGCGTGGTCAAGTCTCAACTTTAATGGCACGACTTGTACTTACTGCTTTTCATTTCTTGTAATAGCTAAAAGAATAAATTCCAAGAGCATAAAATTAAAAAACCGACTTCAAAAAAGGAGGAGGTTCTCAACGGGCCGGCAACTAGATAAACTTGTTGCTTAAATTATACAATGGAGTGAAATCAGTTACAGAATACTAGGTCGATAAAAAACAGCATAATATATCTGTCCTCCAAGTTTCAACCTGTCTTAATAGGAAACATCAAAATAAGTTCTACGGTTTAACCGTGAAAGAAGGACGAAACTTCTCAAACAACAACAAATGAAAGGTATATTATTATGTTAGAAAACTTGGGGTATTTTCACCCGTAGATATTGTACCATAACATTATGAAAACATTCTCACAATCTTTTATCGATGTTATTATATAGAAATATCAATAAGGGCTGCCCTATTAGCCGCCATTTTATCAGCTCACTAAAGTGTTGGTATGCACGTTTTTCTTGTAGGTATGCAAAGTCCATATGATTTATATGTCTATGACGTAAACAGATAGTTTTCTCTGTCTACGGCTCACGATAATTTTATGTTTGTTGAGGGCGTAAGGTGCGTTCCGAATGCCACAATTTTATTTTTCTGTACTTTTGTATTTATTTTGGGTTTGTTTTTTTTTTCTATTTCATTGTAACTTATTTTCATTCCTTGGTTGTTCACTGTGTTTTAAAATGATGATGTTAGCTGGCGGGTGGTGCAGAGATGCCACCGTCGTACCTACTTGTTTAGCATGTAGTTTATTTTTTATTTTTTTATAGTTATTTTAATTTTACAAGTATATTTTTTTAAAAATATTTTATTCGTATTTATGACCACTATTTTCGATAATGAATCGTTTTTCTCAGCTAACAAATCTACTGCCACTCTTGAAGATAGTTTTTGTTCCATTACAGACACCCTTGGTGATACTTTACGTCAAAACTTTAACCATAGTCTTGACCGACTGTTTAATGTTTGTCACATCAATGCCCAGAGCATTCCCAGCCACTACAATGAGCTTTACGATACTTTTACGAACAATAACGTCCATACCGTCCTCATTTCAGAGACCTGGCTATAACCTGAGCTTGCGTCTACCACTTACTTTCTACCAGGATTCGTTCTCCTACGGAATGATCGAATCGGTAAGAGAGGGGGTGGTGTTGCAATTTACCTTCATGCCGATTTTTCTTTTAAAATTATTGCTACTTCTTCCTCTACTACTAATTTGGCTGAATTTCTTTTTTTAGAAGTTTGTGTTTTATGAGCTAAAACTGTTCTTGGAGTTGTGTATTGTCCCCCGTCCCTTGATTACTTCATCGAATTAGAATCGGTCCTAGAATCATTAGGTTCGGAGTATGCACATCACAGCGTCATGGGGGATTTCAACACCAATCTCCTTGCCCACAACTCCCCTCGATCCTGTTAACTCCTACATCTGGTCGAGTCAGTTAGTCTGCATGTCTTGCCTCTCCAACCAACGCATCATAACACTGTCGGGGATGATACTTGGCTCGACTTGATTCTCGCATCTAATCCTTCCCTAGTCGCCTCACATGGTCAACAGGACGCTCCTGGCTTTTCCCATAACAACCTTATTTTCCTGTCTTATGTCCTTAAACCTCCTAAACCCAAACCTACCTTCCAGTACAGGCGTGCCTTTGCGCGGATGAATGCAGAAAAACTCATCGAGCATGCTTCCAATATTGACTGGACGCCCCTGGAGGAAGCCACATCAGTCGATGATAAAGTGAATACTTTTAATGCGGTTGTAGTCAAGTTGTATGACACCCACGCTCCTGTCAGGAAAGTCAAGTTGAAGCGCTCACCGGCTCCATGGATGAACAATGGAGTTCTAATGGCAATGCGACGAAGGGATCGCGCGTTCACGCCCCTTTTCAAAACTGCTCGCAATCGTTGTAATCAGATGCTATGATAACATCAGTCGTCACATGATTGTGAAAGCTCTTGATCAGCTCCTTCCTGCAGTCTCCCATATCGTTAACTTCTCCCTTTACTCCGGTGTTTTCCCTTCTCTATGGCGGAAAGCCCATGTTCGGCCACTCCCTAAAATTCCTAACCCTACTCTTCTCAGCCATTTTCGACCAATTTCCATCCTTCCCTTTTTATCTAAAGTACTCGAGGCCTGTGTTCACAAGCAATTTTCCCACTTCATCTACCACAACTCCCTTATCAGTCCATTGCAATCCGGGTTCAGGCCCGGCCATAGTACCGTATCAGCCCTCCTTAAAGTGACTGACGATATAAGGCGGGGAATGCAAGACACTAAAGTTTCGGTTTTGGTCTTAATTGATTTTTCCAATGCTTTCAATACCGTCAGTCACGAAGTCCTTTTATCCATCCTCTCCTATCTGATGGTCTCTCCGGAGGTATTGGAATGGTTTTCTTCCTATCTTCGGGGGCGCCAGCAATCAGTTCTTGCTGGTGACTCTAGCTCCAGCTGGTGTGATCTTGATGCTGGCGTCCCTCAAGGCGGTATTTTATTCTCTATTTTTATAGATCTCATAACTACCGAGCTTCAGTGTGTGTATCATCTTTACGCTTTCGACTTACAGCTTTACTGTCAGGCTAGTGTTGACAGCTTGTCCAGTGCGATCGAGGAGCTAAACCGGGATTTACGTTTTGTCAAAAACTGGTCTGATCGTTTCGGGGTGGCGGTTAACCCAACCAAGTGCCAGGCTATTATTATAGGGAGTCCCCCATAGCCTGAGAAGGCTGAATGGCTTAACGGTGCCACCGGTTACCTTTGACGGCACGGTTATTCCGTTTAGCTCTGACGTCAAAGATCTGGGTTTTCATGTTGACACTTGCCTTGACTGGCGTAAGCAGGTCGCGATTGTGAGCAAGAAAGTCACCGGAACATTGCGGTCGCTCTATCGGCTAAAAAATATTCTCCCATCACACCTATAGGTAATGCTTGTACAGTCCCTAATCTTCCCCATAATTGACTATGGTGATGTGTGCTACCGACTTCTTAATAACTGCATTCGATTCGTATTTAATCTTCGTAAGTATGATCACGTCTCCGCACATCGGTCACTTTTAAAATGGTTGCCCATCCGACAACGCAGAGCGTTGAGAGCTTTGACTACCCTATTTTCTCTTCTTAATAAGCCTACTTCTCCTTCTTATGTGACTACTTATTTTCAATATTTATGCTCTGCGCACAGTAAGAATCTTCGTTCCTCCAATAATCGTCTTCTACGTTGTCCTTCTCACCGCTCTCTTTTCTCAAGTCGTCTTTCTTTGTCCAGGCTGTCTTCCTTTGGAATGCGCTCCCTCTGAACATCAGGTTGGCCAACAGGCGGTTCACATTTAAAGTTAAAGCTCGCCAAGACTTACTTAAGAAGCTGGCAGATTCATCTCTTAATTAAATTGTTGTTAGTTTGTCTCTCTCTTTACTTATTGTACATATATATGTATGTATTTATGTATGTATCGTTATATTTTATTTGTAAATGTTCTCTTACCATTTGTTATGCTGCACCTACTATGTTTTCTCTCTGCATCACCCTAAGGTAGACTGGTAAAAAATGCCTAAGGCATTAAGTCCGCCTTTGTACAGTGTTTTTATACTTGTGCATAAAGTTTTAATAAATAATAAATAAATAAATAAATTATGTGATAGATATTTACAAACTGATTCAAGATCAAAGAACAAAATCGTTTGGAGTGTGGGCGCTATGGCGCGAGGACTTATAAAAAAATGCATTTTTTTTTGGTTTTTCGTACACCATCTCATAGTTTTCTACTACAGCAACAGTTTCTTTCCAGAAAAGATTTTCATCTGAGCTACCATTTTGGAAACATAGAGCGTTTTGTAAAAACAAGAAAAAAATTAAAAAACTCCTAACTCGGAAACGGTGCGTCGGAGGGCCATGCCTCTCTGAACCTAAATAGTTTCTATGGACAAGGGTAATAGGCTTCTGCAAGAAAAACGGACGAAATCTGTTAGTTTTTTTTTTTCCGAAAATTTGTGTCTTTGCCCCTAACGATACTCAAGCTGAAAGATCGACACAAAATATTTTTTTCAATTTTTTCTTTTTTCTCAATATTTCTCGGATTTTTTTACACCATCTCATAGTTTTCTACTAGAGCAACAGTTTCTTTCCAGAAAATATTTTCTTTTGAGCTACCATTTTGGAAATGTAGATAGTTTTATAAAAATTAAATAAAATTCGGAGGCCCATAATTCGGAAACGGTGCCTCTTGGGTCCATACTTCGCAGAACCTAAATGGTTTTTATGGCCAAGGTTAACCCGAAACTGCCATTTTTTTTTCAAATTTCCTATTTTTTTTTTTTGGAAAATCCACTAAGTCCCAAAAATTTTTTTTGCCGAAAATTTTATTTTTTTGGTTTCTTTGCTGCGCATAGTGCCCCTAAGCGTATACTTCAACTCCTAAAAATCTGCCCCTTAGACGACCCACTGACCAACAAATCACCAAGATTTCAAAGATAAACTTCCACTAGCTTGAAAGCTTTTTAGTTCTAATCTTCACTTTATATACAAAGCCTTGGAACACTAAGGGTCAGCTCACACCGAGACGCGACACTGCGCGCACATTTTAAAAAGCGATTCAAAATTTAACTTTATTTTCTACACGAAAGGATACACATTTCTTTACAGGCGTCACGTGGCGCAGCGCTGCGTGGCGCAACGTTTTCTCACAACGAAATGTGTATCTTCTCTCTATAAGTGTGCGCGCAGCGTCGCGTCTCGGTGTGTACTGAGTCAGAACACCTACACCTACCTGTTAGGGTCAGTACTACTGACATAGGTTTTAAGAGATTGTGCCAAAATCTACAATTCTTTCAGAAATCCCTAAATTTACTACCTACCTACTACCTACCTACTACCTACCTACTACCTACCTACTACCTACCTACTACCTACCTACTACCTACCTACTACCTACCTACTACCTACCTACTACCTACCTACTACCTACCTACTACCTACCTACTACCTACCTACTACCTACCTACTACCTACCTACTACCTACCTACTACCTACCTACTACCTACCTACTACCTACCTACTACCTACCTACTACCTACCTACTACCTACCTACTACCTACCTACTACCTACCTACTACCTACCTACTACCTACCTACTACCTACCTACTACCTACCTACTACCTACCTACTACCTACCTACTACCTACCTACTACCTACCTACTACCTACCTACTACCTACCTACTACCTACCTACTACCTACCTACTACCTACCTACTACCTACCTACTACCTACCTACTACCTACCTACTACCTACCTACTACCTACCTACTACCTACCTACTACCTACCTACTACCTACCTACTACCTACCTACTACCTACCTACTACCTACCTACTACCTACCTACTACCTACCTACTACCTACCTACTACCTACCTACTACCTACCTACTACCTACCTACTACCTACCTACTACCTACCTACTACCTACCTACTACCTACCTACTACCTACCTACTACCTACCTACTACCTACCTACTACCTACCTACTACCTACCTACTACCTACCTACTACCTACCTACTACCTACCTACTACCTACCTACTACCTACCTACTACCTACCTACTACCTACCTACTACCTACCTACTACCTACCTACTACCTACCTACTACCTACCTACTACCTACCTACTACCTACCTACTACCTACCTACTACCTACCTACTACCTACCTACTACCTACCTACTACCTACCTACTACCTACCTACTACCTACCTACTACCTACCTACTACCTACCTACTACCTACCTACTACCTACCTACTACCTACCTACCTAAGAGAACCTTCTCCTGTCAGTAACATACAAAACAAAAAAACAATTATCGAAATCTATCCAGCCGTTCACGCGTGATGCCGTGACCAAGGGAAATAGGGATTCATTTTTAGATATATATATATATATAGACTAGCTGTCCCGCGTAACTTCATCTGCGTCACATGTTCCCCGTTTTCGCAACATTTTTCATTACTGCTCCGCTCCGATTGATCGTAGCGTGATGATATATAGCATACGTCCTTCCCCAGGTTGAAATCTATCTTCTTGCCAAATTTCATTAGGATCAGATTCGCCGTTTAATCGTGAAAAAGTAACAAACAGAAATACAAACAAACAGAGTGACTTTCGCATTTATAATATTAGTATGGATATATAGATCGACTAGCTGTCCCCGGCATGCGTTGCAATGCACTTTTTACCTACCCTATCTACCTACCCACCATACCCTACCCTACCCTACCTACCATACCCTACTACTCTACCTACCTACCTATCTACCCTACCTACCCTACGCTACCTACCTACCTACCTACCCTATCTTTCCTTTTAAACCTTCCCTGGACTACGACAAACATTTTAAAACCAAATTCAGCTAAATCGGCCCAGCCGTTCTCGAGTTTTAGCGAGACTAACGAACAGCAATTGATTTTTATTTATATAGATAGATAGATAGATAGAACTACGGCGTTTCAACGTGACCTTGACCGCGTCGTGTATGTTTTATTAGGTAGTACCTACATTCATGAATGTAAATAGTGTGATGAATGAATGTAATCCTACTAATAGGTATTATAAATGCGAAAGTTTGTGAGGATGGATGGATGGATGGATGTCTGTTACTCTTTCACGCAAAAACTACTGAATGGATTTGGATGAAATTTGGCACACGGGTAGTTTGTAACCTGGATTAACACATAGGATACTATTTATCCCGATAATATGTTCCCGTGGGACAATTATCGAAATCCACGCGGGCGACGCCGCGGGCATAAGCTAGTGTTATAAAATGTAAGTACATTATTAGTTTATTACATATACCACGAAAAGTGCACGTACAAAATTAAAGTTTAGTAAGATAAGCTTTGTGCTGCAGGCTGTGGCTTCATAACGAATTATGTCTGAATACCTACTTGTTAATAACTAATAAGTTTTACCTATCACACAGTAAAATTAGAACCAACTCCGAATTACACATTTCATCCCTAATAGGTACTTTCAAACTTAGGTTTGAACATCATGACATAATTTAAGAATGTTTAACTTCATTCTTAAAAAATGATAAATCTAATTCACCCAAACAAAAACGTCGCAGCCAGTACCTACCTACCTACTTGTTTGACGAATGAAATGTGAAATATTCGCGAGTCCACGCACTTATTACTGGCACCAACTTACAATGACAACGCCACGCCATCTAGTATCAACAGATAATTATTTCGAGTTTTGTTATGCAAGGGGCTCGATTGTTCTTTAGAAGTTCTTTAGATATCCGGTAGATGGTGTGACTCCAAGCACGCACACTACAGTTGCCGCCAGATAAGAAAAAAATAAAAGTCGTTAACCCACTTCTACCAATGTATTCCGATATTTCAAAACGATACGAAAAAAATGTAAAGAAAGCGTCGCTAACACGATCAAAACAAACGTATCGCGGTAAGGGGCGTCCTTGTCGCGTTCACTGGGCACGAGTTACAAACCTTTTGGCCAAAACCATACCTATTCAGTCGTATATAATTTGGAAGGAACTTATTATTATGTACTCAATGAAACTATTAATTTAATAGTTTCATTAATAATTCATTAATAGTATTAACCAAATTCTAAGTGAAATCATTTAATACAAAATTACAAAATGTCTTCATTCATTCAGAAGGGGAATCAGTGGCCGATTTAATTTCACTCACGGAACTTTCACTTTCTGAACTTACTGTTTGTTTATGATAAAGCGATCGGCTGTTTTATCGATCTGATGATGACAAAACAGTATCAAACTAACAAAACACTAAAACAATTAACAGTAACAAAATAATAACAATGTGTGAAAACTTTCCGAGTATGGAGTACGCTCAGTAAATCCCACGCGCAAACCAGATTTGGAATGACACTCGAGACGAAGGACGCGATAGAAAAATAATAAAATTACAAAATAGGTAGGTAGATAGGTAGTGCGCCCCTGACTCGCTTTGACGTCACACTCGACGCTGAGTATGAGGGCATAACCCAAAAAATCAATTTTTCTGGCAAGAACTCTAAAATTCGGTTAGTTTTAAGAATTGTTTACTTCTATGATTATAAGGTAAAGCTAAATAAACAAATCCAATTATTGCATGTTCTTATGTTGAAATAAAAGTTGAAAACATAAGTAATCTCGAAAAAGAAAAATACACCACGAAAATTATTTTTTAAATAAATTAACAATAGCAATTACATATTTCGTTGTTTGAATATGTATTTTTGAAACTTAAAAAAAAAATACCACAATAATTCTCAAATTAACGTTTTTCTTACTTATTTCCGTTGGAATAAGTGTTTGGTATTATGAAACTCGACCGAAGCAGAATTAGCGACAGTTTTGAATGACGAGCGATCTCTATCGCAATTTTGTGGACTTTTTGGTACAAGTCGGGTCAATAACTTTTAATTTTTTCTTATTTGGCGGAGACTTTAGCAAAGATTTTTCGTTTTTTTTTCGGCCCTGTAAATCCTATAAACCTTGTTATTTCTTTATGTTTGAAGGGTTTTGCGACAACACTAATTCGTAATAACATCATATTGTTTCATTACTTCTACAAAAAGCATATAAGTATCGAGATTTTCAAGAAACAAAAATGTATGGGAAAGTGCGATTAAACTTCCACCTTAAGATGCATGCATTTGTAGTTACGTCTACAAAGATTTCCTAGTTGTTTCTAATAATTTGTTCCGAAATCCCAAACAAAAAATAATTTCATTTATCTTTACAGCGTCGCCGACTAGAACGCGTATCCTGCAGCAACTCGGCAAGCTGATGACCACGTGTCTAGTACTTAGGATAGACGACTTCACTGTTTATAAGGTAAAGAACCTAAAAACATATACAAGATGTTGTTTTGCATCCTCGTCAAAATTTAGGAAGTTGTCACAAAAGACATAAATAATCAATTAAAATTACGGTACCTAGTTAATTGTTAATAAATGCTGATTTTTTTGGTTGTTTTTGTTTGTCAGTATTTCAGAATTACCCCCTTAATGTGGTTTAGGGAATAAGAAATTACGAATAAACGTTTGAGATTATTTGTATGTTTGGAAGCGCGGTTATAGAGCGAGAATCAGACGGCCCGCGTTTATCTTCCAGACAACCTTTGGATGGACATTACGGAATAAAAAATAAAAAAGGGGGTAGTCAGTGGTGTATAGATCTAAAAAGGAATGTTTTATTTCAGGTATCAACAGGCTCCCGAACTCGCGAGGCGCCTCGTCCTCTAGTGAGCGCTGAGAAGGCTACACTACCAGGCGACGCGGGACTACTGCACGCTGAACTGACCTTCTTCTATTATCCTGGAGATGTGTGCTTCCCTGGTAAGTTCGAAGTTTATATAGGGTGACTGGTAATTTGTGATCGATACTTAAACACGTGACACTCATGATAACAAACAACTTTCTCAAAGATTTTTTTTTTTTATAATCAGTCACTTTTGTCACAAGCTGATACGCAACAAGCGCGCGCGCGCGCGAATTTTAATACGGTTGTTGTATTATTGGGATAAAAGTGAATAAGTATAAAGAGTCGCATAACTTTCGAACGACTGCAACAAATTGGATAATTCTAGTTTTTTTGTGTTCGTTATTGTCAGGACTAGATTTGTATATACATGTATACATTGGGTAGGTAGGGTAGGTATGTAGGGTATGAAGTAGGTAGGAAAAAATGCATTGCAACGCATGCCGGGTACAGCTAGTTAATTCACATAAAACAAAAATTTCCTCTCTAAGCAGCACTTAACACGCAACTGTGGCCTTTTTTTCCTTCCTAGAGGTACAGTCAAACCATACCTGAAATTGACCAATGTCAGCATTATGTCTATCATTGCAGACACTGGTCGATGTCAAATATTTCAGTTCGTAGTTCAGACGCAAAAAAATCGTACAAGTCTGTAATTCTTTTGTTAAGATTTGAATATTGGTGTGGGTTACATGTTTGATAACTTTAGCTTTTAAGGATTTTTTGTAGCATGTAACTGTTTTATGTCCCTAGTAAAAAAATAAAAAGATTATTAAGTTAAAATTCACCATCGACTAACAATAATAACGGCTTGTCCACAGTACCAGCCCCGAAACTGTACGTCCAGCTAAGTCCAGTCCAGGTATCCGTGGACGTGAACAGCGTAGTGTGGCTGGGCGCGTTCCTGCCGCACTTGGTACCGCGTGGACAGGAACTGGACGACGCGCCGCCTGCCTACATGGACGTCCGGATGGAAGCCATCATGCCTAAGGTATGTGGAACACAATACAAGGTGTATACAAAAAGCTTGTATGACGGTTTCGTGAAAGACCTTTCAAGAAACTGTCAACCAAGCTTTCTTTACATCAAATTAAGTATCTCTACGCAAAAATTATTGCTAGGAAACGCCTTTTTGTGGGGATGAAAAATCACGTTTTATGGTTGGACTCAATGTAACGCACTCGAAACTGCTGGATGCATTGCGTAGCACGAGTCATAGTTGTATTTAAAGTAAAATTATAAAATTAAAATGTATTTAAAAAAAAAAAAGAATTTTGACTTCCAATATCTCCGTCAAGTTCCCAAGTATGGTCCAGAACAAAAAAATATCGTATTGATGTGGAGAACAAATGCCTTTCGGCTTCGAAGAGTTTTTTTAAAACCCTTATTACAGGTTAAAAAGAAGAATTAAGAAAGCTACAGCTAAAAATAATTGATCAACTTAAGATAGGGAAAGCTTGGTAAGTTTCTTCTAGAACAGATAGTTGATGAAAGTTTTTCATCCAAGCCACCCTCCTAAGGAGGCTTAAAGTTCAGATGAAGTTCGTAGAAATCCGAAGCAGGCATTGGCTGGTTGATACGGTATGCGCAAGACCGGGAATAGTGGCCAACATAAAGCAAAGCCATATATCCAGCACGGAATAATACCTTTTGGCTGACATTTTTGACCATTCAAAAGTGCCTGTCCATCTAAAATATGTTTGTATATAATAATAATAAAATAATAATAAATAAATCATTTATTCTGGACCAAACACTTTGTAAAGATTTTATAAACCCACCAAACTGCGTGACAGTTTGTCGGTGGGATTAGCGCTCGTCTTGTTTTATTAAATTTGGTTCAAATAACAAAAAAAAAAAAAAAAAAGTAAAAGCAATTTAAATTATTACTATACGGCCTGCAAGTAATGTGGCAGCGCGAGCCATATCTGTATGTCTATTTAAAATAAATACTTTGAGTTTCATATGACCAAACATGGTGATGATAACCATTGTGATAACGCTGGTGGTATTTGACTAAGCTCAGCTCAGTTTAAAAAAAAGCTTCTGCCCACAGCTTCGCCCGCGTTTTTTTTGTTAATTGTCCCGCGGGATCACACTACCGGGATAAACAGTATCCTATGTGCTATTCCAGACTATTATCTTTGCCTGTGCCAAATTTCATCCAGATC
Organism: Cerastis leucographa; assembly: GCA_963082945.1. Lineage (NCBI taxonomy): Eukaryota > Metazoa > Arthropoda > Insecta > Lepidoptera > Noctuidae > Cerastis > Cerastis leucographa. The sequence continues at coordinate 5,618,681 of OY720353.1, read as the reverse complement.
CATTCAGTAGTTTTTACTTGAAAGAGTAACAAACATCCATCCATCCATATCCGTACTGCAAAATTTCGCGTTTATAATATTAGTAGGATTATTAACTCTACTGCATTTTTGTTACTGGGGGAACGTTTGTAACACTTATTTCCTTTGTCCACAGGTCGTGTTAGAAGCAGGTGCAGAACACGTTTCTCAGCAACGCGATCGTCCTAAAGAGCTGCAGATCTGTACCGCGAGAGCTATGTTTACTAACGTGCGGGAGTCTCCTAGAGCCAGTTAGTTTTATATTATTAACTAAGTTCTTCTGTACTGCTGTTACTAAAATTTTGTGTCATAACGAGGTTCGATTGCTGGCCGAAGCTGGACCCGATTAACCGGCTGTCGCCACAACCGGTAAAGTCGAAATTTAGTTCCAAGTGTTGGGTCGACGATATCGTCAAAGTCGTGGTAAACACTCTGATATGGGACGAACAGAACCGGGAAGTGTGGCAGAAAAAGGGGATGCATATATCCAGCAGTGGGTTATTTTTAGGGTACCGTACCCAAAGGGTCAAACGGGACCCTAATACTGAGACTTCGCTGTCCGTCCGTCCGTCTGTCACCAGGCTGTATCTCATGAACCGTGATAGGTAGCCAGTTGAAATTTCTACACATTTTGTATTTCTGTTAATGCTATAACAACAAATACTAAAAACAGAATAAAAATAAATATTTAAAGGGGCTCCCATACATAAAAGTGATTTTTTTGCTCGTTTTTTATAAATAATGGTACGGAACCCTTCGCGCGCCAGACCGACTCGCACTTGGCTGTTTTTTTTAATATCCCACTGCTATACACTGGGTTGGTATAACATATGAAAAGTTGAGTACAATCAATTATTAGGGTTATGGGAAATAAAACCAAAGTTTTTTATATTCAAGGTCACGTATTAAATCGTCACATCTGGTGCTTTTTTAAGGATCTAGTCACATCAACAGTCTTCCAAAAAATCTTCCATTTTCTTCCTTTTCCTTCCTCATAAAATGAATGTTCCAGGCTAAATACCGATAGGCTATAGGCCATGTTTGTTGCAGACTCGGCCGGCACCCGCGCAGACCTGGCCGCCATCTTGTCCGCACTGCGTCGCGCCGCGCCTCCGTCCGGACAGTTCCCGTGCAGTCTGGACGATATGGACCCTATACATGAGCAGTTTATATTGCATGCTGACAGTGAGTATAAGTCCCATATAATAAGCCGAGCCGAATGGCATAGATCTCTTTTGATGGGATTCAGTGGCCTCTAATTATTTACATCCTACTTAAGTATTTACAGATACCTTAGGAAAACTATGAACTTCGGCAATCGTCGTCTATCTTGGGATAGACACGAACACGCGATTATGAGGGTTTATTATAGAGCTATTGCTATGCAATCATGAAAGTATTCAGCGACTTTGTTTTTAAAAGTTTTCAAACTGGTATGACAGAACAATCTCCGGAATAGACAACTCAACAGAGAAAGCTTTATAAAAGCAATGGTAGGTGCGCAACGACAAAACTTTGACTCTGAGGCGCGATGTTCGTACTAATTTGACGGCACGGTTGGCGCAGTGACCAAGCGATTGACTGCTGCGCTGCGTATCGCGGGTTCGATCCCCGCACGGAACATTTATTTGGCCTTACAGATACTTGTTCCAGGTCTGGCTGTTTGTGTATGTGAGTTTAAATGTTTGTACCCACGATACAGGAGAAAATCCTAGTGTGGGACATGGTTTAACAAAAAAAGCGTAGAAAAACAAACCGAAACACGAGTATGACCGAAGCGTATCCATTTCTGGTTGCCGGTACAACAGTACCCGTTTTTTTACGAGACTGCAAAAGGAGGGTTATGTGTTTTGACTATCGTTATTCGTTGCCGCAGATTTGGACGACATAGACCGTGGAACCGCAATCAGTCCCGAACTGTTATGGCGCGAAAACAGAGCGGTGTGGTGCGCTAGAGTTGAGCCACTGTGGGCCGACTTTTGTGGCGCGAGGGCAACTAACAACAAACCTGCGCCTTTGTTGGATGCTACTCCTCTTACTGCGTGGGTGAGTTCTATAATTATATTACTCTCCTATTTTTCAACAAAATCGACAAAAGTCAAAATCGAAACGTTTATTTCAAGCTATGACAAAAAAAAAGTTTGACAAAATCGAGTTCCACACTGTTACTATTAAATGAATACTGATTTCAAAATAGAAATGTTTACATAAGACAGGGTCCTATTGTTTTTCAGCTATCAGAGCAGTTATAAACTGCTTAATTTGGATTTCTTGTCGCAAATTGGCAGAGAGTGAGACAGAGAGAGTTTTATAACGATATCGTCCAATGGTGGCACCAACCGTGGAGGCAAAATTACTATCATAAAATTCCCAAACATGCTTTCATTTTGGTTACTTTTTACTTTACATACCGAATTTCTGGTCAACACAATACCTACTTGGCAATAGGGGATAAATTTTTTTTTCTTTGTCCGTCAGGTAGTTTGTTGAAAAGTATTGGACCCGTATTTTTTCTTTTTTCACATGGTCATAAAATTACGGAGATATATTGAGTTGAAATGGCGCATGACGTCACATGTAGGTAAGTTTTATACCTACTTGTGACGTAGTAAGCCCCCACTCTCCAACTTTAATGAGTTTTAACCTAGTAATTTTTTGATATTTTGATAAAACAAAAAATACGTGTCTAATATTTTTGTATTACCTGTCTGACGGACAAAATAGAATGTCGTTTTCTTTACCCAGTCCGATCCCCTACTGACAATTGGCAATTCTGGTTGGCAGCCATCCGGACTTTTAACTACGCTTTATGTCTGCCAAAATCTACAAATTTCAGCCTTGGCCAAGGATTTAAGGTTACGTATACACCGCGCGCTTTTGCTAGGGCATCTGTTTAACGTGCTCGCCGAACCATTATGCAATGTTCACCAAATTCTTCCTCAGATATGTTTCGACGACAACTTCTCCCGTATCTGGGTGGTAGCCCGCACCTGTGGTCTGGCCGGTCTTCAGCTGAACCACTACCAAATGCTGTTCCTCATGAGGCAGCTCGAGAGGATCTCGGAGATGACAGCCTGGCTAGCGCACGACGCGGAGAGGCAGCCGGATGCTGAGGATGGGTAAGATGTAGCAGATAGTAGCTTTGAGTGATTTTTTGACTTGAATTGCTGCACTGTCTCGTTAGTCTAGTGATTGCAAGCGATTGCTGAGCACGAGGTCTTGAATTCGATTCCCGGGTCGGGTAAAGTGTTGTTGGGGTTTTCCATCAGGAGTCTCAGCAGCAGCTACAGAAGATTTGTGCCCGGTTGATGGCAATAGGCTCGCCCTCTATTACATGGGACTAAAACAAAAACAAAACTTGCAAAATGTGGTGGTGTACTCTTAGGTACGTCTCTGCCTAACCCTTCGGGGATTACTGGCTTGATGTTATGTTATGCAAAGGTCATTTTTAACCGACTTCTACAAAAGCAGGAGGTTATTAAATCCACCAGCATATTTTTGTCTATCTTATGTCCTAAGAACAGCAAAAATTAAACATGTTCGACCTTCAAAGGTGAGGGCAAATATTCAGACTTCGTGGCTACTGAGAAATTCCTGATGGAAAAACCCAATAACACTTTGCATCTTTGACCTGGGAATCGAACCCATGCTTAGCAGTCGCGCTTGCGACCACTCGACCAACGAGCCAGTCCATTGACATTTACACATTCATCATCAGCCTGTACTCGTCCACTGCTGGACATAGGCCTCTCCCATGACACGCCACTGAGCACGATCCTCGGCCACTCTCATCCAGCTCTTGCCAGCCGCCTTGCAAAGATCATCGCTCCACCAAGTCTGAGGACATCCTACGCTACGTTAACAGATCCGTGGTCTCCACTCAAGAACACGTCTACCCCAACGGTTATCGGTTCTTCGGGTTATATGGCCGGCCCATTGCCACTTCAGCGTGCTAATGCGGTGGGCTATGTCGATTACCTTGGTTCTCTGTCGGGTCACCTCATTTTTTTTTTTGTTTATTTAGACATTACCAAACCCAAATGACTTGTAAGGAAGATTGACGCATTACCGTTTTCCTTCTAGAACAATAGTGTTAGGCGTAGTTGTACCGGCAGTGGAGCTAACGTTCGTGCTTCCGTCCAACTGCCCCGGACAGGAGTCCTCAAGAGATCTGGACAGCGTGCCTCTGGACTCCTCCAGTTTGCAGGACTTAAAGCTGGGTGAGTGAGCTTTCTAATTATGTTAGCTAAGGGGGTAAGCGGTTTGCAGATAGTTGATAAGAGACATAAAACTGGAGTTATTATTTATTATGAGATTATTATTTAGTTTAATCTATACATCTTTACTATATAGGTACATAAAAATAAATAAAATTGGGGTGTCTGTTTGTAATATAAAAATAACCTTTTTACTACATACATATGAATGTATACACGGTACATATACCAAAATTTTTGTCAATTTAAGGTTTATAGCTATAAAACATTGAACGGAGTAAACAGTAATTAACATGGAAACAGAAAAAGGTAGAACATTAAGTTGACCACATTCATTAAGTTGAATCGATTAGAATTAGTCGATTTAGAAACCTGAACTTTAAGAGTGCGTTTTCACTGAAGCGAAGTCGGTTGAAATCCTCAACACGTTCTTGTCTGTGATTGGTCGATTCCTACTCGTCTGCGGTCCGCTCGCTCGTTCCCGCTTCAGGGAAAACGCCCCCTTATTCTATGCACATACATGGTAAGGTCCAAAAGATTGCAGCCCCTTAAATTAATCAGAGATACAAAACTATCATGTCACTAAATTACTGAATGTTTTCTCTAGTTATATTATAATCTACAGTAAAAAAGTAATGTTTTTGTTATAAATAGTCTCCCTTTATTTCAATCCATTTTAGTTTGTATATTAATCCTTAATTGTATAGTTGAAGAAGGAGGAGCTCGTGGCTAAATAAAGACAGCCGAACGGGTCGATCTTTAAGGTTAAGCCGTGCTTGCCGAGGTTGGTCCGTGGATGGGTGACCATAATTACATACCGAGTTTCCTCCTTGCCTCGGAAAGCTCGTTACTTCGTTGGTCCCGGCTGTCATTTGTAGATCTTTGACAGTCGTTACGAGTAGTCAGAAGCCAAAAAGTCTGACATCCAGTCTTACCAAAGGGTATCGTATTACCCAGTTACTGGGTTGTGGAGGTCAGATAGGCAGTGGCTTCATGTAAAATACTGGTACTCAGCTGTATCCGGGTAGACTGGAAGGCGACCCCAAGATAGTTTGGGAAAAGGCTAGGCAGATGATGATGTATAGTTGAAAAAGCTGGAAACTTTTGTACCTTACTGATAAGTACACAAGTCAGACACTCACCTCTCTTTCTCTTAAAATTTCTTCAAAAACATTATGTTTTATTTATTATTTAATATTACGTTATTTCTTATTTATTTGTGTATTTATTTCCACGTCTATCCGTGGGCAGAGCACCAAACTATATCTACGCTAGGCGCGTCGACGCCGCTTGAGGAAAACTGCAGTAAGTTTTGGGTTTACAGATACATATGTATTAAATAACCATTGTTCTGTATACATATTTTTGTGTCTAACAGCACTTTTGACTAACACAGTACGTTTTAATATTATTATGAGAAAAACTACCACCTGGCCCCCTATTCACAAACGCTCGGATTCGATAAGTCGTATGTCTATCTTGTTTTGGCAATACGAAAGCGAGCGAGATACACATACGACTTTCCGAATCGAAATCGAATTTGTGAATACGAGGGTTGGACTGTAATTAGCACACGGATTCTCTTTTTTTTATTGTATTTGTGTGTGACAAGCTCACAGTATTTATTTAAAGAAGATTTACCATACCCATGCTTACGCAAAAATAGTTGATGTGTGCCTGTTCCTTTTACTTCATTTCTTTCTTTTTTTGCACATCATCACAATATTTCTATTATTCCACACACATTTTGTTCAACTCACATTTCTTAATTATAAATTTTTATTGCCGATTTAGCCAATTTATCGATTCACTGTAGGCTAAATGCTTTATTACTGAACACAGTGGTAACCGTTTGTGCGTTCGATGTCTTTCATCTTATTCTTTCAGCATTTTTAAAGCTGCTATTCTAACCACGCCATGCTTACCTCAATTCATTCGTGCTGCACGCGTAGCATTACCACTGTAGAAACGAATGTTGTCGGAGGAATCGACATTAATGACAGATAGACAATGACAATGTGTCAGATTGTCGATTCTTCCGTCGTCATAGCCCGTTTCTATGGCGGTCATGCTACGCGCGCAGGCGGGTTGTGCACAATCGGCCAACCGAGTCGTCGTTATACGTAGGTATAAATGACTTACAAGCATACAAGTAAAAAATAATTATTTGAGCGTAGCAGCTAAAGTGTTAATTGGACGGGCGTTAATAAACAACAAATCAAGTGACGAAACCTAAAAATTTTAATGAAATTCATTTCATTAAAGCTCGTTTTCATAAATCAGTCTCTGATTGTCATTATCAAAGAGTCTGTGATTCTTTGATTCATAACGCCGTCAGATTTACTATCGAAAGCTGTCGCACTCCAATACTAACGTGTGCGACTCCCAGTAGGTTCCGAGGCGACGATGGCTCCGTCGATGATGGACCGGGACAGCGGTGTGCTGGCTACCACATCGGTGGATGTCTACCAGCCTATCGTCATTGAGGAACCGCCGTCGCCTAGCCCGGGGATGAGTTTTGGAGGTATGTTCAATTCGAAATAATATTACTGAAAACTTTTTTGATAACTGTCTGATAGTGTTTTAAAATAATATCATGTTCTAAAGATCGGTTGAACTATCTATACATCTATACAAATAAATAAAATTGAAGTGTCTGTTTGTAATGTGAAAATAACCGCTTTTTACTACATTCATATGAATGCATATACGGTACATATGCCAAAACAATTTTTTTTTACAATTTTTGTCCGTCTGTCTGTTTGTTCCAGCTAATCTCTGGAACGGCTGGACCGATTTTGATAGGACTTTCACTGGCAGATAGCTTGCGTAATAAGGAGTAACTTACTTTATAAATTCCACGCGGACGAACTCGCGGGCACAGCTAGTAGTAAATATAACTTACAATTTGAATTCTGCTCGACACAGGAACCTATTTTTTGCTATATACTTCAGCTATGGAACAATACAAACAAAAGTTTTAGTCTGATGTGTTACGGGATCTGTACTCAAACCCCGGTTAAAAAAAAAAAAAAAATAAGTCTCCGGTCACACGGCCTTAAGAGCGCGCTCACATATTTTAAGCGTTTGACCAAAAATACGTACTTTTTCAAGTTCTCGATATTTGTTATTTAAAGATAATGGCATAATATTTCAATGAAAACTCATAAATCTAACTTTGATTTAGTTTGTAGATTGATTAGAATTTTGTTATATACGTAAATATTTCGAGAAATAGCAATTTCCCGACACCCATTTTCAAGCAATCGTAAAACATCAGGGTTTTCCCTGCTATTTGTGTCAAACTGGCAGCACGAAAAGATCTGAAAAAAAAATATATTTACAGGTCATATAGTCTTCAAGTTCGTAGATTGATTAGAATTGAGATAAAAATTGAATCCACGCAAAAAAAAACGATATTCAAAAGCAATACTGATCTAAAATGTATGCATTTTAAATATTGTTTAAACATAAGGTAATGACAAAATTAACAAAAAGAAAGTTCACCATACTATAATAGAAGACTTTACCTTTCCTCTAAATATTTTTATTTTTACTTTTTACCTTCACATTTATTTATTACAATATTCTAAAATAATGCCTTATTAGTTGATGTACGACGCGCGTACTGTCAGTGTCGCCTGAGGGCTTGTGGAGAACGGACCTGTGTCACTCGCGCTCCCGTGCGCCTTAGTGTGCGTGAGGTAATTTTGACAGAAAATCCAGGGGTCGTCAGCAGTTTAAATGTTAGTATTCTTTGTACTTATGATTCATTGTAGTCATGTTTTATGATTGAAAGATACGCTTTGTACAATCTAATTATAAAGATTAATCGTCACTAAATTACGGGAACAGAAATCTTTCTTTTAGAAATAATGGGTCGTCAGAGTAATACATACGGTTCCTACCCAAAGAAGAAGAGGAAAGCTAGTAAAAAAGAATACCTACAAAAGGCGAGAGCAGTTCTACAGTAAATGTAAAAAATACCTACCTAGTTGATCTGAGTAGTGTATGCGGTCATTATTTAAGTTATATTTTATGTTTACAGCGGATTAAAGGACCCTGTTATTAATCAGCACATTGATGGATTATCATCATCGCTTGCTCAAAATGTTGATACAAGGTAAAGTTACGTCTGTCCTGGAGGGCATTGTACTGCGCCCCTCCCTGGCAAACAAGCGACAAACAAGGCGACCGCGGGCCCGGGGGCGGGCTCAGGCCCGAATGCGACCCCGGGCCCGAGGGTGGTCGCAGGCCCGAAGGCAGTCTCATATGCGGCTGCTACGGCTGCCAATTCTGGGCCGGGGCAGTCTGGCCAGCGTTCTGGCAGGACTAGGCCGGGCCCCGGAAAGTCGGCTCCGCCAAAACCGGCAGCGGCCCAGAAAATGGGCAAGGTGGCTCCTCAGGTGGTGGCGGTGGCAAGCCGGCCGCAGCCACCGCTACCACCTCCTACGCCTGCCGCGGCCGAAACCGAGTGGCAGGTGGTCGGGGGAAGGAGGAAGGGGTGAATGGCGGCCAAAAAGGCCTGCAACAAGGAGCGAAGGTGGCACAAGGCGCAAAGCGTCGCGGCTAGACTCCGCGCCCCGAAGACCGCAACTGTAGTGATCACGCTACAGCCGGAAGCGGAAAAGAGGGGCGTGTCCTACCGCGATATGCTCTCGAAGGCGAAAGCGACGGTGGATCTTGCAGAGCTCGGGATCACCGGGGGCTTCCTGCTTAACCGCGACAGGGGCTCGAGCGCTGGAGATCCCCGGTGTAAATAGTGGCCCGTCCGCTGACGCTCTGGCTGAAAAGCTAAGAGCGTCCCTAGATGCGGACGAGGCCCGAGTGTCCAGGCCCATCAGATGCGCAGACTTGCGCATGCTGGGCCTGGACGACTCTGTGACCCAAGAGGAGGCGGTCGCCGCCGTCACCAGGACCGGTGGGTGCCCTGCTGAGCAGGTCAGGGCAGGCACCCTACGGCAGTCGGGCATGCGAACCATTATGGTAAGCTGCCCTGTGACGGCGGCGAAAACAATCGTGGAGGCTGGAAGGCTTCTGGTGGGCTGGGTGTCAGCGCAGATGAAGCTGCTGGAACCCCGACCTCTGAGGTGTTATTAATTATAATTATATTATTAATTATTTATTTGTTATTATTATTAGATAAGAATGATCTTTATTGATAAAGATCATTGTTATCTTGGAGCTTCGCCTGACGGCCTTTTTGGTGAAGACGGCCTCATAGAAATGAAGTGCCCCTTGACTTGTTATGGCATGGACTCTGACACTGCATTTCGGATGGGAAATCATCAAATGACTTCTCCCGCTCTGGGCGGAGCGGGAGGGAGTGTCAGGCTTGACTGACTATTCCCACCCATGTTCCTTCTTAGCTCTTTGTGTTCCAGGGCCGCGGTATCTCTTTCGAAAGCCCTGGCAGGCATTGGCCCTCTCGGACCCCTTCCGATTTGCTGACATCTCCTTGAGGCGCGCGTGGAAAACAAACGCGCCGTCTGCACGGCCTGTCGTCATAAGACGGACAGACGGTGAGCTGGCCCATTACTCACAGGTCCACAGGCCCGCGCCTGGCCAGGCTCGCCGCCTCGCCGGAGATCGTGCGGTACCCCCGGACCAGCCTTACGGCTACCACCTTCTGGGGCGCGTTCAGGTATTGGGCGGCTCGCCGCCTCAAAGAACGCGCCCACACCGGGGCCCCGTAAAGAGCTATAGACTGCACGACCCCCGCATAGAGCCTCCGGCAGGAGGCGTTTAGACCTCCCAGGTTGGGCAAGAGCCGCTTGAATGCAGCCCCTACCCTTTCCAGTTTTGGGGCCAAACGTCGGAAGTGCTCAACGAAGTTCCACCGGCTGTCGAGGACAAGCCCTAGGTACTTTAGCGTCGACTCGACGCCGATGGGAACTCCTCCTACCGTCAGTATGGATCCCGGTGGCGCATTCCGAGGCCCATGAAAGCACATGGCCTCAGACTTGTGCAATGCCACCTCGAGACCCAGTTGCCGGATTCTCGCCACGACTATCGCAACCCCGCGTGTCATAAGTTCGGCCACCGCCTCGTGCGACCTCCCCTGTGCCAGCACCAGCGTGTCGTCAGCGTAGCAAACTACACTGACACCGCTAGGGAGGTCAGCGCGCAGCACCTAGTCGTAGCCGATGTTCCACAAGGGTGGCCCCAGAACCGATCCCTGTGTAACACCGCACGACATCTCTCGCCGGTTCCACTCTCCGTTGTGACCGGACCGGGAACTGGCCTCTCTCCAAGCATGCGCTTAAGAGACCTTCCAGTCGGGGCCCGAGAGCCTCCGAGGCCAGGACCCAGCCTTTGCCAGGCAAGCCATCGGGTCCCGGGGCGGTAATTTTGGCTTTAAGCCTGCCTACCGCCACTCTCATGTCTACCCCGGTCACTTCCGGAATATCGTCATCGTCCTCGATGTGGTCCAGTTCTGGCACCGCAAGCGGCGGAGCCATAGGCGGGGGAGGATGTTCCCCTCGCAGAGGGAACAGAGCGCTCACCACGTCCTCCACGAGCTGAGGGCGGAGACTCTGCGTCAGCGGGGGGCCCAGGTGCGGAGTTTGTCCCACACCATCTTGTAAGGGCGCCCCCACGGATCTCTGTTGAGAGTCTCCAGCATCTCCTCGCGGCCCAGGTCTTTGGCCCGCTGGACAACCTCTTGGAGGGCGGTCTTCGCTGCTCTGTATCCCTCGTACAGCTCCGCTTCAATGGCTGCCGCATCCGGAGGGCGGATGCGGAACCTGCGATGCCTGGCGTACGGGTGCCGCGCGGCGACGCACGACTTGCGCAGAGACGTCAGCTCTCGCGACCACCAGTACACGTGACGCCGGGCGCTTCCTGGCCGAACTCGGGGCATTGCCACGTCGCCGTCGGACATGGCCTCCTGGAACCACCCTGCCTCGATGTTGACGTCGGCAGGCCTGTTCGGTGATATCACCAAGGCCTGCACTATCGAGGCTTCCAGGAGGAGCAGATCGATGCCCTTCAGGGAAATTGTATTATAAAATTATTACTATGTTACGTTTTTATAAAATACTATCATTTCGCCCGTGATTTCGTCCGCGAAAATTGTGATATAATATAGCCTTGTTACTCGGTAAAGATGTAGCTTTTTAGTGGTGAACAAATATTTTCTCTTCATAATATAATATTAGTATAGAATAACAGCACCCCGTGGTTTCACCCGCATAAATAATGATCTCGTGGGAATATCGGGATAAAAAGTATCCTATGTCCTTTTCCAGGATTAGAATTTGTATAAAATTTGGCACGTAGGTATACCATGAGTATACCTATGTGCCAACATTTATCCAAATCTGTCTAGTTGTTTTAGTGTAAAAGCATAACAAACAAACGAACTCACCGTCGCATTTAAAATATAAGTTAGGATAGATATAATTATTTTACTTTTGTAGGCTACTCTTATACTATTTGTATTTCTTTATCATAATAATACGTTCCATAACTTGTATTTTTTTCTCAATTAAATTATAAGTAAACCGCAGTGAACCGTGTTACGCACCCCTGCCTCTGCACGTGTGTGTATCAAGAAGCGTGCACCACGCACACAGGCGCACTCAACGTCAGTCGTCGTTGTTTTTTGAGTTAAGAATTTTGCGAGAACGCTCTTAATGGCCCAATTTGCACCACAATCGACAAAATGCGTTTAAAACAACTGTCAAACATCGTTCTGTTTCTGTCAGTCGTTTGACGATGACAGCGACAGCATAATGTTTTAAATGGTGTCACCTTGTTTCGCAGACAGAAATTTCACAGAATTTCGTTTCCCAGAAAATGTTTCACTTGAATTACTTACTTGAATACGTTTCATTCAAGTTTTACAGAAACACAATTCAAATAATTTAACAGTCACATTCTTTTATTTGGCAAACTTATCAAACATCACAATTATTTTTCAACGAATATTGTTTGTTTCGTATATTCCCAGTCACCCCCGCGGGGATTGCCACCGGAGGCAAATGGGAATAAAAATTCCCAGTCGCCACCGGCCGTAACTGGGAAGTCGTTGCCCCCACTTCAGTTTCGCTGTACATTGCTTTCTCCATCGTAGAGAATAAAACGATGAGGTAACTGTAGCTGAGGAGCAGGTGGTTTTCTAGCCGAAGCTGCGGTAGTGAGCGTTAATACAATCTCAAAGTCGCGTGGGGCCACCGGAGCCCCGCAGCGCCGGAGCCGTGAAAGAAACCATGCCTGTTGCATGATACATGCTTGCTTGCATGCTGCAAATTGCATGCTTGCATGCTTGCTTACATGCTGCATGCAACAGGCATGGACACCATTAGTGAGAATAACAAGATTGTTTTATTGCATGACATGAATTTACCCGCATTTTCTTTGTGAACCCGGTGTTGTCATTTTGAAGGAGGGTATTCATTTTTCAAAGGTTTGAATTTTAGAAACTGTCAGTCTATAAAATGTTATTCTTCGTAATAAGTTTTATGTTAAACAAACAATATGTAGATAAAGAATATTTGATTTGTTATTCTATGATATGAGTATTCTAACATTAAACTTGATTAGAAACAAAAATCGATGATTTAAATTTCTTCAACGTAAGTATTCTGCTTACCTATTGATTATTCTATGAAATGATAATATAAGAAACAAATTATGTAAAACAAAATTCGATTAAACAATTAACGATGTAACAACGCACGACCATTTTAAATACGTTTAACACTTAATTTAGTGAGTTGTGGTGCGTGCGGACCGAAATATATCTGGTATTAATGCTGCTGTTTTACGTTGACAAAATAGGGATGGTGACTCATTTTTTTTTATTTGTCTATCGGGTAGATTATTAAAAAGTATTTGACACGTATTTTCTTTTTCCACGTAATCTTAAAATTACGGAGATATTTTGAGTTGAAATGGCGCATGACGTCACGGCTCAGTACATTTTATACCTAGTTGTGACGTAGTGAGCCCCCACTCTCCAACTTTAATGCGTTTTAACTAAGTATTTTTTTGTTAACTTGATAAAACAAAAAATACGTATCTAATATTTTTGTATTACCTGATTGACGGACAAAATATAATTTCGTTTTCTTGACCCAGTCATCATCCCTATTACCACCTATTTGCAAAATAAACATCATTTACCAATATTGCCAAGTTCCATTGAATACAAGAATAGCCGCTCATATTCCTTTCCAGGATTCTCCTCCATGCGTCGCGGCTTCACATCTCTGGTGACATCAATAGACAGCGCCCTAACTCGAGACGATACGAGAAGTGACGCGGCTTCCACTGCGAGCTCTGACAGCGACAGATACATTGTGGTCGGCTTGGCTGCTGAGTCGCCTGATGACGCTGATATGGCATTCAGGTATGTAACACATTTGTAACTAGGCTCATTATTCCCTAACTCGTGACATTGTCAGCTGTCAAAAAGTGTACATACCATACCACCTCTTTGTAACCGACTTCAAAAAAAGATGAGGTTCTCAATTAGGTTGTATTTTTTAGGGTTCCGTACCCAAAGGGTCAAACGGGACCTTATTACTGAGACTTCGCTGTCCCTCCGACTGTCAGCACCTGCAGGCTGTATCTCATGAACCGTGATAGTTGAGACGTCCAAAAAACACCATAAGTGTCTAAAATAACTTTACTTCGCAAATCAGAGGCGACTTCTGAAAGTAAAGTTATTTTAGTGTTTTATAGGAAGTCAGTTTTTTTTGGAAAAATGTTTTGTCATATAGTTACTTAGAAACTATTTTTCCATTTAATGATGGTAATGATTTCCACAGAGAGTTCGAGCACGGCCGTGCGTCTAGCGGCGTAAGTGGGGTGGAGGTGGCAGCCGAGGTGGTGGAGCGATCCTCGTCGCCAAGCGACCACTCCGTCACCAGCTCCTGTAGGAGGAGAGATGTCGTATGTTTCCCACTTTTCCTACACGATTCACGACTCACCCGTTTTTCTCATTGGGGTTGACAGAAATCCCATTAGGGTGGAGAAACTACAGAACTCTTCCTGCTACGATCTATACATGATGCTTTGGTTGCTTTGCCATATAAATGGCTAATTTATAATTTTACCTTTATTTTTGACCAAAGAAACGATAAACTGTTATAGAACTTTTGTTATGGTGTGTTATAGGTTCTATACAGGGTGTAACGGAAAGGGTATATACATACTTAAGGGTACGCTACAGACTATCAAACTGAACATGTTTCTCATCATAAAACATGTTTTTCAGCAAACAAAATATCTGCAGCCCCATAGAAAATTGCAATACCTATTCGACCCAAATGTATTGGAAGCAGATTTTTTTTTTGCTGCAATTTTTTTTTTTATGATGAGAAACATGTTCAGTTTGATGGTCTGTAGCACACCCTTAAGGATCTATATACCCTTTCCGTTACACCCTGTATGATATGAAATGAAATGATCATTTAGTATAACACACTGAGTTTAATAATGCTAATTCTATAACTAAACACGGTATATAAACAATGACTATGATTAGGTTAATATAAGTTAACGCGAGTAATACGGTTATATAAATTGACGCGAGAGTGACGCGGTTAGCGGTTATGACCGGCTGTGTGTGGTAGCGTATTAGAACTGCCCCGAACTCACAGACTGCAACGTCTTAAGTAGTTGAGTTCGTAGGGTGTGTGCATGTGTGGGTTACATACCACTACACTGTGTTAAAGGTATGTCAAGATAGCAGGTTTCTGATGAGATGACGAGTAATAGAGAAGTATGGAAGAAGACATGCGGTACCGACCCCAGATGAATTGGAATATTGGCTGGAAAATAATGATGATTTCACAAAAAAAAAAAAAAACAGAAGAAATGTCGTTGATTTATGTATATGATAGCTTAAACGAAACTAAAGAGAGAAATTGCACTGTCAAGTGTAGTTGCATCATACAATGGTACCAGTAAAAGTATGCGCTTCGGCAAGGTTCGTGTTTCCACACATTGGTGTACACGAACATTGCCGAAGCACATACTTTTCGCGATGGGATTGTAATTTATGACGTTCAGCTCGCGTCTAGGTTCACTAGACAGTCGTTCCAGACGTTGTCTATAATAAATTGTCTTAAGCAATAGAGCCAGCCTTTGAGTGCGAAAGTAGTCATGGGGATCCCTTTATGAATTGATTGCCCTTTTTGCAAATTTTAGTGCATCCTAAGTAATTTTCCCCTTTTTCAAAGATTTCAACCAGTACTTGGCGTCTTAACAACATCCACATAGTGCACCAGAGTGGCGGGGGTAGGACTACCCTCCGCCTCGCCGCCGATGACCTCAAGAGCGACGAGTGTAACGCTATACCCTGGGATGAGTTCCAGGTGAGTTGGATGTGGGTGGACTTAAATGGGGGTGGGGAAGCTGGTGTGTTTGATGGAGCCGTTTGGAGTTGGCTGTTTTAAAACAGATAGTGACATTAATTCGTTAATTGCCCTTCATACTATAAGTAACAGAATACTACAATCCGAGAAAACATATACAGGGTGTAACGGAAAGGGTAAATACATACACAAGGGTGTGCTATAGGCCATCAAACTGACCATGTTTCTACATTGGAAAAACATCGTAATAGGGAAAAAATTATCTGCTGACCCATACAAAATGTCAATACCTATTCGACCTACATATATGGGGAAGCTGATATTTTTTTCGCTATTACGATGTTTGTCCGATGGAGAAACATATGTTAGTTTGATGATCTGTAGCACACCCTTAAGTATGTATACATATACCCTTTCCGTTACACCATGTATATTTTTTTTTTTTCAAAATTCACCTGTACCGAGATCTATAAACGCAACTTAGCAAGTACTTCGGCTGAGCCTTATTCCTGTCATTGTCGCACAACTATCAAGCTACATGGTTAAGAAAGAGACGGGAACATGTCTAAGTAAAAGTGCGTCTTATGTAAGGTTGGCAGATTTTGGCCTTAATCATGTTTTCTTAACCCAAATTCAAAGCCAGACGACATTTGCAATAAATAATTTCTGGTCGAAGTCGGGCAATTTAAAAATGTTTAATTTTTAATTGGAAACTAGCTGTACCCAGCATGCGTTGCAATGCACTTTTTACTACCCACCTACCCTATCCGACCTACCTACCCTATCCTACCTACCCTACCCGACGCTACCTACCTACCTACTCTACCCTACCCTACCTACCTACTCTACCCTACCCTACCCTACCCTTACTACCTACCTACCCTACCTACCTACCCTACCCTACCTACCTACCCTACCCTACCCTACCTACCTACCCTACCTACCTACCCTACCCTACCTACCCTACCCTACCTACCTACCTACCTACCCTACCCTACCTACCTACCCTACCTACCTACCTACCCTACCTACCTACCTACCCTACCTACCTACCCTACCCTACCTACCTACCCTACCCTACCTAACCTACCCTACCCTACCTATCTACCCTACCCTACCTACCTACCCTACCCTACCTACCTACCCTACCCTACCTACCTACCCTATCCTACCTACCTACCCTACCCTACCCTACCGTATCCTATGTCCTTCTCCTGGCTCTAAACTACCTCCCTGCCAATTTTCAGCTAAATCGGTTCAGCCGTTCTTGAGTTATAAGTGAAGTAACTAACACGACTTTCTTTTATATATATAGATAGCTAACTCCGAACAGTTTCAAACAAATAACTCTATGTGCATTGCAACAAATTGTACTAAAAATATCAACAAAACCACAACATCCAGAATACATTTCGTATTACAATAAAAACAGATTGGTAATTTTTAGTACATTTTTAATATCCAAAAAATCATACACATTCACTGGTTTTATTATTATATATATTATAGTATTTTTTCCACACCTATATTTGAGAGAGTTTTTACTAAAGAAGTAAACAAACATAATCCAACATCCTTTAAAACATAAGTTTCTATTATTATCTACATCTTATTTCGGAGATTCCGAGTATTAAAACAAGTCTTACTGAACACATATATTATGGTAACTTAAGGCGGAGCTACTTCTCATAATATTTAACCATTGCCGACTCGTAGTCACACCAGATTATCACACCAGTGTGACTAACAGGAATTTTTTTCTCGTTTGTCACACCACTGATTTTTCCACACCATGTATACGATAATTACTAGAGCAGTACCTTTATATTGTGATAAAGTCGCTCTGCTGATCGGTGTTTGCCAACTGTTCATATTTTTCTACTTTTAGTAATATTAATTATCGTTTATTTATTTACTTACATACTTATTACATTTTTAAAAATTATATTAAAAAAAAACATTTACAAATATAAAAATAGTAGCCCATCGGCATTGTGAACAGGGTCCGAGCTACCGGCGGTCAGGGCTCTTGAGAGAGAAACCTCCTAAGAATACGCACCATGTCCGGAAGTACTGGTTTCTAAATAAAGCCATTGATCAAGCTGCCAAGCGAAAGCCTACTCAGGTCGTTTGTCGAGGCTTTTGGCAATTCAGCTATTGGCCGACACGACTATCGGCACAATGACTGCTGTACTGACATCCCACATATCGACAACTTCGCGAGCCAGATCTAGATATTTGATTTGCTTATCTTTCTCTGATTTCACGAGGTTCTCGTCATGCGGGACCGTTATATAAACAATCATTGCGCGACGCTCCAATCGATCTATCACAACAATATTAGGCTTATTGGCAACTAAAGTCCTGTCAGTGACGATAGGTCGATCCCAATACAACGTGAACCGTCATCGAGAATCGTGTCGGGCGCTTACTTCTAGTATGGCACCTCTGATTCCACAACTACTGTATTTCAAAGCATTATTTATTATTATTTATTTATTAAAACTTGAAATTTCTCTTTGCTGAATATTGAATTTAGCACGGAAAAGATGAAAAAGTTTAATAGCACACATAGCCCGACAATGGTTAAATGATGAATAATGTATCGCCGCCGCGCCGACTGGAATATAGTTGGTCAAAGGCACAGAACCAACAAAGTTTGTGAAAGTTGGTACTCACAATTAAATAAAAATAAAAACTACGTAACCATACTAAAATTATTAACAGTATTATTCAATGAAAAATAAATTAATATCGAAAAAGAAGGGCCGACCAAACTGATAAACATAATTTTATCATTTTCTGCCAACTAAAACATTTAAATGGTGAAATATCATTGGGACATTTCCTTGAAACATTGCGTTAAAAACGTAGTTTGAAGGTTTTTAATTTAATAAAAACGTAATTCAAAGGTTTTTAATTTAACCAAGTACATAGTATAACTAGGACAGCACTAGTTAGGAATACATGGTGTGGAAAAATCAGTGGTGTGACAAACGAGAAAAAAAATCCTGTTAGTCACACTGGTGTGATAATCTGGTGTGACTACGAGTCGGCAATGTATTTAACAGCATGCGTCGATATTTAAGAGTCCGCATAATCTTTTATTTTCTGACCTCACATCTATTGATAGTCTTCATAGGCAGAGGCAGTGTCATTGGTGTTTTGATAATTATTATAGTCTCGTGTAAATCACACAAATATTACACTTTAACAAAAATCACATGCGCATTTAAAATCTAGTCGGTAACAAGACCGAGGTCAAACAAGCATAATTTTAAGTAGATCCGTTGAATAAGTCATACAGGTGCCCAAGATAACAAACAATTCTTATAAAATTGTTTCAAAAGAGCTCAATGAAATGAAACTACCAAACTCTTGCTAAAACTGTCTTGAAATATGACGCAAAGAAACTTGCACTCATATCTACACTAATATTATATATATATAATGCTCGTGAACTACTGTTTCGAATTGAAAAATTATTTAAGTGCTGGATAACCCATTTATTGAAGAATTTATGGACGTTTTTCTCAAACGGACATAGGGTGCAGTGGCTGCCAAATGGGTTCTGACTTGCGTTTCTTGTACGTTCTTGGATTGGTATCCAAGTAGTGTATAAATGTAAAACAAATTAGTGTAATTTTTATTTTATCACCACTGCTCGCAAAAAAGTGTATCACAGCTGCTCTCAAAACAGTGAAGGAAAACATTTGTGTGCCCATTACCTCTCACAGAGAAAAGGTCCGAGTCCCAGCAGTAGAAACATTATAGGCCGATGCTAATCATATTTACGACCGCTTGTTCCGAGGGTTTCAAGTGTTTGGTTTAATAAGTCTGTCGGAAACTTGGAGGAATCCTCAAGCGCTTGTTATTATCTGATAGATCTTACATGATCTGCCCAATGACGCTGCCTCATCAGATGTGCATGACCGTATCATCACAATCATTGTATTTCGTACCCAGTAAGGTGTATCGCTGTAATACTAAACTATATTAATAAGGCTTCGGGTATACGAGCGAGCGATTATCGAGCTACTTCTCTGTTGCAGTACTCTATCATGAGGTAGTAAAACAGCAATGGCCTATAAAATAGTTTTTTTTTTTTACATCAATACTCTGACTGCTAATTGCAACGTTGATGCTTAAAATGTGCTATACATCCGTTAAGGGTGGGTAACTGGGCACATTCGATTCGGCAGTGTCTTAACAAGTAGCTGACTCGAAGCAATTACTATATTCAGCTGACTCCGTTTGGCATCTACTATCGCTTTGTCATGTTTAGTGGGGTTACCACGACATCTTAAAGCAATGTTGGTTTAGGCTGCGGTTCCACTGAGGCGGAGCGGAGCAGAGCGGAGACGAGCTGTGCCGCGATTCACCAATCACATGGCTTGAAATCCACATCTCTTCTCCACTTCACTTCACTTCAAGCCATGTGATTGGTGAATCGCGGCACAGCTCGTCTCCGCTCCGCCTCAGTGGAACCGCAGCCTTAATGTCATTCCAGTGTGAGAAAGAATCAGCTATAGAGGACATCTGACGCCATCTAATTAAAAAAATACAGCTTCAAGACGTCATGGTATGCCAGCAGGTCGGTTAGGCACAGATCGAGCTAATCCGGCAATATCCTGTGTATAAAAAGTACAGAATTGCAGTGTTTCTGTTCTCAAAATTGAATTACTAAAGTTACAAAAGAGTTCGACCATCGCTCGCTCCATCACCCGTCCTAAAACTGGAATGCATCCATTTTATCTCTAACTATATGTGTCTATGTGTGTTTTTTCCTCTATGGCAATTCCCGCCCGCTCGGCTATCGTGAACCGAAAGAACCGTCTCAAGGTATTTAACGATCTATAGATCACGGTCTATAGATTATTTGACACGATGTAGTGGTATCATTATGTTGACTGCCCATAGATGTAGAGGTTATGTGTCGTAGCCAAGGGGGTTTGTCTGTGTATGAGTGAGTGAGACGAAAGATGTTTCTGTCTCTCTTCTTTTTTACTGTTTCACTTTGCTTGTGTTTGGTTGAAAAATCTTTATTAGGTTCTTATTTAGCAATTTATCCCGTGATGAACAATTTTTTTTTTTTTTGCGAAAAAAAATATGCTTTAAATGAATGTTTATTATTTGATTTATAAGACAATCACCAAGTTATACGGATATTTAATGCAGGAATAAATCATAAAAAAAGGGTGTTACAATAGTTATAAACTTCACATTTCAAACCAAACACAAGCACATATTTTATCTTTCACTAATACAGAAACATCTTTACAAATGCTTCATTGCTATCTGTTACATGTCCGCCATTTTAGCTTCGCCAGCGCCAACTGAAGGCTCAGGTAGGATGCATCACGCAGCCTATATTATAGCCCTATGCCATGATGTCCCAACCTTGGTATTCCAGCGGTTGAAGAGACATCTACCGTTATCCAAAATTATCCATATTTTATGCATGGTTACAATTCCGTGTTTCTATCGATCATATTTTTAAAACCCAAAGTCTGTAATAAAAAAAAAAAAAGTTAAATTACACATTCTAAGGTTAAGTTTTTTTTTTTATAAATGTCGATTGTGTGATCTTGTATCCTAAATGTTATGACATGTATTCGGAAACAAAAAAAAAAACACAATACACAAAGATATTCTCTACAATCTTTTCTAAGCTTCTGCATGTAATATAATCTATGTAAAAAAAAAAGGTTTGCACCACTTACTGACATGGTTTCGTTGTAAAAAATAATATGAAGTGTAAAGTTTTTCAACACCATAATATACAAATATCTACAGATATCCTAGTAAAAGTATGCGCTTCGATATTCTTTGGAACAACAAAGCAAACAGCTGTTGCAACCATAGAAGCACTTAACTGTTTTGTATTATCGTCTTTACAAAATTTAATTTTACAAAATGTGATTCCTAAAATTTCATAACTTTTAATTGATAAATGGTGGTTTGCGACCGGAGTGGGCAACTAACAGAAAAAAGCAAATATAAGAGAAGTATAAAACTTGCACCTTTCCATGCGGATCGGGTGACGTTTTGGTACTCGATGTACTAATAATTCGAAAACAAGAAGATTAACGAACTGCATACATTTCCTGTACTTTTATAATTTTAATCATGGGGAGTGTGAAAATTTCTTCCGAATTTCGACTAGATCTTACTTATTTTCTTTTCTTTTTTGATGTGGTGCAATACTTTTTAATGAGTGTTTTTACTAAATGTTGCATGTCCCGCACAATCCTTTCATCTCCATCCACACGTAGTTTTGTAAACGTGGTTGTGATGTAATATCCGCTTATTTGTGAAGAGTTTTAACATGTCTGATTGTCTGCTGATACTTTTGAACAGCACATCTTGTGATCATAATGCTAAATATTTTAAAATGTCGACTGACCGCATTCCCTTGTGAAAACTGTGCCCTACAAGCCATGTATAAAGTCATCAATAATAAAGTTTAAAAAAAAAACAAATGACAATCTAGTGCCTTTGTTGCCTAAATTTTCACATTCGGACCTCATCTGTCAAAATACAAGCGTTCAAAAGTATCAGCCTTCCCCTTGTCGAAGTTACTGTCGTCGCCCTCCCTTTCCTCCCGTAACGAGTCCCTCTGAATACAGAACAAGTTCTCCATGAGGGCGCGTGCGTGGACGGAGCCTGCGGCATGTGAGAGTGATGAACTGGAGCCAAGAGATGAACCTTTGGTCTCAGTCAGGCTGGTGAGGGCTCAGATGCCGAGGGAGCCAGATACTAAGGTATGTGTATTTGTGTTTTTACTTTATTGTGTTTGGATGGCTTACAGCTTACAGAACAAAAGTTATAGTGAGGTATCAACGAGAAAGCAATTATAAGCCTCCACAGTTAGATGTAATTATTGTTGCACATTGAGGGAGCAGCGGTGGCCCAGTGGTAGCAGCCCCGACTTACGAGCAGTAAGTCGTAGGTTCAAACCCAGGCAGGCGCATTACTTTGTGTAATTTATTTCATCACCGCTGCTCTCAAAACGGTGAAGGAAAACATCGTGAGGAAACCGGCATGTCCTAGAACTAAAAATTCGAAGACATGTGACATCTACCAACCCGCACTGGGCCCGCGTGGTGGATTACAGCCCATTCCCTCTCATAGAGAGGAGACCTGCGTCCCAGCAGTGGGAACAATATAGGCTGATGATGATGATTGTTGCACAAACTATTAATACTACGCATAATAGGGGATAATCCAATTTTTTTTTCTTTGTCCGTCAGGTAGTTCATTGAAAAGTATTGGACACGTTTTTTTTCTTTTTTCACGTGGTCATAAAATTACGGAGATATATTGAGTAGAAATGGCGCATGACGTCACATGTAGGTAAGTTGTATACCTACTTGTGACGTAGTAAACCCCACTCTCCAACTTTAATGAGTTTTAAACAAAAAATACGTGTCTAATATTTTTGTATTACCTGTCTGACGGACAAAATGGAATGTCGTTTTCTTTACCCAGTCCGATCCCCTATTTAATGTAACAATATTTAAGTATATATTAAAGTACTAAATTGAATGAAGGTTGAATTAAATGAATCTTTATTATGGTGATGCTGCAAGTTGGTTGTGGTGAGGGAATAACTTACCTGCTTGCAATTGAAGTGTCTCTGATGGGCAAAATGGACACAAAACCACAGAACACCAGGGGTCCTAAAATGGCTTTTGCAGAATCATAATAATGTTACGTTAAGATATTATGTTCTATGATGCGAATATGCTATTGCATAAAATGCTGCTAAAGCAACCTTTTGAGGTCACCAGAAGACTGGTTGTTTCAAAATCTAGTCGCAGTATCAACTCGGCAACAATCATTGTCAAAAACTCGTTGATAATGTTAATAAACTAAACGTGACAAACCAAGATTAAAACGTGAACGTTAAAAATATACAGGAATTGCTCCTCTGGTTTTTCCGATGAATTTATAAACCTGAAACGTGAAAGAACTTGTCGAACGTGATAAAACGAAACATATTGATTGGAATTAGTGTCTGAAATAGAAATGTGCTTTAAATTACAATAACACTTAGTCGTAATGTCATACCGACTGCGTCGTTGGGCCTGTGGTCGCACTCGCGACTGCTGTGCATAAGGTAGTGGGTTCGATTCCCAGGTCGGGCAAAGTAGTATTGGGTTTTTTAATCAGGAATTTCTCAGTAGCTACGGGGTCTAGATTCGTGCCCGTTTGATGGCAATAGGCTCGCTCCGTTTTACATGGGACTTAAACATAACTGGCGTAATGTGGGTGTACTAATCGCCCCTGACTAACCTTTTGAGGTTCCGCCATAATTTTCTCCATTACCTTCAGGGTCTAGCACCGTTCGAGGAGCTACTGGAGGCTCGGATCCGTGACCTGAGTATAGCTCTGAACATGAGCACCGCGTTGGCGCTCGCTGAGCTCATTGAAGATGAAGTGGTCGTGCCGCCTATGCCGCTTGAAGTAAGACACCATTTATTTTTTGTTTTCATCTAGTATTATTTGTGCAGGAGCTCGTGGCTAAATAATAACATGGATGGGTGACCTTAATTGCATACCGAGTTTCCTCCATGTCTGGGAAAGCGCGTTAAGCCGTTGGTCACAGCTGTCATTAGTAGATCTTTGACGGTCGTTACGAGTAGTCAGAAGCCAAAAGTCTGACATCCAGTCTACTAACCTATCGTATTACCCAGTTACTGGGTTGTGGAGGTCAGATAGGCAGTCGCTTTATGTAAAATACTGGTACTCAGCTGCATCCAGTAAGACTGGGAGCCGACCCCAAGATAGTTTGGGAAAACGCTAGGCAGATGATGATCTGGTATTACTTGTGGTTCAAATCGTTATATGTATGACGCTATATAATCAACTTTCTATCAAAGTGTTTTATATTTCTACAATGAGTTTCAACAAGATTGACGGTAGCTTTTGTCCATCCAAAACAATTTTTACTTCGTTATCATCTTTATCGCTGATGTATAATGTGGCTTTGACTATAGTGAAATTATATTTCGCAGTGCACATTTTAAAAGCTAGGTTACGCAACTTAGAAAATACAAGGCGGAAACAAAATTGTTTTGTAGGTAACATCTTTTTTTTTTAATACCGATAAAATAATTATTTTTATGTCCCCACATAAAAAGAGAGCCGCGGTGGCCCAGTGGCGGCAGCCCCAACTTACGAGCAGTAAGCCGGTGGGTTCGAACCCAGACAGGCGCACTATTTTGTTTAATTTATTTCATCACCGCTGCTCTCGAAAACGGTTAAAGAAAACATCGTTAGGAAACCGGCATGTAGAACTAAAAATTCGAAGACATGTGACATGTACCAACCCACACTGGGCCCGCGTGGTGGATTACAACCCGCTCCCTCTAATAGAGAGGAGGCCTGTGTCCCAGCAGTGGGAACATTATAGGCTGATGATGATATCCCCACATAGGTTTCAGAATGATGAACTGAATACGTGGTAAACGTTTGTGCATCAGTGTGCGTCCCACCCTGCATAGTCAAAATCAACTAATAAAATTCTCGTATAGTCATCCATTCATTATATATTCGACAACAGACAATTTATTTTTAAACCCCGACCAAAAAGAGGGGTGTTATAAGTTTGACGTGTGTATCTGTGTGTCTGTCTGTGGCATCGTAGCTACTAAACGGATGAACCGATTTTGATAAAATTGGTTTCGTTTGAAACGTGTTTTAATCGAGAGTGTCCTGAGCTACGTTTCGAGAAAATCTGCTCAGTAGACCGCTTAGCACAAACACAAAACAAAGCTGACCCCCGACGCAACGACGCTTGGTTTTTTGGGTCGGGGGTTTTAAATTTTTAATTTAATTTTTACTCCATGACATTACTTGATCTAACTACTGATTTCTGCTTCCAGGTACTAATAGACAACGTAAAACTTCACTTAATAGAAGACCGTCCGACGCGCTCAATTTCCTCCCCCCCGCCACAACCCCTCGACATAGCTCTAACAACCCTGCGCATGACGCGGGACCTAGCCGGGATCGTGCGACTTGGCCCCCCTATTTCCACCCCTTCCACTGTGGCCTCCCCGGCCACGCCACAGCCACAACCAGAGTTGGATGAGGCGAGAGATAAGATTGATAGGCTGAACAGGGAAAATGAGGAGTTGAGGAAACGGTTGATGACGTTAGCAAGGATTGCGGAGGATAATCGGGAGTTGAGAGCGTGAGTGATAGTTTTTTTTTTTTTTAATTAATGCTTTCGGTGCCTAAGCACCCAGCATATATGGATCGAAAAATAATTCGTTTTTGGTATGACGTTACAGGAAAGTGGAGGAGGCGTCAGTGTTACGACAGTGCGTACACGCAGCGCAGCAAGAAGCGGCCAGCTTACTGGCTGACAAACAGGAGCTGTTAGAAGCCATGCGTATGTTACAGGTAATATTAATCATTGCACTACTTTACCAACTTTACCATACATTGTTGTGGTATGGGCATGCGGAGGAATGAGGAAAATTTCATGAGGAAAGTTTTGAGTATGAATGTGGATGGTTATAGGAGTAGAGGAAGACCAAAGAAACGATGGATGGACTGTGTGAAGGATGATATGACAAGAAAGGAGGTGTCTCATAAGATGACAAGCAATAGAGAAGTATGGAAGAAGAAGACATGCTGCGCCGCCCCTAAATAAATTGGGACAAGGGCAGGAGAATGATGATGCACTACTTTACCATGCAATGTTGGGGTCGGTTTATATTGTTACCAGATTCTGTTAAGTGCCAGTGTTTTGTGGCAAATGTCTATCTGAACTGAGCTGAACTGAACTGGGCAACCCAGTTACCGTGAACACATATCCAACCACCAGTTACTGTACAGACGCCAGCACATCAAGCTACAACTATCTGTCAAACTTTAATAGATTTTCAATCTTACCATTAAAGATACGGTTCAAAGTTGATTGGGAAAATTTGTCAGTTTCAGGTAGCTTGCACGCGTAGCAAGACCACTGTAGAAACGAGTTTTGTTTACGGAAGAATCGACATAATGACAGATAGACAATGACAACGTGTCAGTTTGTCGATTCTTCCCTCGACAGTGGTCATGCTACGCGTGTTGGCTTCTGTACAATTGCATTGTAATGTATAACGGTCTGATGTCCGTAACTCCACGTTCAAAGCGCGTATTTTGCGTACGGGTGGGATTTTTTTTCGATCCACCCCTGTACCCCAAAAAGGCCAACAGCCCCTTGGTGTTACTAACGATCTCGCGGAGAGTACGGGTTACCGAAGTACTTTGCCTTGTATGAGGTAATTTAGAAGCACGTAGGCTGCTGTCTCGTCTTCCTCGGCTGGGCACAGAGGACTGTCTGGGACTCCTATGATAAATAGGTCAAAAGAGCCGGGTCCAGTGATGGCAGCTGTAATTTGGTTAGGCGATGGTAAACTTACTGAATAAATATCCACAAAAGACCTTAGCCTACCCGACAGCACTGAGACATCTTTAGTTTTCCATGTTTTTCATGAACAAATCTAAATTGACCATGACTTCAGCGTTTTAATTGTGTAGCGATCTACAAAAAGCTCTCCAGCGCCATCTATGACACGACGGAAGAACTAACATCAATTTCCTGCATCTCGCAAGTAAAGTTTACATCGACTTAGACATAACACCTGTCTGGTCGGAGGATCCTCCCTTTTCTATGGAGTATCGAGGAACTTTACACCCTGTTCCTCATACCACTAAAATCGGATATAACAAGAAAAACTATGAAGTTTGGCCTTGCTGCCTTTTATATTTCGACTTTCAGTTATGAAAAGCTAGTTTTAAAAATATTCTTTTTGTTTTCAAGGAGCAGTTATCAGGTGGTTGCCGCGGCAAGAGGTAGCGCTCGCGGGGCGGCCCCGCGCAGGGCTGCCTCGACTGTACCGCGTGCTGCGGACAGGACCAGCAGACGTAACCACACCCTGTATGTACCTAGTAATGACAAGTGGTTGGAAAAATGATACGACATGTATCGAGTAAGGTCCTTGATAACTACACCCTGTAATTTTTATGTACTATCGCCAAAAAAACTATTCTGACCACGGCGTATATGCTGAAGTATATATATAGTAGTACTATGTGGCTGGAAGAATGATTTGACTGTAGGACCTTGTATATGTTTCGAGTTAGGTCAAGAGAAAGATAACTACACCCTGTATATGTACAACCGCCAAAAAAAATATTTTGACCACCGTGTATATGCTGATGTATGTACCTAGTAATGCTATGTGGTTGGTAGAATGAAGAATGATATGACTGTAGACACTTAGGTATGTATTGAGTAAGGACAAGAGAAAGATACCTACACTCTGTATATGTATGTACTACCACCATAAAGGGATTCTGACCACCGTAAAGACCTGGACCACCGTAAAGGCCTGATTACACCTAACAAGGAGAGTGGCGAGACAGCAAAACCTCAGTGGGCCGAAACAGTACTGTGGCTCAGTAAATGTTTACACATATTTTTGCAGCTGCTGCGAGACAGTCACTCAGTTCAGTTTATACCCGGTATTAATACGGATGTGAAGAAAACACGAGCGAGCTAAATTCGATTTAAATCCACCGAGTTTAAGAGACTGGAGAGAGGAGGGGTGGGTACTCGGCCTAAAAAATACAACGGCCGAGTCGCCATCCGAGTGACACTCGGTCTGTTCCAGGCCGAGCACTAGGACATGTGTTTACAAATACCGAGCGTTCGGCTGAGGGCACTGACTCTACTTCGTTAGGTGCAATTGGGTCTTAAGGACTATTCTTGCTTGCAGCGTCCGGCCGCTATAGAGGCTCTTATAAACAGATGACGGTCTTCATGTGCGTGGGATTTTGGGTTTTAAAAATGAGCAGATTATTGTTTTGGGCAATAGTATGTACACGTCCAGCCGGCCTAGCATGACCGCCGTAGAAACGAGCTATGTCTACGGAAGAATCGACAATTTGACAGATATTTCTATCTTCCCAAGCATGGCGATATTAAGAATGTAGAAAAGAAATGTTTCTTTTCTTCAGTCGACACAAGTCTACAACGTCGAGCATGACGACCATATTTTCTCTTCTTTTGACATTTGGGGGTAGAAACATTACTTCTGACAAATGTCAAACTAGTCTTAATAAAAACTAAATACGAGAAATACGTTTCGTGGTTGCGTTGAGTTACGTTCAAAAGGTTGAAATGTTATGTAAAATATTTAGGTTTAATTTCGCGAAAAAGATCCAGGCCTGGATCCAAGATGCAGCAACACCATCCCGCCAACGAAAAATGAAAAACTCGTGCAATTGGCAACTTTTTTTTGTTAACTAAACGTAACCTTTTAACTTTCCATAGCAACGTCCCCGTTGCTATGGAAAGAATTTCTGTCTATGTCTTCGTAGAAACGCGAGTCGACGGTGCGCGCCATGCTCAGCCAGAAGAAATGACAAGTTGTAAAGAAAAGATTTCTTGTCGTTTCTTGGTAGAATAGAGATAGAACGGTCATGCTAGGGGGGCAGCACATGCTTTGTATTTATTAAAGACTCGTGTCGGAAAAACATTGAGGGGGATTACAAGTAAATCTACTTCTTGTAAGTGTACCAAGTAAAACTTAGGTGGGAAGGCGAGAAGAGTTTTCTAACGTGACACCGTGTATGTATGAGTAAACACTTGGGGTCACTAATTATTCTGTAGAGCACACCAACCTACAAAAATCTGTCAAATTTATTTAATTGGTTTTCAACTTTATCGTCAAAGAATTAGGTACAATTGGCTTCAAATTAGGTACAAATAGGTGATTGGGAAAATTTGTCAGTTTCGAGTGGCTTGATGTGCTGGCGTATGTTGTACATTGTAGGATGATCAGCGATTGTAGACACTTGTATATTGTACCAAATAGGTAAGGATTAAGGTCGAAAGTACATTGGAGATATGACCGGCAAAAAAAATGTGAATTATTTAGGAGCTGGGCCAGGAGAGATATGTTCTGTAGACGTAGAAGATACGATAGAACAGCTTGCAGCATTAAACATTCGTGTTTTTTTTTAATAGGCTATTGCCTTCCAGAAATTACTTTTGACGAAATGATAATATATCAAGTCAGAAAATAAGTCAAAACAAACATTAATATTCTAAATATTGTATGATAGAAGAGCTGCGATAGAAAACAGTTTAATTTCGTCTTATAGTCCCTGATCCAGCAAACATAAGAAACTTAGAGAGAGACATGATAAAACACGTTAATTTATCAAAAACATAACATCACCCCTGTAATCGCCGATTATCTTTAAGTGCCATGTATTAGAGGGCGAATAACTAGAAATAAATACAATCTCACTATGACAAACTTTTAAAGTACTTATAACAGCATTTCCAACATATGTATATGAATACCTAATAGATCAAACTATTTAAAATACTGCAACTTTCGTTCGTGTAACTTTACTTACCATATGAAATACAAGGAATGAATCGTATTGAAAACATAGCCAACATTATTTGAACATTTTATTCACTTCTATTTTATACTTTGAAAATGAATTGATAAAAGTGATATTGACTTAATGCATATTGTAAAGGTGGGTACACATTGTGGAAGTTAGAAATTGTAAGGTTCGGCTGCTTTTTACTTAAAATTGTTACTTAGTGTAGACTAGGTTTTGCGAACTTAGTGCTACATGAAATTTGTTGAATATAGCCAAGTTTGTAAAAAATATAGTGATACTTATAAAGCGTACTAAAGGTAAAATCATTTTTGTAGGTAAACTGACGAGAATAAGCCTTATTTTTAACTAATATTCTATTAATCTGGCTATATTTAAATATTTCATGAATCCAAAATCATGTTTATAGTATACTTGTGTAATAATATTTATAATCGTAAATAATCTACAGCCCCAATCCAGTATATAATATAAATTCCCTTTAAATAGGAAAGTAAGAATTTTAAAATGATTAATTATAGCTAAAAAGATAAAATTCTGAAATATTACCTCAGTATCGTAATTAATGGTTGATTCTAATATTAAATTCCTATTTTTATTCGCAATAGAGGCATAGTGCTAAGAAAAAAAAGTCAAAAACTGTTTATAAATATTGGAATGGCAGCATGATCTTTAGGTCCGCATAGCTGTAAAGTTAATTATATAAAAAGGGTTTAACAACAAATAAAAAATAAGATTTTTTGAAAACCGATCCACATTAGCGGATAAATTGGTGAACATACATAAAGTCGAACATAGAACCTCCTCCTTTTGGAAGTCGGTGAAAAAATAACTTAAGTCTCAAAAGCTAAGTTTTTTTTTTGCATAATTATGTCAAGAGTCACTTATTAAAACTTAACCATATTGTGGCCAAGTTGAACATACTTATTTAGTCAAAAACAGTTAGGAAGAACTGGCGATGTTGGAGATTACACAGGGTTGGTAAAATTTCGGTCAAATCATAATGGACAAATATGGCCCGGCTGCTGAAAACTGTTCCAATACAGTATCTACCAACAAACTTCAATATATTATTTACAAGAAAGGCGGACTTAATGCGACAAGGCAGTGTCTACCAGTCAACCTTTGTGTCGAAAAGGACAGCATAGTGATCGGGTACAAAAAATAAACTAATTTGGCTCTATGGTTTGGTATTTGACCTTAAAATAGCCATACATTCTTAAATGTAGGTATTACTTCTGGGCCATAAACATATTGTGCTTGGGAAAACAATGTACCACTGAGTAAATACCCATATCTAAATGACTCATTGAAACGTGACCACATAATAGGGAATTCTGCTAAGGCTATGAGAGAATTGGTAATAAAGGTTATTGAACCAACGGGGCTGCTTATATATAATAACATTTAATTATTTACCAAGCACTAAGAGGCTTTTGATGTACATTATCGTATTATAAAACTATATTTATAATGTAATCGTTCAATATTATTTTAGTGCCAAAAGCGCAGACTGTATTATTAAATGTACAACTATAGATTTTGTTCTTTGTCCAAAGATTCCTTCAAGCAAACCGCTTTGTCGTCCATCTTTTTTCGTTCATTCAAAGACGTTCCATATTCAAAGATCTTACATATCTATCAAACCATAGTCCAAAGAACTTTGTCTATACTTGTGCATTTTCATTGTAATGAGGTTGTACATAAAAGGTTTTATATTTTTTTTTAATGAAGTGATCATTTTATTTGTGTAATTTTAGTGTATTGTACATAGTTTTTATGAGGTGACGTAATGTAGCTATTTTTTCAGATCTTTTTACTGTTTATTGATAGTGTTTTCATTGTGAGAATTCCATTTGGATAAGTTGTTTATAGACGTGGTTAGAGGAATTTTAATATACTTTTAATGGGAACAATTTCGGCTCAAGTCCTTGAGAAAAGTTCTAAACTAAACCATCTCTTAAGTATTCTTGTAGACATACTAGTCTCAATATTCAAATTCCTCTAAACACGTCTTAAAATCTATATAAAATATCTTAAATAAAAATCTTTGAAGAGTTCAGTGAGAAATTTTTAGAAGTAAACTTTTGATAGTATTTAGGTATTTACATGTCCTCTAGATAGTTAACCCAGTTAAAATCGGTTCGCAGTGCAATGTCTACTAATATTATGTTGCGTTTGTTTTTTACAATAGTGTCGGTACATGGTGATGATAATTTAGTTTAAAGCTTTGGTCAAACTATGTCGGACGAATTGCTGGCGCTGCTCCGAACACTGTACTTTGTCAGATAATGAACTGTAATATCCGTCAGTATCCTGTACGCAGCCGGTCCAATATAATTGATAATGCGTTTTTGGGATGTCTCCTTGTTTCGCAGACAGAATTTTAATAGAATTTCGTTTCCCAGAAAATGTTTCACTTTATATTGTTTTGGGTCCTTGTATTTTTATTTCGCATATTTTTGTTTCAACTACTATTTACTTCAATGAAACAGAAACCCAATTCAATTAATTTTATAATTACATTTTTTTTTAACAAACTTATCAAACAGTAGTATTATTAATTATATTCTTGACAAAAAATTACCCGCATTATTAATGTGAACGCGGTGTTGGTATTTTATAGGAGGGTATGCATTTTTCAAAGGAATTTTAGAAACTGTCGGTCGATAAAATGTTTTTCTTGGTAATAAGTTTTATGCGAAATAAACAATATGTGGATACAGAATATTTGATTTGTTATTCTATGATATGACTATTGTAACATTGAATTTTATTTGAAACAAAAATGGATAATTTAAAATTCTTCAAAGTATTCTGCGTATTGATTATCATAAGAAATGATAATATGAGAAACATTTTATGTGAAACAAAATGCGATGAAAGTATTAGTAATGCTTATGAAACAACGCACAACCGTTTTTTGGGTATGGAGCAATAATAAGTCCGCTCTGTTGACGGTTTTTCAAGATTTTTATTTCGTGCTTTAAATCATAATCATAGATATCACTGTACCAATATTGTCTATGATTTTAATCAAATTGCTAGACAGAGGCTTATAAATTGGGCAAGCCAGTAATTTTAAAGGTATCTTGTTTTTTTTTTTTTTTTCTACCAAATGTATTGAACATAAACACTGAAAGCAGAAATATAACCACCAAACAGCGGCTTTTATATCACTTGTTAAAATGCAATGTATTACAATTTGGGGTAGCTCTATGTATCTTATATATTACATTTATCTCTTTTACTCAGTGTTAGGATAAAAAAGAAACTCGTGCCTGTAATAATTAGGTACATGATATATTCGCTTTATGGTCGTTGCTGCCTTTTTATACTCTCATCTATTTAATCTATGTAACTTTTAAGAAACAAATCCTATGTTCGTCTGTCTATGGTTCAGTATACGATTCATGTGACATTTAGTTATTGTGAACTTAACAACTTAGTATTATAAACTTGGCACTTGGAATTAAAAATGATGGAGGCGCCATAATGTGTATTTTATAGTGTAGCATGGTTATTTTAACGATTGAATGACATTGTCAGGAGACATTTGTGAAAATGTTCTGTGGAAATTTTTGAAAAAAAACAAGATGTCGTCGTTAGTTCCAACTATGGTTACGCGCCAAAATAACCATGATGCATTATATCATATGGTGGCGCCATGTTTTGTCGAGTTTTAAAGTTATTATGTCATGTTATATCGATGATTTTCTATGTTTTGTAAAGTGTTAATTGGTATCGGTACTCTGTCCAAGGTATGCTGTTTCTTCAATAGTTTAGTGTCGAGCAATCCGACTATTGAGAATGTACCATAACGTTGTTGCGATTTATTTAGTTATGAAGGAATTGTTAAAATTAAATTCAATATTCTATAGCTGGTTGTTTTATTAATTTACTTGGTTATTCTGTAAGTAAAGACAGGCGTGTATTCCCGTTCGTCCCATCGACTTCGTGCCCCTCGTGGAACGAACGGGAATAATTAATTAATTATTTTTTGGTTTGGTCCCACCAAATTATGTAATTAGTATATTTTCATTAACACCCGTGCAGTTTCATCGTTTTGTCAACACTAACCCGACCGGTCTAATTTAAGGATACTAAAGGGAGAGAATGTCAGGTAAACCAATAGGGTTTACGCAAATAACACAATGTTATCGGCACTCTTTTGTTAACTAGCGGCACCGCCGGCGCAGCCCACCAGAGCCATGTAATATCCACGTCAAATTTGGAAGTAAACGACGAAACAACGATTAAACTTTTTATGCACAAAATTATTTAGTTGGGCGAATGACACTAATCTAAGAACATATTCCCATTCATCCCTCTAAAATCGCGAATGCGACGATCGGGAATAAATTTAATATTATTTTTGTAAATTCCCGTTTGTCCCACGGTGGGGACGAAGATGGTGGGACGAACGGAAATTTGAGTGTGTGACTGTGTGTATTACGAAGACAGGTTTAGTTTCAGCTCCTGAAATTAATCTAGCGTTGTAAAAAAAAATAGTGCGTGGAGTAGGACTGAATCTTCGTAATACTACACGCATGCGTTCGAGTGCCACGCATTCACTCTCGTTATTTTATTGAGCTTCTAAATAATATTTTGTTGTTTTCTTGTTGTATTATTTTTATTACATAAGATAATCGAGGTTATTCTACTCATGGAAATTGAGCGAAGGCTGGGCACACCGAAGAGTCGAATGCATGACTGTTTGCACGCCATCTTGCGTACTTAGTAGAACTACGTAGTCACAAATCTTGTAATACTGCCATCTCTTAATGAGTTTTAGTAAATATTCCCCCTCCATGGTAGCGTTAAACTTGTTGGAAGTCGCTAATAAGTTTCACTTCAAAAAGAGATATTCTCTTAAAGGTTGCTCAACTCAAATGGGACTGGGCAGGACATGTCTGGCGTATGCCGGACAAACTGTGGGCCAAAATAGCAAGAAACTGGTGCCCTGTTATAGTGAGGCGGATTCGTGGCAGACCACGAAGGAGATTGCGGGACGAACTGGACAAATTCCGTCAGAACTTGAAATAAGACGCGCGGGTTAGTGAGAAGTGCAAAGAGTTGAGTAAGGCTTTTGCCCTGGAGGGGGACAGCAGGCTAGGAAAAAAAAATGCTTTTAAGAAATCATTGCACACGCCGTGGTGCGATCTTTACACCTGAAATCTATAATTACCGCCTTGACTCCAAGTGGCAACTCCAGGGTAGCCCACTGATGCCGCGGCAAATTGTCGCCCAGCGGACAGACCTCCGGCACGATCTCATGGCGACATGGAGACAGCGACTGTCGCAACCACGTGCAGGACACGCCACAATAGTGGCGATAAGTCCCCTCTTTGAGGAGTGGCTAGAGAGGCGGCACGGCGCCCTCACCTTCCGCCTGACGCAGGTCCTCACCGGACACGGTTGTTTCGGGAGGTTCCTGCACCGAATCGGGCGGGAGGATACGCCCGGGTGTTACCATTGCGAGGATCGGCCGGAGGACACGGTGGAGCACACCGTGGAGCTCTGCCCCGCTTGGGCTGAGCACCGCCGTGTCCTCGTAGCGGCGATTGGCGGCGGTGACCTGTCACGTCCGGCCCTGGTTCAATCCATGGTCCGGAGCGAGAGGGAATGGGAAGCCGTCGCCTCCTTCTGCGAAGCAGTCATGCTAGCGAAGGAGGTGGCGGAACGTGAGAGGGAGAGAACCTCACGTCCCAGCCGCCGCGGGAGACGCCCCGGGCGTCGGGGGGCAACCAGTGGCCCCTGGCCACCGTAGGCGCTAGCCTGTGGACGATGAGTAATGGGCTAGCTCACCGTCCGTCCGTCTCATGACGACAGGCCGTATCGACGGCGCGTACGTGTTCCACGCGCGCCTCAAGGAGATGTCAGCAAACCGGAAGGGGTCCGAAAGGGCCGATGCCTGCCAGGGCTGCGGGTTGTTCGAAAGAGATACCGCGAAGGAACATGGGTGGGTTTTAGTCAGTCAAGTCTGACACTCCCTCCCACTCCGCCCAGAGCGGGAGAAGTCAATTGATGATTTCCCATCCGCGAAAAAAAAAAAAAAAAAAGGGTAGCCCACTGATATGTTATATCGAGAAACGATCGAGAGTGCTTACAGTGCGACAACAGTACCTACATTTTATCAGTGCTAACTTAAATTTAGCAATAAGGCTTTAGCTCGTACTCGATGTACAAAGTAAATATTGTTGAATTGTCAGTTAGATAGGGAATATCAATGACACGTGAAACGCAATTATTTCGTAGATTTGAAATAACAACATTTAAAGATCGACTTTGGAAAGAAAACCTTGGTACTTAAGTCCGTTAACCTCCAGCCCCGTTAGCATGACCGTTCTATCTCTATTCTACCAAGAAACGACAAGAAATCTTTTCTACACAACTTGACATTTCTTCTGGCCGAGCATGGCGCGCCCTTCCCAATCTATATTACTATACTCTATGGCGCGCCCCGTCTACTCGCGTTTCTATGAAGACATGAGACAGAAACAGAAATTCTTTCCATAGCAACATGTACATCAGAACGTTCAGGTCCTCAGTTATGGAGATTCAGGTTGGCCGAACGTTCTGATATCAGGTCGTTCGGCCATAAATAAATGCTTCTAACTTTCGAACTGTTCTGTCACAAATTCTTTGGCTGGCGTCTTTATGCGTCACATAATCGTCATTAAAAACTGGAGTAGCAGCCAGCTCCCTATCTTGACTGGCCGAACGTTCTGATGTACATATAGCAACGGGGACTTTATCACGTGATGTTTATATTCCCTGAATATTACTACGTTTAGTTAACAAAAAAAAAGTTGCTAATTGCACAAGTTTTTTATTTTCGTGGGCGGGATGGTGGTGCTGCATCCTGAATCCAGGCCTGGATCTTTTTCGCGAAATTAAACCTAAATATTTTACATAACATTTCAACCTTTTAAACGTAACTCAACTCAACCCCGAAACGTATTTCTCGTATTTAGTTTTTAATGAGACTAGTTTGACATTTGTCAGAAGTAATGTTTCTACCCCCGAATGTCAAAAGAAGAGAAAATATGGTCGTCATGCTCGACGTTGTAGACTTGTGTCGACTGAAGAAAAGAGAAACATTTCTTTTCTACATTCTTAATGTCGCCATGCTTGGGACGATAGAAATATCTGTCAAATTGTCGATTCTTCCGTAGACATAGCCCGTTTCTACGGCGGTCATGCTAGGCCGGCTGTATGTATGTGAAAGTTATCAATAAGCTTAAAATCTTCCCCTTGATAAAGTTTGGGCAAAAAAAAAAAATGCTGAAACCCTTTAAAAAAACCTAGACCTTTGTTTAATTAATTATACCGTAACCATTGCATTTGTTCTATGTTTTATTTTGTATGTGTCGAAAGAGACTAGATCCTGCGACACAAGATATCTGGCACTAGATATACCATTCCTAAACATCCAAACACTTTTTATGAATCAATAAAATTTTAAATATTATTTGTTATTGGTATTTTAATTAATTTTGGGCATGAATCATATTTTAATCAACATACAACCCGACTCTGACCTGCAAATTGCAAAAATACAAAAAAAATGAATTTCGCGGGCTACCCCAATGCCATCTTGACTAGCCAAAAGATTTCCGTAGTTTTCTATAACAGCACAGCGGAAAACATTGAATGATATTTCGTTATAAAACTAACATCAATGCGATCGTTAACATTTAAATCAATTCTAATCTCACCCTAAAGGTTTTAAAACATTAACATTGACGTAAAAGTCCACGCTTTATTTCTAATGTGAGTATCCGAACGTAGAATTTGATTAATCAAAAACAGTGTTACCAGCTGTGAAATAGTTACCCCCATTCAACGCAATTTTACCAAAATTAAATTGTCTTTAGCAAGCGATAAAAGCGAGGTATCTTAAAATATTAAAAAGATGACTCATAAATAAAATAATAAGTGAATTCAAATGGGTGTCAATACTGTTGTATAAGGATGATTTAGTTTATGATTGTTGTCTACCGATAAGATTCCCAATAAGTTAAGATTAAAACTTGTTGTTTTGTTTCACCAGCGCAAACGCACATTTAGTTTCAAATCTGAAATTGTAATAAAAAACTGTTGGAAAAAGTTTATTTATTAAATTACTGACACAACTTTGACTTAATTTCCGGGGATATTTAATATTTTTATGTGGCATTGAGAATACACGTGAGTCAAGAAGTGGGAATAACGTGACTTTCATACTTTGGCAACATTTTTAGTGATGGCCGATGTTTCAACTTGAACGGGATGCTAACGATCGTTGCCGAATTTTAGTGTTGAAATAAATCAAGTTTCTCATAATTCGGTGTTTTTATGTGAATTTTAAATTTCTATTTACATTTTGTGCGGTATTGTGTGTTTATTAGTGACTAAATTGTAAGTGTTGTTTGGTAAAGAATGTTTGTTGTGCCCTCGCTGTAACAGGATCAGTGGCTAATAAAATATTGGATTACGGTTTGCTGTTTATTTAATTGTTGTGGACTAAAGGTAAGTCGCTTTACTTCATAAACTTGTTACATGTGTAGTTTAAGTCTTATGAGTCGGTTTTTTAATGCCACGAAGGCTGTACGCGTGATAAGCGACAGTCGAGCGCCAGTGAGATAACGGAAGATTGCATAGATTCTGATAAGATTCCTTTCTTCACGGCACTGCAAAGCCCTGAGTACACACCATAAAACCTGTCTTACGTGCCTAAAGCGACAAGTGTACGTAAAAACTT
Organism: Cerastis leucographa; assembly: GCA_963082945.1. Classification (NCBI taxonomy): domain Eukaryota; kingdom Metazoa; phylum Arthropoda; class Insecta; order Lepidoptera; family Noctuidae; genus Cerastis; species Cerastis leucographa. Next base: position 5,579,946 of record OY720353.1, on the reverse strand, counting down.
GTTTGAACGTAACAAACACTCAATTGAACATGCTTCATGCTCTATTTCCCACTGAAAAGTTTGATATAAATTGAGAAATCGCAGTGAGAGGTGTTTACGTACCCATTAGACATTTCATGCAATATATTCCACTTAGTTCTGCACCACAAACTAGATGGAAAGGTGTTATTTTCTTAAAATAAAACTTAGGTTAGAAAACTATTTTTAAAGATTTGAATTTACACCAAACTTTTTGTGTTATTTCGAATACTTTCGAAAACTTAATATAATTTAAAAACAAAGGTTTTCCAAACTATCACAATTTCCATACTAAAAGTTCCAAGTTTCCTCATTCACAACTTATTTTTAACTCAATGTAAACAATTTTAATTTCTGTCATTGACACTGTTTATCTGATGGCCACTCACATTTTCTTAGTTGTTCTTGACCTAATGTAATAATAAATATTTCCTACCCAAGAATTTTCTCACACTAAAAAATACATATAGAATATAATTGTGATTAATACTTGATATGTTTCCATAATCCTCAGTCATAAAAATATTATTTTTACTCACAATATAAAAAAGGTAGGTAGTAAGTTTGTAAAATGATTGATCAGTAATGAAAAAAACGACAAAATCAATAATATATTAAATTATACAACATAATGTTATAAATATGCTGCATTTTGAAATACTTTACAGCCATGAAAATTACAAAATTGATTGCAATTTTACCTTGATCACAAATTCACATTTATAATCAATATCCTATTATAAAAACGTATGTAAATTACCTGCTACTATTTATCACAATTATATCTAACAGGCAAATCAGAATAATTATAGTTATGCCATAAAACAAAAACATTACAATCAATGCCACAGTACAGATACCAGCAAGAGTTTTTGAATATTTTTGAATTTTAAGTCAAGTAATAAGTGTATTTTGTATAAATGCCTTGTCTTTGTATTGCTGGCACAAATGTATTTCAAAATTTTATTGACCCAAAATATCCCCATGTCCACAGCATCTGAGTCATATTATGGACTAACAGACTCAGCTTTAATGAGTGTTGATGGAAAGGGTTGGATCTATAATCATTTGGCAGGAGTAGGAGTTAAAAGTGGTAAAGCTGATATTGAGTTCTCGATTATTTACCACTCCCTCTCTATGAGAGGAGTGAGCTGTAATTCACCATGCGGGCCCAGTGCGGGCGTGTAGATGTCACATGTCTTAGATTTTTTTGTTCTAGGACATGCCGGTTTCCTCACGATGTTTTCCTTCACCGTTTTTGCGAGCAGCGGTGATGAAATAAATTACTCTAAGTAATGTACTTGTTTGGGTTCGAACCAATGGCTTACTGCTTTTAAGTCGGGGCTGCCACCACTGGTCCACCGCTGCTCTCCACCACCACTCTTATTAAAAGATAATACATATTTTTGGAGAGATTAATGAAGAATCAGTCTTTGTTAGTACATACACTGAGCAGGTTTTGCAAATATTTTAAGTTTATCATCCAATAATATTTGCCTACATTTTTAAATACCAGTATCACGACGAGTTACTTAAAGCAACTTATTTATTTCATGACATCACTGACATATGGCACCTTTGTACAAGGCCAGCGCTTGCTAATTGCCAATAGCATATTTGTTTCCTATTTAATGGTTGTAACTCTAGCATTGGTTGGAACTTTATAACTGTGTGTTATAGCTAACATTGTACAATGTTACTTGATTACATTTTCATAAAGAAATATAAGACTGGGAAAGTGAAGTGGTAGAGCTTCTTGTAAAAAAGTTGGTCTGGGATGTAGCTGTCAAGTTTCAGTTTGAGACTCAAGGGCAAGTATAATTCCAAGCACATGTAAAAATGCAGGAAATGGAAAGATAAGGGTCACACAAATAAAATCAAAATATTTTATTTTCCATAGGCCTACATGGGCACTTATTAAACGTCAACAACAGGTGCACGGTTCGGGTTGGTCGTTTCCTATTGAGAAGAACCGGCAAGAAACTCCATGGTTACTCTTTTAAACACAGAAGAGGGAAGAGTGGCAGAAGAAAGGGGAGGCCTATACCCCACAGTGGGTGATTTTGGGCTGAAATGATAATGATGATGTGTAAAAATCTAGCATTGTTACTGGCAGAGGTGACAGTGCCCACTCAGTCTCTATTATCAGGTGGTTCTATTAAAAATCATCCTTAACAGTATGTTTACCCTGCCTGCATTTATGTGACTAATAAAAATAACTGTCCAAGTATAATAATGTTAGGTATGAAGCCACTGGGGAATTACCACCCATCCTGTCATGTTATTGCAATGATTGTTGCTTGCATAAACAATATTGTTTACAACCTAAAGACCAAGTAGTAAATATACGGTCTACCTTATTTTATAATCATTGAGAAGAGCAATTCTAGTACTTCCATTAAAAAAAAAAAAAAAACAAGTAACAATCTCAACTCAGCGACAATGTTAAAAATTAAGTAGACTTTTTTTGTCAGAATAAGAAAGATTTAAAATATGGGAATTGCCCCTCAAACATATTCCGTATACTACTACTTCACTAGCTCTTCACTAGATCTTTAAGGTTGCCGAGATTGGTTGGAGTTTCCTCTGTGCCTCGGAAAGCACGTTAAGCCGTTGGTCACGGCTGTCATTTGTCGATCTTTGACAGTCGTTACGAGTAGTTAGAAGCCAAAAAGTCTGACATCCAGTCTTACCAAGGGGTATCGTATTACCCAGTTACTGGGTTGTGGTGGTCAGATAGGCAGTTGCTTCATGTATAATACTGGTCAACCAGTTAGATTGGAAGCCGACCCCAAGATAGTTTGAGAAAAGGCTAGGCAGATGATGATGACTACTTTACTACTTAAACTAGCTTTTCTTTTACTAATAAATAATAGGCTAGCATTAGGGTCGCAGCTCACCTGATGTAAAGCCATGATGCGACCTTTGGTGGAGCACGCTTGCCTAAAAATAAACCAATTCACTCTTACTTTGAAAAGATCCAGATTATGATGATCAGGGAACAGAGAAGCCGGCAGTGAATTCTACAGACTGGCTGTTCACACAGTGAATGAGGAAGCATAGCGCTTTTTTCAGGGCCTTCTAAAGAAACTATTAATATCAAAAGATACAGTGTCCTAATTCTATTTGCAATGTAATTATCTCATTTCCTGAATGGATTGTTAAAGACATTAACACAAAGTTAATTTTAGCCAGTCGTATCAGCCGAGTGAACCAAGCGGTCACCTATTTGGCAACCTGCCATGTTTACCATCATAATCTTACAAATCATGTTATTTTTTTTTTACATAAACCTACTTCGTTTTTAGGCTGAGGACTCATCATTATTTATAGTCTCTTTGACTGTTGTAAAATATGAATTGTCTTAAATTAAGGATGGTTCACAATGCTGGCTCACTCATGGTTTCTTAAAAAATGATCTTTATTTTTACGACTATAATAAAGTTAATGTCACACATCCATTAAATAAAATGCCGTTTAAGTTATTAATAATGTTATTAAAATATTTTATGAATCATTTATTTTACGACACATGACAATATTTTTTTTTTTTTTTTTACTGAATTCCCTTTTCCAAAAAGTTGATACTCTTACTTAAAGTAGGTAAAGTAGTATCAGTCAAATATAATTTACTACTCAAACAAATTAAATCTGATTATAAATTATAATCAACATTTTCGGAACTAAATTTTAATTTCGTTTGCACTAATAATCATGCTAACACGTTCTCAACTCTAGTGGTAACAAAAAACGGCAACTACTTAAATACCCGTTGTTCTACATATGAGTTATATATCAAATAGTTATTAAAACAGTACCATTCGGGTCGAATCACGATAACGGTACGCGAAATTGGGCATCAGTTGTTTTTTAATAACCTGTCCGCAAATATGTATATGTATAAGGTATATATAAAAAGTATACTGTATTAATATTATACTTATATACTGTGTTAACCACTACGTAATTCCCAAACTCCTGAAAGCCAGAATCAACAGTGGCGACAACCAGAAAAGCGCCGAAGTATATAATAATTTAAATCTCTTGGGTCCCGCAACAAAAAAGACTAGTCACTACTCCTATCTGATTAAAATGATATGATCTCTAGAATAGCAAGGAAAGAGAAGACCAGCTTAGTATTATCTTCTCAAGACACCTAGGTAAATAACAGGGACAGACTCGAAGACAGAAATACCGCGTACGTATTGTACGTAAATCTTACGTACCAATAATCGTACTTAAAATCCAACGAACAAAACTTTACCTGAGTGTGCGAGGCTGTTTTTACCTAACCACACAGATACTCAAGGCACCAAGTTTTAATCCCTTTATTATGAACATAGTCAATTTAATTAAATCCTTCATCAAAGTTAGGCCTACTTGTAAACATCTTAAGATTATGAAGTTCCTAGTAATCAAAGGATTTAACACTCAAGATTATAGTTTTTTTTTTATTAGTTGCCTAAAACCTTGAGCATTTTAGCGGTAATCTTGGAGCACTAAAGTTTGACATGAGTTGTCTTATCTAGTACGCATAATTCCTCTACTAGAAAACCGACAGAACTCTTGTTTATTTTAAAAATCCAGTAATTTGGAGCGAAATCGCTTGTAATACCAAAGCAACCAGTTCTGCAAAAACTGAAGAATTTGTAATAAAAACTAGAACTCTTTTCTTAGCAAAGAAACCTGCCGTTATATTTGTCGCTGTCATTTTGAACGAATTGAATACCTTAAAAACTAAGCGCAGCAAATGTCCAAAAGACAGAACTCATCATAAGAACTGAAACTATATGTTTAACACATTCAAAGTGACTGGTAACCAGTATCAAGCTTCGTTATCCAAAGAATCGCCCAACAGATTAGGCGTGAAATGATCTACAAGCAACTGTATTACCCAAACCGTACAATACCGGTCGAAAAACCTCGAATTTGTCACCGAAAATGAAGACATAAAACAACGCACAGTGACCTCGCAAAAACTTGTATCAAATAAACTATATCGTGAACCATCGCCAGCTAAGTCGGTAATCCGGCCCGGCCCAGATTAAAGGCATCAATGGAATTCGGGAATGGGATAACGGACGGCCGATTCGGTTTGAACGGACGCACGGCAAGGTCGTTGCGCCTGTCACCAAACCGGTTCAGACTAGCGTTTATGTAGCCGATTTAGCTTATAAAGCGAACAAAAATAACGCTGTTGTAATAATTGTCTGTATCAAGTTGTACGCACTTGATATTGTAAAGGTTACTTATAAAATGAGTTTAACTACTCTTTGGGTCCTCGACCAGTAAAGTTCAAGTTATAGTTAGTGATCAATTTTACTTTTGAGACAAAAAAACAAGGTTCAAAACTAACTACGTTAGGATTCGTCTCGTTGAAAGATATAAAGTTGATTAGGAAGCGTCCGATAATTTCCTCTATCCGTAAGCGGCAAGTTTCATATGTAACGTACAGGTACAGCGGCCTGCCGAGTTTTCTTCGCATTTCTATTTAAAACCAGTTTTTTCTGAAACTTACTAGTATTGATGTTAAATAATAACCGTAGAGGCTATTTAAAAGTTCTCTGATAGGTCATCAAACCCGCAATCTAAAATGGCAATGGTACAAGATTACGATCCACAAATATGACGCTTTTTCAGCTTATTCAGCTCATCCACTGCGGTATAGTAACCACATTGCCACGAAAAACCTTCTTGAACTCGTAAAATCGTGCTTAAAGTACGTTATTACTTTTTGCTTACCCGTAAAAAGTATTCAATACATGTTGAGCAACAGAAGTTTTCATGCAGTAACCATTTTATTGCTGACTGTCTCTAAGTACGAAGTGACTCACAAGGACAACTGGTGGACATATTTGACATACTTTTTACCGCACTAGAATATCTTTATCTTCGTATTTTACTGGCAGTATTAGAATGCAATTATATGGCGAATGCATGTCGCGTTTAATGAACGAAACTATGTAGCGGTCACGTCTTTTTAATTTAACAACTATAAAACGAAAGGTGTTGATTAGAACAGCAAACTTGATGAGTTTGTTGTTCTAATCAACTGGCCATTTTCGCGTTTTTTACAACCTTGTATTCTCTGTCTATGAGATAAATTTATATTAACATAGGATCAACCATAAAAACTCCCTTTGGGAATCCAAGTTTTCACGGTGTACCGCTATTATTACCTTAACAAATCCAAAGAGAAAACTTGGGGCGGTACATAATGGTTTCTTCCGAGGGCTAAATGGCATACCTAAGGGGATCAAATATGAGACAATGCTTGAGGTCAATGCTCCAAATAGTTGGGGACATCCTTATGGGCACGACACGGCATTAGCTTATGCCATATGGCCTTGATGCAAGAACGATGAACTTTGCTTAAGTGAATAATATCGATTGCCGAAAACGTTTGCCAGTTCGTTACACCGTTGTTTAGCTTCCTTACATTGTGAAATTTTAAAGAATGCTTTGAAGACATTCCTTGCTACATACACTGTTACTGAATAAAGATTATTGGGTAATGTCATTAACCACATAACTCATATCATATCACACATAAACAATCATGAATTAAAAAAAAAAAAAACAAGAATAAAACAACAAGCTCCAACACGTTGTCAAAGACTAAGTCTCGAATCATTAAAACCTATTCGAAACCATGGTCCTACAAATTAATATGAAAAAGAACTTACAAAGACTCACTGTAAAGTAAATTTAAAAAATTGTATAACTCCAACAAGTTTGCTGGAAAGACAAAAGAATATCATCTGAACAAAAAGGCTGACCCAATTTCAACGTAATATTTTTAGAGCAACCTCTTTAAAAATTGCAATTTCTGTGCCAAAACCATTTTACCAAAACATCTAGGAGTATTTTCGATCTTACCTTGAAGTTCAGCTGATCTTTTGAGATGGTTTATTAATAGGACTGAACGTTCATGCTGAAGGCATAATAGTTTCATAGTAGTCGTTTACCATAGCTGGGGGGCATGTGTCAACGACTCTGCCGCGAGCTCGGAATAGACTTCCTAATTACTTAGTTGTCTCAAATTGGTATTACGAGCACAAAACAGGCAGACACTTAGTCAAGATAAAAAATTTCGCCTCTGACTCATTTTGCATCGCTAATTTCAAAACTGGTTGTGGTTGATTGCCTTTGCGGGATCCAGAAGCCCAATAATGATCAATTACGTACAATTAGTCCCTTTTGATTGGCTACGCGATTACAGTATTAACGTATGGTGGAATTTTTAATTCAATTTGCCTTGGATACTTTGCGCTTCCGAAATTGTTTATCGGAGCAGCATTCTTAATATTGCCAAATTCCTTACGGGCCGGCCATTCATTTTTCTTAGAGGCCATGCATATTTGCCAAATTGATTCGAGTTTTTGACGCAGACTGTATGTGCTGGTCACGAAAATGTTCACGGATCATTTGTTTGGTGTCCTACAGCTACACAACTGGCAGTTTGTCAGGCAGGCGTGCATTCTCATGATTATCATAACCACTCTCCATAGAACTAGGCCAAGTAATCTATTATATCGTGCACATCATCATGTGGCTGTCAAAACTACGCACGCCATTGTCGTATTAGGTACCGTCAAGCAAACACTCTTCATCGGTCATTGTTCCGGTGAGTAACGTTACATACATGCAGACCTTGGTGAAATTGTTTAATTTCGAAACTGCAGTGATTCTCCGTCGAATAACTAATGATAGTGGAAGCACGCTCGAGCGCTCGCAATGTTGCAACCAGGCACCCAGGTTATTTCCGGAAGCGTTTAGAAATTGGACCGTATGCGGTTTGCCGTCCGCCCGTCAGTTTCTGCAATAGACCTTGTGTTTGGATATTCGGCGTTTTATTCAACGTTTCGTTTCCTGGATTATTAATTGCCGTTCCCTTGAAGCGGGAAACGATAAATTAAACTGTCCCAAAAACAATTTATCTGGTTTTAGTCCTTTGATTATAAATTCAAATACAAACATTATAAACTAAACTGGTGCTTTTGGAACTATTAAAACTTTTGGGTTTGGTCTCCGAATCCTTTACTCCATGATTTACATAGTAATAAACTTTCGGAACTTCAGTTTTAATTAAATAGATTTCTTTGTGTCAATCTAATGGGCGGGAATGCTCGGTGATTATTTTTATGGTGGTATTCAAAACCGCGGCCGCACCTTGGTTTGTATGCGTGAAGTTGGCAAGATTGGAACAGCCCAATTTGTGGTGGAAGACCACTTATTTTAATTTGGCCTAGATGCGTGTAGTGAAGTTTTCTTTTGAAGTTTTTGTTCCACATTTTTGTATATCATCTTTTTTTATTATGTAATAAGACAGTGTTAGAGCTTCCTCGCGTGTTTATAGTCTGATCAAATTCTTAGTTTTATAGACTCGAATCGTTATTCAACAGTTCTCTGTAATCTAGTTTCGTCAGCACATGCTATAGTGTCTTTTCAACGCTAGGTTCTTTATTCTCATTCTACCAACTAATTACTAAGTTAATTAAACACTTGGTACCATCCAACCGGTAGCTTATCAACGCTTGTACAATACAATATGAGTGAAGTAGTGCGTACATAAGATTTATCGATGCACTAACCTACTTACCTGTCTGTTACGTTATCGTTAACAATGCTAATTGCTGAATTAAAAAAAAAAAACGATTACGAAACTGCTAGGTAGTTAATGCATGCTCGCATTTTAATGCTTGCGACGCAGAAGGACAGGGGAAATGTTTTGGTTTTAGTTTTACTAAACTAATTATTCGAGAAAGTTCATAAGGGGTCGTCTTTTAATCAAGTGGGATTCAGGGGGGGAAAAACAACTTGTATTTTTGCGCGACGAAAAAAAGTAATTTAATGTTTTTTTTTTGTGTGGAATTGATTTTAATACTCTGATCATTTCAAAAATAGTGCGTAGAGTCCCTCTGCGCGGAATAAGTTAAACTTCGTAATACTACACGCATGCGTTTGAGTGCCACGCATTCACTCTCGCTCTGTCTCTTTTCTATTCCCCCTCCATGGTAGCGTTAAATGTTTAACGCAACCGTGTTGGAAGTCGCATAAGAAGCTTCACTTCAATAATAAAAAATCCACTTGATGCTGGGAGGGGATGAGGAGGGTAGTCGTAAATGTCACGACATATCACCAAGGGGGAGACATTTTGGCATTTTGGCATGCTGCCTCCATGCCAAGCCGTAGGTTTTATCTTAGACATTGAATTTTTACCATTTACAGCTATTTTGCTATCATTATTTTTTTACATTCTACTTTCATAACTTTCTTAGCCTGGTTTCTACCCCTACCGTTACTGCCTAGCCCAAAACTTGCAAGTCAGCATTCCCGACAATTTCAGCCTAGCAGTAATCTTATTCCACTTCGCAGTTATGGTGACTGCTCAACCATTACCGTGGATAGAGCAGAAAGCCTTTATAGTTATAGCTGTAACGGCTTGTCAACTCATTTTATTTTACAGTATTTTTTATATTTCCTACCGTAGTTTTATAATAAGAAAAAAAAATGTTAGCAATAGAAACAAGCTGGTTGGTGTTACAGCATTTTCAAGAAAAAGAAAATAGATGGAAAAGATCGAAAAAAAAGTACTTATAACAGAGAAAATTTGCAAAGCTGAAGCATCATCATATGCTTAGCCTTTCCTCAATGTTTCCCTTGGGTCATCATCATCATTAGCCTATAATGTTCTCACTGCTGGGACAAAGGCCTCCTCTCCTATGAGAGGGAGTGGGCTGTAATCCACCACGCGGGCCCAGTGCGGGTTGGTAGATGTCACATGTCTTCAAATTTTTGGTTCTAGGACATGCCGGTTTCCTCACGATGTTTTCCTTCACCGTTTTTGAGAGCGCCGGTGATGAAATAAATTACACAAAGTAATGCGCCTGCCTGGGTTCGAACCCCCGGCTTACTCCTCGTAAGTCGGGGCTGCCACCATTGGGCACCGCCGCTCTTCCCTTGGGAGCGAGCTGAATATCAGTGCTTTACAGAGAGCGACTGCATAAGCTGGTAAAGGAATTAATGCAGAGTGCAGTCGACGTTCTACACCTGGCAAGTACCCAGAATATGTTTTGGAAGGAGTATGGAACGCCTTATTAATAAGTAATGGTTTGTCTTATCGGTTAAATAGGGATCTCTTAGATCCAATCTCAAGATGGGTAAGAAAAGTAAGAGAAATAAATAACAGACATTCCTAAAAGAGTCGATTACCTCCTCCACCGAAAACTCAAGGCCTTCAGTAACTTCAAAACATCAATAAAACGTAAAAACTTCTTCCTTTATCGATAAAATTTATACCAGTTATGCCAATATCTGTTATTGACTACGATTGCGGACCTGTTCCGAGAGACCTCATTGAAATTTGGACTTGAGTCTCTAAGATATAAGGACAGTAATGGCGTGTTTGATGTGTGGTAGGCTCTGAATGCGTGGGCCGACGGTATTTTAATGGTTGCGAGTCTTGAAACATGTTATTTTTGTTGTGTTTCGCTTTCAGTTACCGTTGTGTTGGTACAGGAAAGAGATTTACTAAAGCAAATTGAATAATTGGTGACGGTTTGGAATTGAGTTGTTGCATTTTGGGCCATGTTTTGGTCTGAGGGACTGATAGGAATGAAGAACGTACGTGTGAAAGGGAAAACGGGGTATTTTTGGGTTGATTGTATTGTACTATATTGCATTAAGGACAAAGTAAATCCATTTTCATCTTTCGTTAGTTCCTTTGTGTCTGTTTTTAGGGTTCCGTACCCAAAGGGTCAAACAGGACCCTATTACTGTGACTTCGCTGTCCGTCACCAGGCTGTATCTCATGAACCGTGATAGTAAGCCAGTTGAAATTTTTACAGATTATTTATTTCTGTTGCCGCTATAACAACAAATACTAAAAACGCAATATTTAAGGGGGGGGGGGGGCTCCCACACAAAGAAGTGATTTCTTTGCTCGTTTTTATAAATAATAGTACGGAACCCTTCGTGCGCGAGTCCGACTCGCACTTGGCCATTTTTTTTTTCAATTTATTAATATTTTATTTTGATTAAGTACTTGTACGCTGACTGGAATCCTAATTAACAAACTGTAGAAACAAAAATTTAACCCCAAATATTTATCTCCAATTACCAAAAACTTTTACCACGGCATCGAATAGCTCGAGTCATTTCACGCATGTTCGAAAGCTGTAAGAAAATATTGGTCTTCCGAGTCAATGTTTGTTTTAACTTAAATAAATCTCATAAACATGCATTTAACGGGCTCAACTTGCCGGTGTAATTTTCTAGGAAAAATAATATGTGCTCTGTGAATCGATGAGTATAAATAAAAGGGTCTTAATCAGCCTATAACGCTTGATGCTGTCCCACTGCTGGAACACAGGCCTCCTCGCAGTAAGAGGGAGTGAGCCATAATCCACCACGCCAGCCAAGTATGGGTTTGTACTATGTTACTTGTCTTAGAATTTTTGGGTCTAGGTCATGCCAGTTTCTTCACAATGTTTTCATTCACCGATTGAATCACACAACAGTCAAAGCATGTTGGGCAATTAAGTATTACCCAATATGACACAAATACTTCGATATGCTTCCATCATTTTCGAAGTAAACACAAAAGACAGGGACAGTCTTCCAACACTTGAATGAAGTGTGGTCTAAGGCATGTCACCCATGAGCGCCTGTGGAGTGGCTTGACGTGTGCGAAATGTGTTCCTGGCTTAAGAAATGAGGAAACTTGAGGTCGAGTCAACAAAGATAATCTCCGTTTAAGTCCCAGCTTAATGTAATCTAATTGATGGACTCAAGATATCCGCTTACCATGGAAAGTAAAGAATTAAGAAGTTTAAACCTAATACGCTTAGAATTTAAATCTCTGTTAACTTTAATTAACCGTTTCGTGGTACGGTAAAATTTTCGTGGCACGGGCGGTGCTGTAATTCTGCAAACAGTGTGACATTCCTCGCAGTTTTGGCAGGATCCCAAAAATATTTTTGCAATCCCTGAATGTGGAATGAAAATGTAAGAGAAAATATTTAACTTAAACCTGCTCTTACAATCTGTTTCATGCAGATATACCGAAGTGAAGGCAAATGCAACTAGTCTCAAAAGAGTACAAATTACAGACGTATAGAGGATGGCATTGACAAAACTTATAACCCAATTGCATTATTTGTTTTGGAATTTGTGTCTGACGAACAGAATTTCGTTCTTCCGAGTGTCGAACCCTGGAACAAAATAAAGATACATAGATATTAAATAAAGTATATCGTTTTCAGCATATTGCTTTTGACGTCAATCGCCAAGAATTCGATTTCACAAAAAATATGTACACTTCGTTACCATTTTTATGCGTCGGTCGTCGCAATTTTGTCGAAGATTTTTATTCTGAAAACATACGTAACACAATACTCAATCTCAAAGAAACTGAAACGATACACAGAATTGTAAAATAGGTTTCTTTCGTAGATTTAATTTGGTCCGAGTTTCGGCTCCATATACCATGGGATCAATAGTAAGGATCATCCCTATCTCTCCCCTTACAAATCAAATCAAATCAAATCAAATCAAATCAAAATCATTTATTTCAAGTAAGCCAATTACAGGCACTTTTGAATAGTCAAACAACAATAAAAATGAAGCTACAGTCCCAGTCACAAGACATAATAACTTGTGAAAGTACTGTAGTTGCCCATTCCAAAGCGTAGATCTCTATGGAGAAGAATGGGCAAGAAACTCCATGGACACTCTTTTAAATCAGAATCTTGTTACAAAACTTTGGTTACATCATTCATGTTGAGATGGTACATTATGTGAGAACGATGTAGCATGACGTGCACGATAAAAGTGTCCATAGTAAAATAAAAAAGACAATTAAAAAATAAAATAATTACACATATGTCTATGTGATGTTATATGTCTTGTCCTTGGAAAAGGAATCCCTTGTTAGTTCAAGGCAAATGTCAAAGATCCCTTTTCGTCAGTATTTTATTATTATTGAAGTGAAAACTTTTAGCCGCATTGAGCGATTTTTGGTAGAGGAAAAATGTATGGGTTCGCGTCACCGATGACCTCGACATGCTCGTGACATATTGCGACAGACTAGCGACGCGTAGTTCCATTATTTTGAGTTTTCACTTCTGGTGGCAGTCCTTATGACTGCCTCTGTTGTTTTTATAGCTCCTTTGACTAACCTTTATAACTCAATAAGGATGGTTCAATTTTATAAAGGACAAGGCGCTTTTTGTATGGTCTCCGTCCCCAGTACCAGTGATGTAATGTTCATGCCCTAGTATTAAAGAAAACATCCAGGTAAACCAAAACAAATCAATCATAGTTCTGTCCAGGCATGCACCCGGTCTGTTGGTATCTATCATTAATTCCCTCTATATTAATTTCATTTCATGCTTTTTAAACTTATATTATTTTTTCTTAGCCTTGACTGTCCGACTCCTCGGCATTGGCCTTCCCCCATTTCTTCCACTTTACTCTTCTCTCCAATTAACGAAAACAGGGAAAGTAATGACTTAAAAAAATCCTGTGTCTTAAGTGGGGGAGGGGGGAGCCGCAGATACGAAACAATTTGATACCTCTTGTCTTTTTTCCTGAAATTGTAGTTCCTATCGAGTATTGCCAATGGAACATACTCGCGCAGACTACCTTTCGCATTTACAATTCTATTAGTTACAAATAAGCCTTCTATTCTGGTTTTACATTACATTATCGTCCCGTTATCTACAAGTTATGTGGCATGCGTCTAGTCTTATAATAAAAGCCGCTGTTAAACGGTGGGACTAGTAGGTAATCTGTAAATTGGAATGTATCTATCTATTTACAAGGACTCGGCTTCGTGAAGTAGGTTCGGCCGATCCTCTTCAGTTGATTGCCGTGAACATTGCGTGTTAAATTGAACTCTAAATACTTCTTATTTAGTATACATAATAAGTGTGATTTTTTATTAGTTGATTGTTAATATTTAATCCGTGTGTAGCTAGGACATCCAAGAAGATCCATTCGGGCATCTTAGGAGTTCGCTTCTTATCTTTGCATTTGCTCAACCTGTATAACTTTATAAACCTCGTGATATTCTCTGTTATAAAAAAACTCATTTCTTGCTGTAGAATATTATTTTTGGTTTAAGGCGCTGGCCACATAGAAAAGACGTAAGACGAGGACGGGGCACAGACAAGGAGTAGACGGGGCGCCGTCGTGACTTTTTAAAACAATACAGAAAAGACGAGGCCGCCGGAGGCACGGACGTGACGCTGGGCACCACGAGAGATGACGGCTTTTAAAATTATGGACGATCTACGCGCGAGTCCAGACACCCGCGCCCTACCCCACCCGCACCCCCGTTCTCGCCCGTCCCTCGTCCGCTCGCGCCCGTTCCCCGTCCTTTCTGTATGTCTTTACAATAGGGCGCAGACGAGTCAGCGTCGTGTCTGCGCCCTGTCTTTTCTAAATGTTTTGCGTCGCGACGCTTCTATTATACATTTTGTATGAAAAAGACGCGGAAGAGACATATGTCCGCGCTCCGTCTGCGTCTTACGTCTTTTCTGTGTCCAGCGCCTAATATGCCAAGTCTTAAAAATATTAAAAAAAAAACATTCACAGCTGCTCTCAAATCAACTTTCACAATACGCTGTATAAAGTGTTATAATCACATACTTTTACGTCCTGACCTTCACGAAGGTTTTAATCACCAAACTTTTCATTGTCATTTCTCTTAAATCGATTAAAAAGGTTAATATTAATGTGTTTTTTTTTTTAATATATTAACCAAATCGCTTCTTTCGCAAATTGAATTCAAATTAACTTCAAACAGTTTGTAATTAATTTTTATAGAAACAAGTTTAAATTAATTAACGTGGCCTCATTAGTGAATTTACTGTCAACATCACCATAAGTAGGCGATTAACATAATTAGAATCTGTTAATAACTTCCATGTCAAACCGGAGAACTTAGTTAATTTAAATGTTCATACTACTAAAAGTTAATGGTGTTCCCAGATAGGCATGTTTTTTTTTTTCTGTATAAAATACTATGCGATCGTCGGTTTAACACGGCATGCTACCGGCCCTATAGCTATTTAATTAATTTGAATTTTTTAATTAATTTAATGGACCATAAGTACCCTATAAAAGTTTAATCTTGAAGTTAGGAACCTGTTTTGTAATAGCGTTTGTGACGGTCTTTCCTTAGCCCTTGTCTCAAGCTGAACATCTACTGTTTAACCAAACTTTGCCATAATCATGAAAGTACAAATTCCTCTAAAGATATGTACGGAACAAATTCCCAACATTCCGAAAGCTTACTCAAACATTGCGCTTGACCATACCGGTTACGAAATCAATGCCCCAACACAACCTGCCCACATTCTAACTATCCATTGCATGCTCAAACCTAGTCTCCGAAAACTTTATACTTCAGAAACTAGGAAATGGATATCGACGCAAGAGTTGTTGTCGTTTTTGCTATGTACCCTAAAGACTTTCAATCAAAGGTCATTGATATTGGCATCCCGCTGAGACCAATGGCGATTGTTAACTGTCTCAGCTTTGCTAATAACTCCGTTATACTTCAAGGCTGTTTAACTGTTTGTACTGCTTTCGTGGTTGAAATACATTTAATTAAAATTAGAGGTGGTATTATGGTGAAAGAAATTCCCTATACATGATAACTTGATTTTGTATCAGCACGAGCAAGCTTAGTCAGGTTATACAGTGCCTACTGCTGGATGGTCTTCAATGCGAGTTTTTGGTTTAACTTGACAGCATTGAAGCTTAATATAGCAGCTAATAAATGCATTATTTATTTAAAGTTCAAGTGCCACACTACGCATTTTGGTAAGCAACGCTTTACATGATCAAGAGAATAATATGGTCATAGAATCTCCAAAGTGTTAAACGTGTTAGTGTTAACCATTAAGCCAAATCATAATCAGCCAAAATGCTCTCGCAGATGGGACTCTGTGTGATTGAATAGGCTTTAATATCCACTACCTTTGGACACTTCACACAGACCCAGTGCCCTTACTGTACAGTTGCTAAATTGTTGTTAAACAGAACCCTCATCATCTGTCACGCTGTAAATACCTAAAATATAGCCTTAACCCCAGCTAAATCATATTCGTCAACAATAAATCCTCAGAATCCTGTCCCAATAACCTAGATATTCCACAGCAGATACAGCTTTAGACAGATCTATTACTCAATTTGCTACAAACGCAGTCACTATGATGATGAACGACGTCTTCATCCGTTGGACGCCACTCATCATGTTGAAGATTCACCTATGCAAATTGTTGTAAGACTGTTCTGAATGTCTGATAGAGTTCAATTGAGTTAAAAATTCCATCACGAATAGCTCTCGTGGGAAAGAAATAAGGTGTTGTAGTTCAAATAACATGAAGAAGATAGCGCGTAAGACCTGGTTGGGACTTTTTGTAATACTAAATAGGCTTGAATTAGCCCGCAACTCACCTGATGTGAAGCGATGATGCGGCCTAGGGTGGAGCACGCTTTCCTAGAAGAAACCGATTCTCTCGAAATTTTAAGGGACCCAAATTATAATTATCAGGGATCAGTGAAGCCGGTAGTCAATTCACACAATAAATGTGGAAGAAAAGCGCTATGTTTGGTTCCGTGGAATTCCATCTACATGACGGGGAAGCTTTGCCGTATCTCTGCTCGTTTGATGATCGAATGAGGATTTAGATTTCCAAATCTAACTCCCTGAAATGTATAAAAAAAACCATAGGCTGCCAAGTTTCTGGCAATGTTCAAGGCTTTGGAGCTTAGATTTGACAAGAAAGTCGATGTCAATGAGCCTCTTGCACTTGTGCAGACCAGGGATAAATGGTTCAAAAAGAGGTGGTCTATACTCAGCCGTGGGTGGCACAAGGCTGCCAATGATGATCCTCATGATTATATTGGTTAAAGATTTGTACTATTTGATGTTGAATGGAACTATAAATGCCAAATCTCGATCCCGATCTAGGTCTTTTGCAATTTTTGCCAATACTAGTAGAGTGGAAGTCTTTTCAGTTCGGCCAGGATACTTTTAATTTAATTGGTGATTATAACAGGTTTTTCAGTCAATTCATTAAACACCTTATTAGCATTGTTACACAGCAGGGTAACTTCTCCATTGATCGCTTTCTAACACGCGACAGCAACAGTTAGTTGCCCAAATTAATCATAT
The DNA here is from genome assembly GCA_963082945.1 of Cerastis leucographa. Taxonomy (NCBI): domain Eukaryota; kingdom Metazoa; phylum Arthropoda; class Insecta; order Lepidoptera; family Noctuidae; genus Cerastis; species Cerastis leucographa. The sequence goes on along the minus strand of OY720353.1, from coordinate 5,562,737 downwards.
TCATGCTTTGATTCAGGTACGCCGCCATTATTTAACGAGCGGAAAAGGGCCTTTTATGTGGAGAATTCTTTATTACAATTTATGAGATCCAAACATGGCATAGTATGTTACTCTTTATCACTTTGCTTGAGAATTTATTTGAAATGGCTTGATGTAGAGGCGGTGTGGGAGCATTATTTATTTACAGAGTTGAAGCCAGTGTTCTGGGCTCTCAAAGTGAAATGTAGGACTATGAATTTGGTTGTAATCATGAATGGCTAAGCCTGTAAGGTCTTGTGCTTAAGATAAGCTCTGTTTTATTAGTTCTTCGTTGTAGTTTTTAGGGCGCATGTCCTTAGTTTGATCTCTGTGTTACGTAACTGATCTTAGATAGTCTAAACCGATTCTAAATCCTTATGTCTAACTCTGTTATGATAACTGACTGCGACATTTACAGTTTCATTCAACATGTTTTTGGAACGAAGTTCCTTATCGCGCGTTGTGAAAGGGGGCTAGACGGAAAAAATTCTTACGAAAAGTTGTCACGACACTTTTTGCTATAGTAAGCTATTGTAAGCTTTATTTCTTTAAAATAAAGTTGAAATTTCCTTAAATTACGTACAATTGGGGTGTGTATGTGAGTAAGGATAGATATGATTATTATTTTGAGTGACCGAACTACAAAGTACAAATTCGGTTGTGCAGTTAAGTAAGACGTATTGCTTCGAATTAAGGATTAATCTTCCTTAAATTAAATATTTTATTTTTCGCACACTAACTTAAATCTAAAATGTATTGATATTATGTACGTGAAAGGAACTTCGTTCCATCCGGGTGTCCCTTGACACCTCTCAAGTTTTTCTTTTAACTATTTTCACTTACTGATAGGGTACTAGATAGGTTTCCTTATGGGACTTTCATAAGTTTTCAACTCCCAGTTATTCTGCCAATATCATAATCATTATCTTCTTTTGGACTTCACAACCTCTATTATTCACTCTCTGACACAACGTATGCTTTATCATTTTTTTCGTCCACCCTAGCCCCATGTCGGTTCTCGGTTTACGTACGATTACAAATCACCCCTCGAGGTCTGCCAGTCCAAACCCGTTCCACAGTAACTCCATAGCAACTGGCACGGTCGCTTGCGCTAATACAATTTAGAGGATTGCGGTCGGCGTGGACTTAGCGACTCTTGGCCTCGCCGTGGCTTGATCCGTTTGCTTGCAAACAGGACTCGAAGCGACTTACTACTTGGAAATAAATAATTGTGTAATTCTTTGATATTCTTTATGACATATCTTGTAGATTAATAACTGTTTTTGCTAGCTCTTACTTGCTAATTGCTTTGCAAAACAAGCTAACCATATTGCGGGGGCGCTTAGAGGTTTTAACCAAAAAGTCTCTTTGCTGATCCTGTAAGTAGGTTGTTTCTTGATTGATGCTCTCAGTTAACTGTAGTTGAAGAATTCAAGACCATTAATCGTTAAGATCTGTATTGTAAATTCAGTAATCTTGAAGATTTCTGATGTGATCTCTTGAGTCAAATTCGACAAAAAATCGACTACTTATTTATAACATGTCACTTGACAAACACCACCCGTTATGTAATGTTTATGGCAAGGCATCGTTAAGGAGAACTAAAACCAGTAAATCAAATCTCTCTTGCTGGTCCGATAATATTATTTCCAATATCATTAACACGACTTCATCTGTAAATCTCCCCATACATAAATGTAAAAGGCACACCTGAGTTCAAAGTATTTAGCGTCCCTTCTTGTCCATTTATCAAACAGGTTTATATATAACATTATAGTCATGACCGCGGGAATTCTCCAAACGAAGAGCCTATTCCGCTTCCCCTAATCATTAAAACCCGCACCTTTTTAGGTCCGAAACCACCTAACCGCCGTACTCGACGTTGAAAATTAGACTTTAGCTGCTGGTTTTTAAAGTTGATTTTTGATGAGGGTGGTTTGTGGAGTACGTCATGAATGGGACTTGGGTTGAGGGCTGGCCAAGGACAGCCATTGTCAAGATTTGCCCTGTTTACGGGATGAGCTGTGGGACCCAGATGTGCAAGTATCGTATGGAATAAAGGTCACTTTGTATAGATTGTATTAAAGTTAGAAGTTGCAGCTGCAGTGGGCAGGTGATGGATGGTGGAGATCACACGAGTGACTTATAGAGAAGGGGACGTCTTTACGATTCTTTGGTTCTTTGGTTTGGTGTTATAACTTTAAGTTCAATATAATATTAGACAAGCGTTTTCTGACAGCCCGGCTGGATCTGAGGATCTCTAATCAGTAAGTAGAGGGAAAATCTACCGTCAAATTTAGTGGTAGCTGATTTGATTGGTTAAGCATATTACACTAATCAAATAGATCATAAAACATACTCGTAGGACCTCCAAAATCCTAGTAAGATATCTTTAGGATTTGGAGCAATATTTTGATTTGAAAATTAGTGTCCATGGAGTTTTTTGTCCATTCTTCGCCATAGAGATCTAAGCTTTGGAATGGGCAACTACAGTACCACATGTTATAATGCCTTGTGACTGGGACCGTAGCAATGTTTTTTTCTTTTGAATTTCAAAAACAGGCACTAAAGAATGTAAAAAAAATGGTTTTATTAAATTAAATGGTTTGAGTTTGACCTATAAAAAACAATTATCTATACGTACGTTTGTGAAGTTTGCTGGTAAACTTTATTTGGCCCTGTTTAAGTGAAGTAAATTTTAGTACTTCATATTACTTAAGTAAATTATTATTGTTAGCTCTGAACTGGTAACAAAAACAGCTATTACTTACTTCTCAAATTGTTGGCGCTCCCAAATTAACTGAAACTTAGCCGACTGCTATTACCGACTTAATGCTTTTAAATTGTCCGTTTAATGGGTAAGTCGGACTAAATAACTAAGTAAATACTAAAGAGGGAAATTCCGACCAGTCTAGTGAGATGTTGGTTCAAGGATATTAAAAAGCTCGTCGGGTTAATAGTCAAAGTCGCGGGGAACACCTGGACAAAAGACGCACAGAACCAGGAAGAGTGGCCGACAAATGGGGAGGCTTATACCCAGCAATGGGTGATTCTGGGCTGATATAATGATTTGTTAGCCAAGTCTTAGGCCCATGGGCGGCATTAAAATTCAGACACCAGGTTACTACCACACTAAAAACGATTGATTTCTCAATTAATTCTTAATGTACGATAATTTGTGTTTTATCCTCCTTACAATGTATAAAGATTTGTTTTTATTTTTTTCTAAACTTGACATTATAATATAGTTATAAATAAATAAACAATACTAAAAGAAATAAAGGTCTGATTAAAATATCGTCAAAATGAGATGAAAGAAGACTCCTAGACAAGGGCCTGTTCCATAAATTCCCAAATATTGACCCGTGATGATATTAAAAAAATGGTTGCATGTTTCTTCTTTTGCCAAGTCAGAGGCCCACCGCCATAAAAACTCTGACATTAGGTTTGGCACTAACCACACAATAAAGAAAGAAGGATTTGTGGTTTCCCGGGACTGTGCCAGCGTGTAGTTTCTTGTTTTGACATAAAACGTATGCTATATCTATTAGCAATAGTCTAGCTTGCTATTATTATCAGTCAAGAATGTTTTGAAATCTGATGGGTAGCTTCAGGGCTTTCTATACATACTTTCAACCTTAACTCTTTATCATATTAGTGTAGATAAGCCTTACCTGAGGTCTGACAAACAGTTTTACCAAGAGGTATTGTATTACCCCGTACTGACTGGGTTGTGTATGTCAGCCAGCTGCTCCACGTAAAATACATGTATTCAGCTGCATTCGGTTAGACTGGAAACCGACCCCAACATAGTTGAGAAAAGCTAGGCAGATAATGATAAGCCTTATCTGAGTTACCAAAGGCAGTACGATAACTTTCTGAAATTCTATTAAACAAACTTCGCCAATGGAATAGGGAGGCAAATATTTTGGATTGCCTTCACACGAATTGAGGTTTGAGGGTAAACACTCCGCGAGGTCTTGACTATGATCCGATAAAGCTGACAAGTTGACAAGTGAGTGACATCCCTTAATTAAAGGCATTAATTGATATTTTAAAGCTAACGATATTTCATACAAACTTTCAAGTTATTATTTTCCGAAATGACTGAACCGATTTTAATTAAATGCCGTAAGGTATAAACGCTCTTAAATAGGGTTTTCTACAAAGATAATCTATTTTAGTATCAAGCCAAGATCTTGTTAAAATAATAATTTGATTTAAAAGAGTGTCCATGGAGTTTCTTGGACTTTCTTCTCCATAGAGATCTACGCTACGGAATGGGCAACTACAGTACTTTCACAAGTTATTATGCCTTGTGGATTAAGACTGTAGATTCATCCTTTTGTTTTTGACTTTCAAAAGTGCCTGTAGCGGTCTAATTGATATAAATGCTTTGAATTTCAGTTTTTCCAAAAGGATAGGTCTGGCAATTAATACGAACACTTTTGGAAATTGGTTTTCAAGTGGGTTATTCACATAACTTATTGCTTTTACTGTAATAACCCCCTCTGCTACTGATGTAACGGTTCCAGCTTTTCGTTTCAAATTATATCATCATTCTCTTCCTTATCCCAATTCATTTGGAGTTCATTTTGGCGCAGCATATCTTCTTCTTCAATACTTCTCTGTTACTCGTCATCTCATCTGACACCTCCTTTCTTGCCATAATATTCCATCCATTGTTTCAATATAATATCCTTGCATAAATTATAAGCATCTTTAGAACGCAAGCTGAAAGGCATCGTGTTGTAAAGACCTCGCTTGTACCTAGTTACCTACTTTAATCTTTCACCCCTGTAATAATATCCAGGTAGCTTAATAGATAACCCTTGTCAACTTTGTTCTCCCCCTTTTGTAAAAGTTATGTAGGCCAGTAGGATTATTACAATGTTTTACCCCCTTTTCATACCCCCAAGGACAAAGAAACTTGTTCTTGCGCACTATGCTTGAATTTCTTGTAAAAAGGTAATGCGAAAATTTGCTTGCGAAGGTTTTTAAAAGAACGGTGAAAATTGGTCTCTTGGGTGCTTCCGTAAGTCCTCAAGGATTCCCAAAAAAAAACGATTTTGCTTGCATATTGTAGAACGGAAAAAACCGTTTGTTTGTTAAAATTAAAGATCATATTCTGAGCTTTTAAAAATTAATAGTTATGTGTTGAAGATGTAAAAATACGCGAAGCAAGTTACTATACCAAGTGTTCATTTAACAAAAAACGTAATTACTGAAATACTCACAATAATTTATTGGCCATCAGAAAAAACCTAACTTGTTATTTGATCGTCGTCCCCGGTCCCGGGAACTATGGAAGGAAGCAATAAGGAAAGAAAACAAAGGATACAACGTTTTATTGATTATTGATAGCCATAATGTAATTGTTTTGTAACACTGTAGAAGTAGATCCTTCGATTAAATTCGGAAGGATACGAAAAACTTGAACGTAGAACGCGAACAGTACTGTATCCGCCGACGGTCTCGTCCGTTTTAGTCAGTTGCGATAAATCCTAGCTAGCGAACGGACGTGAGTGTGTGAACTAAAGGGATAATATTTTTAAATAAAGTATTAAAAATTGACTTGTATTCCTGAACACCTTTCGTCGTGTTTTTGAACAAACAAGTACGGTTTTTAACTAGTTCGAAATGTATTTTTTAAGTGTTTAACTAATTTTCTTATGAGGTGGTACGGGAAAAGAGTTCCTGGGATGATTTGGGGAGGGTCTCCCCAGCAGTTGGCCAATATGGGCTAATGATGGCAGCATGCCCTGTCTATTTTATGTTTCAACGAATTCAACATACCCAAATTCCGTCATTAATGTATAGTAATTTTTATTCAACTTTAGTTTTACCATAGACTAACCGACCTTTTCTTTGTCCACAGAGCTAGTGCAAAAAGTGAAGTGCATCGATGAGACTTCACTAAGTCTTTGAAAGACAAGAAGCGTCGCCACGCTGCTCGGTTTACTAACATGTAAGTTTTGACCTTGACCTTGACTTTTCAGTTATCCTATACAATACAAACACTTTATTGTACACATGGCGACCCGTCAAGCTATACATATCCAGTATAACCTGACCTCGCTTTTTATGAGCGTCCCGTACAAAGAGAGATTAGCTTTATTTGGTTTTGCATAGCTTGATTGGTCCTCGTGCGCACAAACAGACTTAAATGAGTTGTTTATACAGTCTTACAAAGCGGCTCTTAATTTTGTCGACGACATTTTTTGCTTTAAACCTCCATAAGATGTGATTGGATGTCAATTGAGCGTTTTAAAAGGTATATTGAAAGGTCTTTTTGTCTAAAGACCATTTCAGAGTGAGACCGGCGCCGGTCGTGCGTTTCTATTCCCATAGACATAGCGTTCACTGTTCAACGTGCGTCGGTCAACGTTGAACTGATTGCTTACATGTATACAAGTTTCCGAAAGTTCAAATTCAAATTCATTTAATCATTTTGTGAACATAGGGTGAAAATATGCAGATGTTATAAATAAATGTTGGTCCATACTATGTCCCGCCAGAAGGCATACAAAATATAAAGTAGATAATCGAAATGTCAATTAACAAAATTAAAAAAATAAAAGGTAAGTAAATGTCACAATTCATTCCAATCACTAAAGGCTAATAATGAATATATCAATAAATTAAGACGGCACACAGACAAGTATAAATTATTTAGTCACAATTTCTTATATAATAATAGATGCAATATACAATACAATATGTCAATAAAAACTATCATCCTTATCATAAGCAACATTCTATTGACAGATTTAAAGTTAAATAAATATTATTTTAATTTGTCATTAAGATATTCATTGACCGAGTAATACGCCTTGTCACTCAATAATTTAAAAAGGCTACGTTTAAACTCATTCATGTTGTTGCTTGATACAAATTTATTAGGTAATTTGTTATAAAGTTTTGGAGCCATTGCAAATATACTATTGTAGAGAAATTTGGTTTTAGTGCATAACGGGTGCAGCTTTTTTGAGCGCCTTTGACTTTCGACAGATTTATATAATGATATATTGGTTTTTACAAAGATACAGGCTTCATAGACATAGAGTGATGGTACAGTCAGTATTTTCCATGTTTCGGAAATGCGGGTTGCATGAGTCCGTTTGTTTTATCTTACATATGGCTCGAATGCATTTTTTCTGCGCTATCAATACCTCCTCTACCTTACTAGCATTACCCCAAAAAATAAGGCCATATCGCAAAGCAGAGGCGACATAACCATGATAAGCTGCTAGGAGTGCTGGTTTATTCACAATTTTGCTTAACATATAAAGAGCATATGAGAACTTACTGAGTTTCCCACATACATTATCGATGTGAGATCTCCAAGACATATCACTATCAATATGCAGTCCAAGAAATTTTGTAACATTAGTTTCATGAATTTGTTCTCCTTTGTAGTTTACGTGAATATGTGAAAGTGACTTTTGTATAATTTTAAAACTCATTAATTTTGTTTTAGTTAGGTTAATTTTAAGGTTATTAGCGTTCAGCCAGTCAACTATCGTCACAAGACTGTTGTTAATGTCATCTTCTATTTTTTTATTGCTACCAGTGTTATAAGTAACCGTGCTGTCGTCGGCGAATAGGGACATTTGGTGAGTTATTACTTGGGGTAAGTCGTTGATGTAGCAAATGAACAGCAAGGGACCCACAACAGAACCCTGCGGAACCCCGTAACAGAGAACTCTTGAGCTAGACGAGTGTACTACTTCAGTTTTGGACTTAATATCCACTTGATGAATCTGAGTTATTTGTTTTCTATCCTCTAAATATGATTGTATGAGATTAAGCACGTTACCTCTGATGCCGTATCTATGGAGCTTACTTAACAGTACCTTATGATCCACATAATCAAAAGCCCTGGTCATATCCATATACATTGCCATTACTGGTTTCCTATTGTCCATATTGTGATGTATTTGTTCAAGAAAATTATATATGGCCATATTAATAGATTTTGACTTCTTGAAACCCATTTGTTCCTTGCAAAAAATGTTATGTTTTTCAAAGTAATTGTAGATACCATTATAAAGAACTTTCTCAAATATCTTTGAAAAGATTGGTATTAGAGCTACAGGTCTATAATTAGATAAAGTTGTTTTGTCATCTTTTTTATGTAGTGGCTTGATTTGTTTCAACCTTAGTTTCAAATAAATAGGGTTTGTGGTTATAAATGGTTGGTAAACCAATTACGATGACGGTAGTACTGTTAAATATTCTCTGTTTGTCTGTATCTACCAAACAATTATAAAAAAAACTGTTTTAAGCATTCACGGTTTATATTTATTTTTACTATTTACACACAGTAGACAACACAGGAAAAAAACATAAAATATTTTCATCATCATCAGCCTATCATGTTCCCACTGCTGGGACACAGGCCTCCTCTCTATGAGAGGGTGTGGTCTGTAATCCACCAAGCGGGCCCAGTGCGGGTTGGTAGATGTCACATGTCTTCGAATTTTTACTTCTAGGACATGCCGGTTTCCTCACGATGTTTTCCTTCACCGTTTTGAGAGCAGCGGTGATGAAATAAATTACACAAAGTAATGCGCCTGCCTGGGTTCGAACCCACGGCTTACTGCTCGTAAGTCGGGGCTGCCACCACTGGGCCACCGCTGCTCTCAAAATATTTTAGTGCAAACGTTATAACTAAACTTACACTACCATATCTTCCAAGATTATCAATTATTGTGAGTCGTTGTTGAGTTGTTAGAGAGCTCACAATAATTTACAATCACGAAAGATATCCCATCCTATATAAGTATAGGACGTATGTAATATAGGAAGGACAAAATTAACTTGCAACTGAACCGAAATACACGACATATACCCAAAATAAACAATATCTATAAAGAATAAGAAAACTAATTTCGTCAGTGTGTAGGCTGTTCCTACATTATGTATGAGATTGGATTGAATGTCGTAACCTTAAACTTGACCTTGGACATAATCGTGTGTAGTAGTCCTTATTATTTCGACTTTGTGACTTCTCACATAAAAGGAATAATCTTTTGAAATAGTTAGTTTTTATGTAATGACCGATTCTCTTCATGGGTGCTTGCTTACTAGCAGTAGGATGCATAACAACCAGTATTGGCTGGCCTCGTACTCTTAACTCCGTGCTATTCTAGGTCGGGTAGGTAGGTAGGGTAGAGCAGCGGTGGCCCAGTGGTGGCAGCCCCGACTTACGAGCAGTATGCCGTGGGTTCGAACCCAAACAGGCGCATTACTTTGTCTAATTTATTTCATCACCGCTGCTCTCAAAAACGGTGAAGGAAAACATCGTGAGGAAATCTACCAACCCGCACTGGGCCCGCGTGGTGGATAACAGCCCACTCCCTCTCATAGAGAGGAGGCCTGTGTCCCAGCTGTGGGAACATTATAGGCTGATGATGATGATGATTCTAGGTCTGCTCAAGCTCAAACTGTTAGCATTGACGTGCGGTCTACTGTACTACATCGTAGTACTTAATTTGGTAACGACCAATTAAGCCGTTTTAGTGATATTCTGCAAGTATTAACATTTATGTGAAAGTAAAATTACCTTATATGGTACGCTTATTTGGTTTTATTACGTCTCAATATGGTACTTGTTTTATTAAGTTAATAGGGGTATTACGAAGATAGATGGAAATGGAATGATTTGAATACGTTTCAAAGCAAATGTCATTATTTAATTTAAATTTAACTTTACTGTTATTTCCGATACAAAACAGCAATTCTAAACAAGGCCATCTAGTCTAAACTTAGAAACAGTGACGGATTAGGCGTCTGTTACCATAATTTAACCCGTCGTCCGCTATTGGAGGCACCCCCAATCATACAATAATCCACGGTCGTTGCACCCGGCGTCGCTTGCGCCGGTGTATTAACAATTTAGGCCGATTATACACGTCGGTTTTTTTTTCACCGGACAACGGACCGATTTTTTTCGACCGCCCTAATTATTCGCCGGATCTGTGTCCGATGCATGTACACACATTCTTTACAAACCATACACCACCGCCGAGTCCGGCGAAAAAAACTGTCCGGTGAAAAAAAAAGAAAATGTATAATCGGCCTTAGGCGGGCGTCTGTCTGTCCGTTGCGGATGGACGAAGATGCATCCTGGACGGGCACGCGCTTATTTTGAACAATGCACAGTGATTTAATAAAAGTAATGCATGAATGGATTTTTATGTGCAGTAATGAATAACGTAGGTCCCAGATATATTGATCCTCTTTCTCTCATATCATCACGAACTACTTCCATGAGTAACTAGCTTATGCCCGCGCGGAGTTGGAGAATTGCCCCACGGAATCCTAGTACCGAGATACAAAGTCTGTTCCATGTGTTATCTGGGTTATAAACTATCCGAGTTTCCTCCGTTCCTCTGAAATCACGTTAAGCCGTTGATCCCGGCTGTCATTTGTTGATCTTTGACAGTCGTTACAAGTCGTCAGAAGCCAAAAGTCTGACATCCAGTGTTACTAAGGGGTATCGTATTACCCAGTTACTGGGTTGTGGAGGTCAGACAGGCAGTCGCTTCATGTAAAATACTGGTACTCAGCTGCATCCGGTTCGACTTGAAGCCGATCCCAAGATAGTTTGGGAAAAGGCTACGCAGATGATGAAACTATCTGTGTTCCAAACTTCATCCTAATCCGTTCTATAGTTTTCGCGTGAAAGTGTAATAAAGATCCATCCATGCACACAAACTTCCGCTTTTATAATAGAAGTAAGATTGAGTATAATAATATCTGATGGTAGTAGTGGGTCTGACACTTAAGAGGTGGGCAATACCCGGGCTTAAACTGGATTAGTGGGTTTAAACTAAGGCAGGTTTAAACCGATCTCCAAAGATAGATAATTACCAGGGCTCAAACCCTTCTCTAGCCCAAACCTTTTTTTTTTTTTTACGGATGGGAAATCATCAAATGACTTCTCCCGCTCTGGGCGGAGCGGGAGGGAGTGTCAGACTTGACTGACTAAAACCCACCCATGTTCCTTCTTAGCCCTTTGTCTTCCAGGGCCGCGGTATCTGTTTCGAACAGTCCCGCAGCCCTGGCAGGCATCGGCCCTCTCGGACCCCTTCCGGTTTGCTGACATCTCCTTGAGGCGCGCGTGGAACACGAACGCGCCGTCGACACGGCCTGTCGTCATGAGACGGACGGACGGTGAGCTAGCCCATTACTCACCGTCCACAGGCTAGACCAAACCCAAACCTGAGCATTGTAACTTGGTTTGAATATAAGACCCCATCTCTAGTGATGACACTTAAGTTTAGTGCACATCCTGGATAATCAGCCCTCCTACCATCTTACCCGTCTGGAAAAAAATTTTAAACCGCCATCTTTTAGATGAAGATGACGCTAGGAAGCTACTATCGTCGCGACAGATTTTCAAAAGCTTTGTTAAATCTTAAACCGACGTTTGAGTCAGTGGTCCTTGGTTATATCTTAATAAGGATTCCAATTTAGATAAGTAAAGCCGTAATAAGGCGCCTACTTATCTTAATATGGTGATTCATTATTTAGATAGTAAGTGGTGCTTGGTCGGGTCTTTAATAATAATTTCGCAAGGATCTTCAGCTCTATTATGTTGTTTTTTTTTTGTCGTAGCTTTCATTTTGGCGTCCTACAGTGAATTTGTAGAAGTTTGTAGCAAAAGGCTCTTTGCCACGTATAATAATATCATACATGGCGTTTTTTTTATATATAACTGTTTCTCAGTAATACAGGCCTGAACGAAGAGAAGAACTAAGGTGAGTTTTATCAATGAAACTGTATACGAGTGATAAGTACATCGAAACGGTGTTCAAGAACTATAAGGTTCTAAAATGCGATGTTGACTAACAGCTCTCAAACGTCGAGTAGTCGTGCATATTGTTTTCAGTTTCATTGGTAAAGCCGTCTCTTACTTAGACGTCATATTAACATAACCATTCTATGATCGACCAAAGTAACACTTAAATCATGCGTGATCAAGTCATCAACAAACAGTCGATCATCACGACAAATATTCCGCACGCATCCCATAATAGTAGGTAATACACCTCATGTTTATATGGTAGTTCTATCAATTCGTATGCGGGGACCATAGCTGTTACTATAAAGGCTGGAGCAGACGATGGTCTTGCGCTGTGGAAAAAAAACTTCGTAGCATATCGGGCGAAATGTAGCTTTGCTTAACTCCTAGTAATCATCTGAAAATAGTATAAATCCTTAGGTAAAAATCTCCCACCTGGACAGCAGTTGCCATAGCTGACCTGGAAGTTTAAATAGTGTCCGAACCGAGGTTGGCCGAAGCAACGAACACCTGCTTAGGTGGAAATCAATTAAGATTCTGCCCTGGAGCGTAAATGTGGTGGTCTGCAAAATTTGGTGCATTTAATATCATGTCCTGTTGTTTGTTCGTAATGGAAGCTACTGAAGTCGACAAACTCGTAAGTCGTAACCCAGTTATGGGACAACTCAATTAAGATTGCCATAGACACGCTAAGAATAAGAAGCAGAAATAACATAACAAATTGGCATACTATTATTGTATTCCGTACACTTGAAGACTGACAAAACTCCCTCGTCTGCGCAGGCCCTTAAGCGGGATCGGCGCCCGCGCATGATTCTTGCACGATCCGCGGTCGTGCGTCGCAGTGTCGCGTTGGAGGGTTAATAAGTATTTATGTATCATTCTGGGACTGGGATTAGTTATGTATGCAATTTAATGTTTTTGAATGTTTAATAGATTTGGTTCTATAATGTTTTGTTTTTGATTCCATACGTTGCGTTTTCTTTCGTATCAATATTCTATGATTTTTTACTTCCAATAACCAAAACACAGATTTTATAAGAATAGCTTCATGTTTAGGTTTAGTCTTTTGTGGAGAACATTATGATGATAGCTGCCTCAAATTATAATATTCTCCTACTACTATATAAATAAATAATAATAAAATTTATTTCGTAATCAACAGGTTTTTACACTATAACATTGTAGAGGCCTTCTTTTAAGTATGGAGATACCTGTACCAGAAGACCTCCCTCTTCCATACTTATATGCAAACATATTATTACAAAGCCTGTTTATAACAGAATTAAAAACAAAGAAGGTAGGTTAAATATCAAAAACTTAGGACTAGTGAATATAAAATTGTGTGTGTGTGCGTGTGTGTGTGAGTGCATGTATGTGTGTGTGTGTGTGTGGGTGGGTGTGTGTGTGGGTGTGTGTGTGTGTGTACTTTACTCGTACGTACAGTTTGTTTGCTAAGTTACTACAGGTTACAACACGAGAAGAAGAAGAAAAAACAGAAGAAAAGTATCTGTTTGTAATTTCAAAATAACATCTTTTAGCTAAATGCATATTAAAATATATAGATACGGTAATAATAAAAAAAATTTAATTTTTTGTAAGTTTTCGGTCTGTTGGTTCCGGCTAATCTCCGAAAAAGCTGTACCTATTTTGACCGAGTTTTACTGGCAGATGGCAGCTAATGTTATAAGTAAAAACTAGAATTTTTTAACAAAATCTCATTAAAATTGGGAAGTAATATTTTATAATAATCAATCAAGATCAATTTTTGATAGGATCATGAAGTAATTCCCAATATAGAGCGTGATCTGCAAATCAATAAAACACGCCATTACACTCCTGAACTTTAGCCTTCTCTAAATAGAAGCATATAGCTTCTGTTCAAAGATCATCACGGATGTAATGCATTAGCTATACCTCGTTACACAATATCCTCTGTTTATAACACACGCATGGATAGTGGATACACACTGTATTTATGAAATACATCCAAAACATAATTGTTTACCCATTTAGAATACAAACCAAACTTCCTTATTTACAAAACAGCTGAAAAGGCCGGAATTTACTTCGCTCTTTAAGTACTTAAGCCATATATTATTAGTTTTGTGTTTGTGCTTTTAAATAGTGTGTAAACGGCTTAGGTGAAGAAAGTTTTGGGGTTTTGTGTATTGTCATTATTGGTCTTTAGTATGCAAACAGACTTGTTTGACGATGATTATGGAATATTACGTTAAAGTTATTATGAAAGAGAAAAATCATATTCATATTCATTTATTTTGCATTTCATATTGTAAAAAAGATGTTACAAAGGGCTTAAAGCTAGGTACATAAATATGGACCCTGTAAGGGCACAGCAAAGTAGGAGACTGGGAGAGGGGCTTTATTTAATCTTATTAATTAGTAGGTATACAAATATAACAGTATTTACAAAAAAATAATAATAAGATATAAAAAATACGAAATTTTGTTAATCATATCATAACTTCGTCTGCGTCACTTTTTGCCCGTTTTCGCAACATTTTTCGGTGCTGCTCCGCTCCTATTGGTCGTAGCGTGATGATATATAGCCTATAGCCTTCCTCGATAAATGGGCTACCTAACACTGAGATTTAGAATAAAAAAGAATTTTTCAAATCGGTCAGTAGTTCCTGAGTTTAGCGCGTTCAGGCAAACAAACTCTTCAACTTTATCAATAATATTAGATAATACGATTCATCCAGTAAGCCCGTAATTCCTTATAACTTAAATCAGCATTCTAGACGAAAGATATTGTGCCCTTCTTCAATTTTGATCAAATGGTTCTGTTCGACTGTTGTTACAGAACATAATTTCAGTTAGTCATTATGTCTCATTTGTCATCACTCATCAATTCATCAGACACCAAGTTCACCGCTCCATATGACTCAACATTCTTCTCAATTAAATAAAGTGCCAGACTCGGGACAATTACGTAATTTTCTTGTTTAATTGTCGTCGAACGCGTGTTTATTAGCGACGCCCGTATTGGCGGGCTGTTACGCATGCGTACTCGTTACATGAACACGCGCGACTCTCGCGCATGTGCTGGAGTTGATTGTCGTGTTGTAGGTGAGATGAAAAGGCCAATGGGCGATAATAAATGTAATATTTTTGTGTTGCGTGACTAGGCTGGATAAAGTAAGGAATGAGTAAATTAGAGGAAGTTTAAAAGTGGCGCCTGTTACAGAAAAATTCAAAGGAATTCGTTTGACTTGGTACGGACATGTAATAAGGAGGGATGAAACGTATGTGACTAAAAAAGTGATGGATATGAATTTCGATGGATGGAGAGGGAGAGGAATGATATGAAAGAGAAGAAGCTTGATGCCCTGATGTCTAACAGAAGAGAATGGAAGAAGATAACGTATTGCGCCGACCCCAAGTAGAATAAGACAAATGCAGGATCATTATGATGGTGGATGTTGCTAATGTGGAATCATTTATCACTATACAAGGTGTTGTTTTGCATCCTCGTCAAATTCAAGGAGGTAACTATGCTAATGATTCTCGTCCCGAATCAATAATAAAATGGGTAGGTATTTTTTTACGGAAATCGGTGAGTGTAAACCACCATTGTTTTAAACGCGGCCCGTCTGGTTCTTGCCTTATAACCTCGCGTACACACACACATACAAACAACCTCAAACGTTTATTCGATAATTTCTTAGTCCCTAAACCACGATAAGGGGGTTATTCTGAAATACTGACAAACTTAAACAACCAAAAAAAACATCGTTTATTATCAATTAACTAGGTGCCGTAATTTTAATTGATTATTTACGTCTTTCGCGACCACCTCCTGAAATTCGACGAGGTTGCAAAACTACACCTTGTAATTATATCGCCCTTTGGCATTTTAGTTCTTTAGCTTAGTCTGAAGCTGTTCATGCTGAACAGGGGCATCTAAGGAATAATGTCTTGAGCAGGTTCTAAAATTCTACGATGATTTTGTTAAGCCGTTTTATGATTTGTAAGGGAATGTGACTGCAGTACAAATCTAAGGCACCAAGGAACGGCTCACCGTTTCTTCGTCATGCATATGGTTTTGCTCTTACACCAAATCTAATCATAGTTCCAAGAAAATAGTTAGGAAAGGTCCCCTTTCTTATTTAGGGGTCGGCTTCCAGTCTTACCGGATGCAGCATAATACCAGTATTTTACATGGGACGACTGCCTATCTGACCTCAACAACCCAATTAGAACTGGGTAATACGAAACCTCTTGGTAAGATAGTTCCAAGTAGATTCGGTTACAAATAAGAAAACTAAATGAATCAGACCTTCTGTTCCAATACATTGGTGGCAGTAAACTAGCTAGGCGCGCGGACACGCCTGCTTTTTTGTTTAGTTATGTAAAGCTGTGGGGAAATGTGTGGATATGATAATTATTGTGTGAAGAGTGTAGTTGCAGTGTTTTCATAGTGGCTTGTTTAATTGTATTCAATATTGCGTAGACGCAGTGTGAACAAAATTATGTGGCCACTCAGATAATATAACTGATTTTCCAAAAAAGCCAGATACGACACCATAGTATATACTGTCTATAATACACATGGTATTTAAATAAATAAATAAAAAATCGTATGTAATAATTATTCTGATTCTCCTGCCCATCTTGCTAATTTATTTGGTGTCTTCAGCATGTATTTTTTCATACTTCTCCTGAAGCCAGCTACTTCATTCCTCAAAACCTATATATCTTGGATTGATGGAGTGAAAGATGATGGGACTAGGAAGAAGAGAATAAATTGGAATAGGGTAGGAGAAGAAAAAATATGTTGTTATAGGTAACAATCATCATCTGCCTAGCCTTTATACAACTATATTGGGGTCGGCCTCCAGTCTAAGCAGGTACAGCAGATATCAGTATTTTACATGCAAGCAAGCTTTTAGTCGACTTATTAAATAAAGGGTGTAAAACACCTCTTAACGAAGCCGAAAGGCACTGGTTCTTCCTGTCATTGCGATCATTTTTTTGTTCTACACCATACCTGGGAACCTTCTAGTTACGGAGATATTTGGGGTCAAAGTTCCAACTTTTTGACAAGTAGTTTAAAAAATACAAGTTTTTAATGTAAGATTTTTACTTTAAACACCTCCACGACCCCCGTACTATTCACAATCCGTCCATCAGCACAATGTTTTGAGTGCGTTACATTGAGTTCTATCACAAAACATGATTTTACACCCCCCAAAAAAAAGTTTCCCAGCAATAATTTTTGCGTAAAGTTACTTAGTTTCATGTACAGAATGCTTGGTTGACGGCTTCGTGATGAGGTGATTTACACCTTGTATGTATACAGCACTGATTTTGTAATTCCTAAGGTTCCTCTCCCCGCAAATATCCGTAGTATATTTCATAATAAATTCAAAGCTAAACAAGGAATGAAATGAAGCCGTAAATTTATCTTCATCTCATCTTTTGAGGAAGCAGTAAAGTTACTACGATAAATGTCACTCCGTAGGTGTTGAAGAAATCTTTTATAATATAAACTATTGTGTTTCTACAAGCTGTTTTATGTTTTACGATGTTCCGAACAATAAATAAAGTATATATGGGTACTCAAACCTGTTGACGCATTCGTTTTGCTGTAATTTTATTGTATTTCTAAAATATATATACTGGTAATATTGTAGGTGGAAATTCACTTCCATGTTTTCAAATGTGTAAAATAATATCTTTACGTGCTCATCATTATTTATTTTGCTGTCTTCACTGGCTGCCATTTTCACTTAGTTAACGATTATTTCTTTAGTGATCAACTTGTAATAACAGTTTTCTAAATATCATCTGCCTAGCCTTTTTTTTGCAGCTGAGTACCAGTATTTTACATGGAGCGACTGCCTATCTGACCTCCACAACCCAGTTAGTACTGGTTAATACGAAACCCTTTCAGTAAGACTTCCTGCAACGACTGTCAAAGATCTACAAATGACAGCCGTGACAACGGCTTAACGTGCTTTCCGAGGCACGGAGGAATCTCGGTTGGAGTTGGCAATTGAACTGAACAGTGCAATATTATTTAGTCTTCCATCTTGAGGCATTTATATTGAAACTGCTTTACATAACTATGATCGTTCAGATAATTAAACACAGCTCTCACACACACAGACAATCCTATCATGTACGTAAGGTCCATTTCTCTCGCAATATATCTTTCATCGATTGGCATAGACAAAGAGTAATGGTTTCATTGCCACCAGCATGTAAGCATGTACTTGTTATTAGATAATGGTACGTGTAGATTTCTACTGGCATGCTAGCATGCAACAATGGACACAATCATGAGTGGCAAGTTACTCTTTTTGTAACCTTTTTTTAAGGGCATTGAGTTCTGCATGTTTCAGTTTAGATTGGTATTAGGGGTTAAAAAGACCAGGTTTCTGTCTCAAAGTAAAACCCGGTAAAAACGAGGTTTTACTATGGGTACTGAGATATTGGTTTCGCATGCCCTAGTACACATGTCTTTAATTATAGTAACTAATCCCAGTTTATCTAATCCTGGTTCTTATGGTTGCAGTTCTGTTAGACTTGGGAGTTTCGGATTGGTCTAGCAGAAAGACAAAAACTAAACATGTGTTCTTGTGAAAATTGATATCAGACATAGGCTCTGAAAAACATAGACGTTATTTCTATAGAGAAACGAAAGTTTTTTGACAAGTTTAATGCTGCGTTTAGTCTTTGCATCTTTAGTATGCGAGCAGATAGAGCAAGTAGTCAAGATCCGAAAACACATGCGCTGGTTCTTGAACACTATTTGCTCGAATAACGTGATTTGTCCTAAAAATTACGTTATTAACGTAACAGGATTTTAAAGGACTAGAAAACACTCCCGCAGTTCATACTCACTCTTAATTTTATCTTCACATGTAACAACAACATTATACTGTTTATCTAACCCATCACTTACCTAGCTCACTTTTTAAATAACTCAGACACCGCCATTGCAACTTCCTACACAAGTTTTTCTCATATCCAATCGCTTTCGTCACGCAAATAAAATCTAATTTCATATTAATTATTTTTTCTCACAACTTTCGCTGTTTTTATCTTTCATTCACACTACTAGTAAACGTGTTCCTATTATTTGACCTACAGAGATGACGCTTTTAATACCGTAGCTATAATATTTATTAATCATATTTTTATGTTCGTTTTTTGTTAGGCTACGTTTACATTGGTAGAGTTTAGTGTATCTGAAATTAAAATCTGAAGACCATCACAAGACTAGAGTAATACATAGTCCGATCATTGCTATGGGCTTGTGTGATACTGCTGGGCACAGAGCTCTCATTGCTTTCGCCAATCTTCAACTACATGTGCCACGTCATGTTCAGTTATTTTGTGTTTTAGGGTTCCGTACCCAAAGGGTCAAACGGGACCCTATTTATTTATATTATTACTGAGACTTCGCTGTCCGTCCGTCCGTCCGTCCGTCCGTCTGTCACCAGGCTGTATCTCATGAACCGTGATAGATAGCCAGTTGAAATTTCTACAGATTATATATTTCTGTTGATTCTAAACAACAAATACTAAAAACAGGCTCCCATACAAAATGTAATTTTTTTACTCGTTTTTATAAATAATGGTACGGAACCCTTCGTGCGCGAGTCCGACTCGCACTTGGCCGGTTTTTTAGTTTGATCAGTACCTTAAAGTAATTAAGAAACATCAATATCAGCATCGATTTATTCTCATCCGGTCTAGGGTCATTCATCGAACCTCACTAATTATCTTTCCACCAGTACTAGCGTCCAAACTCGACCAATGTGAACGCACCCTCACGCCATTTTATTGCACAATGGTGATTTTAGCATGTTTAGAAGTGAAATGGCGTTGTTTTGTACAATCAGTTGAGAGGAACGATCGTAACATTCGTAACCACGATAATCAATACTGTTATTGCGTCGTAAAAAGTAACACCTTTTTTTTTTATATATCGGTGGTTGTGTTTACAAGAATGTTACGCCGGTTGATACAACATTCTGAACAAAACCATTGCTGGACTTGAATGCCCGGTTTCTAATAATACGAAGGGGAGACCAGCTTAGTTAAAATACAGCAAAGGAGTGGACCTCTGCCTGCGGCTGTGTTTCCGAACGCTTACAATCCTAATCTCTTGAAAATTAGACTGAACATGCTTTTTCTGGGTAAGCTCGAATAGAAGCTCGGACAAGTCCACTCGCCTTCGTTGTAGAAACTAAGCCTAAGGTTTGATAGGTTCATGCATTGTGAACTAGTCAGAGGTAGTTATGTCCTGATGTAGATCTAGTTGCATAAATGATAGGTGTGATAAGTGATAACAATACGAGGTACTAATTAAATGTTTCTTGTAAATTCGTAGTTTTGTTTTATTGAAGTGAAACTTCTTATGCGAGTTCCAACAAATTTGCGTTAAACGTTTAACGCTACCATGGAGGGGGAATAGAAAGAGACTGAGCGAGAGTGAATGCGTGGCACTCGGACGCATGCGTGTGGTATTCCAAAGTTCCACTTCTTCCGCGCGGAGGGACTCCACGCACAATTTTTGTTTTATTATCTTTTATATACCAAAGGTTTTTAAAAGAGTAATAATAACCATAGAGTTTCTTGCCGGTTCTTCTCCATAGGAAACGGCCAACCCGAATCGTGCACGTTTTGTCGACGTTTTATAAGTGCCCATGTAAAATAAAATTTTTTGATTTGATTTTGAATGACCAGGTTTATTATGAGCGTAGGCGAAGCAAAAAAAGAAGAATTTTAGGATTGTAGCAGGTGGCGAAGGTCTGTGGTGTCTGTCTACCCCCATGAGAAAAAGGCGTGGGTTTATGGCTGGTAGTCCTCCAACGATTGTTCAAAGCAGTGAAGCTGGTAACCAACATGTTGGATGCTTTAAGGAGTCCCACTGAGAAATCTTGAATATTTTGCAGTTCCTTTTATTAGTCAATTAGTTTTTTTTTTGCGAAATTTTAATTATCGTTTCTATTGTACTTCTGCATTTTTTATTATTATGTGATATTATATTATCCAATGCGACATTTTTATAACATTTCTGTGAACTGTAATTATTATAATAAAATCCCTTATCATGTATTTAATGATAATGTACTTTGGTTATTTATATTTAGTTAACATTCGAGGAATTTGACCTGATATCACACAATTGCGGTATTGCTAAATATGATATATAATCAGTTTACCTGATGGGGGTATATTCATTTACCTATAATGTAATCCCGCATACATTGCACAACGTAGTTAATTTTATTTAGTTAATTATTCAACGCTCGTTTTAATAAAATACTTCAGCGTGCTGATCATACACGCCATTTTCATATAGGGTAAGTTTGGCAAAAACTACAGCCACCTGAAGGAGTACGGAGTCTTCGGAGTTACGGAGTCAATCAACGTATTTCTTTGCAATTAACTAATTTCATTCAAGTCCTTGATCTTTTCACATAATAAAACTTTTATTACTAAAAGTTGATATTTACTGACCATACCAGCCAGCGGTATTTACAAAATGCCATATATTACAAAAGACACGCAATCAACCCAAATCGGGACAGGTTATTGATGTAAACTTTACTGTGTTTTAATTATACACCATAAAATATTATTACATATTACATTGTATCTTACCATACTTTGTTTGCGAATGTTGGTCATATATATATACTTAAACACGTGATTGTACTCATGATAACAACTTACCCAAAGAAACATTTTTTATATACTTATCCTTTTTTATCACATTAACACAACAGCCATATGAAATTCGGGGTTACGAGGCGTGCGGGTGCTCTGCCTACCCACTGTTGCACGGTACAATTTATAGTAATGAGACAGAACCGCGTCACGCGGCTAACAGCTGAAAGGTCACAGGCGCGCGCGCCAATTTCATTCGGCTGTTGTGTTACTGTGATTAAAGTGAATGGGTATTAAAAAAAAGATGTTTCTTTAGGAAAGCTGCTTGTTATCATGTGTTTAAGTATCGGTCACTAATTACCAGTCACCCTATCCATACTCCATTATTATAAATGCGAAAGTCACTCTTTTTGTTTGTTTGTTACCTTTTCACGACTAAACGGCTGATCGGATCTTAATGAAATTTGGCAATAGGCTTAGGACATAGGCTATATATCATCACGCTACGACCAATAGGAGTGGAGCAGCAATGAAAAATGTTGCGGAAACGGGGAAAATGTGACGCAAACGAAGTTGCGTGGGCAGCTAGTAGTATATAAACATTATAGGCTTCTTTGGAAACTGTATGGTGTTTAATAGTGTGCAAGCAGGTGATTTATCTAGGCTATTATAATAGACACTAATGCCAGTTTTATAACGATGTACTTTGTTGTAAATATGCCTGTTAGTGGTGAAACAAGACCATTTTATTTGTTGTGAAGTCGTTAGGCGAAGTGCTGTTGAAGTTGGTCCATTAGGTAAGAAAGCAATGATGGTTCTGGTAGAAACGGTCATCAACAAATGTTTGCTAATATTTGTTCTACTTTGTAATAAAAAAATAGTGTTTCTAATAGTTTATGTCTTCATCAATGCAGGCTAGAGAAATAGTAATGGTTTTTTAATAAGGATAAGGTTAATGATTTTTATTGTATTATTTTGATTCCATGTCATGTCACGTTATAAAAATCCAGTTCCACCGATGCTGGTTATATCCAACTGGACAAAGTATCAACTGCTCACGCTTAGTTCCAGTTCATCTATCATCAATAATGTTTCCACTGCTGGGACAAAGGCCTCCTCTTTAAGAGGAAGTGATCTGTAATCCACCACGCGGGCCCAGTGCGGATTTGTAGATGTCACATGTCATCGAATTTTTAGTTCTAGGACGTATGCCGGTTTCCTCACGATGTTTTCGTTCGCCGTTTTTGAGGGCAGCGGTGATGCAATACATTTCACAAAGTAATGCGCCTGCCTGAGTTCGAACCCACAGCTTACTGCTCGTTAGTCGGGGCTGCCGCCACTGGGCCACCGCTGCTCTCCAGTTCCAGTTCAGTAGAATGTAATGGGGGTAAGTCTATTGGCCTTAACGGGGCGAAAATCCAGGCTCTGGGCTGATACTGACTGAGATATTCCTGATGGAAAATCCAAATAACATTGCTCGACATTTGAATCGAACCCAGTATCTCAAGCTCCGCACCAACGTTTGAAACAGGTAGACGAGGATACTGTGAAAACAAATCTTTGATACAGTTACTTTTAAGTGCTATAAGTAAAACACTCTACTACCACTAGATTAATGGCAAAAACCACATGCTTTTCACTCTCTATACACAATTACGATCTTATGTCAACACGTGTGTCTCAGGACGACCAATCAAGCTGTACAAAGCCAGTTTATGCGGATTTCTCATTGTACGGGAACCGTATAAAAAAACGGGTTGCACTCCGGGAGTGCCGGCAGAAGTGAAAACTTGAATATACGTTATTAAAATTTTGAATATAACGTTGTGCAATTCTGATATTTTGGAATGGTTAGGAAATAATTTTGCACGATTTGCTTTAATTATCAGTATAAAAGTACTATAATTTATGTGGCAAAAACAATATTTATTTATTGCGCTATCGTACACAAACATGACAATTTATGTTACATTAAAAATTTAACACTTCAGAACTATTACAATCCGTCTTACGAGTTTTACCTCTTTGGAGAAACCGAAGGTTTTCTTTGTGCATAAGATAATTTTCCAGTTTATGAAACCCAAACTCAATGTTAGATATCATAAAGTTCAAATTCCTTCGTAACCTAATGTCAATCCGTCTTACGAATTTTCGATCAGGACACGTGACCCGACAGTCACGTGTCCTGACGCGAGTTTAACATTTTTACCCATCACATAAGTTCATAACGCCGCTAAAGAAGTGATGTGTCCTGTAATTAGATGTGTCCCCGTGTTAATATTGTACCTGTAGTACATAAAATGAATCACCGATCACCGTATTCACTTCGAGGCTCGAGTGGATTCCGATATAAACACTGGTGACTAATCGTCTTAATAACTCCTATTGTATAATCACTATAGCGAGTTTTGTTTGTTCACGTGTTTTGCGTTTGAACTTGTTAACGGACTATGGGCTTTGGCGTTTGAGGAATGCGTGTTGGATTAAATGACAAGGCTTGTTTTTTTGGATGAAGTAAGTGAATCTTGTTTGGCTAGTAAGGCACCTCTGATTTGTTAGCAAACAAGTTTCATGTAGCACAGCATCAAAAACCATAACAAAATTATTGATATTACGATACCTTTGAGAAAGTCAAAATGTCTTGAGGAAAGTTTTGAGTATGAATGTGGATGGGTATAAGAGTAGAGGAAGATCAAAGAAACGATGGATGCACCGTGTGGAGAATGATATGGCTGATTTGTCTGATGACATGACGAATGGAAGGATGAGAAGTATGGAAGAAGCAGATTTTGATGAATTGGTATAAGGGCAAGAAAATTATGACCCTGATGAAACTGAATTCGATGAAAGTATTCGTTGTTGCTTTTTAACTTAGCTCTTGATTCAATCAACCGATTGGTATCTAAAATCAATGAAATTGATTAAAGATATATCTATCTCACACGAGCTCTTAACACGCTAAAACACTGTACGTCTCGAATCACAACAAAAACGTCTCCAAATTGTGGTGCAATTCAGCAAACACTTAGCACCTTCATCACCATCTGCCTAGCCTTTTCCCGATGTCCTGCCCTACTACTATGTTAGGGCCGACGCACAGTGGTCCGGATTTTCAAAAAGGTGGACATAGGATCGAAAATGTATATTTAACTTAACAAAAAATTGTTTCGTATAGGAAATTTAACGCTGATTAATACTTATTACTACAACTTTTCAAACAAACTGCTCCTTCACGTCAAAAAAAAATATTGAAAATAAAAATGTATGGGAGAAAATCAATTTTATTTTTTTTCTCCGTTCAGTATCAAAGTGTAGCAAGCAAACCTTATATTCTGGTAAGTACTTATCGTCCTTAATACGACGACATATAAATTGCTTGCGTATCCCTGCGGCCTTGGCGTCTACGATGCTTTAAAGTTAAATATTTTAATGTTGAATTATCTTAATATTATTAACGAGTTTTTCAATTGAAATTAATCCAAAATATCATTTTTAATAAAACAAGCCCCCCGCGCGCCCCATCCGTGTATTAGGCTCGCCCCCTATTACATGGGACTGAAATGACAGTGTACTATAGTGTAGTATACACCTTTGCCGAACCCTTCGGGGAATATAAAGCGTGATGTTATGATAAAATAAGCATTTTTGCTTATTTTTTTTTTAATAATCAGCTGTTGATTATTCTTCATCTGTTGATATTTCCTATTGATAAATCATGTTTGATATTTTTGGTTATACTACTAGCGTGACTCATCTTAATAGAAACAATTAGAAACAGATGTAGCCCTGAAAAGGGCTTGTTCTGAAGTCCTGAAAAGGACTACAACTTAACTACTACCACTAACAAACTGAATTCTAACAATAACAACATCACTAAATTAGTCACGTTTATGTAAGATGATCCATTAATGTTAATGGATCATCTTCAGACTGCAAGTCCTGTAGGTCCATATTTTCGGTTTCTTCTGTTACTACCTCAGGCAACAACAAAAGCTCTTTAACATCGGGAAAAATTCGAATTGCTTTGAGTTGCTGTATTTTGGTCGAATATGGGATAAATATGGGTCTGAACTAATTAAAAAATTATGGAACAAGTCCTCCTTCCTTGGTCTTCATCCTATTAAATTTTCTTGTGTGATATTCACGAACTCTTCGAAATTCTTTATTTCTAGCTTCTCCCGCTTCTTTGGAAAGAATGCCAATTGGTTAAAGGCCAAAGTGATGACAAATGTCTGCACCGTGTATGAGTAGCTTGTGCACACTTGCGGGCATATAAAACATGGGTATAGATGAACAAAGATCTCAGCTGTTTCTCTGCAATAAGTCCTGAATTTTTCAATATCTATGGCACATCCTGATGAAATCGTTTGAAGAATAACCGCAAAATGCTTCAGTAATCTCTAAAAACCTTCTGGCTGTGTTTCCGTCGTTTGTGGTTCCAAAGCCTTGCTTCACATAATCCACAAGTATTCCCATTTGCTGTTTGAATTCTTCTTGTGTCAAATGTTTCTTCGCAGCTTTTAGTTGCTTGTTAGCACCTCGTGCAGCCCACATCTCAAAGTCCATGTTGTAAGATATGTGCAGAATACACTCCATACAACGAATCCACATATGAAGAGTAGAAAGTCCATATTTATAAACATCTTCTCGAACAGGTCTTGAAAATATTTCTGACAGCTTGTTCATCTCAGTCGGCTTAGCAAGGTAAATATTGCAGGCATATGCAGACGAAGTATCCGTTATAATAGTGGCCACTTTTCCGTCGATCATTGTCATATGAAGCTCGTGACTAATCTCTAGCCCGGCCCATTTTGTAGAATTGATGTTTTTATTTCTTCCTTCAATGCAGCTTCTTCTTGCTTGATGTATTCTGCTGTCTCTTTACAAAACTCGAACTTAATGGGCCTGCAATAATGTGTTGAAGAAGGTATTGGGTTTTCCCATATGGTGCTATTATAGAAACTAATTTAAGAGGGACAAGACTTGACATGAAAACCGATGAATCACAGAAGTCTACATCTTCAGTCCTTTGCTTGTAGGTGCTTTGTGAAGAAGCTCCATCGAAACCCCATTTACTAATAACTTCAATCCTTCAGATCAATCTGGGTACCGTTAATTTGAAGAATCTTCTGGATTGTCAGATCCAATAGGGCTTGAAGCTTCACACTGGCTCATCTCTCAGTTATTTCTTAATCATATGGATAGCATCTCTTTTTAGCTTCAAGGAGTTTGTGATACGATGGTAACACTGCAATTTCACAATCTAACAGCGCTTAAACACAATTATTTCCATTTTGACAGGTTCAATGATGTATAAAGACCAAGAGCATGATCTTTATCAAAAGATTTCCTATTTTTCTTGAACAATAGCAACACTATCAGGGTTCTTTGTTATATGGTCAATAACACAAGCTTAGTCATTCTTCTTGTCTATCCTAAGTCTTTCGACTAATGCAAAAGTAAGTTCTTCCGGCGAATAGTCCAAAAGAGACTCTGAACGTCTTTTCTTCTGTTTGTTGCTGAGGTCAACAATAGAGTCGATAACTTCATCTTGGGCTTGAAAAATCTCGGATAAATATGCCATAACATCACGCTTTATATTCCCCGAAGGGTTCGGCAAAGGTGTATACTACACTATAGTACACTGTCATTTCAGTCCCATGTAATAGGGGGCGAGCCTAATACACGGATGGGGCGCGCGGGGGGCTTGTTTTATTAAAAATGATATTTTGGATTAATTTCAATTGAAAAACTCGTTAATAATATTAAGATAATTCAACATTAAAATATTTAACTTTAAAGCATCGTAGACGCCAAGGCCGCAGGGATACGCAAGCAATTTATATGTCGTCGTATTAAGGACGATAAGTACTTACCAGAATATAAGGTTTGCTTGCTACACTTTAATACTGAACGGAGAAAAAAAAAAAAATTGATTTTCTCCCATACATTTTTATTTTCAATATTTTTTTTTGACGTAAAGGAGCAGTTTGCTTGAAAAGTTGTAGTAATAAGTATTAATCAGCGTTTAATTTCCTATACGAAACAATTTTTTGTTAAGTTAAATATGCATTTTCGATCCTATGTCCACCTTTTTGAAAATCCGGACCACTGTGCGACGTCCAGTCTTACCGGATGCAGCTGAAAACCAGTATTTAACATGGAGCGAATGCCTATCTGACCTCCACAACTTTTAGTTAATACTGGGTACAACGATCCCCTGTTTGTCAGACTTTCGGGCCACTGACTAATTGACGATTATCAAAGATATAAAACTACTCTTTGCTTCACTTCGACCATTTATCGTGTTACATAAATACACCTACATACTTCATCATGTTCCCATCTGTGACAAACAACCTAATATCACTTGAACAGATGACTTCATTAAACCCTAAGTACGACAGCACCGGAGCTGAACGCGCGAATGTCTCGCGACTCTTGCGTCGATTCCGAAGCGTGCTCCGATGCGACCCGAGCGTGCCCCTGTACCGTTACGAAGCTGTAGTACTGCGGTAACATTACTGCAGGGAATTGCTTGCTTGTCGTTAGAAATGAATATTTTGAAGTCTTGTATATCAGCCGTGGTTATGGAATTTTGAATAAGTTCGAGTTTAAAGAAAGACTATTTGAAAAACTGCCTTTGAAATAATGTTATCTCGCGGCCAGCAAGAGATTGAATTGTCTTCTTCCAAACCCAAACTTATGGGAATTTTCGGTTTGGAAGATGTCATAATGGGCCCATCCCAATTGAATGAAGGATGAAGATCCCCAGGAGAATGATTATTTTGAAATTCACCTGGGAAGGTTGCTTCCAAAACTAAGCAAGTTGTACCTTCGATCGTCCTGGTTGCCTGGTTACACGAAACTTTAGCATCTGTAACAAATGGACCTAGAGCATGAGCCGTTATAACTTAGCGTCAATATCTGGTACTTGTCATCATCATCATTTAAAGACGGCCACCGATAGTCAAGACAAATGTTTTCCCGAAGCATCATCACCTCGCTAGGCTAGTGGTGTGACCGACAGACTGCCAAGTCATAGGTCGCGAGTTCAAACCCAAGGCACCTCTGATTTTTCGGATTAATTTGTTGGAATTGTATAGTTATCACTTGCTTCGGTGAAGGAGCCAAGTCAGAGGACCATGGGCGGCACAAAAGCTCTGACACCAGGTTAATACTTACCACAGAATTAATCGAAGTAATTTAATTGTGAATGCCAAATGGCAGCAATAAAATACCGCTGCTTAGCCACATCAGCTGAGAACTGGCCTTAAAATTGAAAAGGGCTTTTATTATGACTTTCATAGTATAAATGTATAAAGTCCGGTCATTTAATTTTCATTCTTGGTACCAATTCTGATTTGCATTTAATTTTCTCTTGCGCTAAACGGAACGAATCAGCCATTTTGATTCATGTATTGAGGGTGTTATATACTACGCTGAACATAGCGGTTTCATTAGTGAATAACGATATAACATTCACTCAAATACATCTTTCCCGTTCTTATGAATGGAAATGACTCATCAAGTTTTCAATTACGAGTTTTCGATTATTTTTTATAGAATTTCAAATACTCCAAAGCTGCTTTTTGATAGGTACTTTTTTAATAATATCAGTTTAGTCGTGAATTGAATATGTGATGAGATTATTTCTTGAGAAAAGTAAGAGGTTTTGTTAAGGAAACATGAAATAATGCATTAGGTTATTTATGACTTTGTCTAGAAAGCACGTGAATACTAAGAGGCAGATATAAAAGTATAGAAATGAAGACGTAGTGCACCATCCAACTAACATTAAAACGCGAACTTTTGTGAGGATGTGTGGATGTTTATTACTCTTTCATGCAAAACCTACTGACTGGATCTGGGTGAAATTATCTTAAATGATACTTTTTATCCTGGTAGTACGATTCCCTGGGACTGTTACCGAACAAAACAAGGGCGCAGCTAGCAAAAACTTAAATTAACTTACAGAGAGAGAGACTGGCTGTCATCGAATCAGCTCGTAATGTCAACTTCGCAAAATGTCTACTTCTCAAAATGTCAATTTCTTAAATTGTCGAATTCGCATAATGACTAATTTCTCAAAATGTCCATTTCATTATGTCATTACGACGAATAGAGATAATATTATGAAGTTTTAATCCTACAATGTTTCAACATGTAGTAGCATCTAAGCGCATCGTAAAACAGTAGCCATTAGCCAACACTAATTCCAAAGCACAAAGCCGCAATAGATCCCAGTTTGCGACAGTCTATGAATGAAGAATACATGTGCCTGTCACAGTAACGGTAACTAGAGATGTACCGACACTACCGACTAGTCAGCTCGAGTGATTCAAATGAAATTTTAAAGATTTTTGCAATTTTATTTTATATAAACTAGGAATTAAAAAAAAATGGCTAGGAAAACAAATAAGTAATCGAAAATATTCCTTTGGTAATCAATAATTTATTATACTTAAAACAAGAAAACATAATTTTACTTTTTGAACAGAAAAATAAATTTAGAATAGGGGATAATCCTATTTTTTTTTCTTTGTCCGTCGGGTAGTTTATTGAAAAGTATTGGACACGTATTTTTTTCTTTTTTCACGTGGTCATAAAATTACGGAGATATATTGAGTTGAAATGGCGCATGACGTCACATGTAGGTAAGTTTTATACCTTCTTGTGACGTAGTAAGCCCCCACTCTCCAACTTTAATGAGTTCTAACTAAGTAATTTTTTGATATTTTGATAAAACAAAAAATACGTGTCTAATATTTTTGTATTACCTGTCTGACGGACAAAATAGAATGTTGTTTTCTTTACCCAGTCCGATCCCCTAGTAATGACCGCATGCATAATCGCACGATTATGTGAGTGCTCAATGCCAACTCATCTGTCTGCCACGGACATTGTCGATGTCCACTGAACTCCACCGAAATCAATCATCGGCTTGGCCGACTAGTCGGCCTTTTTGCACCCGACTAGTCGGCTTGTCGGCCCATCTCTAACGGTAACGTACCTAACTGGTGGTGCCATAAAATATTATGGAACCATAAGTGAAAGTGCCAGTCTCTCCAGTTTATGGTTGCTAGTAATATACGTTATGAAATTGATTAGCGAAGTCTTAGAAATTCTTGTTAGGTATCTCATGGGAAATTGATAGCTTTCGTTTTTGGATTAGCGGCTTTTGACGTGACAACGTCTTATAAATTGGTTTGCCGGGTGACACTTCAAGAAACTGCGTTACGCTCCGCTCACGTTATGCGCTCACAATGAGAGCGAGTGAGAGGCACGCGTCCCTATAGCGTTGTCACGTTCAACTATCGTCAGTAAACCGACTTTACAGACAACCAATTTTTTATTGTGATGGAATAGAGGTTCTTTCTATTAATTTTGCTGAACAATTTAGAATATCATATCTAGAAGAATGATTGTTATTAATCTATTAATTAAATTAGTTCCTTTAGGTTCATAACGACAACTTCCCAAAACGTCCACTTCCCAAAATGGTAATTCCCTAAATGTAGTAAACTGCTTGGAAAATATCTTCCCTTTTGGCCTCTGCTCGTTCTCCGTTGTTTTCATCCAAGTTGCAGAAGTAGTAGTTCTAATGTAGTTCATAACGGTCTTCATTTTTTTCGCAATCTTTGCACCTCGCCTGGAGGTCCGGAATCACCCTAAAGGAACATAGGTATTTTCGAATTTAACGTACCCTGTGTCTTAACCTAGTATGGTAGATTCGCCAAAACGCTGCATGTACCGTATCGAAATCTGTACAGCTGTAAAATTTTGTTATTGAGACTTATAGACATCATTCAAAAGCTATTGCTATGACGAAGCCATGATGATTCTAGTTCCGCTCGACCTTGCGACCACTTCACAAAATTCTCGCCCGTATAAACGGATATTGGGTTCGAACCTGCCCTTGGAAACCCGATGGCCCATGACGCGACACAATACCTTATTGTACTAAACCTTTGCAGTTTGAC
Source organism: Cerastis leucographa (assembly GCA_963082945.1). Classification (NCBI taxonomy): domain Eukaryota; kingdom Metazoa; phylum Arthropoda; class Insecta; order Lepidoptera; family Noctuidae; genus Cerastis; species Cerastis leucographa. Next base: position 5,531,276 of record OY720353.1, on the reverse strand, counting down.
AAATAGAAGTATATTCATCGAATAATTTGAGTAGCGGTCATTGTGCAACGTCGAATTTATTAGAGGTTTAGCTGTCCCGCGCAACTTTGTCTGCGTCACATTTTCCCCGTTTTCGCAACACGTTTTATCATTGCTGCTCCGCTCCCATTGGTCGTAACTATGATAAATAGCCTATAGCCTTCCTCGATAAATGGGCTATCTAACACTGAAAGAATTTTTCAAATCGGACCAGTAGTTCCTGAGATTAGCGCGTTCAATCAAACACACTCTTCAGCTTTATTATTAGTATTAGATATATGTAATAAACATAAACCTTGGCTATTGTGGTAAATGCATTGAACTTGATGAAATGTACCTACTTTCACGAGCCTGAATTTTGCATGAAATTGAAAGTGATTCAGAATAATTCAAAACTGCTCTCAAAACGGTGAAGGAAAACATTGTGAGGAATCCTAGAATGGAAGTAATGTCCTTGAGCCACACATTCTAACACATGTGACATCTATCTTCCACGTGGGGTATACCACTTCTCACAGAAAGGAGAACTGAGCCCCAGCCGTGTAAACGTTCAGCATCATGCTCCTGACCTTATACCAGTTAATTCGAGGTCAACGCAGCATGTGTTCATAATCTATACTTCTCTATTACTTGTCATCTCATCAGACCCGTCCTTTCTAGCTATATCATCAACAGTCTTTCCACCATTTATTTGGTCTTCCTCTACTCTTATACCCAGCCACAATCATACTCAACACTTTACTCTTTCAGCGGTGGAAACGCAATAGACAGATTATGTTATTATTCAATAATAAAAATATTCTTTACTGAAACCACAAAACAATGGAAGGAGAGTATGTCTGTTGTGTTATATAACCCTCTTATCATATTTGTCGCGAAATTTGACTCTAAAAACGCTTATATTTCGCGACTGCGCGACAGTTTTTGATCCAACGGCTACATGAACAGATAACGCCCTGGTTAGATAAAAGTTCTAAGCATTACAACATTGACCTATTGGCCTACTCTTCTTTGTTGAAAACAATACGATGTTGTACAGATGAAACAATAAATAATAATCACTATTGTTCTTTTATTTCTTACCTATTATAATTTTTTTAATACAATCGATATCTTATGAAGATCGTTCCATTATCGTCTAAAACCATTTTGGCTGTATGTTTCTACCTCGTCGAATACTTTATAATTAATTATTCGAACTCGTGCGTGTATGACCAGATGTATGAACGTGGATAAGGGAAATAGAGTATGTAAGGATCGAAGAAGGTGGCGTTCTGTGTTTTCTGCCTAACCCCCATTGAAAAAAGACCTGAGTTTATGTACCTATGTATCGAAGACTTCCCTATCCATCATGTTGATACCCTTTTGACTCAATCCATATAACTGCATCCGTTCGTCTATTCACCTTAACTCTAGTTTCGGTAAACCTCATCAAACCACAGACTGACAACACCACAGATCGACATACCCTACATAAACTTGGTTAACGTTGCCACCACATACCAAACAGGTGCACACTTTTCTTCCGAATTCCTCACAGCCGGTGTAACGTTAGACCCAACTTTGTCACGACGGACGCTTAAGTAGTAAACCATGAAACGCAGGTTCGAATACACACCATTACCAGTTTTACCGCAAATATGAAAGCAGAGGCTAAGTACTAAACTGCTAACCATGGGTTGTGGGCCGAAGTCGAGGGAGAAAGGTGTATAATCTCATTAGAGGCCGAAGGTAATTCTTTTATGTCAGTCGTGGTGGCCCTTGTTAGAAATGGTGTGGTATAAGTGTATGAGCGGAGCGAATTTTGTAATTTCGTTAAGAATTAAGGCGATCAAAAGGTTGACCAGACATCAAAGTTGGTAGCGATCGAGGCTCAAGGCAGAGATCTATACGTGCAAAACCAACATTGGATACTAAGCAAATTATCTGGCCCTAAACATGTTCTCGTATTTTTCTTGCTTTTGTAGTTTGGCAGTTGTGTGATAGAAACAGAAATAACGCTAAGCCAAAGGACGTCGTACGCCTCAGTGTCTGAAAGTGTACCTTGAGTCTAACAGTGTCTTAGTAAGGTATCTTTGGCAGTCCACTGCTAAGCCGCGTACCGACTGCGAACCAAAAAATCTGATTTACAGCATCACATATAGTCATACCAGTCCTTTCCCACTGGATACTGACTCCGGTGTCTTAGCCAAGTTTATTCAGGGAGCCAATAATGAAAATAAACAGTCTTAAGTTAATATTTCCAATAACTATCATTAGCCGTACACGAACGTGTGTAATGTATCGCCTGCAATCACGAATGAATGGTTAAAAGTAATTAATCATCAAATAAGTTCATTGTCGTTGCAGACATGAAAAATATGTACACCCACTATTGCTTTCTGTTTGCGTGTTGCGTTGTTTGCTTATTCATGAAACGGATCGATTTATTCACCACCTGTTTAAAGTATGTATTTGAGGGATTTAATGCGATTTCAATGACATTTTTATAGACGATAAATTAAACTATCAGTTAGCGCCTTTATAGTCATGACAATAATATTGGGAGTTTATTAGCGTTTAGCGCAGAAACCACGTTTTTGGAAAGACTTTTTTTTTTAAAGTTGCTCTACACGTGGAATTTCTACTCACAAGAACATACAAAAACAGCCAGACCCTGAACAACTACCTGTAGGTTATATAAATATTTGTTACGTGTGGAGTTCCAGTCGAACCTGCGACACGAAGCGTAGCAGTCAATCGATCAGACACTGCAGCAACCGTGTCGGCAATAACATTGTTTTAAGGAGCCAGGTAGTCTTACAGATTAAACTAGCATAATTTACACCCCAGAATACCTGATGTATGAACGTGTATGAAAAAAGAGCAGTAGGTATGTAAGGATCTAAGCAGGTGGAGTTCCCCAAATAATAATTGATAATCGATGGTGTTACCAGTGCCAATAAAGTTCACGACTTTATGCTCACTGGTAACATCATAGATTATTCTCATCTCGAGTTTTTGCCTGACCTTCGGTCGCTGAAATTTTCAGTCATGTGCGCGGCACATGTAGCAATGAGTAAATATGTATTGTTGCTTATGCCTTAGCTAAACAAAACAAGCCTATGACATCACGTTTGCAGATTCCCGAAAGGCTAGCACCCACATTTCGCCTGTTCTTTAAGTCCCATGTAATAGGGGTGAGCCTATTGCCATTAAGACTCCGAGCTGCGGAGTCATCAGTTCATACGGCGAAAACTACACACGTTTGAACGCTTCTGACTTAGACCACAAACACGAGCGTAACGGCCACGAGCGCACGCGCATAATACGCGTAGCTTCTCACAACGAATGTGTTGACAGGTGACACGAGACCTCAGTCGGTTACGTACAGAACTAATGGCATGACAAATAACGCTGAGATGCCGCGGGTACGTCAACTGGTGGCTAGAAAAAAATGGCGTTTTGGATATAAGTGAGTTGGTTTACTTTTCTGTAGTAGACTCTCTCGTTGATTAGTTCGGTAATTAAAGTTATCTATAGGAAGATATAAGTTCTTTAGAATAAAAGGACAGAATGTCGTAGTATTGAGCTAGCGTAAAGTTGTAAGTCTGTATGAATTACTGTCGGAATATTATAAGAAGACTTTTAGCAAAGCGAGAATAGGGTTGAAGCGACACATTTTTACGGCTCTAAAGGCCAAAAAAGAGACCCTATTTTATTTCTTACCAGCACGCGTAGTGTGACCGCTGTAGACACGGGCTATGTCGACGGAAGAATCGCCAAACTGACAAATTGTAATTGTCTATCTGTCATTATGTCAATTCTTCAGTAGACAAAACTGGTTTCTACAGTGGTCATGCTGCGCGTGCTGGAAAATCATATACCGTTGTTACTTTTACGAGTAACATACATTCTTACTCATTGGTATCTTTAGTAAAGTTAAAGTAATAACTTTCGCAAACATTTTTATGTAAAAGACAAGAATTTAAACGAAGAAAAGACAGGAATTCTAACTTTTGACAGTTCTAACTTCAAGCAATTATTATAATAGATAATAACTAGTACTCAAGTAATCACTTTGATTTGTTTATAGATAGGGATGTTAGTGTTTGTTTAAGCTAATACAGTGCCTTCCATGAGAGAGTCTAACCAGTTTAAACCACTAATTGGCGCCAGAAGGTTCATAAGAATGCAGATAAAATACATTTTCCTCTTTGTAGCATACAAGAAACGAAAGCTGTTCTATCGAAATATTTTAATCACATATCTTCCGATACTGGACGGCTGTTAATTGCAGTTCACTCTCAATGATTATAGTGAGCCCGTTTAATAACCGCTACATCTTACTGGAGAACCAGTGGTTATGTTACAAACTATGTTTTGAATGCACTGTTGGAAAGCAGTATGATTATTGGTATTTGGATTTGTATGCTGTAGAAATGTGGAGTAGGTTTTTTATTGAGGTGTGCCGGTTTGTTTAAATACTGTTTTAGTTTCAATGTAGGGCATTGGAATCATGCGTCCCTTCTTTATCATCATCTCTCCGCCGAAGGATTTCCTCTGCTAGACGTAGACCTCCCACAAACGTCACATCGACTGTCTCTCGCATCCAGCAGACTCCTACGGCCTGTACTGTTGTCCCACAGCAGTAAAAATACTTCCCTCTTCTTTTTACTCACACAAAATTCTGTCTTGTGCTAGACCTGGCCAATCCCCTAGGTAGAAATCAAGCTCGTCCTGACATACCCGCCTAGGTGCGCTTAAATTTTCGCTAAGTTTTGTTTGTGTCCCATAAACGACCAAACAACGCTTGATGGATGTGTGAAGAATGGCTAAAAAGGAGGTGACTGCTGAGATGAGGAGTAATAGAGAAGTATGGAAGAAGCAAGACATGCTGCGCTGACCCCAAATAAATTCAGATGAGCACAGGAGAATCATGATGATGATAAACGAGAGCAAGTTCTAACAACGACCTTAGAACAAGAAGCATCTAAATACGGTTCCTACAGATGTCAGAACTAAAACCAGATGGCAAACATCAAAGACAAAAACATGTGCCCTTCTTGTTACAATAATGAATAGTAAACGTTTGATAAGGATGGCAGAGCAGGTAGCCCCACCTGTCGTGTGCGGTGACGCGTGGCAGACATGTGGTGAGCATCCGTCATAGACTCGTTGTTCAACGTAATCTATAGTCTTTGTTTAGGAGGTGGATGAATGATAGAAATGAAGAGATTCTATTACATACTCTGCACTTTTATGAAGAAGAGAGAGAGGTACAGGACCTTTGCCCTGTAATAGGACAACATTGGCACATAATCACAATCTAATTTATACAAATAAATAAAATTGAAGTTTCTGTTTGTAATATTAAAATAACCGCTTTTTACTACATGCATATGAATGTATACACGGTACATATTATACCAAAATAACATTTTTTCCAATTTTTGTCTGCCTATCTGCCTTTTTATTTCGGCTAATCTCTGGAACGGCTGGACCGATATTGACGGGACTTTCACTGGCAGATAGCTGATGTAATAAGGAGTAACTTGGCTTCTATTTTAGAAAAAATCGAATTCGACACGGACGCAGTCGCGGGCACAGATAGTTTTTAATAAACTCCTATTAATAGTCAGCTAAACATTTCCCACCAAAGAGATTGAAAACAATTTCATACTGAGAAATCGATGCTATAATTACATATATCTATTGATAGAAAGTGTATGTTTTAATTATACGAAGACTATTAAGGCTTCACCACGACCAATTAATTACCCGAATAGACTTAGTATAGCTACAGAAGTTCAACTCATATTTTAAACACAAAAGGCATAGAGTGAGTACTATCGTGTTCAAACAGATATCCGTTTATCCCTTGGTTGTTTGTGCATTGCTAAGGGTCTAATAAGACCGCTTTGTCAAATAGTATTCAGATAATTACTGTAACATACTGACATCCGCACACTAGCCCTCTAGGTTTAGTTGTAAACCAACGCCGGAGAAAAGGTGTACTTAATACGACATTTCGCCAGTAATGTTGTAAGTTATGTGTAGCCCATTGTCAACGTCCTGACTTGAATTTTTACGTGATTCATATTATTATGCTCAATGACGTATTATAAATAGACGCGTCATGCATGAACATCACGGCACTCGAAAACAGCGTAAATACCTATAGGTAGCTAGACAGCTAAATAGACGCACGAAGAGAGGGAAGGAAAATTAAATGTCATCTACGGAATTCCTGTTGTGAGAGAGAGATAAATATATTTCTTTAATTGCATTGTCATTCTGTGCTCCATGCTCATTGGCCGAGCGCGTACAAAAGCACGTGACTTACCTCAGGCGTCAGCCGCCATTAAAGTCATCGAAAAAAATAAAATACATTTTTACTTGTTACTTACCGTGTATGAAATGATATTTTTTTATCTTTCACAGTTGCAGTATAGTTAAAACATTTCCTAAAAATTCAGGACGGCATTTTCTTTTCTTATTAAGAGAACTTTTTCAAGTAAGATAATTGAATATCACGTACGGCCGCGGCGCTGGTTCGTACGTGACTAAATGTCACTCCGGCAAGTACCTTAGTATCATCTTGCCACTACAGAGCGCGGGCAACGTATCTATAGTTTATATATCATTGATTATGCTATTATTATTGTGGCCTTTCTAGGCCCCCTGGAAAAAATATGTTTCGAACATACATACATTGCTAAAACCGGTCCTTTTCGTTTTGCCCTCCAGCAAAGCGAAAAGGACAAGTTATGGTTTTAAAAATACACTTAGCGACACGAACAAATTTTTCTCTTTATATTTTCTTACCGTCGTATTTTGTAGCGATTATTTGGTTTCTTCGTTATTTGGTATGTACGTTTATTATGTTGTGTAGACTTGTCCTTCGGTAGTTCATCTATGAAATGGTATAAACTTATAATTAGAAGTAAAATTATGTTCTCAAGCTTTAATTCCTAATCAATCGATCGCATGAGATGCTTACCGTTTTTCCTGTGATGGTCATATTTTATTGAAATTTGCTGGTGCAGCTATAAATAGCTTATGGTATAGAAAACTAAAAATCATGTGAAATACTGGTGTTCAGCTCTATCCTGTTATAATAGAAGTCGACCCCAACATAGGAAAAGGCTAGGCAGATAATAATGACAGCAAACTGTACTAGGAGTATTTCTACCTTATAAGGTATGGTGTGTGTAAGGTAGGTGTACATAAATAAGATTGTCAGGTGTCGGTAGATTGAATAAAGTCAGTTAGACTCCCACCGTGGTTTCATTACGTTGCACTGGCGACGAGTCCGGTGTAAAATATATTATTACGAAGAATCTACGCGTACTGTGCACTATATATTGTTTAAATTCGCTCGTTGTGTGGTGTTGTTGCGATAATACAATATTATCACGATGCCAATCGGTAAAATCGAACCATTTGATTTAACTTCCAAGCAATGGCCGGCGTACGTACGACGTGTCAATCAGTTCATAAAACTAAACGAGATCAAACCGGAATTGAAAGTGCCGATGCTAATTACAGTGGTCGGCGATGCAACTTATAGTTTGATGTGTGACTTATGCGCGCCAGCTAATCCTGAGGATAAAACAATAGAAGAGCTAATTGAACTAGTGCGAGCTCACCTCGAGCCACAACGGTCGGATATTGCCGAACGCCATATTTTTCGTCAAAGGAGACAACGACCAGGCGAATCGTTGACCGCATACTTACAGAGTTTAAAACATCTCGCGGTCACTTGTAATTTTGGCAACCGACTAGAGGAGGATCTCAGAGATCAATTTGTATCGGGGCTTGCGAGTGAAGTGATGAGATCCAGGATTTTCGCGGAGAGATCGATCGACTACAGGAAAGCGGTGGAGCTAGCTCTGGCTCTGGAGGCGGCGGACCGGCATGCCGAGATAAGCGGCGGCGGCCCGGCCGCAACGGGGAGCGCGGGCGCAGGCAGCGGCGCGGGTGCGAGCGCGGGCGGCAGCGAGGCAGGCGAGGGCCTTCCGAAGGAAGTCGATAGGAACGGGTTGCATCCCGACCCCGCTAAGCTCGACGCGATTTCCAAAATACCCACACCTACTGATGTGACACAGTTAAAAAGCTTTCTCGGTCTTTTAAATTACTACGGGAAATTTATCCCTAATTTAAGTTCATTGCTTCACCCGTTGCACTATCTTTTAGGTAAAGGTGTAAAGTGGAATTGGGATTCGCGTTGTGCACAAGCAATGGAGAAAGCTAAGAAAATATTGTTAAGCGATAAGGTGTTGGCTCATTATGAGGAGGGGCGGCCGCTCGTGTTGTCGGTGGACAGCAGCGCGTACGGTGTGGGGGCGGTCCTAGCACATCGGTATAAGGATGGTAGTGAGCGGCCAGTCAGTTGCGCCTCGCGCACGCTAAACGGTGCGGAGCGCAACTATAGTCAGCTAGACAAAGAGGCTTTAGCGATTTATTTTGGCATTACAAAACACCATCAATATCTCTTTGGTAGGCGGTTCACTTTGCGCTCAGACCACAAGCCCCTGACATATATCTTTCATGAAAAGAAGGGTATTCCGCAGACGGCAGCCAGTCGCCTACAGCGCTGGGCCGCACGACTGGCGGGTTACGATTTTTCTATAGAATTTGTGAAGTCAGCGGATAATGGTCCGGCTGACAGTTTATCACGTCTGCCCTTGGCACACGAGCGGCAACCCACTACTCACATAGATTATTTACATTACGTCGAAGAATCATTACCTTTAGATTTTAATGATGTAGCTAAAGAGACCCAGCGGGACCCGCTGCTTTGTAAAGTGTTAGGTTACCTGTTGTTTGGGTGGCCGGCATCGCCTAGTTGTGATGAAGAAAAGGTATTTTTTGCTCGCAAAGAACATTTATTCACAGATCGTGGTTGTATTATTTATCAATACAGAGTGGTAATTCCACAAAAGTTTCGACCTGATATTTTAAAAGAGATCCATAGTGGCCATTTAGGCATGAATAAAATGAAAAGCATTGCTCGTAATTACGTTTACTGGCCCAATATTGATAGGGACATAGAGGACGCTTGTCGGGCTTGTGACGCGTGTCGGTCGGTGCGAGACGCGCCTATGCGCGCTCCGCTACACCCATGGGAGTACCCGTTACACCCTTGGCAGCGCGTTCATGCAGATTTTTTCGATTGCGCGGGAAAACGATTTCTAATTATAATAGATGCCCACTCAAAGTGGATAGAGACAGTGGTCATGGGAAGTACAACAGCTAGTGCCACTATTGCCACTTTACGGTCTATTTTTGCACGGTTCGGTCTTCCATCGCAACTAGTGACCGATAATGGTCCGCCCTTCTTCTCGGAAGAATTCAAACAATATTGTCATAAAAATAGAATAAGACATTCGACATCGGCGCCGTACAGACCCCAAGGTAATGGCGAGGCTGAGAATGCCGTAAAAACAGTAAAGAAAGCAATAAAACGAGCTATTTTTCAAAAAGAGGATATGTTAGCAGCTTTGTATCGCTTCTTATTCCAATATAGAAATTGTGAGCACGCCACTACAGGGGTGTCGCCGGCTGTTGCACTTTTCGGACGTCGCTTGCGCGGGCGCCTCGATGTGCTACGTCCGGACGGGGCGACCGTAGTACGCGCCGCGCAAGACAGGCAGGTGGCGGCCGCCGGTGGTCGTCACAAACCACTCGCGGTGGGTGACCATGTACTGGCGAGAGATTATTCCAAGAAAGGGGACAAGTGGGCGAAGGGTTACGTATCAGAGGTAACTGGCCCAGTTTCTTGTAAAATAAACATAGGGGAAGGAGTGGAATGGCGTAGACACCACGACCAACTTGTCCCACTTCGTGGACCAAGTCGCTATTCACTATCACGTACAAGCACGCATCCAATAGTGGAAGAAACCGAGGGGTCTGACGGTCAAGAGACACTAACAGAAGCGGAGGCGACTGGCGCGCAAGCAGTGTCGGAAGTAGTAGATTCAGGAGATGAGTTTAGGGACGCGTTTGATGGTAATGATTTCGGTCGGGTTCAGTCGAAACCTCAAACTCCTCCACCGCCGCCGCCAGACGCCTCCGACCGTACCAAGAGAGCGTACAACAGGTCTAAGAATAAATATTAAACTTGGTCAACGTGTTATTATATTACATACTTATCTTTTATGTGGTGTAGATTCACTCATTGTGAAGAATATATTTTTAACTGTATACTTTGGTTTATGGGGGAGATGTGTAAGGTAGGTGTACATAAATAAGATTGTCAGGTGTCGGTAGATTGAATAAAGTCAGTTAGACTCCCACCGTGGTTTCATTACGTTGCAGTGTGTATACACCATTTTCTATTTTTCTTTCATTCTCCACAAAAACGCCTTAAAAAGTCACACCGGTTTTAAGCATAACCGTATATTCGATCCGAAAGGCTGTAGGAAGGCAGGCGGTGCAGTAATAAATAAATTAAAGTGCGCTAGGTGGCGTATCGTCGTAAATCGGTCGTTACGTGTGTCTTCCTTGAGGCAGGTCCGAACCACATTCCGATATGGGCATAGATTAGTTGTAGGTAGATGAGCCATTTAAAACACTGGCTATAAATATTCTTTCACCACAATCTTAATCTAAAATTAATTAAAAACTCATACAAAAAAAAATACAGTTCCGTTTCATATTTGTGCATTTATTAACTCGTGGACAATGGTTATATGTTTACCTATTTTTCTAACGTAAACTTTTATATGAAACTAATATTAATAATAATAAAAACTTTATTGCATAAAAGGTGTTGCAGTAAATACAATAAAAACAGTTGCACTTTACAAATGAACACTAGTAGGTATACAAACTGTTTATTTTTCCCTAATAAATAAAATAAAATAAATTTAGTTAAGTTAAGTTTGGCACCATCTAGATAAGCCAAAGTGAAGTGATATTTCGTCGTTGAAGTTCTAACACCACGTAAGTAAATTATTGGCATATTTTAGAGAATTGGAAGACGCGTTGTTTTAGCCAATCAGAAACAAGCACCTTCTCCATCTCTTTTTACACAGTTTAAATAATTGTATTTAACTAGCGATTCGCTGACCATATTTAAATGAGCGTGCAAAATTAACTATAAACCACCGTTGAAAGAGGCTTTCAGAGATATACAGAGATAGATATGCTGTAGCCTGTAGCATAGCAGTATTATAGCGAAGTGGTTAGTAGAAAGGTTAAGACAAATCTGTTGTTTGTGTCCCTTTCTTGAGGCAGGTCCGGCCGCATTCCTGTGTGGACATAGACTATGTGTCCCTTAAATTGGCCAGTCTGTTCATATCTGAGAAGTTGATATTGGTACCTTCATCATCAGCCTATATTGTTCCCACTGCTGGGACGCAGGCCTCCTCTCTATGAGAGGGAATGAGCTGTAATCCACCACGCGGGCCCAGTGCGGGTTGGTAGATGTCACATGTCTTCGAATTTTTAGTTCTAGGACATGCCGGTTTCCTCACGATGTTTTCCTTCACCGTTTTGAGAGCAGCGTATTGGTACCTTGCTTTCGAGAAATCAGCTTTATGCAAAGAAGTTTTTTGTGTGTGTGTGTGCACAATATAATTCAGTCTAAGAGTTGAGGTCTATGTACTACTTAAGGACTACTAGATACAGATACGGTCGTGTAGCTCCTTTGTATACAAAGTTTCTCCCTCAGCCTTCGTTACTGAATTTTTGGAAATTTTAATTTTATTATGTATACACTTCTGTCTTACTTCTCGGGGAATTCAGGCGTGTTGTAATAATATTTTGTATGTAAAAAGTCAATCACGTTCCCACTGTTGGGACATAGGCGTCCTCTCTGTGAGGTGTACATATGTGATATGAAAATATATTTAAGCATGTTTTTTGTACGTACGTTAAAGTAACTGCTTCGCTGCCATCTGCATCTATAATTATCTTGCACTTCTAGTATAAAATTACGGTGTGTTTATGTAGTTATCTTTATAATTCAATCTTAATTTATCAGACACGATATAGAGATAATATAGTATCCATTTAATTATCATCCATTTACTGCTGATATAGACATTTCTTAGGCACATAATATTATCGTCAGCAGTGTCTTGTCTACTTTTAATCTATGTTATCTCATCTATGCCAGTTCTTGAGGTTGTATAATAGGTCTAGTACAGCTTCAGTGCATTAATGAAATGGTCTGGGAGACCGCAATTTGTTGCTTTGATACGGGTCTAGGGTCCAAAGGTCTTGTACCTGTATTACTTGGCCATCATAACTTGAGACAGTAAGGTGGTGTTGCTTGCTAAGAAAAATTACATCGAGTTTTCAAATTCAGTACGTTTCATATGATATGTTGGTGAAGTTATATCTCCCTTTATCAGGGCTGAAGTCTGAAGATGTTCGCTTTTATGACCAGTGTTTTTTTGTGGTCGGGTCTTATTCTGCGGTTAACCGGTTTACTGGCTTATTATGGTGTATGTGTCGGGTATAATACTGCAAATTGTTGCAGGTCAAAAGCCTCTTCTCATATGGAAAAATAATTGTTATTAGAATTTGTTCACTCACTTTTCCTGTAATTCAGTGCCCATTAACTAAGAAAGTACTACAAAGTTCACTTATAGTCGAACATTTTCAACCATATTACTTAGGGCATACAGGCGAAAAGTGGCATACCGTCAGTGATCTCGGTAGTACATAAAACTTAGTTGAAAACGTCACACGGCTGGTTTTGAACTCGCATGCTTGTTCTTGAAACCGGACCTCCTAACCTTCCGGCCATCACGAGCATAGGTCATGAATGGAGAAACTGTTATATTCTCATTTCTCAAGCTGTTCGAGCTTTGCCGTATTACCAGATGTTACTGAACTTCAGGACCTATTTTTCCTCGCAAATGTACAATAATGAAAAACTACTGAATGGATCTGGATGAAATTTGGCACAGGGATAGATAATAGTCTGGAGTAGCACATAGGACTTTATATTCCGATTGTACGATCCCGTGGGATGTATCAAACAAAACGCGGGCGAACCCGTGGGCTTAAGCTTGTGTTTTATATTTGGCAGTTTTGGCAACTGTTACCAAATCTGTAGAATTAAGTTGCCAAATTGTAGTTTGGTTTAAAGCAGTGTCATTTTATGCCAAATGTACGTTCAAGTTGCGCTTTGCATTGCCTTGTGTATACGTATACGTGAAGGTCGAAAACTATCCCAAATGTACATGCTGCTGGGATAACAAATATCTTAAGTAATCATCTAGAACACGGTCTACCTGTGTGCCTCATTGAAATCCGTTCAGACGTTACTAAGCAGTGGGATGTCTAGGGGCTACCCCAAAAGGCAAACATACTGTTTAGACACCCTGACATCATGAACAGTAGTAGGTTATAAGGGCAAGCAAAGCTTTTAGGCTGCTATGAAAGTACCGTCACTATTAATAAGACGTGAAAAGGTACTTGTAACAGCCAGGCATTTATAGTATACTAGCTGCCTCCTGCGTCTTCGTTCGCGTTGAAATTTTGATGTTTCATTCAGGGATAAAAAGTAGCCAATGTCCTTCTCGAAGATATAATCTATCTCCTGGCCAAATTTCATAACGATCCAATAAGCCGTTTCGTCGTGAAAAGGTATTACTTTCGCATTTATAATATTAGTATGGATTAGATTGGCAGAAAGATTGCTATATAGCAGGGCTTGTTAACGTTACCAACTAACAAAATAATATCCGTTACTTAACGTTAATTCCAATGTGATACCTTAATAACTTTACAAAAATATAACGTTAATTTGATAACATTACCGGTAATTTAACGTTAAAAACAATTAACCTAATACACGATAATAACGTTACTGTACCGTTAATATAGCTAAAACCCGGTCACATTCAAGATTGTGTGTGGTATGTGAGATGCTAAGTTGCTAACCATATACTGACTCCCTCAACCATGACCTAGCGACCCACGAAATGCGGCGTTCGCAAGGTTTGGCGCAATTAACGGTTATATAAATTAACGATAAAAACTTGCAAAAATAACGTTAAATCTACTAACGTTATTTTAATATTAACGGTAACACTGACAAATGAAGGTAACGTTACGAAAATTTTACCGTTATTTAAAGCCCTGCTATATAGTATAGTAGATATACAGATACTATACATGTTTACATCAGGAACGAGACGTTTTCAAGGATACTTCGGTAGAACTAAGTACGTTCTATAAAGCGGTTATCTCGCTTTGGTCTTTTCTCTTTCCTTCACCGAATCAAATATCACTTGCTTCGGTGAAGGGACCATCATGAGGAAACCTGCATGTCTGAGAGATGTTTCTCGACGGCATGTAAAGCCAACTCAGAGGCCCATGGGCGGTGTAAAAACTCTGACTCCAGTTTAGGAACACGATAAAGAAGAAGAACATTTTGTAACCATCATCAAAATGAAGGGTCTTCATAAAATATGCTATTTCTAATACAAGTTGTTGTTTTGCATCCTCGTCAAAATTTAGGAGGTTGTCACAAAAGATATAAATTTTAATTGATATTAAAATGAAAATGATATTAAAATTACGGTACTTAGTTAATTATTAAAAAACACAGATTTTTTTGCTTGTATATGTGTGTCAGTACTTCAGAATAACCCCGATAATGAAATTTAAGGAATAAGAAATTACCAAATAAACATTTGAGATTGTTTGTATGTGTGGAACCGCGGTTAGAGGGCGAGAATCAGATGGTTCACACTTACCGATTTCCGCCATTAAAAAAAAAAAAAAATAATTACCTACCCATTTTATTATAGATTCGGGACGAGAATCATCAGCATAGACACCTCCTTGAATTTGACGAGGATGCAAAACAACACCTTGTATAACACTCCAATTAATTTGGTAAAGAACACTTGCCACTTTCGTCTTGAATATAATAAACGAAGCACATAAGATTAACGATGTAGTTGGTTTACCACATGATATCATAACGCTATGTATTGATTACTAATCGAGGGTGAGCTAATATGTAGGTGTTGATCGTTAAGATTATAATGATTTATGTTTCGAATACATTATGTTTTAACGTGTGTGTGTGTTGACATACATTTAAATGGTCCTTGGTAAGTTGCGATAGGTTTTACTTTTGTAAGGTGTTTGAAAGCCGTTGGTTATTAATAGTTCTCTCGACTATCTATTTGATCACAGCCTCTGATAACAGCGTATAATGCAAACAAAATTGATTTTAGTTAATAATTGAGTTTTCATTATTAAAAATCTACATATGATTTCGACTTCATAATATTGCGGTGATTTAAATCATTATTTTGCTGAGATGTTAAAAACCTCGTTGGCTTCTGTTGAGCATGAGGTTCTGGGATTGATTACCAGAATAGGCATACTGTTATTGGATTTTTCGTCCGGTAATTTTCAGTAGAGGCCCGGGGCCTAGATTTGTGCCCTTCCTTACATTTTACTCGAACAAAACTGGCGAAATGTGGGTGTACTTTAGGTACATACACACCTGCTTATCCAGGTGTCATGTTATGAGTTCCGTTTAGTTACAATGCTCTGTTAGTATGCGTACCGTTATTAACAGGATTAACGCTCACGGTAATTGTGTGCGCTTACCCTAATTGAATTGTGGCCGTATCCACTTTACCGGGTACTATTTTGAAGAGGCGGTGTTATATCGTAGGAAGTGATCCGGCTCGAAAGACCAGTACAATTTAAATGGTGATAGTGATATTTCGTCATGTTTATCACCGTAATTCTCATAAGCTTTTACCAATTTACCAACCCTTGGTTTTTGGTAAGACTCGTATCATTTGGTAATTTAGCTGTCAACGCGCCTACTCTTTGCACAGGTGCAATAGGTCACCAATTCAGCTGTGCAAAGAAATCACACGACATCACAACAATTACAGAACATCGAGATTGCTTTGCCTGATTTAAAGTAGAATAATAAACAATGTAGTATAGACACATATACACCTCCAAAATAACTGTTTTTCAACTTGTGGCAAAAACTGACGACCCTAGCCACCTTAAAAAAATCTAGCGGTAACGCAAATAACCACGACAGCCAACTACAAGCCAGCGACTTTAGAATAATAGACAAATGACACCACAATAAAACAATAGTGCCAAAATAAATCAAAATTAGTAACAGGACTAAGTAAGAACGTAGATAATCAAGCGCATCGATAGTTTAACGCGTGACTGGACGACTAAAGAAAATGTTCTGCCGAATCACGCAGAAATATTTGCTTGCTAACGAGCTTGTTTCAAGAGCAAATTGATTTATTCAGAAGTCTGAATTGAGGCTTAAATATCAATACAAATGAGGAGTCGATGAAAGTGAAAATACGTAATAATTTTGATGCAAGCCGAAGCCGCGGTGGTGAGCGTGAAACGCATCTGCGACGCTAAGCTCGCATGGGATCGCCGGAGCCCCGCAGCGCCGGAGCCGTGACAAAAACCATGCCTGCTGCAGGTTGCATGCTAGCTTGCATGCTGCATGCTTGCGTATACCTATAATACCTGCTATAGGCGTTTTATCATTTTAGACTAAATAGGGTTTATGTCTTTTGAGTGGTATTTCAAACGATTTTATATTCTATTACTAGGATTCCATATATGACAAGGGAGGTCCAATATTCCATTCGCTCACCGTCAAACGTCTTTTTTTTCGCATGTTTTAAGTTGAGCTAGCAGAATAACACAAGGGGTGATAGCACTCGATATGAATGGGTGGTCAACTGGTCAACCATCCAGAAACCAATCTAGGCAAGCGCGGAGTGACTATTATTATTTAGCCACGACCTCCTCAAGTTTCCTTTATATACCATTTGAATATAACATCATTAGCATTAATTACGCACTGAATAGATTTCTCCGTTCGATAAAGTTTTCTATCTACCACCACATAAACAAACTTTTTGTTTCCAAACGCCACGTTACCTAATCACCAATAAATGTGCGTAGGCGTGTGTTAAGTTCCGTTGTGTATTTTCCGTAGGAAAAATCGTATTACTGGACCCAGTTAGGTGTGACCGTTACGATCTCTAGTTTCACTGTTGATCCCAACCTTGGGTCTGTCTATTAATCGGATGTCGATTTCGTCGGGAAAGAGTCTTAGCAGTAGAATCGGTGCTCTGGATGTTCCATGGTAGGCTACTAATGAAACTTATTGTTTGTGACAGGAAAGTAATGTTTATTACTTACGTATTGACGTTGAGCAGACGAAAGATTAAACTGTCACAACCAATGGATGTAAAAACAACGCAACCACCAATAGACATGTCTGTCTGGTGGACGAATAGTTCATCGTTTGCTTACGGCGTTACTTGATCAAGTGTATTCTTTAATGTCATGAAACCCTAATATTACACTATGAGCCACTGTTATATCAAAATTACCGTCAGATAAAATCAAATATTCATAGACTAGCTAGAATGTGCGCGACTAACCATCGTGTTATATTTACTACTTCATTGGTTGCGTCACCGTGTTTGTATGAAAATGCAGCGATTATCCGTGTTTCATTTCGTACGTTAATTTTATTGGCACAGCTGTTAGGATTATTATTGTAATCATGACATCGATTACTTTCGTAGCTATGAAATTTATTACAAGACACACCGAAACTAACTCAGAGGACAGTCTCTTCTTAATTCAAAAAATGAAGCTATAAATTATTTTTAGAATTTAGAAGAGGCTGACCTCTGGGTTAGTGCGATGTTTCTTCTTATAGTAGTGGCAAAAACCGCACCAAATGACCTCCAAAATGTTTCGTCGTGTAAAATTGATTGTTAATACCAATTTGCAGAAAAAAACATCATTTACCTTGAGTCACAGTCAAAATGACGGTAGCAATGCATTCCCATAAATATACGTATATGCAAATAATACTGCACATTTTATTCCCACTATCTTACACTACATACATTGCAACTAGCTATACGATACGACTACCTGTAGCAAGCTGTGCTTGTCCGTAGGTAGCTGCAGTGTTGTTACACTCCATTGTGTTTTATCAAATTCACAATCAGCATTTACTTCGTCGGGTACGGGAAACAGCTTTGTCAACTGTGTTTCTATATTAAGAATGCTTTTAACGTAGTTCCTAATCTTGTTCGGCTTAGAGCTACTAATTTGGTCTGATTATATCCAAATACAGTTGTATTAGCAATAGTTTCACGTAAAACAATCTCTTTGAATGTATCTTTCATTAGTACCCGAATAAAGAATTCATTAAACCCGACTAATTTCTGTACCTCCAGCGCTTTTGAGGACAAACCTTTTCTCTGACCCATCATAAGCGCACCTTTTCTATAAGTAAAGACATAAAAGTAAACAGACAAAAGCTTCTCTTAATCCAATTTGGAGAAGACCCATAAAGCGCGAACTCTATCAGTCACAATTTGTGACAGGTTTTCTCGCAGCCTTATCTTTCGGCACAGTTGGTTTGCCCGAAATATCTTTCTTGACTCTTCGGCCTCGTCTCTGTTTAATTTAGCAATCAGTGTCTCTTTAGTTACCAACCTTACCAATTCAGATTTGTTTTATGTATCTCAAAATCATTGTTACATTGTTATTTTTTGTTTTCGATTACGATATTGGTCCCATGGAAAAAGTTATTCATTGTGATGGTCATTACCACACCCTTTAATTATATGACCACACCGATCGGATACATGCTGTAGAGCTTATGATAAATTATATTTCTCACAGCTTTTAACAAAAATTTCAGACTTCCAGACATGTTTAAAATAACAATCAACTCCCTCCGGCTTGCTCCTGACGTGTCTTATCTCATATGGACACAGTTCCCATCTCCCGTACCCACCCCTCGCTCTTTCCCCTCAAAGTCTGCTGTTGAACTGCCAAGCAGTCTAATATATTACTGACAGAATTTGACATTATTTATTCACTGTCCTAACCCCTTCTGCATGTTGTGGCGTTTAGAATTTATTGTTTTGTAGTGCGAGGATTTAATGATGATTTAGAATGTGTCAAGCGAAGACATGATAGCGGCTGTGATGTTGAGGATGAGGATCTCCAATCCATTTGTGCTTTTGCGATCAATATACGTAATGAAGAAAAGATACACACACAAAGTATACATGGCTGATGAAAATATCATCAATTTTTAAACTTCTGTTCTTTATCAGACCGGTTTTAAATAACACTGTCGCGATTGTCTTAGGAAAGTTAAATAACCCTTACCGATGTTTGCACTCAAAAGTTATCATGTTTTTTTTACTCTGTGTACACAAATGTATGAAGTTTTACTTGGCCAGTTCAACATAACATTGGCATCATTATTCATGTCATTACATATTTTGGCAGACATCGCAATAATTTCACCTAAACGAATGTATCAAAACAACACTGTTACTCGTGTTGTTTTCATAACTGTTCGCCAATTGCTGTTACGTCAACGATTCTATTCACTTTTGCTTTCATTTCATTGCTTTCATTACTACCTTCCTTAGCAATATGAGCTACTAATAACATACCTGAAACAGTTTCGAAGTCTCCATTATTTTTAACGTCTCGCTTATTGCTTGTAATTGCACCTTTTCTAATACAGTTTTTCCTACTAACATTTCCATTGGTGACGTAATTTACTGCAGTGATATCATCAGTATAGTCATCCTTGACATTGCTTGCTCGAAATTTAGTTTCGTGATTATTGGAATTCTTGAAATGTTGGCGACCTGAATGACGAAGCTATGTCCGTGTTTCATGGCCTGTTTTCAGGTCAGGTGGCGAATTTGATTAGTGTTATGTCCATACATATGCATGAGATGTGTTTCTGAGTAATAACACCCACGGTTTGGGGAATCCTTGTGTTGCGTTTTAAGGCTTGTTGAGAGTTTGTTTTGTTCTTTATTTTTATCTTCACAATATTAAACTGTCGTTTGTTTATTACTGTATTCATATAATACAGGAAATTACTTTGCTTTTACTGTTTTTTTAACCGACTTCCAAAAAGAGGAGGTTATCAATTCGTCTGAATGTTTTGTCTGTTTGTTCACCGATATCTTTGCCAATTATGATCCAATTTCATATAGATAAGCCTATTGCCATGGCATGTAGGTATTGTTGTACAAAGTAAAATAAACGCATATTAAATATTTGTTTAGGATAATATAACTAAAAATGAAAAAAGCTAATAGGAATCCTTATAAAGAAGCCCGGTTCATTCAAAAGTTATGAAAACAAAAAAATAAACCGGCTTTAAATCACACAACAGTGAAATATTACTTTAGCTTCTGAAGTCGGTGGCAAAAAACCGAAACAACAAAACAGAAGTCACCGACTTCTGAAGCTAAAGTTATTTTTCACTGTTTTGGTGTTTTTGATGTCTGTTTTATTTTCTGCTTTCATAACTTTTGAATGAACCGGGCTTCTTTATATAGATTTCTTTTAGCTGAGTTTTATGTAAATTGGGCTTTCAATATCTATTTTATGACTTGCAAAATTATTTTCTTATTGATATCGAAGACTGGGATTGGATAAATAATGAAATCATTCAGGCGTTAAATAATTCCGCTGGTCCGTCTTAAGACTCGTTTTCCAATCTTTCATCGGTACATAAAATAAGCTTCTCTGATAAATGTGCGTACATATTTCTTGATCTACTCATCCCACTTCCATTTACACATGGCATTCCTATTACGAGCGGCTGACTAAACTGCAAGTTCTCGTAGATAAATCTACGTTATATTACATCGCGGGGCAACAAATTACATGTTTCTTGGGGTTCAGTCAGAGAAAGTTTAAACTGTAACTTTTAGGTACCTAGCTTTTAGATTTTAGTAATAAACTAAAAAGTGAAATAAGTGTGTCAGTTTATTAAATAGGTAATTTTGTGCTATGAAATGAAACAAACATGACTTGCTCAATAAACTATTATCCTTTACTGTACTGTAAACTTTCAGCAATAACGTCAGTCTCAATTTTGTTTATTGACCAAACACTGACGCGCCTTAATAAACCACAAGGTTATGACGAAGAAAAATTGCTAATTATTACTCAATATTTATTATCTTATTGTTGCAATTGCCACAAATTAAATTGCTCATAGTAAGAGAAGTCATTCATTACCAACAAACCCTGAAAAACAACTTTTCAGAAAAGTAAAAACAAAACTATATTTCTCCTACAGAACCACAACTCTTTCAAACCACTTAACTGCATTAAATCTTGCGTCCTTCCCACTCGACGTAAGAGCGAAAGAAACAAAACACGGAGTGGTTAGACTCATGGGAAATGGTTTTATGTGTTCTAACACTTGAAAGGCGACTGTTTATGGGTTAAAATCGCAGAATGCAGCTGGACAAACGTTACTAGTGAAGTAATAGAATCCGTTCGAACACATACTCCATACGACATGTTCTCCTGGTAATGGGACTTTGCTTTCATACAAAAAGTTGTAAGTAACATGGCGAGTTGTAAAGCAATCGTACAGAATGTGTAGTAAGGACGTAATTTTTTGTTTGTCGCTGGATGTTGTAAGAAGCAACACCATCATCAAATAAAAGGTGGATAGAAAGGGAGGATGACTTGATATGACGACTAAAACAGACGTATGGAAAAAAAGAACATGGTGCGCAGATCCCAAATAAATTAGAATAAGGGCTGGACAATGATAATGAACATGTTTTAAGAAGCGACGATGATTAAAATGTAGAATGTACTGATGTAGCTAGATAGTTGAGTGAGATGCCCGGGCCTCGCTCATGCCTTATCGAACCGATTAGTTAAAATCAAAGCCAAAGAACTAATATCTAAAATGAATAATGAATTGAGCGTTAACGCCGGAGCCGATGAAAACATCAATATAAAATCCTATTACTTATGGACTAAGGAAATTAATTCAACCAATAAGGCTGAACAATAACAGCTGGGATCAATTCAACATAGCTCAGAATTCTACTATAAAGTAATTGAAAAAGGGACTCGATAAAAATAATATACTGGAGGTCCTACTAAGGATAACGACGCTGAAAGTCATAAAGCTGGCTTTAGCTTAGGAAATGGTTTTAAACTTACACGACTGGGTACTTTTATTTCTTTGAAGGCGAAGTTTTGCAGTAACTTTTCAGTAATAAGAGCTTTAAGTGTCAAATGCAACTGTAGTAGATCTTATCCGGGCACAAATAAAGAACCAGACTTAAAACCATGTACTCGTCAGAGGATATACTTACTAGGACTTATTACTAGTGTGGTTGGGCTAGGTCAGTACTGAGGTATTCTCAACTGTTTCTTCAATATTTTTGTTTTTTGGTATGAATGCACGTTAAGCTTAATTTTCCATTAATATTATGTTATTACTATTTTGTATACAAATCTTGGTACTGTCTCTTCATGTAACAAATGTAAATTTTTTATACGTTGTTAAAGTACAGTAAAAAACTGTAACTTAACTACTACACGTTTCAACCGCAATCTCGTTTTCACTCCAGAAAAATCTCCCAACATCTGTTTTCAAATTAACAGTTAAATCATACGGTAGTGCAGCTGTTTGTCTTATCTTTACGTTGTCTAGTTTCCGTGTGTATACAAATACGTCATATAAATAATAAGTAGTAGTCATCTGTACACATCTTAGATATAATACGTCGATTGTGTTCGGCCATTCTCGTTTCTTTACAATTAATACAATGGCAGCTGTGTGAACTGTGAAACACGAATATGTTAACACTTTCAATGAATCAGCTCCAACTTCGCAAGGTCGTTTCTCTTACAACTTGTTTTCAGTTGAAAAGACTATGGTTTACCTTAATATGTATTGTCTTAAAGTTCAATTTGGTCCGAAAACTCTTTGGATGACTGTTCTATTTCATGTGTTTCGCTGTTCTGAAGCGCAACAATTCGTTTTTCAGTTGGGAACTTAACTGTTTCCTCTAATTTGTATTGTGTTAAAGTTCATTTTGCTCTGATAACTCTTTTGATGAATGATCTGATTTGTATGTTTCGTTGTTCTTAAGCGTTAAGGTACCATTCGGAGTCTGTGCCTTGGAAAATCGAGTGGTTCGGGTTTATATCGTGTCTGAGTTTATGATTGTGCCTGTAACAATGTTTGTTTGTTTATGAAAGTGTTTACTAAGGTGCGAAAAACTGCTGGATTTGTGCCAAAGTGTTTTTCACTACATTTTCTTAGCTTGACAAGGCAAAGGTCCTTTTATGTAGTCGGAACTTTCTTTATTGATAAGTTGCTTTTGATTCTACACATTTCTGTGGCTTAGTCGATAGAGTGTATAGTTGATCCTGGTAACCAAATGAATTTAAAATAGTAACGTAAATGTAACGTGTTATAAACGTATTTCATGGAATTGCCAAAAATGTTACGTAAGAGGAAAATTAAAGTGTAAAGCGCGCTTAAAACTCGGCGAAATCGCGTTTGATGTAATCATGTAATAATTACTAATTTTGAGGTTATGTTAAAAACCTGTCGTGATTTTCCCTGTTTAATTTTAAAGAAATTATCATACAAGGAAAGTCAAATAAAAAAAACAATTTTATTCAGTTAAGCTACACTCAACTATTATTGGAAGTTAAAAGATAACTATTTAGTTATCGTCAATACGTCAAAAAAAGATATAATTTCATAAAAAATAGCAATATCTATCAAATAAACTGCTCTTAGAATTCTCGATTCAAGTCCAAAGCAAAACTGAAATTTCACAAATCGAATTTTCAAATGAATCGATAACGAATTATATAAAAACCGAAACGTTTCGTGAATAAACATTATTATTAAGTAACTAATGCGTTTCTCATGACTTATTGCAACACGTTTATATTGTGCTAATGCCAAATAAACATTGAAATCAATAAATAATAGCCTTCGAAATCGATAGAAATTGTCATTTTACATTGTATGTTAGTTTCCTTACCGCCCTTGTAACAGTTTGAAAGAAATCACTCTGTGTAGACCTTTTGTTTGTTACTAAATACCAGATTTTGTGACCAAAAGAACAATATAAAAAAAATTACACTTACGGCCAGAAGTCCTCAACTACAATTGCTTTTTTTTTGTAAATGGCATCTCGCAGTTCAGCCTATGATGCTTGCTTCTGTTGAGCCGGACTATCCTGTGGTTGCCTTGACTGTAAGGCCACCAGCCAGGGCACAACAGTTATAAACTTGGCGACAACATCCTAAGGGCATCGGGGTACGTCCCTCGGCTTAGTGCGTTGCTAGGGGAGTGCAGCGGAGATTTTGAAAGGAAATACGTAATCCATTGCTTCATATTAGGTATGTGAAAATATTGGTCGGCTCGAAACACGCAATCAATATTGTTGAATTATCAAAGTTATAGGCAATACGATTGTGACTCTGTCATTCAATTGCATAGCAGCTAAAATTAAATAATACGTTGATGGTGATGATTTTTAAAGAAAATCGTCATCATTTCAGCCGTGCGACGTCCACTGCTGGTCATAGCCCCCCCCCAAGTGCTGCCACATTGACCCGTGCGCCTCGCATCCAGCGGATCCCCGCAACCTTCACCAAGTCATCGGTCCACCTAGTGGGAGGCCTTCCAACGCATCGTCTTCCGGTTCTAGGTCGCTTTTCTAGAACTTTCGGTCTAGTGGTCGCAGGCGTGACCGCTGAGCATGAAGTCCTGGGTTCGATTCCCAAGTCGGGCAAAGTGTTATTGGGTTTTTCCATTAGGAATATCTCAGTAACAGCCACGGAGTCTAGATTTGTGCCCGGTTGTTGGCAATAGACTCGCCCTCTATTACATGAGACTCAACACACCTGGCAAAATATGGTTGTACTATTAGGTTATATCTCTGCCTAACTCTCCTGGGATTACAGGAGTGATGTTGCATGTATGTATAAAATCTAACAGAAAGTTGCAAACACATAAAGAAAGCAATTCTGTACTTTAATTAAGCATCATCTGAAGACACTTTATACCGATGTCTGCATGTAGTTAATTCTATACCACGTTCGATTAAAATCTTCCAAAGACGCGATGTTCATTCATCTAGTTTTTGCTCGAATGCAAAAAGTTGCAAACAAGAAATCAAGCTTTTTTGCCTTTGTGTTCAAGAATCGGTATCTAATTATACTTACTATTCAAGTTGTACGTCCAAGATCACCGTATATTCGGCGTTTTAAAATCAAATTATTCGTGAATTTGTAATTACTATGTTTACTTGGAGCTCGAGGCTTAATAATAACAGGGTATATCTTAAGATTAGGCCGCGATTGCCTAGGTTGGTCCGTGGATGGGTGACAAAACCTCGTTAGACTTTCCTCCGTGCCTCGGAAATCACGTTAAGCCGTTGGTCCCGGCTGTTAATTGTAGATCTTTGACAGTCGTTACAGATAACCAGTGGCTAGAAAGTCTGACGAATAGTCTTACCAATGGGTATCAATCACATTCATCATCAGCCTATAATGTTCCCACTGCTGGGACGCAGGCCTGCTCTCTGTGAGAGCGAGTGGGCTGTAATCCACCACCCGGGCCTAGTGCGGGTTGGTAGATGTCTTCGAATTTTTAGTTCTAGGACATGCCGGTTTCCTCACGATGATTACGCAACGTAATGCGCCTGCCTGGGCTCGAACCCACGGCTTATTGCTCGTAAGTGGGGGCTGCCACCACTGGGCCACCGCTAACATACCTGGTATCACATCACATTACCTGGTACTAAATTGTTTGTGGATTGTGGGGGTCAGTTAAGCAGTCGCTCCATGTAAAATTCTTGAAGCCGACCCCAAAATAGTTAGGGCTGCGACCAAAACGTAAATGAAATATCGTGAGTAAACCATCATGTCCACTAGAACCCGAAAATCGAAGACATGTGGCAATGGTGGGTGTGTGGTGGTTAACTCCCTCTCCTTGTCATTCAGAGGAGGACGGGATCCCAGCTGTGGTAACTTCACTAATTAATTATTCTTGCGGTTATTGATATGAAGCCATGACCTGTTTCATTCAGATGATGTGCATCTGATTTAATCAGAACATTGCTTATTTATTGTTTATCTCAGTTAAAATGGATACCTTCTTCAATTTTCGCTTCGAAGTAAATAGTGGTTTAAAAAAACAACACTACTATGTTTACATACTTGTACTAATAAATGATAATGAAACGACTAAGCTAAGCTAGCTATTCTTAAAATTGTTAACAAAGGCCGGAATGACCTATTATGACATTCATTCCAACCTAGAATAATAACATACTAAAAAAGTTAAAAACAAACAAACGTCTTGAATCTAAAGTATGTAAAAATATTCGTCCGATCCATTGTTAAAAAACAGTCAATTATAACATCACCTGATACAAAAACCATTGAAAAAACTGCGACCAATCAGCGCGCAGTATTAGTTTGTTTACCGTCGTGGAGATTCCGAAGTGAGCCGAACTGTAGCCCAAGCACGAATATTTGCGAAAAGTTATTCGTATCGAAATCGAGTAACATTTGTATGAGAATTGTACAGCGCCCCTATCGGGCGTAAAAGGAAACAAAACATGGCAGCAGGAATGATTTTAGCGCGCTTTCGAATCGAAATCGTATCGACATGGTAAACGAAACTCGAAACTTATAAACAATTGTGAGATTTTTGATAGCACGAACATTGTTTTGACGTACGGTAATGTAAACTCTCGAAGGCTGGCTATCGAGTATGCTCGAAACATTATTCACTTGAAAATATTCGGTGAGAAAGGTTTCGAAAAGTGTTAAAATAAAGTTATAACCGTGTTTATGTTTTGTTTAGAGTTAGTTTTGTGAATTAAAGTTTTAAAATTATTGTTTAGTTATTGGAACAATTATTAATAGCTCCAAAATAATTTAAAATGCAAAGACCGCCACTGTATGAACATAGTACCATATATTATTTTCTGGCGGCAAATTTACTAGAAAATGATGGATATCAATCAAGAGAAACAAGGTAAGTACATAAATCTTATTTTATTTATTTGCGTACCTATAGAATTAATGTGTTTGAAAAAGATTTGAGTTACTTACTTGTATGTTTTTTTTATCAATATAGAGAAATTACGCGCAGAGCAAAACTTAGGAATAGAATTAACCCACTGGACATAAATGAAACCGAATTTAAAAATAGATATCGCCTAAATAAAGAAGCTTTTATGTTCCTCTGTGAGCAACTTCAACAAAAAACGTCATTAACATCGAGTTCTCGAATCAGTCTAGAACTTAAGGTACCCACTTATATGTTACATAATTATACCTATTCAATATCTTCTTGTATTTCAATACCTAACTACAACTTACCTATTTAATAAAACAAAATATCTATACAGCTAATAGTTAATTGTTACATCCTAAAAATCAAATAAATATTTTACGTTACAGGTTCTTTGTGCATTATCTTTTTATGCCACTGGGTCATATCAGCGAATAGTGGGAATGGCTAAATATTTGGGCCAAACAACAGTGAGCAAATGCGTGAAGGAAGTCACTGATGCTCTTGTAACTCCAGCAATCCTTAACACCTTTATAAGGTTCCCAAGTACTCGAGCTGATAGAGACCTAATAAAAAGCAAGTAAGTATGAACATTGCAATATCTATTAGGGAAAATGTAAGTACTTATTTTGTAAAAAAAATAAGTATATCCTGTTTCTAAATATTATTAAACATAAAATCACGCCTTTTCCCCTTAAGGGTAGGCAGAAACCACAGAACGCCACCTGCTACGATTTTGAAATATTATTATTTTATTTTTTATTTATTTTGTTTATTTGTTTTTGTCTTACAGCTTTTTTGCGAAGTACGGTTTCCCTGGAGTTATAGGATGCATTGATGGATGCCATTTCCATATTTTTACACCCAGTAAAGAAATTGAACATTTATTTTATTGTAGAAAACATTTTCATTCACTAAATGTACAAATGGTAAGCATTTATTTTTTGTATCTAGGTCTGTGACTGTGCACAACTAATTACATAATAGCATTATGTATTCTACCACTTTACTAAGGTATACCAGTGTACCTAATAATGGTTTTATTTTTATTTTAGATATGTGATAGTGACTGCAGAATTTTAAATGTGAATGCAAAATATGGAGGAGCAACCCACGATGCTTTCATATGGGAAAATAGCCTGGCTAATAACTACATGCAGGAGTTACATCGAAATAATGAACGTGTATGGTTATTAGGTTAGTAACAATCAAGTAAATTCATCCATCTACAAAAAATAAATAAAAATGATTAACCAAATGTATGTAATACTAATCTAATGTAGTCGCATAATTTTCAAACGAGTATACTTATAATAAATTGGATAATTCTTTGTTTGTTGTATTTGTTTTAGTCAGAATCGGGTAAAAAAAATATAGGGACACTAAGTTCGCTAGGTCAGCTAGTTTACCTATGATAAACACAATTTGGAAATGACAAGTTTTGAATATTTACAGGTGATTCCGGCTATCCACAACGTCCCTGGTTAATGACACCAATTCCGCATGCTGCTGAGGGGACTCCAGCATACAAATACACAGCAGTCCATGGAAAGACGAGGGTGGTTATTGAAAATACCTTTGGTCGATTAAAAAACCGATGGCGTTGCTTATGCAAAGATCGCACACTTCACTATGGACCCGAGAAATGTTCAAAAATCATTACTGCGTGCAGTGTGTTGCATAATTTAGCTCTAAAATTTAACGTACCTGAACCGGAACCAGCAGAACTCCAAAACATGCCTTTATCTTTATCTGACCATCTTTTTCAGGAAAACGGAGGAGATGACTTAATTAGGGGAAGGGCGATAAGGAATATTTTAGTAGATAGAATTAATAGATTACACACATAACTTTACTTTTTATTAATAATGTAAAAAAATAGAACATTTATAATTAAAAAAATAATCTTAACCTAAGACTTTTTTTCCATAAACCTTACACAAACTTCCATAGCCTCTCTCATAAAGTCCAACCATTGAGCCTGTAATCGCAATTCATCATCTCTCTGTCTCACCCTTTCTTGCATCTCTAATTCTCTAACTCTCAATTCCTCTCTCCTAATGTGCAACCGCTCTTTCTCTAATTCTTCATAGGCCCTATCACGCTCTCTAGCATACTCCCTTGCCTTTCTATCCGCTTCTAAAAACATTTTTCCTAATCCTAAATCCTTCCTAGCCTTTTTTTGTGGTGGTGGTTTCCACGTCTCTTCTTCTTGAGGAGATGGAGGATGAGCCTCAGTTGATGGGAGAGCTGGGGTTTCATCTGCTGGACTCGGTGGTGGAGGAGGAGCCACTGTTGGCTGGCTACTCGTGCCCGGAATATTCCAATCTGTAAAACATATATTAAAGTTGATTAGACTAGTCCTTTTTCTTATTAGCCGAAACTTGAATTCTTATAGAAACATTTACTGTGTAATAATAATAAAAAAATAAAATAATATTCCACAACTATCACACAACGCCGTCTAGTCTCAAGCTAAGCAGAGCTTGTGTTATGAGTACTAGACAACTGATAAACATACTTATATATTTCTAAATACATACATGTTATATATAATGTGACATTTATGTGTGTATAATGGGATTTATCTATTATTCAAGATTTGATTGAATAAAAATGATGATGCTTTTATGTAATTTAGGGATGCATAAACATATGTTACCACAAGATACTAAATATATTTATATAAATCGATTAAAGATTACAAAAGTAAGATTCATATTTACCTATTTCATAATCATCGTCACGTGCATCAGGAACTATCATCTCTGATTGTTCGGAAATTTCAGCAGCCTGAAAAAAAAAATAATTAGCTACTAGGTAATAAAAAAAAAAAACAATTTTAAAAGTAAGCTAACCCGTTGAAACCCTGCTTCTTCCACCACCATGCCAGTAGCTGCTTGCACTCCAATTATCTGCATGACTCGGTTTTCTAAATCGGTCAAGGTTAATTGGAGTGCTGGCCCTCCACCAGTGCCACTAACGGCCCTATTAATTTTGGCACACTTCTTCTTGCAATTATTTTTGTAATCGCTCCACACCTTGAATTAAACAACAATAATTTAAGCAGGAATTCTCAGGAAAGATATTGGATAAGTACTTAAAGCAGAGACTTAAGATTGATTTAATTCAAGTGCCCCAACAACAAAAAAAATAGCGTCACTTGAGTTAACATACCTTCCGCCATTTCTCCTCAGACCTAGATTCGCCTGTGCCTTCACTGTTCAATTTATTTGTAAGTTCCTTCCATTTTATTTGTATAAAATTCCGGCCTCGTGGGCCGCCTGAAGGTTTAGACAAATCTCCATTTCTGGAATAGAAATAGCATTGCACTTTAAAATACTTCACACTAAAGTTTATGCCACTCAAACTTATTAAAAGTGTTTACTCACGCTTCCATGAATTCAACCATCATTTCATATTGTGTTTGACTGGTTCTCATTATGATATATTCACAAATAACCACTTAATTATTTAATATAAGAAAAGAAAGAAATAAATACTTTTGCTGTGGAAGTGTAGCAAAATATAAACAAACTTAGCCTTGGCTTGGCGCCGTCGCGCGTCGGATGTCAAGTGGGTGCGTTCGGAACCCGGTTTTTTTTTAAAATCAAATCTCCAAAACTCTGTCATATTGTCGAAGATAATGCCACTTTATAATGTCTAATATTTAACTTTGGGTCTCTTCTTTATATATCATTAAGTTTTTATTTAAATTTAATAATAATAAAACGTTTAATCAAAGGTAAAAAAATATAATCAACTTAATTTAGTTTTCGAACGCACTATTAATTCAACAATCGTTCATTTTGCTCACTATGGCTCGTCCCTATTTACATTAGTATGACGTCACCTTCGAATTCGAATCGAGTGTTCGATAGTGCTTCGAATGTGCTTCGTGCTGCCTACTATCGACTGACTCTGTTATCGTATCGAGGCCTCGATACTTTGTCGATTCGAAATCGTTTGATATTCGTGCTTGGCCTACTGTTCCGAGCGGTGTCTGAGGCCAAGCACGAATATCAAACGATTTCGAATCGACAAAGTATCGAGGCCTCGATACGATAACAGAGTCAGTCGATAGTAGGCAGCACGAAGCACATTCGAAGCACTATCGAACACTCGATTCGAATTCGAAGGTGACGTCATACTAATGTAAATAGGGACGAGCCATAGTGAGCAAAATGAACGATTGTTGAATTAATAGTGCGTTCGAAAACTAAATTAAGTTGATTATATTTTTTTACCTTTGATTAAACGTTTTATTATTATTAAATTTAAATAAAAACTTAATGATATATAAAGAAGAGACCCAAAGTTAAATATTAGACATTATAAAGTGGCATTATCTTCGACAATATGACAGAGTTTTGGAGATTTGATTTAAAAAAAAAACCGGGTTCCGAACGCACCCACTTGACATCCGACGCGCGACGGCGCCAAGCCAAGGCTAAGTTTGTTTATATTTTGCTACACTTCCACAGCAAAAGTATTTATTTCTTTCTTTTCTTATATTAAATAATTAAGTGGTTATTTGTGAATATATCATAATGAGAACCAGTCAAACACAATATGAAATGATGGTTGAATTCATGGAAGCGTGAGTAAACACTTTTAATAAGTTTGAGTGGCATAAACTTTAGTGTGAAGTATTTTAAAGTGCAATGCTATTTCTATTCCAGAAATGGAGATTTGTCTAAACCTTCAGGCGGCCCACGAGGCCGGAATTTTATACAAATAAAATGGAAGGAACTTACAAATAAATTGAACAGTGAAGGCACAGGCGAATCTAGGTCTGAGGAGAAATGGCGGAAGGTATGTTAACTCAAGTGACGCTATTTTTTTTGTTGTTGGGGCACTTGAATTAAATCAATCTTAAGTCTCTGCTTTAAGTACTTATCCAATATCTTTCCTGAGAATTCCTGCTTAAATTATTGTTGTTTAATTCAAGGTGTGGAGCGATTACAAAAATAATTGCAAGAAGAAGTGTGCCAAAATTAATAGGGCCGTTAGTGGCACTGGTGGAGGGCCAGCACTCCAATTAACCTTGACCGATTTAGAAAACCGAGTCATGCAGATAATTGGAGTGCAAGCAGCTACTGGCATGGTGGTGGAAGAAGCAGGGTTTCAACGGGTTAGCTTACTTTTAAAATTGTTTTTTTTTTTTTTTATTACCTAGTAGCTAATTATTTTTTTTTTTCAGGCTGCTGAAATTTCCGAACAATCAGAGATGATAGTTCCTGATGCACGTGACGATGATTATGAAATAGGTAAATATGAATCTTACTTTTGTAATCTTTAATCGATTTATATAAATATATTTAGTATCTTGTGGTAACATATGTTTATGCATCCCTAAATTACATAAAAGCATCATCATTTTTATTCAATCAAATCTTGAATAATAGATTATTTATATATAAATCCCATTATACACACATAAATGTCACATTATATATAACATGTATGTATTTAGAAATATATAAGTATGTTTATCAGTTTTCTAGTACTCATAACACAAGCTCTGCTTAGCTTGAGACTAGACGGCGATGTGTGATAGTTGTGGAATATTATTTTATTTTTTTATTATTATTACACAGTAAATGTTTCTATAAGAATTCAAGTTTCGGCTAATAAGAAAAAGGACTAGTCTAATCAACTTTAATATATGTTTTACAGATTGGAATATTCCGGGCACGAGTAGCCAGCCAACAGTGGCTCCTCCTCCACCACCGAGTCCAGCAGATGAAACCCCAGCTCTCCCATCAACTGAGGCTCATCCTCCATCTCCTCAAGAAGAAGAGACGTGGAAACCACCACCACAAAAAAAGGCTAGGAAGGATTTAGGATTAGGAAAAATGTTTTTAGAAGCGGATAGAAAGGCAAGGGAGTATGCTAGAGAGCGTGATAGGGCCTATGAAGAATTAGAGAAAGAGCGGTTGCACATTAGGAGAGAGGAATTGAGAGTTAGAGAATTAGAGATGCAAGAAAGGGTGAGACAGAGAGATGATGAATTGCGATTACAGGCTCAATGGTTGGACTTTATGAGAGAGGCTATGGAAGTTTGTGTAAGGTTTATGGAAAAAAAGTCTTAGGTTAAGATTATTTTTTTAATTATAAATGTTCTATTTTTTTACATTATTAATAAAAAGTAAAGTTATGTGTGTAATCTATTAATTCTATCTACTAAAATATTCCTTATCGCCCTTCCCCTAATTAAGTCATCTCCTCCGTTTTCCTGAAAAAGATGGTCAGATAAAGATAAAGGCATGTTTTGGAGTTCTGCTGGTTCCGGTTCAGGTACGTTAAATTTTAGAGCTAAATTATGCAACACACTGCACGCAGTAATGATTTTTGAACATTTCTCGGGTCCATAGTGAAGTGTGCGATCTTTGCATAAGCAACGCCATCGGTTTTTTAATCGACCAAAGGTATTTTCAATAACCACCCTCGTCTTTCCATGGACTGCTGTGTATTTGTATGCTGGAGTCCCCTCAGCAGCATGCGGAATTGGTGTCATTAACCAGGGACGTTGTGGATAGCCGGAATCACCTGTAAATATTCAAAACTTGTCATTTCCAAATTGTGTTTATCATAGGTAAACTAGCTGACCTAGCGAACTTAGTGTCCCTATATTTTTTTTACCCGATTTTTCAATTATTTTACTTAAGTAAAAACCGTGTTCTGACTAAAACAAATACAACAAACAAAGAATTATCCAATTTATTATTAGTATACTCGTTTGAAAATTATGCGACTACATTAGATTAGTATTACGTACATTTGGTTAATCATTTTTATTTATTTTTTGTAGATGGATGAATTTACTTGATTGTTACTAACCTAATAACCATACACGTTCATTATTTCGATGTAACTCCTGCATGTAGTTATTAGCCAGGCTATTTTCCCATATGAAAGCATCGTGGGTTGCTCCTCCATATTTTGCATTCACATTTAAAATTCTGCAGTCACTATCACATATCTAAAATAAAAATAAAACCATTATTAGGTACACTGGTATACCTTAGTAAAGTGGTAGAATACATAATGCTATTATGTAATTAGTTGTGCACAGTCACAGACCTAGATACAAAAAATAAATGCTTACCATTTGTACATTTAGTGAATGAAAATGTTTTCTACAATAAAATAAATGTTCAATTTCTTTACTGGGTGTAAAAATATGGAAATGGCATCCATCAATGCATCCTATAACTCCAGGGAAACCGTACTTCGCAAAAAAGCTGTAAGACAAAAACAAATAAACAAAATAAATAAAAAATAAAATAATAATATTTCAAAATCGTAGCAGGTGGCGTTCTGTGGTTTCTGCCTACCCTTAAGGGGAAAAGGCGTGATTTTATGTTTAATAATATTTAGAAACAGGATATACTTATTTTTTTTTACAAAATAAGTACTTACATTTTCCCTAATAGATATTGCAATGTTCATACTTACTTGCTTTTTATTAGGTCTCTATCAGCTCGAGTACTTGGGAACCTTATAAAGGTGTTAAGGATTGCTGGAGTTACAAGAGCATCAGTGACTTCCTTCACGCATTTGCTCACTGTTGTTTGGCCCAAATATTTAGCCATTCCCACTATTCGCTGATATGACCCAGTGGCATAAAAAGATAATGCACAAAGAACCTGTAACGTAAAATATTTATTTGATTTTTAGGATGTAACAATTAACTATTAGCTGTATAGATATTTTGTTTTATTAAATAGGTAAGTTGTAGTTAGGTATTGAAATACAAGAAGATATTGAATAGGTATAATTATGTAACATATAAGTGGGTACCTTAAGTTCTAGACTGATTCGAGAACTCGATGTTAATGACGTTTTTTGTTGAAGTTGCTCACAGAGGAACATAAAAGCTTCTTTATTTAGGCGATATCTATTTTTAAATTCGGTTTCATTTATGTCCAGTGGGTTAATTCTATTCCTAAGTTTTGCTCTGCGCGTAATTTCTCTATATTGATAAAAAAAACATACAAGTAAGTAACTCAAATCTTTTTCAAACACATTAATTCTATAGGTACGCAAATAAATAAAATAAGATTTATGTACTTACCTTGTTTCTCTTGATTGATATCCATCATTTTCTAGTAAATTTGCCGCCAGAAAATAATATATGGTACTATGTTCATACAGTGGCGGTCTTTGCATTTTAAATTATTTTGGAGCTATTAATAATTGTTCCAATAACTAAACAATAATTTTAAAACTTTAATTCACAAAACTAACTCTAAACAAAACATAAACACGGTTAAAACTTTATTTTAACACTTTTCGAAACCTTTCTCACCGAATATTTTCAAGTGAATAATGTTTCGAGCATACTCGATAGCCAGCCTTCGAGAGTTTACATTACCTGGGTGTCAGGGGAAAGTGCATCATGTTCTTCAATATGTTAGGTAAGGTTTCATGATAAAAATAGTTAATACATAAAAATACTAGTGTCGTCAAATAGTGTTTCTGAAAAAAAATGAGTGATTCAAGCATGGGAATTGAAAACCGTGTTCTAAATTTTTTCAGGTATGTATTGTTTTTATTTTGGAACTTATGATGATATGATGTTAAATTATATCCTGTTTTGCACGTTCTAGTGGATTCTTGTTATAAGATTCTATGAACTTAATAACCTACTTACGTAAAGTTGTAATTCTTAGGAAATACGTGATTAGATGGTATTCATTGAATGCTAAATTACATCATGAGTTCATGACTCAAAGATTCTATTTTTCACATCATTCTAGTTATAGTAATATAATAAAAGGAATGATAATGATGGTTATAAAAATGCCTCGACTAATTACTTAACGTGAATGAAAGCCCAACTACGGAATGTTGACTTAGTTCCAACGAACGGCCTTGAGGGAATTATACTGTTGGCTGTTGGAATTAGATATGGCGGTTAGTAAGGGGGCTTGAGTAGGGATTGATGTTGCCTATACTGATTTAGCGGATGGTGTTGTCATCAAAATGGATAGAGTTAATCATGGAAATTGAGCACTGCTCGGGGTGAATGATAGTTTTATATAACACCAACTTCTTCTCGAATCGATGATTCAGATTTTGTGCGGCCAGTACTAAGCAAGCTGGACAGCTGTGTCGTTTGCCTTTTTGAAGTCCTGTATGGCGCAATTAGTTGTACAGGACGGGCAGGAGAGGTGTGGCATGTCCTGTGTCGGGTCTTCACACGCCATAGTACTAACTGACACATTATCATCTTTCTGCGTTTGTCCCATATTACTTTGAACAGCCTTACTCCCCTTTTCACTATCATTAACTCCCGTTTCTTTCATATCATTCCTCATACAATACATCCATATTTTTCTGTGTTTTCATCATCTTCTACCTTTATTCCAATTTACTTGCAGTCGTCACAGCATATATGTCTTCTTCTTCTATATACTTCTCTATTATTCGTTTTCTCAGCAGACACCTCCTTTCTTGCTATATCAACCTTCACACAGTCCATTCATCGTTCCTTTTAAAACGTAATCATCAATATTTTTAATTAATACAATAAAACCTCCTGCTCCTTTCTTTTTGAGAATTTCCAAGCTTTATGTCCACAACACAATTATTTGACTAAGCTCGGATTCTAAATGGTCTAAGACTAACTAAGTATTGAATGTCAACGCAACCTTGTACCTGACATTTGCCAAGTTAAGTCATCTTAACAAAAATGCAGTCGCGTCATGTATAAAACGCAGTAATTATGTTTGTCATAGCACTATTTATGTTAATAACGTTAAGCTATGTGTCTGATGATCATTAATTATCTTCTGGCTCGGTCGCCAGCGCTTCTGCTGAATATGGCATGGGTTTCATTGCCAGGTTGGGCATTGAGTGATTGGGTTTTTCCATCAAGGCTTTCTCTTTTGCAGTCTGGAGTCTGGCTATTATATGGGACTTAAACATTTTAAAATGTGGGTATACTATAGGGCACACCGCTGCATAATTCGCTGGAGATTATAAGCGTGAGGTTATGTTAATTACAGTTAGTACGCTATGTTTACGATAATTATCGTGTTTTTGTCACTTCGAGCCAGCTTCAAAGGCCGTTGCGTAGTTCTCTAAAGGTCAGTGAGGCTAATAAAGATTGTGCATAGATTTAATCTTCTTTTACTGCCTTTTGTCTAGTTTCCGGACTATTGTTTAGGATATGCTTTGCTTAAAAAGGATGTGTGGTTATTGTGTGAATGGCCTGTTACTTCTTCCTTTGATGTTGCAAGTTAGATGCCATCAAAATCAATCCAAAATCGTCCAGCATAGGCTAATTCATCCAGGCATTATAATTTTGCTCCGAATAACGTGGGACTTTTGAATGTCTTGTAGTCTACCTCGGCTGGTCTTTCAAATCCTCTGGAAACCAGGTCTCCTGTTAATCTAGTTTCTTGCTACCACTCTTATTCCTGCTCTCATCTTCATTTGGCCCCACTTACTTGAATATCACCGTTTCTCAACTCTACACTAAAATACTTTTAACATTACCAACATTATATACACTCTTCTTATCAAGCGTTAAATCTACGTAAAAACTAATTAGCATTGTGTCAAGATTTATTATCATTTAATCTCCACGGTTCATGCTTAACCTTGGAGCATTGGACAAACATCCATCTTTATTACATACTGCATAGATTATATGGGGATTAGGTCATCACTAACGCTGATGGCATGGCAAAGTGGTTTGAACATGGTTTATAGTCGTAGTACGTACGTGATAAGGAAATTCTTTGTAGTAGAATTAGAGAAGTCATTGTTTCGCACTACTTTAGCTCGATCCACCTCCCCTATACCGCGTATGCTGACGATGCTCAACGAGCTCATGGAGACCAACCCTGGATAGTGAATTGGATTGTTTGCTGTCGAATTGAAGACTATAATGTTAGAGTGTTTGTGGTTTTGTGAGGAGGCAGAGTAAAAATATTACTTGATTTAGTATTAATGGTTTATGCAATACTAAATGTAATAAATAAATATGCATGTCTTGAAAAGAGATCTTGAAGATAGATCACCAACTAACCCATTTCGGACAAGGTCCAACAATTTGTTTCGTATCGGAAATCAGACCTGAATTTCAAATAAAAGTCAAACTTATCTAATCTCTGGTGTTCTTAGTCATGAACTGAACTTAGCAGGATGCAACTGTGGATTTGACTAAGATAGGTAGCTGGAGGAGGTACCTGGGCGATCGAACCGCCAATTGCGGCGAAGGAATTCTAGGAATACGATTTGGTGCGTGTTTTCAACTGTTGTCCTGGCAATACAGTTTCGACTAAATCCAAAAATGAATTTGGTTTGGCTCTTAGAATATGGGTATTAGTAATCCTGGAAATATGAATATGGGTGTGCTTGAAAAACAAAACAATGAAGGATTGAATAGGAAAGTAGTCCTGGTAATAAATAGATCATAATACTTTGTTTTATTCATTCATATACTGACAGACAGTCTATCCTCTTTCGCCGCACCATCGGCACAACACAACATGGCTTTTTATGGCTCCGTGATTTTCCACGCGATGCTTTGTCGGTATTTCAATGAAACATTGTTCGGTTCAAAGAATTTGAAAACCGACATAACTGACTTACTGCGAAGACAGGATGTAATATGTAGCTCAAAAGATCGAATAAAAGATTCATTTAGGCATCAGAAACACAGGGCCCGCATCGTAGTTTTTGGCCCACTCTTTCTCACGGAGAAGAAGTTTGTGTCCTAGCTGTGGAAACGTTATTATGCTTGGATATTGGAACACTTAAAAATCACCTTCGCAAACCACTGCTACTCCTGTAAGCAAGAATCAACAGTGGCGACCACCAGTAAAGCGCCGAGATAATGAAGCTGGACGAAGACCCAGAGAAACAATTTAACTGTCTTGAACCCCGCAAAGAAATGATTCAGAAAAAATAGCGGATGAGTAGGAAAACTATCTTCATTAAGAATAACAGTGTCTGATTAGCCAAAACAACTTTAGTTTCAACCACATCGTGCCTTGATTTTAAAGTATCGATGTTCAAGATGTGGCGCAAAATATTTTTTGTTCTTCGATACTCGTTAACATACTATAAATACCGTTTCACACATGCTTAAGCTATATTTTAATTTTAAATGAAGATGCTTATGTGGTGAGGCAATATTTAAATATAATGTAAAGCTGACGTAATCAAGTACCATGAGATTACACATTGTATAATTTAAAGATGGGGGTTTGTGGGTCATTAATTTTCAATAAGACGTTTGATTGTAATAGATCTTTTTTTATTATACTCGCTTGAGAGGCTGCTGAGGTTCTGTATGGTGATAATCTCAGACCAATATATGTTTTACTGAACAGCGGAATTGTCATCGTAAAATCAGTGCCAGTCACAGTGTTGTTTGGCAATTGCTTACTTTTTATTTTCGATTTCTTGAATAACGATAAATTCAGATTCAAATTTATTCCTGCTGGGTTCTCGTCCTGTATCCGGATCTCAAAAAAACTATAAGTCTAAAGTTTCCTTAAAAATCTTGCCACGTTCAATTTCATAGTCTTGTCGTCAATCTGATACGTTTTGTGGGTATGCGTTCATACAGGTCTACATCCAGCCGTAGGCCTTTCCATCATCGCTTTCCACATGTTTTCATGCAAAACGAACTAAGTAAAATGCTATGGTACCAAGTATAGGAAGTGCTCCGAGGTCAAGGTCATTGGCATTTTGTTCAAACGGTTGACGATCTTACGTAATGCCATGTATAATGGGTTCGTCACGACTTTTGTTTGTTTTCTAGGTTAAAATGTTATTCATGTGTGCTTCTGGTTTGTTATTTGGATTTTTGTTGTTTGTCAGTTTCGTGCAAGAATTTGGTTTTTTTGGGTTCAAGGCAACTTTACATTTAAATATTTACGAGCGATAGACGGGGGAAGACGAAGAAAATCCAATGTTGTGTCAAACTTGTAACTACTAAGTAACAAATCGGTCAGTCTAGTGTCATAGCCCGGTCGTCAGGTACCATTCGTGAATCAAAATCGAAAATATTCGGGATTCAAATGTTTGTATAAAAATATTCCCAATGTCCTCTTTACAAGGTGTTTTTTTGCATCCTCATCAAAATATAGGAGGTTGTCACAAAAGACATAAATAATCAATTACGATGCCTGGTCAATTATTAATAAACACTCATTTTTTTGGTTGTATAAGTTTGTCAGTATTTTAGAATAACCCCCTTGACGTGGTTTAGGAAATAAAAAATTATCGTATAAAAGTTTGAGATTGTTTATATGTGTGGAAGCGCGGTTATAGGGCGATGAGGATGGGCCGCGTTTAAAACACGGATGGTTCACATTTACCGATTTCGGTAAATAAGAAAAAAGTAAAATTACCCACCCATTTTATTATTGATTCGGGACGAGAATCATTAGCATAGTCCTTGAATTTGATGAGAATCAAAAACAACTTTGTATTATGTCTTTTAAATCTCTTGGTTCAAGGGCTACTAAGTTTTATCTTATAACATCGTAGTACGTTATTCTGGTCTGGTAATTAAATTATGATTAACTAACTACAAGCAAATCCATCCATTAAAGGCACAGGAATTTTTATTAATGGGATGATGCATTTGTGGTTTGTTCTGTTTTATATGTATATTCTAAAGATTATGCAATAGATGACCAATAATGACCGGTATTTAGATCAGCTTCTAATGACATAGCTAACATAGGAAAAAAAACCGGCCAAGTGCGAGTTGGACTCGCGCTCGAACGGTGGCGAACCATCCTACTAATCCTACTTCCTACTAATATTATAAAAGCGAAAGTTTGTAAGTATGGATGGGTGGATGGATGTTTGTTACTCTTTCACGCGAAAACGACTGAACGGATTAGGATGAAATTTGGCACAAGGGTAGCTTATAACCTGGATTAACACATAGGATAATTTTTATCCCGATAGTATAATCCCATGGGAAAGTGATCGAACTTCACGCGTGCGAAGCCGCGGGCATAGGCTAGTTATTTTAAAAAAACCGGGCAAGTGCGAGTCGGACTCGCGCACCGAGGGTTCCGTACAAACCAAAATTACTGAAGAGAATAAATGAAAGTATGTGATAAAGTTCAAGTTATTTAACTACCTGCAGAAAACAAAATCTTAGATCGAATGTATTTCCCAAAGGTACCTCTGTAGGTCCAATGGTTTTCTTCAATATTTCTCCAAATTATACCCACCTTGACGCTTGACAGTGATGGATTCCTCCTGGGAACTTCCTGGCATCCGTAATTTAGATGGATGCCCAATTTACTCCGTCCTGATGATATTAGATCAGTGGATGTATTCATTACTGATATAATATTCATTGGTTCAGTAATTAGATTGGATTTTGTTTCTTGCAGTAAATAAACGCACACATTCACATATAAACCCCACACTTTTCCCATAGAAATAGGCAGACTAAACCACAAAAGATTATCTGCTTACGATCCTTACGTACGTCATTGGTGGCGATTACTGCGCACCTGACCTGGCAGTTACTATTCTAGGCTCTAAGGGGAAATAAGGAACAGTTCTTCAAATGTAATAACTAGTTTTAAGTTTTCATATGACAGGCCTTATGAGTTGAGGGTTCAATGTACCGTCATATTCTCGGGATTATCTGAAGAATTT
The DNA here is from genome assembly GCA_963082945.1 of Cerastis leucographa. NCBI lineage: Eukaryota > Metazoa > Arthropoda > Insecta > Lepidoptera > Noctuidae > Cerastis > Cerastis leucographa. The sequence goes on along the minus strand of OY720353.1, from coordinate 5,489,698 downwards.
AAATTAGTCGTACCAGTACCAACATTGGCCATAACTTCGACCTGCCTGTGTTGTTTCAATGTTTCCACTATGGCTCCCCTCTCCCTCGAGGAAATACTTAATTTAGATATTTCAAGGTGCAGCCACGTCAAACTGCAAAAATAATGCATACTAATCTGCTGCTTTAGTTGCATCTGATATAATGTTCTGGCTATCAAAATATTGCTACAAAGTTGGACTTTTTCAGAAGCCTAATTCCCTTTTACACGGGACTTAAACAAAACTAGGGAAATGCGGATGTTCTACTAGGTAAACTTCGCCTAACCCTGCGTGATGTCATGCCCGAGCTGTACCAGGCTGCCATAAACCTGAGTAGGTGACACTTTACATCAATTCTAAATTATCTTTCTCATTGTTCCAGAGGGGCGGTGTGTGAGTGTCGCACCGCCATGTCCCACCATAGCGACGAGCAGGCGCTGCTCTCAGTCGCCTCCGATTCTTTCTGGGAGCCTGGTAACTATAAGCGGACCACACGACGAATTGATGATGGACACAGGCTGTGCGGAGAACTACAAGCCCTCGTGCAGGAGAGAGCAGATATTGAGAAGACATACGCCAAAAGTTTGAGAGGATGGGCGAAGAAATGGAATGACCTCATTGAGAAAGGTGAGTGTTTCTCTTGTTCAATTTTGTAGGGATACCTCCTGCTGGTTCTTAAAGCCTGGTAGTTCTGCCGAATGATGTATCGATTGTTGACAAACAAATTCTCGGTTCGACAGGAACCAAATTATTTCCATTTGGTTTCTAGTGACGACGACATTAGAAAGACTGGAATTATTTCATGTAAAGTCTCTAAAGCTAAATTAAAGTCTCATGGCCAACCCGAATGAAATCCGCGAGCAAAACTGTAAACAAAAATAAATCACCACAGAGTTCATTGATTCTTTTTCGACAATAAAAGTCCATTTATATATCTGTCTGACCTAGAATAGAACTCAGTTCACGACTATTTCTACCCTGCTATGTTTAAATATAAATAAAAGACCCAAAGAAACATTTTTTTATTATCATTCTCTTTTATGACAATAACACAACAGCCATATGACACTCGCGCGCGCGTGCTTCTGTGATACATCAGCTGTTAGCCGCGTGACGCCGTTGTGTCTCATTAGTATCGCACCGTACTACAATGGGTAGTCAGAGCACCCGCTCGGATCACAACCCCGAATTTTATATGGCTATTGTGATGAAAGTGAATTAGTTAAAAAAAAAATGTTCCTTTAGGAAAGTATTGTGCTGTCATGATCACAACGACGTGTCTAAGTATCGGTCAATAATTACCAGTCACCCTATATTTTATCTCCTGACCCAATTAAATCAACTGCAGAAGTGTAGGTAAAGAGATTCTCTATATATGCCATCTGAGGCCTGAGAGAAGTGGCTAATGCTTCTAAAAGATAGATATGTATATTATCTATGTAATCTTTTCAGTAGCTAATGCCAAACCGATACACTTTTGACTTTTCCTTCATCATTATTTCTGATCGCTGTCTGGTCTGCTCTGAGATCACTATTAATGATTTTGAATTTCCGAATCCTATTAATAAAACTCATCATCATCATCAGTCTCCTGCCCTATTCCTAATTTATTTGAGGTCGGCGCAGCATGTCTTCTTCTTCCATACTTCTCTATTATTTGTCATCTCATCAGACACCTCCTTTCTTGCCATATCATCCTTCACAAAGTCCATACATCGTTCCTTTTAAACCGTAATCATCATCAATATTTTTAATTAATAAAATAAAACCTTTTTAAAACGGCGTATTTATAATAACACCGTTATTTCGATGACCGAACGAAAACACAATGGGTTCGGTCGTCCCAAATTACCGACTCATTCATTCAAATGATTGTGTAGCGTTCTGCCTTATCGTCAACAATGAGGTTCATTCATGTCTTTATTCATTATGTTGGGATAATGTGGAACCCTTTTCTGTGGTATTCGTGTAATGCTTACAATGTTTTCGGCCGGTCTTTTAATTTGAAGTGGCAGTTACATGAGTAAAACTGTCAGGTTGCGTTTTTAAGCGATTATATCGTGTGTAACAGTCTTGTCAATGTATCTAATAAATCTGCAAATGATTGCGATCCTACTGAAGAGCTTTGCACACCCAATCAGCCTTATGATGAATTATGCTGTCCTTCCAGAATGCCCCTAGACATATTGTATCAGCAATACTTCTAAGGAGTTTTCAGTCGTCTTGATCGAAAAGTTCGTAACATTAGCTAACAGAAACCATAAACGTCAATCGTGCTAAATTACGTTGTAGAAAGGAAAATCAAGCTTTGAAATCGATTACCACTCGTGCAATCCCTATAGGTCGTCTTTCCAAGCCCTTGACCAGATTATTATAGCTAGCCTGTATCGTCCCACTACTGGGCAAAGGCCTCCCTTCATTCCTTCCAACGGTCAAGATTCCGTGCTGTTTCCTTCCAATTCTCAAGGAAAACATTCAATTCGTCCCATCCCGTCTCTCCCGTCCCTTGACCAGATAGTTACATTATAGAAACATACATCATCTTTCAGCCCTTGCCCTATGTTATTTGGGGTCGGCGCAACACGTTTTTAGGGTTCTCTACCCAAAGGGTCAAACGGGACACTATTACTGAGACTTCGCTGTCCGTTCATCCGTCCGTCCGTCTGTCACTAGACTGTATCTCATGAATCGTGATAGTTAGCCAGTTGAAATTTATATAGATTATGTATTTCTGTTGCCGCTATAACTACAAATACTAGAAACAGAATAAAATAAATATTTAAGGGGCCTCCCATACAAAAAAGTGTATGCTTTCGTGCGAAAAAAAGTGTGTACCTTCGTGTAACCCTTCGCGCGCGAGTCCGACTCGCACTTGGCCGATTTTTTTTGCTCCTATTCTCTCCAGTCGTTCATCACTCTATCATTTACTCATTTTTTCTTTATATCATTCATCTTCTCTTTGGTCACTATCCATCCATCCATTACGAGTACTCATAGATACATAGATAAACAACACATCATTTAAATGCAGCCAACTCTTCATTGCTTAAAACAGAGCGTTAAAATGCAGACAATCGCCATTTACAAACCATTTATGCAGTGAAATCGGTTCTGTTTACCAATCGATGTGCTCAGACTTAATTAATTGCACTTTAGACTAATTTGAAAGCACCATACTTGGTTTGGGTCGATAAGAGCAAAAAGGTAGTGACCACACATACATACATAGACATACCCTTATCACATTGGGGTAGGCAGAAATTACAGAACATCCCTTTTCAAAATAAATAAATAAACCTTTCATACTACCTTAGCTTCGTCCAGGTTCATACATCTTGTCATATTTAAAACAGGATATACTTGAGTTTTTCGGTAGCGTACCTATACGTACTTGGCCCGTGGGAGGCATAAAAACTCACCAGATTAAGCACTAACTAAAACCACACGATAAAGAAAGATAAGACATAATTGAACTTGTTGCCAAATCTTCGACAAACTTGAGAGATTTGTTATTTTGGCCAATGCAATACCACAGCCAACTTGATACAATTTGGAAACAAATTCGCTAATCTATAGGCCTTTTATTTGCAACAATACTAGAATACCATTTTCAAACAAAGATTTTTGAATATTTTGGAAATATGCAATCAACAAACAATTAACTCAACCGTTCGTATCCACTGCTAGATATAGGCCTCTCCCAAGCTGCACCACACAACACACGATTCTCCACAGTCTTTCCCCGACAACTTAAGGTTGACAAGAAAGCCCAATAACCCTACTTACTCCACAACTTCTACCCCGCATTCCAAACAAACTAGCACACACAATCAAGTATTGCAATGACATCTGATCCAACAATGGCGTGAGAATCAGTTCTCTCTCCATGAGAAACAAATTCGTTCAATAGTTCTGATGCTGCAGTGAGCATATTTAAATGCTGTCGCGGTATGAATAGAATTTAATATCGCCCCAACAAATGAGCTCTTGGAATACTGGTTTTGCAATGGGGTTCCGTAGAAATAAAGCTGGTTTACACAAAAAAAAAATACAAAATGTTGAACAGGATTTTCAAAAGCCAGGTTTGCAAAGGGTGGTGTTGCAATCTGACGTTTTTAAAGTTCCCTTCTTAATATGAACTGAGACTTGTTTAGTGAAAATATTAGTAATTTGGTCCACTACGGATAAATCTCATCGCATCAGTAAACAGGGGGCCTACTCTCTAAGTCCGTCAACGAAATTACGGGTCCGTCCGTAACTAGCTTTATACTTCGAAATGAACCCTACTCTCTAATATTTTCAGATTCATGAGTTTTGAAAACACATCGGGAGTAAGGACAACTGTCCAATCGTATTGTCATTCATTTTTATTTCGTGCGCCTAATGAATCTTATGTCCGTAAGTGATAAGGAGTAGGAAACGACCGTAACTTCGGCCGAAACTACGGACTTCGTGCTTAGAGAGTAGACCCCCAGGCTGTTATCAAACTTCTTCCTGTTCGCTAGTCCAGAACTTTGAGAAATAATTTGGCATGATCGAGAAGTAAAGGAGAGGGGAAGGGGCCCTATATTCAGGAGATTCCAGGATCATCAACATTAACTTTTTTGCCCTTATCCCAATTAGAAATGAAGAGGGATGGATTGTGTGAGGAGGAGAGGAGAGGAGAACTGAAACTTCTTATGCGACTTCCAACAAGTTTAACGCTACCATGGCGGGGGAATATTTTCTAAAACTCACTAAGAGATGGCAGTATTACAAGATTTGTGACTACGTAGTTCTACTAGGTAAGCAAGACGACATGCAAACAGTCATACATTCGAGTCTTCGGTTTGACCAGCCTTCGCTGCATGTCCATGAGTAGAATGACCTCGATAAATTTATGTAATAAAAATAATACAACAAGAAAACAACAAAATATTATTTAGAAGCTCGATAAAATAACGAGAGTGAATGCGTGGCACTCGAACGCATGCGTGTAGTATTACGAAGTTTCACTTCTTCCGTGCGGAGGGACTCCACGCACTATATTTTTTTCATCTACCATCATCTGCTTAACCAAATTTATTGGAGTCGGCTTCCATCCCTACTGGATGCAGCTGAATACCAGTATTTTACACGGAGCGACTGCCTATCTGACTTCCACAACCCATTTAGTACTGGGTAATACGATACCCGTTGGTAAGACTGGTTGTCAGACTTTCGGGCCACTGACTACCTGTAACGACTGTCAAAGATCTACCAAAGACAGCCGGGAACAAACGGCTTAACGTGCTTTCCGAGACACGGAGGAAACTCAGTATGTAATAATGGTCACCCATCAACAGACCGACCTTGGCAATCGCGGCTTTACTTTGAAGATCGGCCCGTGTGGCTGTTATTATTCAGCCACGAGGTCCTCTCTTCTTCTATATCTATCTTAAATGTCTTGTGTCTACCATATGGATTTCCTAAAACCTTTCATCCTCGCATACGGAACCCTACCAGTCCATCATGACACGCTTTACATTAAAACCGGAAACTTATTCATATATTTCTTCATTGATTAATCAAAAGATCGGCCATGTCTTACGAAATGAATGCATTATAATATTGTGTTCACATCGATTCTATTGAGGCTTGCGTCCAGCTGGTTTATAATAATATGTGCTTTCATAAGTATTGCTTAACGTGCCGTATAGAATGAAAGGTGAATTTTAATATTGTTTGGCTTTATATTTGACTAGCTTTTGCTTCGCTCGCGTTAATTTAGAATTTGAAAATAACCGTCTCGGACACGTGGCGCCATCTTAAAAACGTTAATGTTTTTGTCCTCGGGAACAGTACTTTTTTCAATGAAAGGCTATGTCCGTTTCTGTACACCTGACAACGTATATGCAAAATTTCAGGGTGATCGGTTCAGTGGTTTAGGTGTGAAGAGGTAACAAACAAACAAACTTACTTTTGTTGTAATTAAGTTAGGAAAAGACGGACATTTTAACAAAATGTGATTAAAGATAAATAACACTCAAAGGGTTTGGCTTGGATGTGATCTCCACCGCCTTTTCTCCACATACAGATTTTTTTTATAATTGCTCAATTTCTTTTGTGGTTTACCTTAAAGTTAATATAAAATCTTTTTACAATAATAAGATAGATTCGCGCCGTACGTTTCTAATCGTGATCATACTATATCTTGCGTCGTTTGGTAAGAAACAATAATAAATAAAAACATTAAAAAACAAAAGCCTTTTTTCTTAAAATTTTTGGGCCATTAGTACTAGGCAGTAGATACAATTTATTTTTGCATGGAAACTTAAAAAGTAATAGCCCAAAAGCTTAAAAAAACCATAAAACCTTTTAAAATCCTCAATTTTTAAGGAACCTTAACCCGTGTCGTCGCGACAAATTGAAAATTAAATATTCAGCTGCGTAGCGCCAAGAAAGTAGTTTGTCATTAGTCTCTAAGGAGATGTTCCGAATTTCTGAAGAGAGAACCACCTTTAGAGATACTTTTAACAATTTAACCCATCAACTATACCTTATAGTAAATTATTAAGTAAAACGATTACGGTTTCACTTTATAGTAGTTACTTATTGTTCTTGGTGAGCATTTTCACCATAAACTAGTCCTGGACTCCAATTTGAAATTGAACGATTCTACTTTTTTCGGACATAAAGATACATTTGTTTTTAATCTCATCCGAAAACCTTTCAATTCAACTTGCATGATTTTTAACAATAATTTATCAATGGATTTTGGGATCATACGTTCGATCATAGAGCTCGTGGCTTACCTATTAATAGCAGCCGCACGGGTCTATCTTTAAGGTTAAGCCGTGCTTGCCTTGCTGCTGTGCTTGAGGTTATACCGTGGATGGGTGACCATAATTACATACCGAGTTTCTCCGTGCTTCGGAAAGCATCTTAAGCCGTTGGTTCCGGCTGTCATTTGTAGATCTATGACAGTCGTCACGAGTAGTCGGAAGCCAAAAGTCTGACATCCAGTCTTAACATGGGGCATCGTATTACCCAGTTACTGGGTTGTGGAGGTTAGATAGGCAGTCGCTTCATGTAAAATACTGGTACTCTGCTGCATCCGGTTAGACTGGAAGCCGACCCCAAGATAGTTTGGGAAGAGGCTAGGTAGATGATGATGACGCCCGATCATACTGTACTGGTAGAAGAAAACGCGTTGCGCCCACCACAAGTTGAACGGGATAAGGTCAGGAAGATGATGACGTACGATCATACTGTCTAAACTACTGATTTCTCTTAAATCTTCCTGTTAAAACACGGAATTACTTTAAGAGGATGCCAACAGCATACTTAGAAATTGCAACATTGGAACAAGTCTCGTAAATTAGCATAAAACACGACGGCATACCTCGTATATAACCAACTCACTTTCAAAACCTATTTGTTTACTGTTTCTAATGTTGCTTAGGTAGGTACCGTGCTTACATTGTAATGTGCAATGATTGGAACTACACCATCTACCTTATATTAGTAGGATGGTTATGAGAAAACCATCCACAGGTACGATACGGAAGGATCAAAGAAATTAAAGATGGACTGTGTGAAGGATGATATGACTAGAAAGGGGGTGACTACTGAGACGATAGTTCCCTATACTCCATCATCATCATCATCAGCCTTAATGTTCCCACTGCTGGGACACAGGCCTCCTCTCTATGAGAGGGAGTGGGCTGTAATCCACCACGCGGACCCAGTGCGGGTTGGTAGACGTCACATATCTTCGAATTTCAGTTATTAGTTCTAGGACATGCTGGTTTTTAAACGGTTTTATTTAGCTCACCCCGTTTGTTTTTTTATTTATTCTTGGGTCATATTTAGTAATTCAAATTTCACCCTCTTCCTGTCAACCGATTAATCTGAAATTTTGTATACACTTTGGATTTTGGTGACAATACAATTATGTTTATTCATTATCATTATACATTCAAGATGGCCGCCGCTACAAAATGGCGGATAATTTATGTTTTATTAATCCCATCAATATGGGTATCAAATGAAAGGGCTCAACAAGCAGAATACAATATACTATAAAAAATTGAAATCCAAGATGGCGGCCGCTACAAAATGGCGGATAACGTAGGTTTTATCGATCCCATCAATATGGGTATCAAATGAAAGTGCTCAACCAGTATAATACAATGTACTATATAAAATTAAAATCCAAGATGGCGGCCTCTACAAAATGGCGGATAACTTAGGTTTTATCAATCCCATCAACATGGGTATCAAATGAAAGGTCTCAACAAGTAGAATACAATTTACTATGCAAAATTGAAATCTAAGATGGCCGCCGCTACCAAATGGCTGATAACAATTTTTTATCAATCCCACCAATATGGGTATCAAATAAATGGGCTTGACAAGAAGAATACAGTGCACTATACAACCTCAATATTTAAGATGGGCGCAGCCACCAAATGGCGTATAATAATAAGATTTAAATTTAGAAATTGAATCTGTAATTTAGGTATCTGATTAATCCAGCCTGAATCCACCACCCAAGTCAAGATTTTGTATCGTGTTGAGGACTGTGTGGCGTTAGGGTGGCTAAAAATGATACGTCGTTAGCGGTACACCACCCAAGTTAAGGTGAAAGGTTAAAACGCGCCGAGAACTGTATGGCATTAGGGTGGATAAAAATGATATGTCGTTAGCGTTTTCCCCTCAAAACTCAGGCGCATCTTGTTGTACATAGCCTTGCTCCTTTATTGGACCTCTGGAGGGGTCGACCGTTTAAATGTACATTACTCGTGGGAACAAAATGGTAAAAAAACTAAAAACTAGAAAATAAAAATAGGTAAAAAAACTTTTTAAGTTAAACGGTTTTATGTTAAACATACATTGCAATGTTTAAGATAAATGTACTAAAAACCAAAAAATAATAAAATAGATACAGTCGTGGGAATTATAAACATATGCATAGACTAGACTAAAATAAAACCGTGGGGCACGTCAATTGTCTACAATCGTTGATTAAAATGTTTGTTTTGTAATTGACGTGCCCCACGGTTTTATTTTAGTCTAGTCTATGCATATGTTTATAATTCCCACGACTGTATCTATTTTATTATTTTTTGGTTTTTAGTACATTTATCTTAAACATTGCAATGTATGTTTAACATAAAACCGTTTAACTTAAAAAGTTTTTTTACCTATTTTTTCTCACGATGTTTTTCTTCACCGTTGTGTGTTGTGTTGTGCTTTCCTTCACCCTATACTCCATACTTCCATATTCTATAATATTCTCCATACCGTATTGGAGAAGACAAGCTGCGCTGTCCTAACACATTGAGAAGTCCAGGAGAGTGAAAATCATCTGTCTTAGTAGGTAACATCATCGCTGAAATTTAGCGTCCCTTTGGTTAGCAACTACATATTTAATGATACTTTCTCTATAAGCTTTCGCTAGTAAACATAACCTATGGTAACAAAACATAAATTTGCAATAGGGAACTACAAAACGGAGAGAAGCACGTACAATCGTTTCTAGCATTGGTACTACCTATTAACTATACTGCTTCAGTGTTAGGTAATTCTCGTTTGTTCTGGATGTTGTGACGTCATAGGCATGTATGGATATAGGCCATGTAGGTATGTATTAGTTGGTTATGCAGGGATGTGGAGTAGGCAGTTGACGATGTTGAAAGTGTATGGAAAATAGGGGATAATCCTATTTTTTTTTCTTTGTCCGTCGGGTAGTTTATTGAAAAGTATTGGACACGTATTTTTTCTTTTTTCATGTGGTCATAAAATTACGGAGATATATTGAGTTGAAATGGCGCATGACGTCACATGTGGGTAAATTTAAACCCACTTGTGACGTAGTAAGCCCCCACTCTCCAACTTTAATGAGTTCTAACTAAGTAATTTTTTGATATTTTGATAAAACAAAAAATACGTGTCTAATATTTTCCTATTACCTGTCTGACGGACAAAATAGAATGTCGTTTTCTTTACCCAGTCCGATCCCCTATTGCGTTTGCAAGATGCAATGGTGATACTTAAGTTTAGAGATTAACGGCATAGGATGGTTGTCAAAAATACTTTGGAATGGATGAAAAAACATGTTGCGGCCATTCTAACATGTAACGATAATGTTTGTCGAAAATTCTCTGCACTCTACATTCTAGAGCAGGTCTCTACAAAGTGTGTGCCGTGGCACACTGGTGTACCGTGGTCATAAGTTGTGTGCCGCTGAAAAATAAAGTCTCTGACAGACTAAGATCAGTTTGCGCTAGGTGTGAATTAATATCCTCTGCTTTCTAAACAAGCTTTTGCAATACTTTTGCCATTTGTTACGACATTTTTATGTGAAATAAGATATTCAACTGTTACCGCTAAAAACCAAAAAAAAACACAAAATAGTTAAAAATAACTTTCCTTTCGGAAGTCGGTGACTATTGGTTGTTTCATTGACTTTTTTTTGCTACAGATCGTATTTTTTTTTTAATCTTTTTATTTACCGTTTTAGTTGTGGTATCTAGTGGTAGTCACACAAATCATTGTCAAGTATCAATTTTACATGGTTACTAGAAAAAAAAAACAAAATTACTTCTAGTGTGCTTATGGAATTTGGAGAGTTCCCTCAATATCTCCAGGATCCCATCATCAGATCTAACCTGATCACCATGGCACCACATGGGAAGTATACTGTTTCAATTTCAAACAATGTCCATAACATTTTAGGGTTGACCTTAATTTTTCTTTGGTCCCATCATCAAAGCCTGACTTTTACCTTCGATCATCAGCTCAGCAACATGAGTATATGAAAAACATTGTATGTGCCTATAGAATTCGAGGGTTGCCCCCGATTTCCCTGGGATCCCATCATCAGATTCTGACTTGGTGACAAAGAGTTGAGAGCAGCCCTGTTAACGAATCCTCCAAACTTTGAGCGCCTATGCTCAATGAAACAAGCTCATGTTTCGCATTAAATACCTTTTCTGCAATATAAAAATTTGTCTGTTGATAAATATTATGTAAAATCAATGTTTAATTTATGGTGTAACTCCAAAATTTTCCAATAGGGATGATGACTAGGTAAAGAAACCGAAATTCTATTTTGTCCGTCAATCAGGTAATACAAAAATATTAGATACGTATTTTTTGTTTTATCAAAATATCAAAAGAATACTTAGTTAAAACGCATTAAAGTTGGAGAGTGGGGGCTCATTACGTCACAACTAGGTATAAAATGTACTGAGCCGTGACGTCATGCGCCATTTCAACTCAAAATATCTCCGTGATTTTACGACTACGTGAAAAAAGAAAAAATACGTGTTCAATACTTTTCAATAAACTACCCGACGGAAAATAAAAAAAAAATAGTCACCATCCCTATTACCTAGATGTATCTTGAACACAAAAAGTTTGCGGAACATTGTTCTAAAGCATTAAAAAGAAAATATGTTGTGCCATTCGATTATTTAGTTAAATATCGAAATAATTCTCCATTATTGGATAACGATAAAACTTGTGCACATAATTCAAAATTAATGTGTTTTAATTAGCATCGATTAATGTGAACCCAAAAACATTTTAGTTGTACCTACAGATTGTCACATAAAAAGGAATAAATAAGAGCTATGGAATTTGCATTCATATTATAGCAACATCATTATCTGAACTTCACTTATACTGAGTATTAGTTCAGATATCTTCCTTGATTATTTTTTGTTTCGAGTTCCCGATATTTCGACGCTGTTGTGTAAAAACTGTGAAATTTTAAAATAGAATTATCTCTATTTTAAATTTTCTGCTTAAAAATTATCTGTTTAACCATTTCGCAACTGTGTTGGGGTCGGCTTCCAGTCTAACCGATTGCAGCGGAATACGGTAATAGCAGTATTTTACATGAAGCGACTATATGGGTGAAAAAATCTAAATTAAGTAGATTTTTTGGTGTCCTCATTTAACCTGGGAAGAATTTCACCCAGGTGATATCTTCCAAGTGGAACAATTCCGACACCTTGGAATTGATTCACCCATATATATCTGACCTCCACAACCCAGTTAGTACGGGGTTATACGATACCCCTTAATAAGACTGTCAGAATTTCGGGCCACTGACTACCAGTAACGACTGTCAAAGATCTACAAATGACAGCCGGGTCCAACGGCTTAACGTGCTTTCCGAGGCATGGAGGAAACTCGATATGTAATGGGTGGTCACCCATCCACGGACCAACCTTGTAAAGCGCTGCTTAACCTAAAGATTGCCCCGAGCAACTGTTATTATAGGATAGCTTTCATTTTAAAGCATTAATTTCTATCAAAAGTCATGTCTATGACTCCATATTATGCATCTTTTAATACACATAATAACATTCGATTCGGCTATCGATATAAATTTTATTACAAAAATGCACGAGGCCTTGTTCTCAATTCGTTAAAGATAATTGTTATTGTTAATATATAACTATGTATACTTGCAAAATTTTACGTTTGCAGGTGAAAAAGTCTAAAATGAGGTCAAATTAAATTAGCTAAGGAAACTCTGCATAAGATCTCCGATCTTCGTAGGCTGTCTAAACATGATTAAAATTGTTTGCCTCGATGGTCCAGCGGTCGCAAGCGCGACTGCTAAGTATTAGGCACTGGGTTTGATTCCCTGTACGGGCAAAGTGTTTTTCGATCACTAATTTATCAGTAGCACAAACGAGATTTGTGCTAGATTGATGGCAATAGGCTCGCCCCCTATACATGTGACTTATACATAGCTGGCTTAATTGATTGTACTATTAGGTACGCCTATCCCTTCCGGGATTACAGTCCCGATGTTTGGTCCAAGACCTCCAAAAATCAAAACCAGGTTTTTTTGAGGTCGTTAACCCTAAAAAACATCGTCAAATTTTTTTTGTATGTTTTATCGTGTTTACACATCGAAACTCATCACGGAGTTTTGCTAGATAATTCAATTAGACCTTATGGCATCGGTAACTATTGTTTTGATTAAATCAATGAGTTCATTCGATTACTAATTATTTGAATCTATTGTGTTATCGATTGATCTTTGCTCTATGGTTTCAAGTTTGTAATTAATCTGCGATCAGAAGTATTGATCATCTAGGCGCCTTGCGTATCTTAATTCTGACAATATCTAAGTATCGTCTATAACCATTAATAATTATGACTAATACAACTGGGAACAGTATCTTTACACAGGATTAAACAAAGTTGCTTCCCGCCGTCTGTACGCTTAGATCTTTTAAACTTCGCAATAGATGTTGATGCAATTTTGATCAATAGACGGAATGATTCAAGAGGAAGGGTTATGTATAATTTATCCCTGAAAAACACATCAAAATTTCCACGCGAACGTAGTCGGGGGCAACAGCTAGTTTCTTAATAAATCGCACTTTAGTATACATTATTCAATTTAACATTCAAAGATCACAAACGCAAAAAGAATACCTTAATTCGAAGAAAACGAATTTCCCCGCCGTTGAGCAACAAAATGTGTCGTGAATAAAAACATTCATAATGAAAAGGAAAGTAAATCGATTATATCAAGGATCGAGAGATTCGGAACAACTTGAATTCGAATCACGAACACGAATTGGTCCTCCGAAACGTGCCGAAAGCGTGTTTTACATATCTCATTGGCCGATTTAAAAAACGAAAGTGTCGCGATTGGTCGTTTTGAATTTAGAATGGTATGCGGTCATCGGGTTGCTGGACCCTTACGTCACGGTGTAGTACCTCTTGTTGTTATGAAAACATTATCTGTCTAGCCTTTTCCTATATATGTTGGGGTCGGCTTCCAGTCTAACGGGATGCAGCTAAATACCAGTATTTTAAGTGGAGGGATTGCCCATCTGACCTCCACAACTCAGTTAGTACTGGGTAAGACCCCCTACCGACGACTTTCAAAGTTCTACAAATAGCTGTCAACGCGGTCACCACCGGCACGGAGGGAACTCGGTATGCAATAATGGTCACCCATCCACGGACCAACTTCGGCTGATATTTATCCACAATCCCCTCTTGGTACGTCACGTTTGTTGTTATGAAATGCAACTTGCGAAAATGGCCAAGCCTTAAGACTGATGGGGCTGGTTGGTTATGTGAAGCAGATTGTGCAGCGTTTATTACTGCTCGTTTCTCGCTTAAGTATTACAACCTGTTAGTACTGAAGAAAATAACGGTGATAACATTCTGGTTATGTAAATTACACTTGAAGTTAAGTTGAAGAATAATCCGGGTTCATTAATGCAACTAATTTAACTAAACATAGTAAATATATACTTAGTTCCCGAAATATTAGAAATAGGTCCTTTATAGGAGACACATAGTAACACTTGACTGCCTCTTTGGTCTAGAGGTAGGAAACGCGGGTCGGTCGTGTGTTGGGTTTTTCATCAGGAATTTCAGCCACGGAGAATTTTTGCCCAGTTGATCGCTATAGGCTCGCCCCCTATTACATGGGGCTTCAACATTACTGGCGAAATGTAGGTGTACACCTCTGCCCAACCCTTCGAGGACTACAGGCGTAATGTTAAAATAATAAATCATTTTTTCTGGACCAACACATTTTGTAAAACTTCATAAACTCACCAAACTGCGGAACAGTTTGTCGGTGGGATTAGCGCTCGTCTTGTTTTATAATTTGGGTCTAATAGTAAAAACTAAAAGCAATATAAATTAGTTTGTAAACGGCCAGCAAGAATAGGGTTGCGGACTGGGTAAAGAAAACGACATTCTATTTTGTCCGTCAGACAGGTAATACAAAAATATTAGACACGTATTTTTTGTTTTATCAAAATATCAAAAAATTCCTTAGTTAAAACTCATTAAAGTTGGAGAGTGGGGGCTCACTACGTCACAAGTAGGTATAAAACTTACCTACATGTGACGTCATGCGCCATTTCAACTCAATATATCTCCGTAATTTTATGACCACGTGAAAAAAGAAAAAATACGTGTCCAATACTTTTCAATAAACTACCCGACGGACAAAGAAAAAAAAAATGTGATCATCCCCTATTGTGGCAGCGCGAGCCGCCGCCTTGTTGTATTATGTTAAACGCAATCACGTTTCGCCAGTTATGTTTGAGACCTATTTAATGCCAATACATGAGGCCAGGCTATGGCCATAAACCAGGCAGAAATCCTGACTCTATGCTGCTAATGAACAATTTTAATAAAACCCGACAAATTCCCTAAAGACAGCTTCTTTTTCTTTGTAACCCACGCTTTGCCTACTTTCCGCGAAGATCCTCAAAACTTCCCAATTTTTCTCAACATCTCCATCTATACAAATCATTTATTTGCTTAACACAGGTTTAGAGGATGTTACAAAAAGTTTGTAAGGTACTTACACTGTATTATAACTTTATAACCATGCGAGGTGTGCAAATATATTAGGAACACTATGATTTTAAAATTATTCATGTTCAGTGGTTATTTATTTACAATGTCATTCAGGTTAAAGATGGTCAATTTCATTACACATAATTAAATTTGAATAAGCAAATTATAAGTAACTAGCTGTACCCAGCATGCGTTGCAATGCACTTTTTACTACCCACCTACCCTATCCGACCTACCTACCCTATCCTACCTACCCTACCCGACGCTACCTACCTACCTACTCTACCCTACCCTACCTACCTACTCTACCCTACCCTACCCTACCCTTACTACCTACCTACCCTACCTACCTACCCTACCCTACCTACCTACCCTACCCTACCCTACCTACCTACCCTACCTACCTACCCTACCCTACCTACCTACCCTACCCTACCTACCTACCTACCCTACCCTACCTACCTACCCTACCTACCCTACCTACCTACCTACCCTACCTACCTACCCTACCCTACCTACCCTACCCTACCTACCTACCCTACCCTACCTAACCTACCCTACCCTACCTACCTACCCTACCCTACCTACCTACCCTACCCTACCTACCTACCCTACCCTACCTACCTACCCTATCCTACCTACCTACCCTACCCTACCCTACCGTATCCTATGTCCTTCTCCTGGCTCTAAACTACCTCCCTGCCAATTTTCAGCTAAATCGGTTCAGCCGTTCTTGAGTTATAAGTGAAGTAACTAACACGACTTTCTTTTATATATATAGATAATAATGTCATGTGCAATTATAAAAAAGCAAATTAATAATGTCATAGGTTAAAGTACAATACAATTGTATTATCCATCATATTGAATTATTGCACAAATAAATTCTATAATTAAAATACAATATCTTATATTAACTCACGTTCTCACAACACCTAACTCCCGTCCAATTCCTCTATTACTAGCTATAACACGGATACCCGTCTATAACAGTGTATACGGCACTTTATCGACCGCAACTTCTATCAACCGGTTCCTCAGCAAGCCACAGCTGCCAAGCAAGTGCAATGAAAGTTATTATGACATCGGCCGAATTGGTGCCGAGAACAGTTCGCAGAAAAATATGGTCAGGTTAAGTAACCTGTGTTATCGGGTTGTGGCTTTATTGGGGCCGAATTTAAATGGCAACACATGTCTGTATCAGGGCGAACCTGTTGATTTCCATTTTTTATTTGGATAGCCAGAATTTTGTAATGTATAAGCCTGAATTCATTAGCCCAGCGCCCAATTTTCAAACGGTTCAATGGTCTGATGACTGTCTGCTTTTGACATATTTTGAATAATGTCAAAAACACACGATTATCATTGCTAGGTCCCAACTCTACAAAATTTACAAACGACAATTGTCTGTCGATTGTCTGTTTTTGACATACATTGATAAATGTCAAAACACACGATACGACAGACTACTAAGCCGTTTGTAAATTAGTGTACTTGAGGTTCTAGTCCTCCGCTGCTCTGAGAGCAGCGGTGGCCCAGTGGTAGCAGCCCCGACTTACGAGCAGTAAGTCGTGGGTTCGTACCCAGGCAGGCGCATTACTTAGTGTAATTTATTTCATCATCGCTGCTCTCAAAAACGGTGAAGGAAAACATCGTGAGGAAACCGGCATGTCCTAGAACCAAAAATTCGAAGACATGTGACATCTACCAACCCGCACTGGGCCCGCGTGGTGGATTACAGCCCACTCCCTCTCATAGAAGAGGAGGCCTGTGTCCCAGCAGTGGGAACATTATAGGCTAATGATGAGGTTCTAGTCCTCATGTGTCTCCTTCTAAATCTAAATATTCGGACCACCTGGAGAATACTCTTTCGGTTCAAACAACATAAAGCCAAATAAAAAAAGCAAGAGCAATGACCACTTTATTGTCAACGTAAAGTTACCCAATTCTTATAAAAAAAGCAAACATAATGTCGATCAGCCTGTTAATGGATGTCAAACAAGTATTGACCAATATTTTAGTGGCTCGTAGCTGTAACCTCAAAAGCTGGTTATGTCAGATTGAAAAACTGTTTACCGTAATTATACAATGTCTTTCCTCTCCGATTGTAACATATATTATGCTTAGTACCTGTGCTACCGAGCTCTGCTCGGGGGAATTTAGAGAAACCGTTTTTTTTCCGGATGTAACTTAGCTATAGACCAAGAATGTGGTATCCAATGCCTAGAATAATGTGATAGTAATCGATTATACAATATTATATAAACATTGCTGATGGCTTGACTAGGCCTTAACAATAATATTTAGAGAATGTTTATTCAAATTATCTATCGTTACGTACCAGCTTCCTTATGTATATCATTGCATTGATATCCTGCACTGACTAGCAATATTAAACCTTTAAATGTGACTGTCCCTACTCTACTACAGCATGGAACGCTCCTAGTACTAGGCAACCACATGTCTGTGAACTCGGTGTTTATTTTTCTGATGTAGCCGACATGAATCTAAATGCGTATTACATACTTCCCAGAATCTTCCATCACCACATCTTCTTGAGATTTAGAATCAGGCTCATAACTTCCTTAAACAAAACTAACGTCATATTTTTTCCCCAGGCCCAGAATACGGTACCATGGAAGCTGCATGGAAAGGCGGTATGGTTGAGGCGGAGCGTCTCTCAGACCTACACCTGAGCGTCCGCGACCGACTCGTCAATGACGTCATGGCCCAAATCAAGAACTGGCAGAAAGACACCTATCATAAGGTTAGTACTAGTATATTAAGATAAAGGTTGAATGCAACAGATGAAGGTGTGTTGATTCTGGATCAATTCGTTAAAATCAGAGAAGAAATCGATCATACTTTTGGATCGAGTACGTATTACAATTTTGTATAGGACAGTTGGATATTTTTTCGCGACTCCGATGTTGGTCCCTATTGAAAAAATGGTTCTATTTGATGGTCCACATCCTTAAAAATATGACCACAAGTTTCTGATGCAGGATGTTAAGTGCCTGATCCTCTATAGAAAAGGGAGGATTCTCCGACTGGACGGGTGTTGTCTCTCAAAATTGTTGGGTACAGCCCGCCCGACTTGCGTTTGTTGTTGGATGAAATGTGTCACGTACGTTAGGTATAATCTCGCAGAAAACAGTTGAACCACGTCACGCAAAATCCTGCAGGCTTTTGCGTGTCATCAGGTTTTAAACGTAGTTTTTATATGTCGTTGTAGATGCTGTCACAATTGTAAGTGCTGTAAGATACTACCAATGTAAACTATAATACCTACGCAGACAGGACCCGTCTTAATGACTGATGTGACTTCGTGTTGTCTGAGATAAATGCACACAAAAAAATCAAAATATTTTATTTTACATAGGCCTACATGGGCACTTATAAAACGTCGACAAAAGGTGCACGGTTCGGGTTGGTCGTTTCCTATGGAGAAGAACCGGCAAGAAACTCCATGGTTACTCTTTTAAAATCAATGTGGTTTTACAATATTTGCAGCGTTAGTACTTAAGTATGGGAGGACAGCGTAGGCCCGACAATAAGTCGTTGCTTACTACAAAAGGTAGAACAAGTTATGAAAAAAAAAAAAAAACTTGAATTTGGTCTTCACGGCCCTCTCGCCATTTATCAATAGAAAATAGAATTACGGTAGACAAGTGGCGACCTGAGGACTTAGAAAGACAATTTATCGTGAACGTGTAGGGAAGTTTCCTCCAGTACACAGTCCCATGTGTTACAGCATACTCAATGGCACGAAATACCGTTTTTACAAAGTTCCTCATTTTCACCTATCATTAGCTAGATTACTTTTGCCGTTAAAACTGTATCCAGTCGCAGTTAGGTATTCTTTCTTATATCCAGACAAGCCGTGTGCTCTTGACCCTATTTGCGAAAATTAAGAACTTTTCCATTTGACCCATGAGCAATAGGGGATCGGACTGGGTAAAGAAAACGACATTCTATTTTGTCCGTCAGACAGGTAATACAAAAATGTTAGACACGTATTTTTTGTTTTATCAAAATATCAAAAAATTACTTAGTTAGAACTCATTGAAGTTGGAGAGTGGGGGCTTACTACGTCACAAGTAGGTATAAAACTTACCTACATGTGACGTCATGCGCCATTTCAACTCAATATATCTCCGTAATTTTATGACCACGTGAAAAAAGAAAAAATACGTGTCCAATACTTTTCAATAAACTACCCGACGGACAAAGAAAAAAAAAATAGGAGTATCCCCTATTGAACATGTACTACCTACGGCATGTATTTTCAATCATTTTCCCGAGTACTCACCTTTTTAATAGATAGACAAACTCACCTTTTTTTTCATTGGCTCTTTTCATAGTTCTAAACCCAGTAGTAAGGTTCCTGAGGGTTAATTGTTAATGAGTAAATAACACCCGTATTTATAAACAAGTCAAAGTGTTCACTTGAGTGGCTGTATTTTTTTAAGATACGATTTTCATTATGTAGCTTAGTAATTGCTTGAAGTTGGAAGTAAATTTTAGTCTGTTGTAGAAAAAAATCCATAAGTAATTACTTAAGCTCAAGTAATTAAGTAAGTGTTTGTTAAGTAAAGACTGATTAAAATTTGGAATTAAAATACGCGCTTTGTACGTGGACTTGCAGACACCCGTATAACAATACAAGACAATTATTTTTGCATTCCATGTCTAAGCTAATGAAGACAATAATGGGGACCTGGGAAACCCCAAGTGCACCTATGTCGTAATCAATGTACTACAAACGAGCTCCAAAACTCACATGATTGATTTTATATCTGCTTCTCATTTATTTTTAATATGGACCGATAATGTTCCTTTGTGTGTCAAATATGGATCAAGCCTAGCGACAAATTTCATTCCTATATAGACTCCAGAGCCATAATTTTATGAGTTACGATGGCTGATGATATTCTGGCAAGGCTCCAAGTAGATAAAGGTTTTATATATAGGTCCCAGTGGATTGTACTGGGTATATTTTGGACAGTTTTTGTTCTGGAATATTTAGTGAAGGTACTAATTAGGTCATGTCTTAGGGGTTTGTATTGTCGAACTAGTACTTACCTTGCCTTACCATCTTAAGGTTGAATGTCAATTGCAGGTCATGAAAAACAAGGTCGAAATATCTGTGTGTCAGTAATAGAGTTTCAACCTTAATGACTACCATGTTTCATGGCGAAAAGGTGAGATTTATGTGCTTAAGCACAGGGTTCGTCATTCTTGATATCAGTTAAAAAGTTGAATTCTTTTCAAGTGCTTAAACCATGTTCTACAAATTGTCAAAGAAAGACCAATCATTAATTGACTAACCCTGTCATACCGGACATATTCTTCCCTAATAAGCATCAACATGAAATATAATAAAACAACAAAAGGAACGACAGAGCACCTAAAGACCTCTGAATACATAAATAATAACTCGCTCGCCATCTGAAGCTCGCTCATGAATTCTTCAAAGCTCCTTTATTTACCTTTCCAAACTTCATAAAGAAACAGCATTTAACTTTTCCTAAAGAAATTCCTCATCATTATTTTATACAAGCTTTAAAAACAATGCGTTTACTCTCTAAAATAAACATGTATGCATTCGCGAATTGAGAATACTAATCTAGATGAAAACGGCTTTCTATGTTTCCTTTTTAAATTGGTAATCGGAGCTAACGTGATGAATTTATCTACATGGCGTAGGTCAACCGTAGCTTGTCATAGAAAAGGCTTATGACTTTTAATGGGTTTTCTTTTACTACAAGTCCTGGAAGGAAGTGGAAATTATGGTTTTCCCGCTTATTATATCCGCTATTCTTTTCTGATTCATTTTGTTGCGGAGTCCAAGGCAGTTAAATTTTTTCTCTGGGACTTCGTCGAGCTTCGTTGTCTCGGCGCTTTTCTGGAGGTCGCTATTGTTGATTCTGCCTTTCAGGTGTTGCACTACCTGCCCTTGTCTTATGTTACTTCCTGTCAACGAAATGTTTTTCGCTTTTCCATTCACACTTTTCAATCAACTCGTTATCATTCTCTTTCTCTTCCTTCACACGATCTTTTGCATTATGCCATCAATATTTTCATTAGATTGACAAGTATTGTTTTCAAATTATTAAAATTTTTGGGTATGTGGATATCGTCCCTGTATGATCTATTGTTTAAATTCATAATTCCATCACTTATTGTTCTAGTAATGAACATCGCTCTTGGTTATGGTTTCGTAGATAAGTGAGCAAATGACAGTATAAAACGAGCTCGGGTTTCACTGTAATTTTTTCATATCTGTTTCAATAATTTCAACAATGCCAATTCTAACTCGATCTTCAGTTGTATCACGTCTCCCTGTCCTTATGATATATAATATAATCCAGTTATTTCTAGAGAAGAAATCCAATAATATTATGTCCTATCGCAGAATACTGAGTATTCCTAAGTCGAGTATTAGCTAGCTGCCCCCCTAGCATGACCGTTCTATCTCTATTCTACCAAGAAACGACAAGAAATCTTTTCTTTACAACTTGTCATTTCTTCTGCCCGAGCATGGCGCGCACCGTCGACTCGCGTTTCTACGAAGACATAGACAGAAATTCTTTCCATAGCAACGGGGACGTTGCTATGGAAAGTTAAAAGGTTACGTTTAGTTAACAAACAAAAGTTGCCAATTGCACGAGTTTTTCATTTTTCGTGGGCGGGATGGTGGTGCTGCATCCTGCATCCAGGCCTGGATCTTTTTCGCGAAATTAAACCTAATTATTTTACATAACATTTCAACCTTTTGAACGTAACTCAACGCAACCACGAAACGTATTTCTCGTATTTAGTTTTTATTAAGAGTAGTTTGACATTTGTCAGAAGTAATGTTTCTACCCCCAAATGTCAAAAGAAGAGAAAATATGGTCGTCATGCTCGACGCTGTAGACTTGTGTCGACTGAAGAAAAGAAACATTTCTTTTCTACATTCTTAATATCGCCATGCTTGGGACGATAGAAATATCTGTCAAATTGTCGATTCTTCCGTAGACATAGCTCGTTTCTACGGCGGTCATGCTAGGCCGGCTGGTTATAATTCTACTCATGTTGTTATAGAATTGAGAGAAACGAGTCACATGTGTACGCAGAAGTGGTTAAGTAAACAACACGATTATACTGTTTGCTGTTTGTAGAAATATGCGACTTTTTTTAGCGTGTGAGCTGAAAAAAGTCGTAGATAGTTTCAACGCAATGCTGCAATGATGCAAATCAATTCGTGTTGTTTATTATTTTTACAGCACTTATGTTGGTCTTTTCTATCGCCCGGATGTCCTCATGGGTCATCATCTTGTTCACTGAGGGGAAGGTTATTTTGGAAGTTGTCGTGGCCATCCACAGTAACTTTCAGGGTTTCCCGCGATTGCCTTTGTTCCTTCAGATCACATGCTTCTAATTCATCATCATCTTTCTGCTCATGTTACTTGGGGTTAGCGCAACATGTTTATTTCTTCCATTCTCCCGTGTCACCTGTCACGCTATCATTTACTATTTTGTCTTTCATATAATTCCTGACGCAATCCATCCATCGTTTCCTTGGTCTTCCTCTTCTTTCCATCCATCAACATTTAAATTCATCAATCATCACTCTTTTAGTCACATGCTAACTGTAAATAATTTTTAATAAGAGAATTTTGCTTATGTTTTTTGGTTTCTTGAATTCCAGTGTCTGTATCTTCAATATCAACAATTTTTCAACTCTGTCAATCGATACTCTCACATGTTTCTTGATGCTCTCAATCACAATTTAAGCTATACCGTACTGCAGCTTTATCGATTCCAAGACAAACGATCGGCCGTATTTGTGGAGTATTGTTATCGTCCCTTGTTAGAGTCGACACAATCGTCCAGCCAATATATCAATTGATCCTGTGCTGTCATCCGTGTACTTGTCATTTGGTCACGATTGTGTGTATGCTGCGTTTAGATTAGTGTGTTCTAAGTTTTAGTCCGACGATTTCTGTTACAACAAATAGGTTAATCGGTAGTGGATCGTCATCATATCTCCGCCTGGATTTACCTACTACTGAGTACAAGCCTTTTTTTTCTTTCAGCTATTGGAAGATTTTGACAATAATCATTTTTATTTTAATTATTATTCGTCTGGTCTTAGTGCAAGTTAATGCGCAAGCTGGCATGTCACAATCTACATTGATTGACGATGGTTTAACATACGACTCTTTGTTAACTTTATTTGCAGTGTCATCTTCAGTTCAACTTCTGCTGAGGTTTACTGCTTTTATCTGTCTTAATGTCACTTTGTTATAAATTTTCGGCCTACCTCCAACCTATTGGACACACAAAATCTCTCATCCCTTAATACAATTTACGTCTACAAAAAGCTTACGCCACCCCTTCACTTAACTAAATAAAATAACACTATTCCTTCTTCTATTTCGCTAAAAGTCTAGTTCTCGCACGCGCTGCCTAGCCAAAGATGGCGGCGTTGGCGGCTCATGAATTAAACAAGTAGCGATGTTTCAGTCAACTCGCGTTTGTGCCTGACAAGCGGACGGATGGAAACGTGCGTTTATGTAATGTCCTTCATGTAATCGTTTGGTTAGTTGTTTATAGGAAATCGTGTGGGTATTGTAACAAATTTGCTTCTTCCTCGAGATGAAAAGGAAGTAAGTAGAATTGTACATTAAAAACATCTTGATCAAGCCACCTTTCTACATTTGGATGTTTGACTTCAGTTACTATCACGCTCAGAGATTTGCGGAGACATTCAAAACGTTCCCGGTTAACCTGCCCTTCACTTTTTTTAAATAATTTATTGTATTTTTCATATCATCATTTATTAAATTCATTTTCCCCTAATTAATTTTTTAATGTATACAAGTCTACTTTGATATGGCATGTTTTATCTGCAGCTAGTGTTATCTACGGTCGACCACTTATCACTCAAAAGTTGTCGACCGTCTGTGAACGAGGTAGAAGCTCAAGTTTTATTATAGTCATAGCTGATTAATTTTGCTGACGAAATAACGACATTGATTTAAAACTTCAATGATGAAACCACATTGGCTCCCAAAACAGTATATCAGTTATATCAAGGCACATTGCCTTAGGGAGTCCCAGACAATAATAATGTTTAAGACCCACTGTGTTTGGTACCCACTGCTACCTAATCATAAATATTTCAAACCACACTAAAAATGTCTGAGCAGCCAACAATGGTGTCTATGCAAAAAGATACATACATTAACTAGAATAGTACTTGAAACAAAGTGCAGTTATTAACATAAGTATTTGCAGTTATAAACTTGGTGTCTATGGGTGCCAAGGATGAAACTGAATATTAATGTTAAAAGGCTGGTGTTCAAACATATCCAGCATAACATGGTCTCGCTTTGTATAATATTTCCCGTACAATGAGAGATCCGCTTATACAAGCTATAGTTTTGTACAGCTTGCTTGGTCGTCGTGAGTACCATTTGAGTTGAGGCGTGAACACAGTAATTATAAAGAACTTGCTAAATAATTCTCAAAGGAAACTGTTCCGTCCCCAAGTGTGTTTGATACTTATTTTATGCTGTCCTTCGAATACTGGTATTTAGCTGCATCCGGTTAGACTGGAAGCCGTCCCCAACATGGTTGGGAAACAGCTAGGCGGATGCTGATCCTATTAGCATTCGTGAACATGACTTGGCTAGAAAGAGTATGACTACTGTTAACTACATATGTGGCTGATGAGGGGAAGACATGCTGTACCTGCCCCAAATATTCAGATAAGGGCAGGAGATCAGCCATACGAGAAAGATTTTTTGAATACTGGCTTGATAAAAATAACACTTGTTTGATAAATATGATAAATTTCTACTATACAAGGTGTTCTTTTGCATTCTCGTCAAATTCAAGGAGGTACTATGCTAATGATTCTCGTCCCGATTCAATAATAAAATGGGTAGGTATTTTTTTTTTCATTTATTTACGGAAATCGATAAGAAGATAATAAAACACGGGTGGTTCACCCACACGTGTTTTAAACGCGGCGCGCAAATCTGATTCTCGCCCTATAACCGCGCTTCCACACGTATACAAACAATCTCAAAAGTTTTTTCGATATTTTCTTATTCTCTAAACCACGTTAAAGGGGCTATTCTGAAATGCTGACAAACAGAAACAACCAAAAAAATCTGCGTTTACTAATAATAAACTAGGTACCGTAAATTCAATTGATTTTTTTATGTATTTCGTGACAACCTCCTGAATTTCGACGAGGAGGCAAAACAACACGTTGTATGTTAGGACGACCACTGCAAATATCTTCAACGCAAATATTCATACGCTACCCAAATTGGTTTTCCTAAACAGTCTTCCACTGAACGAGGTTTCCAACGAAGGTCCGCCATGAGAGGTTATAATGAACAATCACGGGGATATTACCATACTCACCACGGTTGATGGCAGAATTCATGAATGTAGATTAGTTATTAGTGCCCTAACCTAGAGGATCGATACTAGCCCTTATCTAATCTTTGTCTCTGCCGTAGGCGAGAAAATGTGATTAAGGAGATGAAATCTAATTTATCTCCCTTATGTATTTTGCAGCTCAGTTGGCCATATCTGGTAAAAGGGCAATGTATGTTAGAATAATTTGTGAAGGGAAGATTTTCAATCTATTACACTCTAAGTATAAACTAAAGCCTGTTTACGTCTGTACTTAATTATAAGGGTATTAATAATCGATGAATGGACTGTGTGAGGAATTATATGAAGGAACAAGGAGTAAATGGTAGCGTGATAGTTGACAGAGCAAGAAACACACGTATTTAGCCAACTCCAAGTAACATGGAACAAGAGTTAGAGGACGAAGATGATTAAGAATGGTCATAACGATATTACTATATGATTGCTCTCCTAATAACAATCATTTATTATAATAATAATATCTCCGAGTTTCCTCAACATGACCCAGCCTTTACTTGAAGACGTTCACGGTCGTCTATTGTTTGCTAAACATCGAGCATCACTACTTATCGCCTACTTCTGCATCTGTGTGATACAACGAGTAAAATTGCTTTATTACCTCAACGCCCCCGACCCGGTATACAAGTCACTTGATGGGTGTTTAAATGCTGATTTAGATGCGCGTTTGATTCTAGAGATAAGGCGGTGTGCGGTGGCAAACTCGTTGCTGGGATCAGCTTTTTAAATTGGTACTAGTTTTATGACTTTTACGTTCGTTTTTTTTGAGCTTGCCCTATCTTATCATCATCATAATTCCTTTGCCCTATTCCCAATTCATTTGGTTTCGGCGCAGCATGTTTTCTTCTTCTATGTTTTTGGATTAGTCGTCATCAGTCACCAGCTTTCTAGCCATGTCATCTGTTTCTTTAGCGTTTCTTATCTAAACTATTATTATTAACAGGTAAAATTGTTTGTTTGTTGACGAGATCTCTGAATGTACTGGACCCATTGCAGAACTTCTTTCACTTATAGTAGCTAGTGTGATGCAGCCATATAAAGTTTTTTGTTGTTGTTGTAAATTTTCACGAATGCAAAGTCCCATTTAATAATTCGTTCTTAATTATTACGAGTTTTAATAACTCCTATTACTCCACAGTCGTTGTCGCGTCTTGAATTCCTCGCTCGTCATCTGCCTGGGGCCTAGTAACGATAATGGATAGATTATTCAGGGCAGGTACCTCGGCCGCTGCTTTATCGATATCTATAGCACTCTTGTTATGATCCCACGAACCTGTCCTAAGTGCTTACTGGATTTTACTTCCATTTTCATGGATGCTTGAGAAATTTTAATTCTTTTTCCGGTGTTAAGTTCCTGTTATACCTGTAAAAGTATTATAGAAATTTTCCTTTAAAATTAACCAGTGTTGTGTTGTACATGTTTGATTTTAGTATTTCAGTAAGTTATTAATATGACTGATGTATTTCTGAAATAAGGACTAATTATATCATTGATTTCAGAACCTTAGGACCAAGGTCGTTGACTACCGATAACTTTTAAAGCGCTGTCTATGTTTTGCATTTCTTTTTTTTTACTTTGCGTTTTTGAACTCATGAATCTCGTAATATGCAGCTAACCAAACCCGCAAAATTTATCTACAAGGCATCACAATATTTTGTTTTTATGTCCCAGCTTTTATGAGGAGTTCGTCGCTTAGTAATAACAGCTGATCGAGTCGATCTTTAAGTTAAGCCATGTTTGTCTTGGGTAATCCGTTTATGGGTGACCACCCAAGATATACCGAGTTTCCTCCGTG
Source organism: Cerastis leucographa (assembly GCA_963082945.1). Classification (NCBI taxonomy): domain Eukaryota; kingdom Metazoa; phylum Arthropoda; class Insecta; order Lepidoptera; family Noctuidae; genus Cerastis; species Cerastis leucographa. The sequence continues at coordinate 5,462,096 of OY720353.1, read as the reverse complement.
CTTCGGAAAGCACGTTAAGCCGTTCGTCCCGAACTCCCGACTGACATTTGTAGATCTTTGACAGTACTATTACAGGTAGTCAGTGGCCCGAAAGTGGAACAACCAGTCATACCAAGGTGTATCGTATTACCATCTTCTTCCATAACATCATCTCCATAGCCTTTTCCCAAACTATACTGGGGTCGGCTTCCAGTCTAACCGGATGCAGCTGACTACCAGTATTTTACATGAAGCGACTGCCTACATCAAATCCACAACCCATAATACGATAATACGATACCCCTTGGTAAGACTGGATGTCAGACTTTTGGCTTCTGACTTCACGTAACGACTGTCAAAGATTTACAAATGACAACCGGGACCAACGGCTTAACGTGCTTTCCGAGGCACTGAGAAAACTCGGTACGTATTTATCACTCACTCATCCACGGACCAACCTCGGCAAGCACGACTTAACCTTAAAGATTACCCGTGCGGCTGTTATTATTTAACCACGAGCTCCTCTTCATAAAATTATTGTTGACAAAATGGGCGAAAAATAACGGTCTACCTACTTACAAAGCCATTATCGCCCTAAACTAAATCACAATAAGGACCAATTAGGTTTGGGTAAAGGCTAGGCAGATGACAGAGATGACAGACATTTAATGAGTACAGCCAAATAACTCTGGTATTTGTAATGACTCGATTATCCATGTATTATAATTATGTAATAAATATTTACATGGCGTCACTACCATGAGTGAGACGACATTTAAATATGTATGGGTGTCATTTATTGAAATATACATATTTCCGTATTACTTTAATGTACTTGGAAATCTGACACTAAATGAGATGTATAAAACATGAGTATACCATTGCTGGTATAATTAGCAATTAATCAGCAAGACAAATTAAGTCGCTTGTGCTTGTATTCATCATTTACATTTAAATACAGACACGATTATGTGATGTTTTCTAGAAATTGATGCTACTGCAATAAAATATAATTACACGGTAATTAATTTATTAGTAAGTAACCAAACAAAGTTATATATTACTAGCTGACCCGAGCAAATTTGACTGCACGAAATTCTCTGCGTTTATGCAACATTTTTCATTGACGCTATGCTCCTATTTATCTTAGCGTGACCGTGATGTTATATAGCCTTTCTCGATAAATGGGCTTTCCACCACTGAAAGATTTTTTCATTCAAACCAGTAGTTCCTGAGATTAGCGCGTTCAACCAAACAAACAAATTAACAAGTAAACTCTTCAGCTTTATAATATTAGCATAGATACTAGCATAACAGTGCGTGAAAAACGTCTAGTGCTGGGCATAGGCTCCCAAGCGTCATCTCATCGAGTACTTCTTGCATCTAGCGGGTTTCGCAACCTTCCACCTATTGGGAGTTCTCTTTGACCTTTATCATCATCATCATCATAATTTCAGCCGAAAGATGTCCACTGCTGGACATAGGCAACCCCCAAGTGTCGCCACATTGACCGGTCCCGTGGGACTCGCATCCAGCGGATCCCCGTAACCTTTACCAGGTCATCGGTCCAGCTAGTGGGAGGCCTTCCAACGCATCGTCTTTCGGTTCGCGGTCGCCATTCCAGAACTTTTCGGCCCCAGCGGCCATCCGTTCTGCGAGCAATGTGCCCTGCCCACTGCCACTTCAGTTTTAGGCAATTCTTCGAGCTACGTCGGTAACTTTGGTTCTCTTGCGGTTGTTCTTATTTCTGATTTGATCACGCAAGGAAACTCTGAGCATAGCCCTCTCCTCTACCTTTTGGGTGACTTTAAGCCTTCTGATGACCCTTAAGCCTTGGTGGAAATAAGGTCGATATTTTATGACTATTAATATCCACCAGCCTTGACGATGACATATATTTTATTTTTCTTATAATCTCGGCATACCATAGAAATAACATATTTAAATACTCAAAACATACATTACAGCAGGTGTTCAGAATATTTTAATAATTCTTGCAAAACCTGTTTTAAAGTCGCATTCATAGAATAGATAGGCCAGCCATGTTACACGTCGTAGGTTTCACAAATTATAGTAATTAGGGTCCAGTAATAAAGTGTTTAATGAGGTTTTGCTCTAGGTAAACTATTGCATTTCTCATTGGCAATCCAGGTGTCAAGATCTATGCCTAGTTGAAAGGCAATCCTTACCAATTTTAAGTTTCTGCCTTACTGTGTGCATGTGAGAGTACACTTTTGCCTACACCTTTAGGAAATATTAAGTAGTAGTCAATTATCAACATTCCCGTGCTCTCTCCAATTCATTTTGGGTCACCGCAGCATGTCTTCTTCTATATTTCTCTATTACTCTTCATCTCATCAGACACCGCCTTTCTTGCCATATCATCCTTTACACAGTCCATCCATCGTTTCTATGAGACCCATCCACAGCAGTAAAGCATCCTTTCAAAATCGCCATGTCCTGTAACTTTTCCAATTCGAGCGCCACAACGTTAAGGTATTAAAAGTTTCAGCTACAGTACTAAAGTGTGTAATAACTAATTAGTTCTGTACAAAGTTCTCGTAACAAATAACTTTGTACACTTATTTCGTTAATTAATGTATTTAATTACGTTGGTTCAGTGGACGCAGGCGCGGCAGCGAAGGTCGCAGGTCGAGCAAAGTGGTGTTGAGTTCTTCCATCAGGTATTGTTCAGTAGCAGTCACGGAACCTGGATTTGCGCCCGGTGGCAGTAGGCTCGCCTGCTTTAACGTTGGATATAAACAAAACTGGCGAAATGCGGCAGTAGTATTAGGTACACCTTCGCTCTTACCCTTCCGAGATTACCGGCGTGTGGTAATGTTTACATAATTAATTGCAAAATAGATTTTGTTATTCTACGAATTTTTAGAGTCGCTTGCACTACTAATCACTTAATGCGTTTAAGCGAAACAATTAAAAACATAGCTCTGACTGGTTTTGAACGATCGTTTTAAAGATGCCTGTTCTGGATCATCACATCGCGCCGGCCAGTAGGATCGCATTGTATGATTCAACATCATCTTAACGCCTCACCTAATGCTAGGACGTGCACATACATCTGCGACTTTTATTTGTAATCCACACTCTCAATATTCTACAGTCTTCATATCGAAAAGCAGTTTTAAACAGCATCAAACAGCAGCATTCAAACAGTGGTCCTTCGAGCCGGATGACAAACAATACCAGAGAAAATGATGTTTTAAGATGGTTAGCGCAAAACACGTGGATCCATTTATAATGCAAGGGGGCTAAGAATGAAATAATCCCCAGTAAGTAAAAAAACCGTATTTGTCTCTTATAAAAAAATCTCTTTTATATGATTACGGAACCTTACTTAATATTAAGTTCATTGGAACGTTTTTCCTCTAATACCTGTTTCTTATCAGAGCTAACCCAGTCATAAGTGAGATCAAATAGGTATGAAATGGCCGATTAACTACTAATAGCTTAATATAATATTCAAATAGTTTATCTAATGTCTATGTTGTTAGAAACACCTCTGGGTTTCGGGGCTCGCGTTACGCACATACTCAATATCTTATGTAGTCACATATATCGAAATACTTTGCTTTTCTTTGCGGCTTGATTGGTAATTATCCTACGGAAACCTACTGCTGGAATTCAAAATACTTTGTCCAGTTAATGATCTACCTTGTGTGCCTAATATTAATCTCCGTTCAGCCGTTGAACTGCGGGATCTAGGAACAGACGAGACAGATAGAGTAACTCATGTATATAAAGTACCTTAGACTGCCTCGTTGGCCTATTGGTCGCAAACGTAACTACTGAACATGAAATTCTAGGTTCGATACCCCGGTCGGGCCAATTGTTATTAGGTTCTTCCATTAAGACTTTCTCTGTTACAGACACGGACAGCACAGTACTAGACGTACTGTGCCCGGTTACTGGCAATAAGCCCGCTCCCAATTACATTGGATATAAACATAAAGATACACCTGTGCCTTGCACTTCGGGGATAACAGGCGTGATGTTATGTTATAATAATTATTAGTACTTATAAATGTTGTATAACTGACATTCTAAACCCCTAAATCTTACTGAACGGACATAAGAATATAATTATCTCCTACCAATTTAACGATAGTTTCGGCCATGCTAAGTATATGTTATTAAATAAGATGTAGAAGTTGAAATATCTCAATTATCAATCACTAGACGATTGGTCCAATGATTTTGTTGTCAACATGTTAAGCCTAGATGATTTAATTAAGATATCGTTTGTGGAGGCAGCGTTTGACCATTGACCTTACTTCATACATACTTACATACTAAAATTATAAATGCGAAAGTCACTCTGTTTGTTTGTTTGTTACCTTTTCACGACTAAACGGCTGATCGGATCTTAATGAAATTTGGCAAGAAAATAGATTTCAACCTGGGGAAGGACATAGGCTATATATCATCACGCTACGACCAAGAGGATCGGAGCAGCAATGAAAAATGTTGCGAAAACGGGGAAAATGTGACGCACACGAAATTGCGCGGGACAGCTAGTTCGATATAATTGATCGTAACTTGGTCCTTTGACTCGCAAGGAATTTATTTATTAAATTAGCATCTACTTTAGAAACAGGTTTTAACATTAACATAACATCACGCGTGTAATCCCCGAAGGGTTTAGGTAGAGGTGTACTTAATAGTACACCCACATTTCGTCAGTTATTTTTGAGTCCCATATAATAGGGGGCGAGCCTATTGCCATCAGACTTGGTGGGTGCTACTGAGAAATTCCTGATGGAAAATCCCAATAACACTTTGCCAGACTTGAGAACCGAACCCAGGACCTCAAGCTCAGCAGCATGCTGGAAAACATACATTGACCTATTAAAATTAAATTAATTATAATTTAACTGCTGAACCTAAACGTCACTTCCCACAATGAAAACAATTTACCAGCCGAGGTAAGCTGGTACCGACGTCATTCTTTATTAAATTCCAATTTAATTTGTACGCTCTGCAAATGTCACCGGTCTTTGGCGAATGTTTTACGTTAAAGGGCTCTGTTTTATTGTCAAAGTTATGGTTATATAACAGTTGAGAACAGATGTTCTAATAAGTAAAATTATTATATTTGCTCCAGTTGAGGATTTCAGATGAAATTTATTATTTGGGAACTAACAGGTTTAATTTGCGTTAAAAGTTATGCATGGATCTTCTCGTGTGTTCCATTTTGTCCATTCCACCCGCTGCCCCACTGGTGGGACAAGTGGGAATTATATTTAAATCATCATCTGCTTACAGCCTTTTTAACAACTATGTTGGGGTCGGAAAGTGTTGAGTATGAATGTGGATGGGTATAAGAGTAGAGGAAGATCAAAGAAACGATGGATGGACTGTGTGAAGTATGATATAGCTAGAAAGGAGGTGTCTGATGAGATGACAAGTAATAATGAAGTATGGAAGAAGAAGACATGCTGCGCCGACCTCAAATAAATTGGGACAAGGGCAAGAGAATGATGATGAACTCATATGTATTTGAACTTTATTCGTGTGGGTTTCGGTAGTAATTCCCGTGTCTTTGGGCCTTTTTAACTAAAGTAGGAATTTCTGGTTCGAGTTTTAATGATCATTTGTGTGATTTAATACTCTGGCAAAGGTTAATTAATTAACTATGTATGTATTAAGGAATGAATTCTTCCATACCATCATCTGGATAGCCTTTTCCCAAACTATCTTGGGGTCGGCTTCCAGTCCAGTCTAAACGGATGCAGCTGAATAACAGTATTTTACATGGAGCGACTGCCTATCTGAACTACACAACCCAGTTAATGAGTAATACGATAGCCCTTGGTTTAGACTGGTTGTCAGACTTTCTGATCACTGACTACCTGTACCGACTGTCAAATAACTACAAATGACAGCCGGGACCAACGGCTTAACGTGCTTTCCGATTTCCGAGGCACGTAGGAAACTCGGTATGTAATAGGTGGTCAATTATCCATGGACCAACCTAGGCAAGCACAGCGTATCGTAAAAATCGACCCGAGTAGCTGTTAACGCTGTTGTTGTAGCTATTGTTATTATAAAGGGTGTAAAACACCTCTTAACGAAGCCGAAAGGCACTGGTTCTCCCTGTCATTTCGATCATTTTTTTGTTCTACACCATACCTGGGAACCTTCTAGTTACGAAGATATTAGGGGTCAAAGTTCCAACTTTCTGACAAGTATTTTTTTAAATACAAGTTTTTAATGTAATATTTTTACTTTGAACACCTCCACGACCCCCGTACTATTCAATCCGTCCATCAGCACAATGTTTTGAGTGCGTTACATTGAGTTCTACCTCAAAACATGATTTTACACCCCCAAAAAAAAATTCGTTTCCCAGCAATAATTTTTGCGTAAAGTTACTTAGTTTCATGTACAGAATGCTTGGTTGACGGCTTCGTGATGAGGTGATTTACACGGTGTATAGCCAAGAGCTAAAATTCAATTTCTTAAGGGCGCACCGAGGAAACGATACGTAATTTCGAAATAATTCCGTTCGTATGATCCCTTGCTGCATCATGATGGCTTAACCTTTAGTTATGAAATTAATTTGTAAGATATTATTATTTATTTTATACAAGGATTCACTCTATAAATCATACACTTTAGAAACACGATTACTTGTAGTTTTCTCGATATAAAATAATGCCAAAGTAATGTCTAAAAAAGAAAATAAATCCTCAGTACGGCGTAAAACCTTCGCGGAATGTCATCAGCTTTTAAATAATAACAAAACTACATGTTTTCTATAACGGTTTTAATAATATGAAAGAAATACCTAAATTAGCGCGCGTTCCGTCCATTATAACTAGAGCCGCCACTCTTCCCGGAGCGTCGCGCGCGCCTGTCTTACGCACACATACACGGAGCGCATAGATAACTACCGCCAGAAACTCGTTGCGCTCTTAAAACATGTTTCACTATATTAAATGTTTACCAGAAAGGTTTACCTTTTGACAGTAAAAAGAGGACAAGTCAAATGTGGGTCCAATACTCCACTATCAACACTGAAACATTGAACCTGTAAGTCTGCCCACAATTTCGCTTCTATTTGTGATTGTGGACGACATTTCGGTCAAACGGTTAATTAAATTTACCCACTAACTAAATCAACTTCAATTAACGTAACTGTTTACATAAAAAGTGTTTAATGTAGCGGGCGAATAATAGAAATTAGTATCGCCCATTTTCGCGTCCCAGCGAAGGATGAAAAGAGAAAACAACAACGTTAAAATTACGAGACCTTTTCGCGACGAATATTCATTACCTACCTTTAAAAAACATATTAACAGACTTTTACTCTATAAGGCAATTATTAATTTCATGACAAGCGTCAATTATAAAACCAGTAGGATTTTGTACCGAACATTCATCATTAATTACAATTAACGTAAAGGTAAAACGGTTGTTTTATTAATTGAAGTTAATAAATTAACCTGTAAGCCGTTTGCTGGTTACTTCTGACAGTAATTTTTAACTGTCAGGTTAATTATTACTGAGTTTGACCGAACTAACCTATGTATTTAATGTTACTGTGAAAGTTAATTAGGGAAATGGCATGTTTAACTTGTACTTTTAACACATCATGTTTATGACTGGTCTACAATTCAACAATTAATTTAATCATTTGGTTTGACTGAATCTGCATTATCCATGACGCCTAAGCGTAATATATATATTTAAGGCAGATATCCATACTAATATTATAAATGGGAAAGTCACTCTGTTTGTTTGTTTGTTACCTTTTCACGACAAAACGGCTGATCGGATCTTAATGAAATTTGGCAAGAAGATAGATTTCAACCTGGGGAAGGACATAGGCTATATATCATCACGCTACGACCAATAGGAGCGGAGCAGCAATGAAAAATGTTGCGAAAACGGGGAAAATGTGACGCAGATGAAGTTGCGCGGGACAGCTAGTCAATCATAAAAGACCAAAGAAACGATGGATAGACTGTGTGAATGAAGGATCACATGGCTAGAAACAAATCCTGACTGACTGCTGCGCCGACCCCAAATTAATTAGGATAGGCAGGGGGATGATGATGAAGGCAGAAATCATATTTGGATGCGGATAAAAAGACAACCGTTGTGGCCATGCTAGGGAGATGCACATGCCCAGAATTTTCCAGCATCCACCTTTGGACGTCTTTCAGCCGAAATGTTGGCTAATTTCGTAAATATCGGTACACCCATGGGCCATACTTTAGCTCTTTAAACCACCGGGTAGCCGGCTAGTCTAGTCATACTATGCAAAACATAGTTTTAAGTTTAAACTAACAAAAACTCGCTTTATTATAAAAATGCAGATTTTATCACAGACTTTCTGAAAGGCTAAAGGAAAGTAGTCTGTAAAGTCAACATTTACTTTTCATAAAATCTTTTCACTCCGAACGTGCATTTTTATACTTTTTTAATGTTTTTTTCGAGCTAATATTGCTGAGCAACGCAATATTATAGTTTATTTTAATACAAGCTCTAGCCCGCGTGTTCGTCCCCGTGGAGATCAGAAATTATACTACTGAGACCGGTTGATTCCCGATGTCCACCAACCGGCTTGTCCACCAGTGGTGGACAGTGATACAGTTTTTGAAAATAACCACCAGCTGTCCAGCAGATTGTGGACAGGGGGTGTGGAGTTACGCGAACGTATAAAGAAATAATTATTTTAAAATCGAAAGAATTATTTTTAAAAATTGTTTCGCTGTCCACCACTCAACCAAGTGCCTAATAAAAACCACGTCCTAAAACGCAGTTTAGGCCAAAATGAACCTGTGCATTAAATATTATGGAAATCTGTTCAGCCGATAATAAAGTGAATAGAGGAAAGAGACAGACAGGCCGACATACAGACACATTTCGCATGCACAATTTTAATATAAAAAGTACGGATTTTATCATACATATGTATCTACAAAAACTTGCTTTTTTATGTAAAAGTTTCGCTTTCATCTAACGGGGGGTGTTGCCTCTGGCAGTAGACGGATTTTTGTAATGTATGACTGATTGCTATATTCAAGTGCGTGACAGTTTCTTTTTGTAGGAAAAAAGGCTTAAAGGGGTTGTGATATATCTTTCAAGAAAAAGAATTTTTTGCGATGCTTGAAACTGCTTAATTCTAGCTTCCTTATTTTTGGTTGGTTTGGTGTGCAATGGTTGTCAACATTGTCACAGACCCAGTTAATATTATTATGAATTGTCACTCTGTACCCATTTTACGAATTGTATTGTAATTCATATTATTATCCTACTATCTGTGCCCGCAACCTAGTCAGCGTGGAGTTAAAAAAAAAAATTTGCTTATTTAGTTTTTTTTTCGTTTTTCCATTTTTATTTTAGAATTTTTCTAGTCAAGTCCTAAGTTACTCCTTATTACATAAGCTATCTGCCAGTGAAAGTTTCGTCAAAATCGGTCCAACCGTTCCAGAGATTAGCCGGAACAAACAGACAGACAGACCAAAATTTAAAAAAAAATTATTTTGGTATATGTACCGTATATACTTATTCAAATGCATGTAGTTAAAAGCGGTTATTTTAATATTACAAACAGACACTTCAATTTTACTTATTTGTGTACCTATGTATTGTACAGAAGATATAGATGTACATATTATGATTCCGTTGAAGCCCCCAAAAAAAATCTCCGTCATCAAAAGTAATGTGAGGACCAACAATACAATTGACAAACACCCACTAAAAGAACTGTTGTTTAAACTACTACTAAAGCAAAACCAAGTAAATCCTGGTGTTATGTCCCAGCAATTTTCTAATCTAATACAAGAAGGCGTTTCAATAAAACAAAACAGTGAGTGTTCTCATTCTAACAGATTTACGGCGCACTATTGAACTAAATCGCGGCTAATAACTACAATTGTCTGTTGTGTTTGTTAATGTATGAAATGATTTATTTGTTGAGCTGATTATTGTTTTTGAGTTTTTATTTGGAAACCGTTTGACCGCGACGGTAATCATGTACTGTCATCTATATTTATACTTCTAGTATATAAAATTCTCGTGTCGCCGTGTTTGTTACCAAACTCCTCCGAAACGGCTGAACCGATTTGTATGAATATTTTGTGTGCATATCGGGTAGGTCTGAGAATCGGTCAACATCTATTTTTCATACTGCTAAAACCCATCAAAATTTCCACGCGAACTAAGTCGCGGGCAGCAGCGTAAAACACCTCTTAACGAAGCCGAAAGGCACTGGTTCTCCCTGTCATTGCGATCATTTTTTTGTTCTACACCATGCCTGGGAACCTTCTAGTTACGAAGATATTAGGGGTCAAAGTTCCAACTTTTTGACAAGTATTTTTTTAAATACAAGTTTTTAATGTAAGATTTTTACTTTAAACACCTCCACGGCCCCCGTACTATTCAATCCGTCCATCAGCACAGCATTGCATCAGCAAATAAAAGTCGTTTCGCAGCAATAATTTTTGCGTAAAGTTACTTAGTTTCATGTACAGAATGTTTGGTTGACGGCTTCATGATGAGGTGATTTACACCGTGTATAGGCATAGGCCGTCAGTCTAAAGAATAACGCCGTCCAAATGACAGAAACAATGAGCAGAATCCAGTAGAAAATTGTTACCCTTCAAACACACACAGAGAGCACCCGTAACGTACTACATTAAGCGAAGCGAGACGCCGACGAGACAAAAGACCGCTTTTCAGCCACTGACTGGCTAAAAAATTGTCATTTGTCAAATAATAACTTTTAGTCTATAACCAGTTTAAAAAAAAAACACTTTTGTTATTAGTTTTACATTAAAAGCATACAGTTCACAGTGGTCAGCATAATTCATTCGCTTTTCCCTTCTCTACGTTCCAAAGAAAAACTAGCATTTCGAAATGTCAAATTGACAATATAATTTTTAATCGGCGGAAATGGATTCTGATATTATTTTGATTTTAAGAGAATTAATGTGTTTGGATGGTTAATTTGAAGCAGTTTTTTGTGAATTTTTTACACACACAGTAGGTATGTGTTCTTTACAACAATCAAGACGAAAAATCGGGTGTAATTAAAAAGCGCTTAAACATACTTTTGAAATGTAGGCTTACTGTAAGTCTACTCAAGTAGAACAGGCGTCATGTTAAGTTTACATTAATTAATTGACTTTGCCTCTAATTAACTGACCCCTAGTACAAATTAACTGCAGTTAGGACTTCATTTGTTGCTAATGAACTCAAGTAAAACCCCTTTCAAGGAATAAGTTGTGTTTTCCTGTCATCCTGTACTTATAATTTTGTTATTATATTAACCTAAGACCCTTTAGGAAGTGGAGTTTGAATTCTAAAGACATGAATCACTATCATACAGAACTGTTCTAGAATACTAACAAATGACAGTCTACATTCCTCAGTACCTAAGGAAAGCAAAACAAGTAAGGTGCATGCAATAAATATGATAATGAATATTCTAGAAAATTGCGTAGCTATTGACAGAATACACATTTTCATTGCTGTTGACAACTTTTCAACCTTGTTGCCCAGAGTTAGGTGAAAAGCACTGTCAGTGAACTCGGACGGCAACCAATCCAGGCAAAACCAGTATAAGCTGATCTCTTATTGTCCAGAAAGCTTATAAAAAGCGAGGTCAGGTTATTCGGGTATTGTACAGCTTGATGTGTCACTGTGTGAACGTAGAATAAAATCGATTTGTCCTGTTGAATATTTAGAGTAAGTGCAAGGAACGTGATCAGACGAAGCAAACGTGTAGTTATTACATAATAAGTACAAAAGATGCAAGTATAAAATTCATCTAGAGCGTTGAACCCGAGAAGGGTAAAATTAAAATGGATGTTGTTGTTTTTCGATGTTAATTTAGTATAGAAATTAAAAAAAAAACCGGCCAAGTGCGAGTTGGACTCGGGCACGAAGGGCGTGTATTTATAAAAACGAGCAAAAATTTTTTTCAACTTTTTTGAATGGGAGTCTCCTTCAATATTTATTTTATTCTGTTTTTAGTATTTGTTGTTATAGCGGCAACAGAAATACATAATCTGTAGAAATTTCAACTGGCTAACTATCACGGTTCATGAGAAACAGCCTGGTGACAGACGGACGGACGGACAGCGAAGTCTCAGTAATAGGGTCCCGTTTGACCCTTTGGGTACGGAACCCTAAAAATAATTTATTCTCCGTCTAAAACAGTTATCAGGCAAGGTAGTACATAGGCTTACTAACTAATGACGTGATTCACTTAAAATATTACCTATTGGTGGGTTACAAATTATTTTGTCAGAGAGACTTAAACTACAGTGTTTTTTCGGGATCTTAGGAGCAGGGGTACGATTTCTAGGGTCCAGCCGGCCTAGCATGACCGCCGTAGAAACGAGCTATGTCTACGGAAGAATCGACAATTTGACAGATATTTACTATCGTCCCAAGCATGGCGATATTAGAATGTAGAAAAGAAATGTTTCTTTTCTTCAGTCGACACAAGTCTACAACGTCGAGCATGACGACCATATTTTCTCTTCTTTTGACATTTGGGGGTAGAAACATTACTTCTGACAAATGTCAAACTTGTCTTAATAAAAACTAAATACGAGAAATACGTTTCGTGGTTGCGTTGAGTTACGTTCAAAAGGTTGAAATGTTATGTAAAATATTTAGGTTTAATTTCACGAAAAAGATCCAGGCCTGAATCCAGGATGCAGCAACACCATCCCGCCCACGAAAAATGAAAAACTCGTGCAATTGGCAACTTTTTTTTGTTAACTTAACGTAACCTTTTAACTTTCCATAGCAACGGGGACGTTGCTATGGAAAGAATTTCTGTCTATGTCTTCGTAGAAACGCGAGTCGACGGTGCGCGCCATGCTCGGGCAGAAGAAATGACAAGTTGTAAAAAAGAAAAGATTTCTTGTCGTTTCTTGGTAGAATAGAAATAGAACGGTCATGCTAGGGGGGCTGATAGAGACGTGTTTTAAGGATTTCTATTTCTTTTGTTTATAATCCTTGTCTTACTTTTTGGTCTTGTAATATGGCTGATAAGTTGGAAATAAAACTCATTATTCACTGACCGCACACTGCTAATGATCATAATATTATAGTAACGGTAATTACTAGAACAAATCAAATCAAAATCATTTATTTCAAGTAGGCCAGTTACAGGCATTTTTGAATAGTCGAACAACAATAAAACTGAAGCTACAGTCCCAGTCCCAAGACATGATAACTGTGAAAGTACTGTGTTTGCCCATTCCAAAGCGTAGATCTCCATGGAGAAGAATGGGCAAGAAACTCTATGTACACTCTTTTAAAATCAAAAAACCTTGGTTACATCATTCATGTTTAGATGGTACATTATGTGAGAACGATGTAGCAAAACGTGCACGTTGAAAGTGTCCATAGAACAGCTATCATATATCTAGTTTTGCCCTAAATTATACATACATACATGAAACTCATGTGCTTAAGCAGAAACCACAAAATACCACTTGCTACGATTCTTACGTTTGCTTACTCCACGCCCCTAAATTATATTTGGACAACAGTACAAAATTGATCTTTTAACATCCCACAGACTTTCTTAACCATCAAACCAAAGTCAAAAAATAAATACAACATCCACGCAGTAGTTAACGTGTCTTTTTACATTATTTATCACGACGCCTCTTCGGAGTTAGTGTGGTTGGCAGCGAGCCAGGTGCCGGAGAAAAGAGTGAAAATAACGCCAGTGACCTTTGCTGGCCTCCGCCTCACCTTCGCACTTGAGAACTATGTATGAAATAGATGTATGGGAGTTGGGTGGACGTTTGTGGTGTATGGTTGCCTTCTAGGACTCGTATATCTATTTGTTTGTAAAGCGAAAAAGCAGTTTGGCTGCGGTTTTGTGCTGTTAAGATGTCATTTGCGGTGAGTGGGACATAATAAACTACGTTTTATTGCATATTGGGTCAATACTCGATAATGATCACAATCAATAATTTGTTAAATAACTTGGTTATCAAAATGCTTTCGTTAATTAATGTGTAATCAGTTTAAGTGCATAACATACTGTTAACATGCTTTTTAGGGTTCTGTACCCAAAGGGTCAAACGGTAATAGGGTCCCGTTTGACCCTTGAGAGACCCCTGAGACTTCGCTGTCCGTCCGTCCGTCCGACTGTCACCAGGCTGTATCTCATGAACCGTGATAGTTAGCCAGTTGAAATTTCTACAGATTATGTATTTCTGTTGCCGCTTTAACAACAAATACTAAAAACAGAATTAAATAAATATTTAAGGGGGCTCCCATACAAAAAAGTGTTTTTAGTTTTTTTGCTAGTTTTTATAAATAATCGTACAGAACTCTTCGTGCGCGAGTCCGACTCGCACTTGGCCGGTTTTCTCGCCATGGGGGAACTACAAAACAGTATGATCTGTTACCATCTTTACCGGCTTCTTTCGCCTCGTCCACGTACACATATTTGGTGAAATCCGTATTTCTGAAATGTCTATGACCTTTTCGAAGAACCTCAGCAATTTCAGGTTATACTGAAAGAGAAACTAAAAGAAATCGTATTGCTTCCACGAAATGAGTTTTTTGAGTATGCTGAAACTCTTTCTTGTCTGTACGTAAGTACATAACGACGTAAGTACGTAATATGTGATTACGAAACGTGTATCTCATGTATTTTCATAGAAATTCCTGTTTTATAGAGAGCCGAGCTTTGTTTTTATTGTGAGTTATATTAAACCCACATGTTTTATCACATTTTGTTTCGTACTTGCACTGTCTCTGTTTGGCTCATTTCCTTGACAGAAACAATCTCGTGTTCTGTGGACCTTGTTCCTGGAAATCACAGTTTTTTTTTTTAATTTCTTTATTTAACATTGCCCCCAAGACTAGGAATTTCTCCTGTATCGTGGATGCGTCTACAAACATTTAAATTCACATACACAAACGGCCAGATCTGGAACAAATATTTGTTCCGTTCGCTTTCTGTTCCAAGTCTGGAAGAGGAAATCTGCCATCTGAGTTTCCTTTAATTAAAATTTTAAATTACTCGGTATAAGTTCATAATAAGCGCACAGGACCTCCTATAGCCCTAGTGAGCGCCTTAGCACTTTAGCAGGACCTTTGGGCTTATTGTGAGATTTGGTCTCATCCAACGGCGCTACCGTACAAATGGAATCTTTATCGTGATCATCATCAGCATCTGCCTAGCTTTTCCTAACTATGTTGGGGTCGGCTTCCAGCCTAACCGAATGCAGCTGAGTACCAGTATTTTACATGTATCTACTGTCTATCTGACCTCCACAGCCCAGTTAGTAGTGGGTGATACGATACCCTTTGGTAACACTGGTTGTCTAGAGACTTTCGGGCCACGATCGATGACGATCTAACGACTGTCAAAGACAAATGACAGCCGGTGGCTTAACGTGCTTTCCGAGGCACGGAGGAAACTTGGTATGTACGGATCAACCTAGCCACGACTTCACCGGAAGATAGACACGAGCGAGCGGCTGTTACTCCTTAGCCACGAGCTCCTCAATTTCAACGCGATCTAGTAGGTATAAAAACTCGCACTGAACCCTCAGTTAGATTCATTTCTATTACCTATGTGGGCTTCATCTATAAGAATTATTCATGGGCACGGTAATCATCAAGACGCGCTCATTACTTAGCGCACACTTCATTAAGCTGTGCGCAAACAGCGGACGTTTGCGCGTAATATGTGCTAACTGCGCAAATATGCGGAAACGAACACCTTCAAACAACGCTAATCGGGTATCAAATAAGAATGACGCATCCAATTATCTTGTTATCAGGAAATAAAGCTCATCTTATGCGTTACTATGTTGAGATGAACGAAAGTGTATTTTTTTATAACATAACATCACGCCTGTAATCCCCAAAGGGCTAGGCAGAGGTGTCCCCACTAGTTCACCCACATTATACTTGTTAAGTCCCATGTAAAATGGGGCGAGTCTATTGCCATACCAGGGCTAACTATAATATAACCGGGCCGTGGCTGCTTCTTAGGCATTTCTTAAGGAAAATCCCAATAACACTTTGCCCGACCCGGGAATCGAACTCAAGACCTCATGCTCAGCAGTCGTGCTTGCGACCTCTCGACCAACAAGGCAGTGTTTTGTTTTTGTCAAACAATTTAATTTTGAAAAACAATTCGAACGAAAAATTGGAAACTAGGATTCGAACAGAATCATCATCAGCCTACAGCAGTCCACTGATGTACATGGGCCTATCGAATTGAACGCCATTCTACTCGATTCTATTCGATTTGATCAGAATACTCTTCATTCTGATCGAATCGAATACTCTTCATTCTGATCAAATCGAATAGAATCGAGTAGAATGGCGTGCAATTCGATAGGCTCGAGTACACCAGTACACTGCTATAGGCAGAAGATGATTCTGTTCGAATCCTAGTTTCCAATTTTTTATTTCGAATCGTTTTCACGGGTGACCACCGAAAACCAGCGCTCAGCTGTGGACCTCTCATAGCACAGCATCATGCTAAGTGGAATCCTGCTTGCCGCGGTCACGACGTGCAAGCTGTCAATTTTTTTTTTGTTCCGTCCTATTTTATTAATAAATATTTGTTATGCGTTGTATGTCTTATGCTGATTTATTTTTTTGTCATTTTGTTTGTACTTCATGTCCCTGCGACAAATATAAATTTTTTCTTTCTTTTCTTCAATTTATGTTATGTCCACTAAAATAAATCATAACCTTATAATACTTGTAAATTAAATTGACTGCAAACTGAACTTTATGTACTTATTGCTTATAAAGTTTTGGCAAAAAAGAGACACGGCCTTGTTTATATCTTTAAAATCTAAATTGCGAACGCAGAATATAATACTTATTCCACTTTCGTTTAGAACGTACGCTTTGCCGGCTTTCAAAGAGTAATCACGGGATTTCCTTTTCTTTCTATTGTTTAGGATTCTTGAAACATGGCGATTTCAGTTCTAAAATGCCTGTAAATATTACCTTGTTGTTCGTAAGATCCCATTGTTAAAATTTTGGTAGGTAACCTTCCTCGAAAACGCGTATTGATTGTAGTCGGTGAGATTATGTATTTTTTTTGGTCCTTTGAAACTAAGATGAGGATTTTTGTAGAAGAACAACAACTTTGTTTTTATGAAACAAAATTACGGGTCATGAAAAGATCGTAGCAGGTAGGTTTCTCCGTTTTTGTAATATTTTTTATTGATACTCCACTCCTATTGGTCGTAGCGTGATGTTATATAGCCTATGGCCTTCCTCAGTTTTAACCAGTAGTTCCTGAGATTAGTGCTTTCGACCAAACAAACTCTTCAGCTTTATAATATTAGTATAGATAAGGACATTACTATGTTCTTTCCTTATATAATCCTTAGATCTATACAATCTAGGAATTTACTAATGCTATACATAATATCTACAAACAGATCGTCTTTTTAATAGCCTTCGCCTGTCTCCGTTTTCTTCTAAAATCGTTTTAGAAACGCATCTCTCACAATATAACGTAGATAGCCATAAATGTAGGTCTGTACTGTAATACCTAAGTTGGAATGACATTATCGCTGATAACACGTGATTGATATCGCTATGCGCCGATACGGCGCTGATAAGAGCCGATAGACAGTTAAACTTTTGTATTGAAATCTATACAGTGCACTGAAAAAGAATGCACTGTTTGCGAAAATAACGTTGCATTTAACGAAACAAGAATAATACTAATATTTAGGACTTTTTTTCTTTTTACGGATGGTAAATCATCAAATGCTCTAGGCGGAGCAGGAGAGAGTGTCAGACTTATACTGACTAAAACCCATCTATTTTCCTTCTTAGCCCTTTGTGTTCCAGGGCCACGGTATCTCTTTCTCTCAGTCCCGCAGCCCTGGCAGGCATCGGCCCTCTCGGACCCCTTCCGATTCGCTGACATCTCCTTGAGGCGCGCGTGGAACACGTACGCGCCGTCGACACGGCCTGTCGTCATGAGACGGACGGTCGGTGAGCTAGCCCATTACTCACCGTCCACAGGCCCATATTTAGGACTGCCTTGCTTGTCGAGTGGTCACAAACGCAAATGCTGAGCTTGAGGACCTGGTTTTGATTCTCGGAACGGACAAAATGTTATTGGGTTTTTTTTATCAGGAATTTCCCAATAGCAGCTACGAAGTCTGGATTTATGCCCGGTTATTGGCAATGGCGGCAAAAGGAGCAGCGGTGGCCCAGTAGTAGCAGCCCCGACTTACGAGCAGTAAGTCGTAGGTTCGAACCCAGGCAGGCGCATTACTTTGTGTAATTTATTTCATCACCGCTGCTCTCAAAACGGTGAAGGAAAACATCGTGAGGAAACCGGCATGTCCTAGAACTAAAAAATCGAAGACATGTGACATCTACCAACCCGCACTGGGCCCGCGTGGTGGATTACAGTCCATTCCCTCGCATAGAGAGGAGTTCTGCATCCCAGCAGTGGGTGTTCCCACTGCTGGGATGCAAATCATCATCAGCCTATATTGTTATATAGGCTGATGATGATGATGATGATTGGCAATAGGCTCGCCCCTATTACATGGTGCTTAAACATAACTGGTGAAATGTTGGTATACCTACTTTAAGTACAGCTTTGGGGATTACAGGCGTACTTTATTTGCTAGCCTGTTCCGCTGTGCCACCTCTGAGCAAAGGTCTCCACTCTCCCTGCATTTATTCCATCTTCCTAGTTTTGGCGGAATCCGTTCCAAGTGCCATGACCTCGTCTTATTGTCTCCGGCAGAACACCAGATCGAAGCCGGTTTAGGAGCCCATCGGTAAATAATAACAGCTGCTCGGGTCTAATCTTTAGGTTAAACTGTGCTTGCCTAGGTTGGTCCGTGGATGGGTGACCACCGAATTTCCTCCGTGTCTCGAAAAGCACGATAAGCTGTTGGTCTCGGCTGTCATTTGTTGACAGTCGTTACTGGTAGTCAGTGGCTCAAAAGTCTGAAAAACCAGTCCTACCAAGGGGTATCGTTTTACCCAGCAATTTAAAGATTACAAAGCAATTTAGACGATACGACTAAGTATCGTCTTCCATAAATAAGTTTACAGTAGTTGTGCATAGAAGTTTCAGGGAAGCAACTCCAAAACTTTCCTAATTCCCTTGTTGAGTCCGACGAACTACGGATTAAGTAATAGCTACACCAACTTTGCCAAAGGGTCTCGTAATTATTTATTTATTGTAAAATTAACGATAAAGACAAACATAAACACGCGCCCACCTTCCCAATGACGGCCATCATTGGTCACAAGGCTGTCACACAATGGCGATGATTCGTGTCCAATGTATGCCATTCATCGTGACCTATTATGGTAGAATAGGCACTTGTGCAGTAAGGATCTGTTTATATTGGCAGTAACCTCCTGACTGATTTTAGATTATTAACCCAGGGGGCATGGCACAAAGGGCTAAGAAGGAACATGGATGGGTTTTAGTCAGTACAAGTCTGACACTCCCTTCCGCTCCACCCAGAGCGGGAGGGGCCATTTGATGATTTCCCATCGAGGGGGGAGGGGGCATTGCTGTAGTTATATGATTGTAAACAGTAAAAAGAAAAAAAAAAGAAACCGTGTTTCCATTCATCCATTTGGCATAAACCCTAAACCTCCAAATTCAACTATTGACAGCAAACCGCTGTACAGTTTGGCAGAAGTAATAATCTTTGGAAAATGATGTCACCACAAATAAACGCTTGTTCATTTGCAGTCTTTACTCCATTGCTGCAAGTCCTTGAGGCTTAGGGTTTTTTATGCCAGTTCCCAATTGTTCAAGAAGGAATAAGACTACTTGAACACCCATTGCTGTGAAGATTTTGGCCACTTCTTCTTTCCAGCTAAAACGCTATGCTAGGTACGCTAGGTATTCGAAAGAGATACCGCGGCCTTGGAACACAAAGGGCTAAGAAGGAACATGGATGGGTTTTAGTCAGTCAAGTCTGACACTCCCTCCCGCTCCGCCCAGAGCGGGAGAAGTCATTTGATGATTTCCCGGCTTTAAAAAAAAAAAGGTACCCAAACGCACTTCGCCACTGTCTGGCGGAAGTGCGGGCGTTAATGTTGACGTTCAAAGTCCTGTTATCAGCCTGATTTGAATAAATAACTTTGATTTTGATCTTTTCTTTTTTCTATTTAGTCGATGATCAAAACGATAGCGTTTAGCCTTGTAACAGAGTAAAGCAACCTTATATGTTTATGCATTCATCGTGACAGAAACGAAGGATTTCTGACGCTAAAACGTAGCTTTAAAAGGAAATATTAAATGCTTTAGGCACGTAATTATAAGGATTCGGCTTTTTTGGAGCCGAACCGTCGCGCGTCCGTCGGAGCGTTTAAGGATATTATTGGATATGCTCTCAGGAAAAAACCCTTCCAAAACTAATAATAAAACGGATGTTTTCATGTTTATTTATAATCGCGTTAAAGAATTTGTTGCTGTTTTAATTTAAAAATCAATGTTGGTTATTTAAAGTGTGTACGAGAAGTTTTCTCAGAGATGTTTTGCTAAAAGAAAAAATAAACTGGTCAAGAAAAAGTTTTAGCTGCCCAAAAAATCTTTCAATTACACCTTTATTATGCTAGCATATATATAAAACGCTACAGCTATTTAATTAAAGTCTCACACCCAACTAGCAAGCACCCTTAGACCATACACAAAACGTCATACAGTAACACAATGTCAGTAGCTTATTCATAATTATGCACATTAAGATGCGCGCGCGCGTGACGATGCAATCATCACTGTCATCAGACATAACATCATGTGATCATCATCTATCATCTAGGTAGGATATAATCTATGCGCTTTGATGGGTTATTAAGAAGTTTTTAGGGTTCCGTACCCAAAGGGTCAAACGGGACCCGATTACTGAGACTTCGCTGTCCGTCCGTCCGTCCGTCTGTCACCAGGCTGTATCTCATAAACCGTGATAGTAAGCCAGTTGAAATTTCTACAGATTATGTATTTCTGTTGCCGCTATAACAACAAATACTAAAAACAGAATTAAATAAACATTTAAGGGGGGCTCCCATACAAAAAGTGTTTTTTTTTTGCTCATTTTTATAAGTAACGGTACGGAATAGTTCGTGCGCGAGTCCGGCTGGCACTTGGCCGGTTTTTGTAATTAATATCACCTTTGTATAGATTGATAAAAGGTATTCGACTGTAGAGCGCGTCAGTTTTGACTTGGTGTTAAAAATGTGCTGTAAAATTTCGATTTGTAAAAAGGCGTTATTGAAAGCGTAGATCTAATTTAGCCCTTATTGCCATAGCCTGACTTGGGATCATAAGTATCCTCCAGCCCTTTTCTAAGTTGTTTGGAGCCGGCTTTCGTCATTGTTTTTCAGTAACAATCGTTTTAGTTATGTATTCCTAATTTCTTTAGTATTTTATAGTGAGTTAGCATTCTAAATTCAGAAGCCGTGATAGCCTAGTGGTGTGACCGTCAGATTGTCAAGTCATGCGTCTGAAGTTCGTACCCAAGACGCATATCATGTGCGTATTGTATCATTATCACTTGCTTCGATGAACGAAAACATTAGCAATTCAGCATGCCCGAGAGATATTTCTAGACGGCACGTAAAGCCAAGTCATTGTAAAACCAGTCCATGGGCGGCATAAAAACTTGGCACCAGGTTAAAGCACTAGTCCAGAAACCTCTCCAGTAAAAGCCTTGAAAATAAATGAACCATAACATACACACACCCAGCACACTCCAAGCAAAAAATAAAGAAAACCCACTTTTCCACTAAAAACATATTTCACCAGCTCATCAACTATGTAGAACCTGATGCTCAAAAGCACTCTCCTCGTCTCGGAAACCGTTTAAAACTTTACCTTCACGCCAAAGTTTCTCATTTAGGAAAAAGTTTATTTTACACCCTTTTACGTTTTCATGAAAACATGTTGTAACGATGTTTTTAAAATGTCGCTAACACGAGAAAAATAAACTAAAGCGGGACGTTTTATCCATCAGGTGGTTATTTTAGTTAGCGAGCTCCCTGTATGCTTTATTCATTTTTTCTGGGAGATGAACTCTCGAAATAATTCGGTATAAACACGTTGAACCATCCAAAAAATATGGTTCCCTAGATCTATCGGTGCATCTTTAGCCTTGTGGTGTAAGCTCCTCGACGGAGCATGAGGGCCTGGATTTGATTTCCAGGTTGGTCAGTGTAAATAGGGTATTTCCATCAGGAATTGCCCAGTGGCAGCCCGTAGTCAGGTTGATGGTAATAGGTCTCTAGCTTCCTATCAAATGGGAATTAAACTTAACTGGTGAAATCTGGGTGTTGTACTATACGTAAACTTGTACGTTACGTTTCGTTGATCAGGCTTGATGTTATATCAAATCCTCTCATCTGCATAGCCTTTTCCCAAACTATCTTGGGGTCAGCTTCCAGTCTAACCGGATACAGCTGAGTACCAGTATTGCACATGAAGCGACTGCCTATCTGACCTCCACAAACCAGTAACTGGGTTATACGATACCCCTTGGTATGACTGGATGTCAGAGTTTTTGGCTTCTGACTACTCGTAACGACTGTCAAAGATCTACAAATGACAGCCGGGACCAACGGCTTAACGTGCTTTCCGAGGCAAGGTTATATCAAATCCTCTACCAAATTCCAATTCCCTAGATCTATCGTTGCAAAATTAACAAAGCTTACACTTTTTTTTTGCATGAATTCCACACGATAGCCGTTGACCGATAAGAAAACTAGGTTTCTAGTGTTATCAATGTAAATCAAGGTGTTTTAATTATATGTCAATGGCACAGATTGATAATAGATATCTTTCATATCAGCCCTTTAGTGACAAGATTACTCTGATAGAGAATAAAATAAATGAACAATTCAGTAGGTACATCTTAAAAGATGGCCAAAATTTTATGCTGATATGTTTGCACAGTGACTATGCTGCAAGGTTATAAATAAAATAAGAAATAAAATATATTTCCATATTTCTTAAAGACATTTCAAATGTTTTTAGTAGGGTATTAGTAAATTTAGTTATTGTATATTGTTAGTATGGACTCATTTTTGGTTAAAGGCCAGCTCCAGCTTTTTCCACAAATCCTTATTCATGCCTATATTTGTCCAGTCGTTTCCTAACACCTAAAATGTCATTAGCCCACCGTATTATAGGTCTACAAGCATTCCTCGTTCCTTGTGGAGCTTTCCATCGTGTGGTTTCTGTGGTGCATACCTTATATTTATGCTGCAAGGTTATCAATATGAAATGGTACATGGTGAAGTGACCACCCTAAAAGTACATTTAACCTCATTGAATGATTTTTTCACAAAATTAACTTGTAACAAGTCATATTTTTAACATACAAACCGACAATGACCTGCAAAATACAAAACACGTAAATTTGATTATTTCCGAATACCCTGGAGCTTTCACTTCAAGCTTTATTCTAAACAAAGATTTTCACCTTTCCGATAATCTACAGATTTAATCATCTAAAACCACAACATTAAATAATATAAACGAAACCTAACCGTGCCCAGACCTCTTCACTTACCCAGCAAGCTAGTCTACAAACTGTAGAAAGTTATCCAATCGCTTCACGTACAGTGTCACCGGCAGCATGACAAGTGTCGTCTGCAGCGTGACATGTGTCGACTGCTTCCTTAGTTGTGCAAGCATGCAGTTTCGAAGGTGCATGTTCTAGGTCTTGGCTTGTTTGGTATGCTAGGTGTGGTTTGTCGTTTTGCAGATCATTAATGGTATTGCAGTTTTGTAGGTGTGTTGAGAAAGTCAATGATACGTTCATTATGCTCCTCGAAATAGACTTGCCCTGAAAAAGGTGTGTGTAGGTGACGCGACAGTTATTGATGGAAATCGATTTGTTCTCTGGGTTGAAAACTCGCGTTTTACGGTAAAACTCAATGTAACGCACTCAAAACATTGTGCTGATGATGCATTAAATAGTAACCCGGTCCTGGACGTATTTAAAGTAAAGTATTAAAAGTTTAGTTAAGTTCTATCATTAAAAAACAATAATTAAAAAAAAAAAAAAAAAAAAACTTTGACCTGCAAGATCTCCGTAACTAGAAGGTTCCCAGGAATCCCAGGCCTGATCCAGAACAAAAAAAAAACATTGACGGGGAGAACAAGTGCCTTTCGGCTTCGTTATGGGTCTATTTTACTCCCTTTATGCTTTTGAAAACGGAATGATATAAAAGAGAAAGTAGTAAAGGACAGAGGAGAAGGAAAGAAGAAAATGTGTTGCGCCGACCCCAAATAGAATGAGACAGAGCAGGAACATACTTTTGAAAATGGAAATATAAGTTTGCATTCTTGAATATTTTCTCGAGGAGCTCGTAGCTAAATAATAACAGCCGCACGGGTCGATCTTTAAGGTTAAGCCGTGCTTGCCGAGGTTGGTCCGTGGATGGGTGACCATAACTACATACTGAGTTTCCTCCGTGCCTCGGAAAGCACGTTAAGCCGTTGGTTCCGACTGTCATTTTTAGATCTTTGACAGTCGTTAAGAGTAGTCAGAAGCCAAAAGTCTGACATCCAGTCTTACCAAGAGGTATCGTACTACCCAGTTACTGAGTTGTGGAGGTCAGATAGTCAGTCGTAATGTTCATGTAAAATACTGGTACTCAGCTCCATTTTTTTTTTTTTTTGCGGATGGGAAATCATCAAATGACTTCTCCCGCTCTGGGCGGAGCGGGAGGGAGTGTCAGACTTGACTGACTAAAACCCACCCATGTTTCTTCTAAGCCCTTTGTGTTCCAGGGCCGCGGTATCTCTTTCGAACAACCCGCAGCCCTGGGTACTCAGCTGCATCTGGTTAGACTGGAAGCCGACCTCAAGATAGTTTGGAAAAGGCTAGGCAGATGATTCAATTACTTTCTCTAAAATGCATCACGAATTCGCGATGCGATGTTCCTACGTTATATTTATTCTCAAAGCCCATGTTCCGATAAGGGCTCTGTTACCTGATACGCTTTAATTGAGATGAAGTGATAGCTTTGTGAAAACTGGGTCGGTCTCGTTTTCCATTAAATTAATCACTTCATCCTGATTGGTTTGAAATTGATACGGCTGTGATCAAAGGTTGATCGTTATCGAAACCTGGAATATTAAAGCAGATACGTTCATGTGGATATTATACAAGATGTTGTTTTGCATCCTTGTCAAATTCAAGGAGGTAATTGTGCTACTAATTCTTGACCCGAATCAATAATAAATTAAGAAGTTTTTTTTTCATATTTACGGAAATCGGTAAGTGTGAACCACCCGGGTTAAAACCCGGGTGGTTCAGACTTGCCAATGGCGCGTGCTTACGCGGTCCGTCTGTTCCTCACCCTTAGCCTGCGCTTTCACACATACAAACAATCTCAAACGTTTATTTTATAATTTCTTATTCACTTAACTACGTTAAGGGGTTTATTCTGAAATATTGTCAAATTGAAACAACAAAAAAAGCAGCATTTATTAATAATTCAGTAGGTACCGTAATTTTAATTGATTATTTATGTCTTTTGTAACAACCTCCTGAATTTTGACGAGGATGCAAATACAAATTACTTTCACGATCTTGACCTCCACATCCAACCTTTTCCTATTTTATTACAAAAATCTTGAAACTGTAGCGGCATTACAAAAATCAGCGCCATCTATGCTACAAAAGAAGGACTAACATCAAATTCTGAACGCGCTATTAAGGTTATCCGCGACTTAAGACTATAAAGAAATACCTGACAAGTGTCAACAACTATCGAGCTGATCCTTCTTCCTCTAGGAGGGATGAAGAACCTTACCCTGTTCTTCATACCCCTGTTAAACAATCACGTATCTACCTTATCAACGTTGGAGAATCAAATGGATCACTCAAAAACATGTCTAAAAAAATAAAACCTAACGTTTATTTTCGCTTGTCCACAGTCAATGATCCAGCTAAAAGAACGCAAAGAAATGGACGAGGCTTTCAAGAAGGCACAGAAACCCTGGGCCAAGTTACTGCAGAAGGTGGAACGCACGCGGCTGGAGTATCACACGGCTTGCAAGCAGGAGAGGACAGCACAGAACCAGGAGAGGAACGCCAGTGGTGACAGCTCACTTAGTCCGGACCAGGTCAGTGGAAGACACTTTATAAGAAAGACAAGCTTCAGAAGTCATTAGACAATAAGACATGACCGGCTGTTTGGCCCCAAGTCCTGACTTCGTGCGGATTATTCGGTTTAGGGCCTATTTCTGATACTACATACCGAATAAATTCAAAAATGGAAAAGAATTTGTATGAAATAATCTGCCAAGTTAACGGAAACCCCTTTGTCAAACGTAGGTGGTGAAGCAGGCCCTTAAAGTGATTTTTTTTTTTGTAGAAAATTATGAGTACTCATAAATGAAAGGATTAAAAGTATAATGACCGGACTTTTTTAGACAAATGTTTTCATCAGATTTTTTCATATTTTTCTGTGAAAAGTACAAAATAGGGGATAATCCATTTTTTTTTTCTTTGTCCGTCGGGTAGTTTATTGAAAAGTATTGGACACGTATTTTTTCTTTTTTCACGTAGTCGTAAAATTACGGAGATATATTGAGTTGAAATGGCGCATGACGTCACATGTAGGTAAGTTTTATACCCACTTGTGACGTAGTAAGCCCCCACTCTCCAACTTTAATGAGTTTTAACGAAGTAATTTTTTGATATTTTGATAAAACAAAAAATACGTGTCTAATATTTTGGTATTACTTGTCTGACGGACAAAATAGAATGTCGTTTTCTTTACCCAGTCCGATCCCCTATTAATCCATAATTAGTATCCGCTTAGCACAAGAGATGGCTGGGCTAGTAGAGATCTTTTGGAGATAAAGTTTTAGAAATAACTGTTAGGATTAACATATTATCAGATCTTACAAGTACAAGTTAAACGCATGTAGTGTTCAGCAACATATAAAGCGTCGATAAAACGCTCTTAACACCTTTAAGAGCGTTTCATACAAACTTTCCAGTCCATATTTTCCGAAATGACTGAAGCGATTTTAATGAAACTTCATACGCATAAGCAGGATACATAGGTATAAAAAGTTACTAAAAAATATTTTCGAAATGCCTTTAAAAAAAGATCTTAGAAAATTTCTGTTTCTATTGAAAATTTATAATCGGTCTAATTTAGCTGTAACACAATTTTTCGAAAATGTATTTCAGTAACTTTTTAGACGTTTGTATCCTGCTTACGCGTATTTAGTTTCATTAAAAACGTTCAGTTATGAAGTTTCATTAAAATCTGTTCCGTCGTTTCAGAAAATAAATACTTGAAAGTTTGTACGAAATGTTGTGCGATTTTTATACTGTGGTTTTGTAATTGCTTAAAGTTAAAACTGTCAAGAGTTAGAATTCTTAGCTTTCTTTGGCGGTTCTCAATTCGTTCAAAATACTTGTCTATTGCATAAAAACGGATGCGTAAGTAATTACTTGAATTCAAGTAATTACTTGAACTTGACTACAAGAGGAAGTAGATACAAGAGGTAGTGTAAGCATTCTTGACTATAGATACCAAGGGTACTGTAGTAATAATAGCGTTTCATTTATTTGAGAAGAATTCTTCAATAAAGTTAACTAACACACAGCTTATGCAGTTGGAATACTCGCTTCAGAACACAAGAAATTAATATAAAAGATTAACTTACAAAAAAAAAAACTAAAAAAAATCGAGCTCCGTTCAGGAAAAGATTCCAAGAATTTTAAATCCACTCCGGTTTCTGAAACATAAACACGGTTCTATATAAAATATATTTATCAATAAACTCACAAGAATGCCACGTGTAAGTAATGCCGGGTTCACACTGTCCACGAACATTCACGAACAGGTACGAACGCAAATATTGGTGAATATCGTGCCTACCTCTTCGTCAACCAGTTCTCTTCGTCGTCCGGCCTCTTTCAGTGCAGAAAATTCTTGAAAACTCTTAATCCAGCTGCTACCAGCCACCCTGTGATAGTGGCGGTACTTTCATACAAGCCTTAAAGCTTAGCTTGGCTTGCCCTTATGACCTCATGATGTTAGGGTTTCTGAACAGTCTACTTGTCCGAAAGGCTTGCTGTATTGTTGGCCCCTAGGCACTGCCCTGTGATCGTGGCTCCACCTAGCCTGACGGTCTCATACTGTGGACATTGCCTCCCCAATTTCAAGCCACTGAATTCGTTCATCGGGTAATCTCTAGCTAATCCGAGGACCTCTATTCAAAAGCACGCCTGGCCTAACCGCCATCGATTCTACAGCGAATTTGGCTCAGCCTTGTTCGATAGCGCATATCGGCATTTCGGCAGTGTGGAGGCGGCCTTAGATCAATAGAAATACCCTAGGTTTCGTTATGATGTTCGCTGATATTTCCATAGTACAGCTTTGTACAACAGTGCTACAATAATGCAATATACCGAAACCTGTTACTAGAATAAACATAAAACTTAATACTTAGTCAAAAGTTTCTGGAAACCTTATCAACTGAAATCGATTGCCGCGTGTACAGACGCCAGAGCACATCACCCTACAGAAAATCTGACAAATTTATTCAATAGATTTTCAAGTTTATCGTTGAAGAATTAGGTTCAAGGTTGATTGGGGAAATTTAACAGTTTCGAGTAGCTTGACGTGCAGGCTGGTAGATCAAATTAAGCCTACCTATAAATCGTTAAGTACCGATCCTTAGTAAATTGTCAACTACAACCTTTTATTGATGGTCTTCACGTCAACCAAGCTAACACGACATTCAACAACAATTTACGTTAAATTGGTTTTGAAAAACTGATTGCCAATTCATTCTTACTTAGGTTACTACCGATTTTCAATTTCTGAATCGAAATAAAAACTCGATAATTTGTGTCTCATCGACCAATTTTCGAATCGATTCTAATATACAGTATGTTAGGTTAAACGAGGGACATATTGAGGGAGGGTATTCAGTATTCGATTCTCGTCCCAAATATGTAAAAAACCTATAACGTATATAGAAGAATTTTTAATGTTTTGTTTAGTGCCTAGATATTTTGGACTGTCCTAAGCCAGGTAAGTTTAAAGTATGAAGGGAAAATGGATTATACATAAGAGTCATTGACCCGCTCACATTTTCTGCGAGTATTAAGTCGCTAGCGCAAGGGTGTATACACGTTGCGTGACATTTGCGAAAATTTTGGTATGGTTCTGTCTGTTATTTATCAGTGTTTTTTTTTTGTTTATATTTTTATTAGTATCATGTTGGCATGTACTATTATGGGTTTGAATATGTCCCTCGTTTAAACTAACATACTGTATTATGACTAAGCGACCCTGTAAAGTTTTATCCGTATGACAAAGTAGGCAGAGCCTGTCAAAACATCCAATACTTTGGAATATACTTGGAGATAAAGTCGACAAAATATTTGCTTACACAAGTTATCTGTTATCAGTTGATTGACTTATCGGGACACGTCGGTGATGCTGTTCTAAGGGAATGATAGCGATCATATAGCATCATTAGGCCTTAACTGCAGCAATGTATGTAGGTATAATATACGAATGTGGCTGTTTATTCAAACAGATGGATATTGCTATTTTCTAAATAATAACAGCCGCTCGGGTCGTTGTCTACAATATGATTCGAGACGGAGTATTTCATGAAAAAATCATTAAATAGGATTAAATGATCTTGGATGGTTGTATTGATGATACTAAATTAGTAAGCCATATTTTTTACGGTCTGGAATTGTCAACATGCAATCTGACACTGCAAAAAACGTAAAAAAATAAAAGAAAATTTTAATTTTGCGGGCCACTCGCAACTAGCGCTTCCAGCTTTACTTAATTTATGTCGACACACTGGAATGTCAACGATTAACAACTCTAGATCCTCTTCATCTTCATTTACTACACTATGAACAGCATTTCCTTTACGAAAGTATGACGTGATAACTTCTTATTTGTCTATTCGGTTCCGCATCCGATTCGCGGGGTATTCGTGAATCATCGGCTTTCGGCTCTCGCGGACCATCGGAATGTAAGTCCAATCACCTAGTTTGTACGATTTCTAACAATATACGCTGGAATGAGGTCGCATTGTATTTTAGGGTTGAGTTTAAACAAGGAAGTTTGGATAGTCTTGAGTGATGTTTCTCGCGTGAAACTTCATTATGAGGACTGTGGTTCTGTTGGATCAGTTAACACTAATATATTGAGCTTTATATTTTGGTTGAATGTGCTGTTGCTTTGGAGCAGAGGTGCTCGTGGCTAAACAATAACAGCCGCACGGGCGATCTTTAAGGTTAAGCCGTGCTTGCCGAAGTTGGTCCGTCGATGGGTGACCATAATTAGATACTGAATTTCCTCCGTGCCTCGGAAAGCACGTTAAGCCGTTGGTCCCGGCTGTCATTTGTAGATCTTTGACAGTCGTTACGACTAGTCAGAAGCCAAAAGTCTTACATCCAGTCTTACCAAGGAGTACCGTATTACCCAGTTACTGGGTTGTGGAGGTCAGATAGGCTGTCGCTTTATGTAAAATACTGGTACTCAGCTGTATCCGGTTCGACTAGAAGCCGAGCCCAGCATAGTTTGGGAAAAGGCAAGGCAGATGATGATCTAGGATTCACTCTACGTTCCTCATTAAGATGTTCGTTACTGTTTCACGCGACAACTACTGAAGGGATTTGGATGAAATTTGGCACGCGGGTAGTTTATAACCTGAATTAATACATATCCTTCCTTCCTGGGTCCTTTTTATCCCTGTAGTACAATCCCGTAGGACAATTAAACAAAAATTATGCAGTTTCAATTATTAGTACATATTTTTACATCATTACAAGCGAGCTGCAAAGGCCTTTGCCTTGCAGTAACGATGCGTCTAAACTGCATTTCTCGGTTAGAATGTAGTCCGACCACCAACACGTTTCAATTTATGCACACATTCCCTATAGCTTTCAGTTGCTCAGATATTGCTTACCATAACCACAGACAACTCGGCGTAGCTAGAAACGGTACTGTCAACGCTTTTGACACAAACCAAGCGTTTTAGTGAATGTCACTGTTTACACATAGAAATTGGCGATCAGAGGCAATTCTAACAATGCCCTGTTACATTCGAGCTACACGATAACTGACAAATGCTTGCACTGGCTGGACAGGTCCACTCAAATCTGTGTTGTTCTATTTTCAAAAGACCTTCTCAGACACTTATCTTCATAGTAGTAAAAGTGTTTTTAAAAACCAATTTGCAAAATATACATCATTTATCACAGCTAAAGTGGTGCTTCACAAATATATTCGGGTCGCCTAGATTGGAAAATGGAAGAAGCCTATTTGCCAACATTTATCCAGATTTCGTGGCCACGATAAGTTAAGGAATTTCAATTATAAGGTAGAAAATTAAAAAAATTAAAAACCCCCGATTGAAAAAAACACAAAAAGCCATAAATAATGAATGTAAAGTATGCAGCTCCCTCCCCCTGCGATGTCCATGGTGACAAGTGACAATATTTCAAGGAATCGACCAGACCCGTAGAAGTTGTTTATATGTTTCATCAACTAGAAAAGAGGTTTTGTCCTCAAACGGCAGAGCAAATTCTCGAAACACACTCTTAAACACCTTTCCAACGAAACTAATTTTATCAAAATCGGTTCATCCGTTTAGGAGCTACGATGCCACAGACAGACACACAGATAAAACTTATAACACCCCTCTTTTTTGGTCGGGAATTAAAAATTCGCTGGCGCGGTCATTTCGTGCTCCATAACCATAACTAAGTCCTCTATATAACCATAAACTTAGATGGCCGTTACCGTCACCCATCGCAGTACATTACAGTGATTACACCACCATAAACATCCCGTTTCCTTTAATCGAATGAACCACTAGTGCCAAACCATAAACACGACATGGTAGTCAGTCCTATTCTGCATTCATGCCCGTATCTTTAACGAGAATAGCTGGATATTCTCGAAATAGTTCTGTGCTGTTCGTGCCAGAATAAGTGTCCCATTGGAATTGCAATTTCTTTCGTAGTACCTACATTAATATTGCATGACTAGTAAATTTTGGTATAGCTTTAATATGTATTATTAATATTCTGTGGTCTGTTTCTAATTTAATAGAATTTCCTAATATATATCATTCTCTTGTCCTTATCTTATCCCAATTTATTAGTCGACATTTAATGAGTTATCCGCTTTTAATACAGTACATCTATCATTTCTTTAGTCTTCCTCAACTCTTATAGCCACATTCATGCTCAAAACTTTCCTCACGACATTTTCCAAATACTATATAAAGGGTGTAAAACACCTCTTGACGAAGCCGAAAGGCACTGGTTCTCCCTGTCATTGCGATATTTTTTTTATTCTACACCATACCTGGGAAACTTCTAGTTACGGAGATATTAGGGGTCAAATTTCCAACTTTTTGACAAGTATTCTTTTAAATACAAGTTTTTAATGTAAGATTTTTCTCATTCTTTAAACACGTCCACGGCTCCCGTACTATTCAATCCGTCCATCAGAACAATGTTTTGAGTGCGTTACATTGAATTCTACCACAAAACATGATTTTACAACCCCCCCCCCCCCCCCAAAGTCGTTTCGCAGCAATAATTTTTGCGTAAAGTTACTTAGTTTCATGTACAGAATGCTTGGTTGACGGCTTCGTGATGAGGTGATTTACACGGTGTGTACACACAGTATACAGTACTACAACGACCGGTTCTGCGTTGGCCGAATCCTTTGCATTTCGTCTCCTTCTTATACTTTACTGCATACACAATTATAGGATATACATACAAATTGCAATCATATAGCTTTCGATTGCGAGACTTCTATGCAGTGTAGTAGTATAATTTCCTTTTTTTTATTCAGACTACTTTTGTAGCACTGTAGAACATTATAATAAGCAGCGGTCGTATTCCTCATTTCTTTTCCTTTAAACTTTAGTATAAACCTGTTGATCCACCGCATAATAATTCTGGACGTCACACAATGTAATTTTGGAACCCGCAAAATGTGTGGAACCTGGGCACAACCGCATTGAGGCGAAGCTTTCAACCTCAAAGGTACGGGCAACTTGTACCTACAGAATAAATAAAGCTTTGGTTAAGTTTGGATTAACAGTGCTATGTTCTGGTTTTTTTTTTTAAATTACAGTTTATACGACCGATTTTATTAAAATCACATAACATCTTTTATTTCAGCAATCAGAGATCGATGATTTAAAAAAAAAAACATAAAATAGTGGTTCAGGCAAGGTTGGCTAAACAAACTAAAAATCTTATGTATACAAGGTGTTGTTTTGCATTCTCGTCAAATTCAAGGAGGTAACTATACTAATGATTCTCGTCCCGAATCAATAATAAAATGAGTAGGTAATTTTTCATTTTTTTTTCTTTTTTACGGAAATCGGTAAGTGTGAACCACCCTTGTTTTAAACGCGGCCCGTCTGGTTCTTGCCTTATAACCTCGCTTACACACATACAAACAATCTCAAACTTTTGTTTCATAATTTCTTAGTCCCTAAACCACGTTAAGGGGGTTATTCTGAAATACTGACAAACTTAAACAACCAGAAAAATCAGCGTTTATTAATAATTAACTAGGTACCGTAATTTTAATTGATTATTTATGTCATTCGTGACCACCCCTTGAAATTTGACGAGGTTGCAAAACAACACCTTGTATAGTCCAACGGATAAAATGGCGATGATGCATTTAAGAGATACAGGAAGATCAGAATATTAGAATGAAGTAACCATATTTTTAGCTAAAAATCTCAGAATCAGTAATTCAATCAATTATCATTCATATACTGTATCTTTTAACATGACACGTACCAACACAGAAATCAGGATCAATTCGAAATCATTTTTTTTTTCGTTTTTCAAATAATTGACTGTAGTTTTTCGAACGCCATATTTGTCTACAAGACAGGCCACTTATTCCACGACGACAATATGTAAATAGAACGAACTAACTTCTGTCTGTGTGGTCGGGTCGTCTCGATCGATTGCAAGCAAGCAAAGTTCTTTGACCAGTGGCCCCATTCACACAAAACTTGGAACACGAACTGAACTAACCTTATTAGGCTGCACGTAGCTGGGTAGTGTCAATATTTGATGTCTGTAGCCCTTCAGGGCTTTGGATATGGAAGTCCGAATTTACTGGTTATCGTGAAGGTTTTTGCAGAAGTCATAACATTTTGTGTAGAATTATTTGAACTCTGGTTAGGTTAGTTTCTTTCTGCAACCCTATTACGGTTGCAATAGAAGAATCATGTGTATATTCGCTGCCAAAAGTAACCTCATTTAATCATTTCTAAGATTTTAGCAGTGGAAATGCTAAAGCAGTAAAGGTTGTTGTGTTATTTATCTACTCGTTCCTACGTCTGAGGCCTCTGAGGGCAATCTTAAAAGCCTGGCTTAAGCTGGGGAGAAAAATAAAATAATAATTGACTTAAAAGAAGTTTTAGTTTAATTGTATATACAATAGTAAGAGCATCATGCCAATGAATGAAAAGATGGAAGAAAGATTCATGCCGAAGAAACGATGGATGGACGGTGTGATGGATAATATGGCAAGAAAAAAGGTGTCTCAGATGGAGAGTTATAGAGAAGTATGGAAGAAGAAGACATACTGCGCCGACCACAAATAAATTGGGATAAGAGCAAGAGAATGTTGATGATGTTGATATGAATGATCATCATGTCACTATTTATCTTTCCATCTACAGCTACCTTTTACATTGCTAGCTTGTTCTTTATACAAGGTGTTGTTTTGCATCCTCGTCAAATCAAGGAGGTTATTATGCTAATGATTCTCGTCCCGAATCAATAATAAAATGGTAATGTAATTTTTATCTTTTTTCTTACTTACGGAAATCGGTAAGTATGAACCACCCGAGTTTTAAAAGCGGGCCGTCTGATTCTCGCCCTATAACCGCGCTTCCACAAATACAAACAATCTTAAAGGTTTATTCGATAATTTCTTATTTCCTAAACCATGTTAAAGGGGTTATTCTGAAATACTGACAAACATAAACAACCAAAAAAATCAGGGTTTATTAATAAGTAACTAGGTACCGTAATTTTAATTGATTATTTAAGTCTAGTGTGACAACCTCCTGAATTTTGACGAGGATGCAAAACAACACCTTGTAGTTTAAACTTTCAGCCATTCACCAAATAAACTGTTCTAGCTGTACTAATAGGACAAACTTAGTCTCCGTATCGACCGTTTTAAGGTCTTTGACCAGCGCCTCCATTGGTCCGACCGTCCAACAGTGTCATTTAAATTATTTATTTACTTTGTAGATAGCACAAACTGTATTGATTCTTTCAGTTTTATTCTTCATGAATTATGAATGAGAAGGTAGTTTAGTGTGACATGGTTTCAATACTAGTTATTTTTAATTTGTTGTTGGTGTTGGAATTGTTTGGGTTAATGTATTCAATATTTATTTAGAGTCAATCAGAATAAAATACGTGATTACATGCTTACATATAAATTCATTGCACTGCCGAGCATACGCGACTGCTGAGCATGCGGCCCTGGGTTCGATTCCA
The DNA here is from genome assembly GCA_963082945.1 of Cerastis leucographa. Classification (NCBI taxonomy): domain Eukaryota; kingdom Metazoa; phylum Arthropoda; class Insecta; order Lepidoptera; family Noctuidae; genus Cerastis; species Cerastis leucographa. The sequence continues at coordinate 5,426,556 of OY720353.1, read as the reverse complement.
AGGCCGGGGAAATTGTTATTGGGTTCTTCCATCAGGATTTTATCAGTATCAGCCACGGAGTCTGGATTTTTGCCCGTTTGATGGCAATAGGCTCGCCCCCTATAACATAGCACTTCAACATATCTGGAAAAATGCGGGTGTATTATTAAGTACCTACACCTCTGCCTAAACCTTCCGGGATAGTAGGCGTGATGTGACGAAATTGATAAGTCTGAAACCCGAGCTGATTGTGGGCCAGCTGTGAGTTAGCCATTTTTCCCACTCGAAAAGATGATTCAACTACCCAAGATTAAAAGGTGTTAATTTACGGCAAATGACCAACAACACACATAATTTACTTATTTCTCTCCCGAACGTGGGCCGCCTCGACTCATCCACTGTTACTCATTCCGAAATAACCAGAGAAATTAAACCATGATGTCATTCTTCAAAGAATCACCAAACAATTTTATCATTCTGATAACGCCTCCATCACTCTTATCACTGCAACCGTCTTATCTTTGAGCGAAAAATTATATAAAATACACAGTTACGTAATCATTTCCCGGCAATCTTAGAACGGAAGAAGCATTCTTGAATGTAGACGTTTAACACGAGCTGGCAACGTCAGATCGGGAAATTGGTGCCGAGAGATTTTCAAATCTTGTGGAGAAATGTGAATGAAATCTTGTAAAATACCTCAGATATAAACATGTAGGAGTAAGGAAGAGCTCGTGGATAAATAACAACAGCCGCACGGGTCGTTCTACAATGTTAAACAGCGCTGGCTAAGGTCGATCCGTGGATGGTTGACCATCGATTAAATACCGATCTACCTCTGTACCTCGAAAAGTACGTTAAGCCATTAGTACCGGCTTTCATTTATAGATTTTTGACAGTCGTTACAGGTAGTAGTGACTCGAAAGTCTGACTACCAGTCTTGCTAAGGGGTATCGTTTTACTCAGAACTAGACATGGGTAGCTCGCGAATGAGAGATAAAATTGAACTAGCTCTTTAATTACAATCTAGCTCTAAGTCGCTCAGTCGTTCACGGAATAGCTCAGTAGTTCATGTAGCTCAACGGCTCATTGACTCTACTCTGAGGCTTTGCGAGTTACAAGTGATACCGACGAAACGCCGACAGCGGCCCGACAATGCCCTAACTTCCCCGACGGACAGGTGAACGATTTCGCATGTCGCTCACTGACCGTCTCTTCGGCTCAATACGTCATAGTAAAATAACTCTTATAGTCATTGTTTTAAAAGAAAAAATGCTTTATCACTTTTAAGCAAGTATGAAAGTCCTTAGGGAATAATAGTTTGTGATTTTGTAAACAAAACAAACATCGTTGTTTTTTTAAATGTATTTAAATTGTTTCGGCGGAATATCGTGTCATTTGTGTCGCATATTGCTATTTGCTAAACGCAGTTTATTTGTGGTTTCTTAGTTAAATGTTTAATTATTAGTTGCAATTAGTTAAAATTAGTAATAGGCAGGGATAAATAAGTGTTATACGCTAAATAATATTAAGTGTTTCAAAGAAAAAAGACTTTGTGTGTAAATATATACATTTCTTAGTTAAATAAATTATTTGTACCTACTTAATAAGAACAAAACAACCCAATGAATCTAATTTTATCTTAAGCTCGCAACTAAGTTAAATGAACTAAAGAACTTCAAAGATTTTATGGAGCTACTGAGCTAGTTGTCTCGTTTGACTTGCGTAAAGTAGCGCGGCTCAATTTGATCTGTAGCTCGCAAGTTAATCAATTGAGCGCAAGAGTTAAAAGAGTTATTCGGGAGCTAAAGAGCTAAAAGAGTGATACAGCTCTTTTGATCAAAAGAGCTATATCTCTCTTTTCTTTTCATTGAGCTACATTTCGCATGTCTACTCAGAACTAACTGGGCTGAGGATGTCAGATAAACAATCAAATGCAAAATACTTGTGGTAGCTGCATTCGGTGAAACTGGATGCCGACTCGAATCGAATCGCCTTTTTTATACGGGGGCGGGTCCTGAGTTAAGACACCTTTTAATCTAGGTAGAACATTCCCTTGGAACAATTTCTGACCTCCACACGGTCCTCTGGCAAAATCTAGTCTCTCCATAATTCGCCAAATTCTTTTCTTACGTCCGAAAACTCCACGCATGTTAATCTAGTTCTCATCGATGTTCTTAGTAAATAAATAATGTTCAGCATCTGGTTAGCGGTTATCTCCCGAAATAAAACACTTGCAGAGTCTTGGATGAGTGCTGACGTCATTCGCCCACCAGCTGTTTGATACGAGGGCTAGAGATGGGTTGGGAGATTTCGTTTGTGACGTCATTGTGATAGGATGGAATTTTAAAGATTTCAGTTGGAATAGAATAGAATTGAATAGCATTTATTTGCATATATGGGTAATACATTAGTAGGTAATAGTAGGTATACATCAGAGTTCTGCCATATTTACCATTCGGCATGCAAACATTTTCATTATACAAAATTATTAAAATTAAAATTCTCATTAAAACATTACATTAATGGTTACATTCAATAAATAAAATGATTATTACATTAAAAAAAAAACTTTATTATAACCATATACGTAGGTACATTAAATAAAATTGTTAAAAATTTAAATTGTCATTAACAGTATAATCATATAAGAATAAAAGTCGTGGTCGTACATAAATAAACAAAAAAACATTAAAATTCCTGGAGGCTCTTTAGTTTTAATCATCATCTTCTTGTCCTTCTCCCTTTATACTTGGGGTTGTTGCAACACGTTTATTTCTCCTATTCTCCCCTGTCATACGTCACGGCATCATTTGCTCCTTTCTCTTTCACGTCATTCCTCATACCATCTATCACTCTTTTAGTCAAATGCATTTATATTCTTTATACAAGATGTTGTTTTGCATCCTCGTCAAAATTCAGGATGTTGTCACACAAGACATAAATAATCAATCAAAATTACGGCTCCTTGTTAATTATTAATAAACGCTGATTTTTTTGGTTGTTTATGTTTGTCAGTATTTCAGAATAACCTCCTTAACGTGGTTTAGGGTATAAGAAAAAATCGAATAAACGTTTGATATTGTTTGTATTTGTGGAAGCGAGGTTATAGGGCGAGAATCAGACGGCCTGCGTTTTTCAACACGGGTGGTTCACTTACCGATTTCCGTACATAAGAAAAATAATAAAAATTTCCTACCCATTTTATAATTGATTCGGGACGAGAATCATTAGCATAATTACCTCCTTTAAATTTGGCGAGGATGCAAAACAACACCTTGTATAACAGACATTAATTTATCCAAAGACATTACAAGAAAAACTTCCAGTTCTAGATGTTAGTAAACAATTGTTTTGATTTTGTTTAGTCCTTGTCCTTACTGTGTATTTGGTCGGCTTCCAGTCAAAACTGATGCAGCTGAATACTGCATTTTAAATAGAGCGGCCAGACCTCTATAACCCAGTTAAAGGACATCATTTAATGTAGTTATACGGTTAGCATCGAAAGTTGCTATACATATCCAAAATTATAAGACGTCTTAGTTTTAGAACGATCCATATTAACAGACTGCAGTAAAAGACATAACAATTTTTCATCAATGGTGACACAAATTCGCAAAACAATATTACATCAGATCACGCTGATCAGCACAAAACTTGGTGTAATATTGATAAGTGTTAACCGACTTCTGATGCCGACTGTACCTGCTATCATACTTTTGAAGTTTATTGCTGCATGTTAATAACTTCCAAGATTTACTTCCCCACGCTGTCTTCCATTTCTATTATCCCCCTCATCTCAACTTAGCTTGAACCTAAAGTAGGTTCAGCAGGGCAAAAATAAATTCTTCTGCTCCATACGTTATGTTCGTATAAATAAAAAAAACAAAAAGTAAAAACGGGAACAGCAGTTTTCACGCGATTTCAGGGTTAATTTCAAAGCAAAAGTAATTTATAATGATGACTACAAGAACCCCCACCTTTTTTTTTTAATCATTTTAATTACCCCTTGTAGACCTCTATTATAAACAAGTTTTAAAATTATGTCGTTTCTTACCCGCCGTTTGTAATTTTCGTGAAACATTTCAATCTCACAATAATTGAGAGCGCAACTGTTTCCTTTACTAATTAAAATTTATGTTTCTCTGCTATTTCATAATTTGTTTCCAAATTGGAATAGTGTTTACATCGTAAATCTTATAGAAATATACCAGTTCTGCCAGTATTTACAAATTGATCAATGAAATCTTATATTTAAAGTACTGCATTTGGTAATTTAGTCTGTTACGGTTATACTTCTAAATGAGACCCAATATCAATATTTCAAAAATGATTTATAACACTCAATTCCGTTCCATCTAGTGGAATAAATCAATCAAATCAGCCTACCTTAAGAATAAATTATCTTCCGAAGTATTTGCATGACACTAACTCCAATAATTTAGCCTAAATTCATCAAAATATTTCAAAGTATCCATATTTTAAATTATAAATGCGAAAGTCAACGAAAACAAGGTAACTCCGGCTGGACGGCCTTCGATCAAATTTGGCTCACATGTAGGAGAGTGGCGGTGGCCCAGTGGTGGCAGCCCCGACTTACGAGCAGTAAGCCGTGGGTTCGAACCCAGGCAGGCGCATTACTTTGTGTAATTTATTTCATCATCGCTGCTCTCAAAAACGGTGAAGGAAAACATCGTGAGGAAACCGGCATGTCCTAGAACCAAAAATTCGAAGACATGTGATATCTACCAACCCGCACTGGGCCCGCGTGGTGGATTACAGCCCACTCCCTCTCATAGGAGAGGAGGTCCCAGCAGTGGGAACATTATAGGCTAATGATGATGATGATGATGATGATGATGTAAGTACAGGTACACCATGACCTGGGATAGGACATAGAATACTTTTGTCCCAGAAAGTACGTTCTCATAGTATCACGTAAGTCTAAAAGTTTCCGGCTCACACATTTGATTAATCAGAAATACAAAACTATCATGTATCACGTACAAAAATATCACTATATTACTGAAGTTTTCTCTAGTTACCCACAGTAAAATAGTGATATTTTTGTTCAAAAATAGTCTCCCTTTATATTAATCCATTTTAGTTTGGACGTTTGCACCCGTAGAGATGGGCAAAGATCGTCACTCACTGGACGCCTGACGGAGGAAATCACCGTCGTGGTAGACCGCGGCGAAGGTGGTGTGACGATCTGATCTTGTTTGCCGTGCGATCATGGCCAGATATTGCACAAGATAGAGAGGTTTGGAAGGAGAAAGAGGAAGCCTTTGCCCAGCAGTGGGACACAATATGAGAGGCCTCAGTTTGGACGAATCATTTTGGACTTTACTGTATAATATTATACCTCCGCGGAACGAAGCCGGGCCCAAAAGCTAGCACGCTACAAACGGGTTCCTTAGAAGCGAATGAACCGATAACATATCCACGATATAATTCCACAAAACATTCCATGCTGTGCTCTAGGACTCTTGAATTCCAATATCTCCGTTCTCGCTATTGAATAACCATTACAAGGCTCCGGTTTAGCTACAAACCATTCGATTTTATTCCCGTTTTCTATATGTATGTCCGTATCGTTACATTACAGATACAGCACTGCGCATTTACTCCACGGGCACTTTTTTATAACGTGGCTTTTTTTTCCCTAACCCAGTCTGGATATAGTGTCATTCTATCATGACATAATGACAATATAAGATTTTAACTATAATGGTCACTAACACCATCATTATAGATAACTGTTTATGCGTGATCATGGTGCTTCCAACAGCTCCGAAATATCGGGAACTCAAAACAAATACTAAACATGGTCAATATCCCGTTTTGGGTTTTAATGATAGTCATAATTACAATGTTGGAAAAAGGACAGCTACCAAAAAGTTCGTCGATTCTGTTGGCGTTATGTTAGGTTAATCATCGGCCAGTTTCCAACCACATTTACCGTACATTATCAATTGCTTATTTACGTGATTTTTGTTCGACTTTCCCTATTTTTTTTTTTTTTCAAAACTAATTTAATTCGTTGTAGCGTCCACAAAAGCAGTTGTGGATAATACTTTTAATTAGGTACCACTTCATCACTTTGACAGCTAATATTGAAAACGTCGAAAACAGAGTTGTTTACAGAAATTTAAAACCTAATTAATTATTAGGGTGCCGGGTGACCTAATTTTACTTATAGTTTGTTTTAACTTTTCTATTTATTACGTTATCAAATATTGAAAAGACTCTTTCTTCGGCACCCACAAGACCGTGCACTGTTTTCTTTTCTATGAAACTGTTGCCATACATTAACTTCTAGTAGAAAACCATGTCAAGCCTTCTACATTGTAGTTTTATGGATACTGTTGTGACAAATCTAACATCAACCTACACATCAGATACTGATTACCTAGTTTTCGTTCTTCTCATATTTTTGCTACAATTAGAAAGCTAATTTTTCGGGATACTAAACGGTTTTTTCCGTCAAAACTAGTGAGATTATTATTTCTCTCATAAAACCTTATTCCAAGACTTACTACAGTCACACAAACATCATCTTCCTGTCCTTGTTCCACGTGACTTGGGGTCGGTGCAACTCGTTTTTTTCATCCATTCCCCTCTGTCAACCGTCTCGCTGTCATTTCCTCCTTTTTCTTTCATATAATTCCTCAAACAATCCATCCATCGTTTCTTTGGTCTTCGTCTCTCTTTCCATCCTACAAAATTTCAGTCACACAAACAAAGGCTCACAATTCATAATTCCTTCCAAATCTAGACCATTGCATTAGTTGTCTACCCCACTAAAGCCACTACATAATATTCGTCGAAATTCAAATTCATAATATCTGGGGCTTCTAAAGAAACTAGTTCAACTGCAACGAAAGTTGTATCTAATATTATACAAAATGCCTTGAATACTCTAACGTCTAATGCCTGTTCCGACGAGGTTCAAGTATTGCTTTGAAATGAAACGCAGAACCAGATTCTGGCGGACTTGTGTATGTACGTCGTGAGTATTTAAGACTGAGTGCATGCAGGTTTATTACTCGAGGATTATTTGGTTATTTAGGCTTGGACTTGCTTCGTTAAATTGAAGGATTTCGATTATTTGTTTTAAAGAGACGTGTGATAAAATCGTTGTCAACGTTATTGGCTCTGTTTTATACTTTAAATGCTAAAGTTAAGAAGAAAATGATGTCTTATTTATCATAATCATCTTCAACAGTAATTTAATCTCGTTCGTGGTCATAAGCGCCTTTCTTCTCTTGTATTTATTTGTTTCTGTAATGTACCAATACTCGCTCCATGATAACGCATTCTTCAAAATTAGCATCTGTCAAACTTCACCTTGGTATGAAAATCGCTTCATCTTGCAATCTCTCCGCTGGACGCTGGAAAGATATATGCTAAAGAGTTCTTTACAACCATTCCAGTAATTTACGCAGCGTCAGTAAAACCACCGTCTCACAATGTGCCACTGATTAAATTATACACCACAAAATGTCTCGGATTCACCTGAGCTGCTGAGCACGATATGATCACAACCCTGACATAGTAATGAATCAAAAGCCGTGTCATCTGATAATTATGTGCAGGCCTGCCGACTCGCCTTATCTGCTTTGAATATTTCATAGGCAAATAATAATTTATTATCTTCGATTTACCTATGTTTTCGTTATGTTCTTACCCATTAGTATAAGCTTTTATTCCACTTGCCTTGTTAGTTAGTATTTGTATTAGTCTAATATTGCAACTGAATTTCAAAATAGTTCCCCAAAACCGATTGAGCTGAAATTTTGCACACATCTTTGGGTTTGGTGACAATACATTTTATGACAGACACGACTTGGTTCTGTAGGCAGGATCTCGTCTCCTTACGACAGAACTCCTCAACGGTTAATAGCAAAGACACGAAACTTTGTATACGAACACGTTTAATTTTGATAGCCACACCATTTTTTTGGAACATGAAACATAAATAAATGTAAGTGTAACACAAGTCACTTTTGTCTATCCCTTCGAGTATTACAAGCGCGATATTATGTTAGTTATGTTCTTGTATTGAATACAGTTGGAACAGCTCCGGTTTTAGGAGTTCTGAAACTTTTTAGACAAATTAAAAATATAGAACTTGCCCCATATCTCTTGATATTTTAAGAGTTTAAGATTTTATTCTAAATCTGACGACAGATGAACAAACTATACGAGTATTGCCCACTTTAATTTAATTAATTAAATAAAACTAACAATATTTACGTCTTCCATACGCAGAAAATACACGTACACGCGTACGTATTTAGTATTTATACATAAAAATATGTAGTGTGGTTTTTCATAAAAACAGTGATATAATGATTGTTATTATGATGATCTCAGATTCTTAGTAAGCACTTAATTACGTAGTTTTCATAAACATTGCCAAGGAGCTTTATACTACAGAGTCTAGTATTACGAACAGAAGAACACAATAGTTACACAATAGAAGAAAGTTAAAGAAGTTCCATAGCTGATTTAAGTAATTTGCCATGATTCCTAATGGTTTTGTTATTCTAGCGTCTCTTGCTAGAAAAAAGAATATGAATAACCCAGATGATCAATTATCCAGCTAAGAGATAGAACAAGATCAGAATGAATCTCATCATGTATGAACAGAACAAGACCTAGAGATTTACTAGCTCAATCTGCTTAGGACCATTATCAATCATTATCTTGCCCTTATCCCATTTCATCCGCGGGTCGGTGCAGCATGTCTTCTTCTTCAATACTTCTCTATTACTTGTCATCTCATGAGATACCTCCTTTGTTGCCATATCATGCTTCACAACATCCATCGTTTCATTGGTCTTCCTCTACTCTTATAGCCACATGCATACTCAAAACTTGCCTCAAGACATTCTCCTCATTCCTCCTTATCACATGCCGTGAACATGATGCCATCGCATTCTGATCTATACAGACAGCAGGTCTAACATACAGTTCATTCAATATTGTAGTCCCAGGTACAGTGATTCAATTATTCGATAAAAGAGAGGTCACTGTTCTATAAAGGAGACACTTGATTATAGCTTAGTCTTCTGTATTTTCCACGTCGTTTCATCTTCGTCGCGTGTTGTAAAAGAAGCCATGACACACAATACAAGCGGCATTGCCATTTATTATTGAGATGCGATCGCATCTTATTTATCCTGCTAATTGTACTGAGGTCGACGTTATCTTATCTAATTGTAATAATAAAGCTGAAGAGTTTGTTTGCTTGAACGCGCTAATCTCAGGAACTACTAGTCCGATTTAAATTCTTTCAGTGTTAGATAGCCCATTTATCGAGGAAGGCTATATGCTATATAGAGGGTGTAACGGAATGGGTATATACATCCTTAAGGGTGTGCTACAGACCATCAAACTGAACATGTTTCTCATCATAAAACATGTTTTTCAGCAAAAAAAATATCTGCTGCCCCATAGAAAATTACAATACCTATTCGACCCAAATGAGGCAGCAGATTTATTTTTTTGCTCCAATTTTTTTTTTAAGTTGAAAAACATGTTCAATTTGATGGTCTATAGCACACCCTTAAGGATGTATATACCCTTTCCGTTACACCCTGTATAATCACGCTACGACCAATAGGAGCGGAGCAGCAATGAAAAATGTAGCGAAAACGGGGAAAATGTGACGCAGACGAAGTTGCGCGGGACAGCTAGTTATTGATAAGTACCAATATTGTTTTAGTGGTAGGCAGATATTGATTCATATTAGTAAGCTTCGTATCTTTTTTTAGGAGAGAAGTCTCGCTTCCACTGTCTCCAAAAATAACATCACGCCTGTAATCCCCGAAAGGTAAGGCAGAGAACCTAATAGTACTCATTTCGCCAGTTATGTTTTAGTCTCATGTAATAGGGACGAGCCTATTGCCATCAACTGGGCCCAAATCCAGACTCCGTGGGGGCTACTGAGAAATTCCTGATGGAAAAACCTAATGATAATTTGCCCGGCCCGGGAATCGAAACCAGGACTTCATGCTCAGCAGTCGCGCTTGCTACCACTCGACCAATGAGGCAGTCAATTTTCGACAAAAGCACTAATGGAAAGCCAAAATTAATAACTTCATAGCTAAAACATACCCAAGTATAAACTTCAGTCATTTCACAGAATCTACAAGGTGTTGTTTCACATCCTTGTCAAATTCAAGGAGGTAACTATGCTAAAGATTCTCATCCCGAATCAATAATAAAATGGGTAGGTTTTTTTTTTCTTTTTCTTAATTACGGTTTTCGGAAAGTGTGAACCACCCGTGTTTTAAACGCGGCCCGTCTGATTCTCGCCCTACAACCGCGCCCATACAGACAAACAATGTCAAACGTCTATTCGATAATTTCTTATTCCCTAAACCACGTTATGGGGATTATTCTGAAATACAGACAAACTTAAACAACCAAAAAAATCTGCGTTTATTAATAATTAACTACCTTAGGTACCGTAATTTTAATTGATAATTTATGTCTTTTGTGACCACCTCCTGAAATTTGACGAGGATGCAAAACAACACCTTGTATTTGAGAAAACCTCTAAAGCTGTCAGGTCATAGCACAATTACTGGTTATTATACCAACTTGTCACGAACACGAGACCATTGATTATCCTAGTAAAATCAACCATACTCCAGTTACCTACGAAAATCGACCTTACTGCTACGACACAAAGGCGCTCTCTATGGCAAACTGATACAATGTACGACGGGTTTCACAGTATTGAACAGAAGTCTGTAACAGAAGCGTTTCAGTTGCGGTAACGCGAATTGTGTACCTAGAAGTTTAACTGACTTGTAATAACTTGCGGTTTTACGGTTTTGTGAGATATTTAATGGTTTTGATGTGTTTTTGGAAGTTATAATTGTTTATTAAGGGATGGTTATTAATTCTCAGCGTGTTTATTTTGTATCACGTGATTTGAATTTCCTTCAGTATTGTATCAATAATCTTCCTATAGGAAAGCACTTTTTTTACTGATTACAAAAGATTAATTTATCTAGAACGCTTATTAGACAGGCTATTTCGTCAAAAATATACAAATTAACTATTAAAATTATCCTTGAATGAAGGTCAGACTAAAAAATGTGGAGCGGGTTCAAACCCCTAAACTGCCCATGCACACTAGAACTAGTGAGATTCCCCCACATTTTAACAAAATTAACAAACTCAATGTGTTCGACAGTTTTGTGCATAGCTTTTGCAAAGCAACGAAGCGTAAACCACTTTGACCACCTTCTATAAACAATTAAAAATACACACTCGGAAAATTACGCAAATGAAAACGTTGTGTTTAAAGTAACTCTCTTTTAATGAACATTGTTGCATTTGTACAGAATCATTAAAACAGTGTGTGAATATTGTGAATAATTAAAATTGTGTGAGCACTTTCCATAGTTGCTCGCATTTAGATTTACATTACAAAAACTCTACATAAAGGCATTTTAGTTGTTGTTTCTATCTAGCTAGTTGGTTCTTTTCTAGAAAATGACATCATTGCAAATAGATATTTAAATAAAAATAAACCACACAAAGTTTTCTAAACCCGATTGCCATCTTTCATACACAGTAAACAGAAAGTGCTGTATGTACCAGACAGGGCTTTAAATAACGGTAAAATTTTCGTAACGTTACCTTCATTTGTCAGTGTTACCGTTAATATTAAAATAACGTTAATAGAATTAACGTTATTTAATTATTTTTGCAAAATTTTATCGTTAATTTATATAACCGTTAATTGCGCCAAACCTTGCGAACGCCTCGCTAGGTCATGGTTGAAGGAGTCAGTTTATGGTTAGCAACTTAGCATCTCACATACCACATACAACCTTGAGTCTGACCGGGTTTTAGCTAAATTAACGGTACAGTTACGTTATTATCGTATATTAGGTTAATTGTATTTAACGTTACATTACTGGTAATGTCATCAAGTAACGTTATATTTTTGTAAAGTTAATAAGGTATCACATTGGAATTAACGTTAAGTAACGGATATTATTTTGTTAGTTGGTAACGTTAACAAGCCCTGGTACCAGACGAATAATAATTTGTATGGACAAACTGTTGCCACTATTATCCTCGTGTTAAATTCCAATGCATAACAGACTGATATCTAAAAAACTAATCATTGACTCGCGTGCTCCAATTCCACACGCGTATCTTATGACAGGGGTAGTCAACAGTTTTAGCCATATGTTTTCCGTCAAAACTTGCTAAGATGTTCTATCATTCTTATATTATGGTTAAACCAGCCAGGTTTTGAGTGTTCAATAAGTATGCGTTCTTAACCCAGATTGAACAGAGTAAGAGAAAATATGTTTCTACTTGAACGAAACAAAAATTGTGATATTTCAGTCATCATCATCAGCCTATAATGTGCCCACTGCTGGGACACAGGTCTCCTCTCTATAAGAGGGAGTGGGCTGTAATCCACCACGCAGGCCCAGTGCGGGTTGGTAGATGTCACATGTCTTCGAATTTTTAGTTCTAGGACATGCCGGTTTCCTCGCGATGTTTTCCTTCACCGTTTTTGAGGGCAACGGTGGTGAAATGATAAATTACACAAAGTAATGCGCCTGCCTGGGTTCGAATCTACGGCTTACGAACTTACGGCTCGTAAGTCGGGGCTGCCACCACTGGGCCATCGCTCCATCGCTCTGGTATTTTAGTGCTTAAACTTAACTAAGAACTATCTTACTCCTTATAAAAAACAAATAGATAACACGTTACATCTAAAAAAAAATGCTTTGATAGACCCCCTTTAAAACAATCGCAACTACACCTACTTTCAAAACCTAATCAAGCCACCTATTTATTGATCAGTTTGGTGTCAAAAACAAAACTGATTTATTCAAATTTATTTAATTTAGGCTTAAAATCAGCACTTTTTGAACGTCAAAGTTTACAAGATACCTTTCCCCAAAACACCCGCCATTCCCTTCGGTGTATATCTGTCTACAATCAAGAAATCTACTATGGGGTTTTATTTATCCAATCATCGCACATGTCTCAACGGTTCAGTACACCTGTTTCAGACAAGCGTACGCGCACATCGTGACAAGAGTGTATTGACATGTTGATTCCCGCGTTTGATCGCGAGGAGAGATGTGTGCTATGCTATGCCCAACGTTAGATTTACGAGCAATTGTCATGTCATTGCTAATAGGCAATTTATTAAACTATAAGTGGTTATTGTTTTATAATTTTTGCTGTCGTGTGTGGTCTTGAAGTAGAGATTTCCACGTAAAATTCTTTCGGGAAGCGGGTGTATGAAACAGTCAGAGAAATCTAGACAAACGATTCTAATCGATTCTAGACTTAAATAAGAAATAGTTAGAATGATTAGATGGAGACATTTAAGGGGAAAAACCAGAATACCGCAGTTTTCAGCATCACGCTGTCTTACAACCGAGTATGGTCCGATTTCGAGGTAGAGAAAAGCATTATTGCGTTTCCGCCAGGAATTTTTCGACATTTAACTAACAAAAATAACTGACCCAATGTGGGTGTACTATTATATGTTTGTACACCGCCTTACCCTTTAGGATTCCACGAGTGATGTCATATTTTGTTTGTCATCATGATGACAAACAAAATATGATAAATTATTCATTTACTAGATAAATGAACATGGACGAGGCAAAAGTAGATCGTGGCAGGTGGCGTCCTGTGTTTCCTACCTACCCCAATGGGAAAAAGGCTTGAGTTTATGTATGTATTCAAACAAAACCTACACGTTGCGAACCCCTGAAACGTAACGACGCAAATACAATCATCTTATAAGTAATACACAGCACATACAGTGCTCGAACCTAATTTTCCTATTTACGTAACCCACTCGAGTTGTAAGTGCTCTCATGTCTTATAGTATGTGCTGTGGGTAAATAATCGTGAGTTTGATAAGAGATACGACCGTGTTATCAGTCGGAGGAACGTGGAAACTATCTTGATGGAGAGGCTTGAGCGGTTGTGTGAAGTGTTGGATTCATACTAATATTGCAAATGTGAAAGGAAATCTGTTATCTCTTGACTCCTTAAATGATGAACGGATTTCGTTGAAATTTGGCATACGAATTTAGTATGACCTGAATTAGGACATAGGATACTTTTGATATGTTACTTTATCTTGGCTGTAACTAAAAGAGTGATGAATATAAATGTTTAAGGGATGGAGAGGGAGAGGAAGATCAAGAAAACGAGGGATGGATTGTATGAGGGATAATATGACAGAAAAACCGGCTAAGTGCTAATTGGCCTCGCGTAGGAAGGGTTCCGTACCATTATTTATAAAAACGAGCAAAAGAAAAACACTTGATTGTATGGGAGCACCCTTAAATATTTATTTTATTCTCTTTTTAGTATTTGTTGTTATAGCGGCAACAGAAATACATAATCTGTAAAAAATTCAACTGGCTAACTATCACGGTTCATGAGATACAAGCCTGGTGACAGACGGACAGCGAAGTCTCAGTAATAGGGTCCCGTTTGACCCTTTGGGTACGGAACCCTAAAAAAAGTGTTGCGCCGACCGCAACACTTTTTACCTCCGTGTGGGCGTAGCTGCAGGCAAATGCCAGTTACTAATCATAAAATGCATATGCTTACATAACAATATCTGTGAAGGTTTTTATTACTGCATTAAATTCGCGAAATAAGTGATAAGAATATCGGAAGATTCTGTCGAATTCTCTAGCTTAAGTACGTTAGTCATACTTGTGAGTAACAACTCTTATCTTCAAAGATATTGATTTCCACCTTAAACTAGATTTGGCTCAATGCCATGCTTCTTGAACCTTTTGAACCACAGAGCATAAACGCACGCGCGTGCCCTGCACGCCAAGCCACAAATTCACCCCAAAAACTTGCAATTAAAAAAATGGGATTTCAAAAGTATTATTATCTTATTTCTTGAAAACCCATTAAATATTTAAGATATATAGATCACATTTTTAAGGTATAAAAATAAACAAACACAAAAGTAATGATTTAAATTGCTTATTTCGTGTTATAGTGCACCACATTGTTTGTCACATATTTGTGTCGTTGGCGTACAGGGCACGCGTTTCCTTGTCACTTATATGTGACAATGGCGTTCAAAAGGTTAAGGTTAAAGTTATTTAAGGTTGCAGTATAAGTTTTAGGCAAACTTTAAAAAATCTGCTTAGGTCACAAGCAGAATTTTTTAAGTTCCATTAATTGAGACCATAAAACGCTTTCTGTGGAGTGACTGAAGATAAAAAGAGATGAAGACGAAATTATGACGAAGTGATGAGACGAATTAGGTTTGCTGTAAGAAAACCTATTTCTGAGTTAAGCTTGCCATTGTAGATAAGCTATATTATTGCAATTTGTAAATTTAAATATTTTTTATTTTTATAATAAAGAATAAGAATGAAGATTTTTGCATGTTTCTCCAAATTACGCATTTAAATATTCCAGTACTACCCGGGTTTTGGAGGTCAGATAGGCAGTCGCTCCATGTAAAATACTGGCATTCAGCTGTATCTGGTAAGACTGGACCCCGACCCCAATAAAGTTGGCAAGGCAGATGATGATCACGCAATTAAATATTCCATTCACCAGTGACACAAAACACAATTTTATCTCCGTATAACTACGCTATCTCCCAAACAAGCGTACTTTCATTATCACCATCTAGTGTTAGTTCAACCTTCACCAAAGGCAAGTAATTTAAACCACGGCCACGCAATGTTCATCAGAAATTCACTGGAAATTTTACTTCGATAAAAAAAAATTTTGGAATGCTTCTTCAGGCCCCCCTATTCACAAACGCTCGGATTCGGTTTCGATTCGATAAGTCGTATGTCTATCTTGTTTTGGCATTACGAAAGCGAGCGAGATAGAAATACGGGGTCGGGTTGGCCGGTCGCTTCGAGCAGTATTTGTTGAAGAACAAACTTGACTTGAAGCATTTACATTTTCGGCTCGTGCAGAGGATCTCGTGGCTAAATAATATCAGCCGCTTGGATTAATTTTCATGTCAAGCCGCCTTTGCCAAGGTTCGTCTGTGGATCGCTGACCACCAGACTTAGGAGGGAGGAAACTTTGTACATGAAGAGTTTCCTCTGTGCCTCGAATAGCACGTCAAGCCGTTAGTCCCGGCTGTCATTTGTAGATCTTTGACTGTCGTTACTGGTAGTCAGTGGCCCGAAAGTCTGACAACCAGTCTTACCAAGGGGTATCGTATTACCCAGTACTAATTCGTTTGTGGAGGTCATGTAGGCAGTAGCTCCATGAAAAGTACTGGTATTCAGCTGCATCCTGTTAGACTGGAAGCTGACGTCAACATAGTTGGGAACAGGCTTGGATGATGATGACATTCGATTCGAGCAGTATTTGTTGAATAACTAAGTTGACCTGAAGCATTTACTAAACATATTCGGCTTCTTCTTCTTCGGCAATATTCGTCTGGCGTCTAGCAACGCTGGATCATGTTCGGGTCGGCTCGTCACTTGCTTAGCCGATTTGACTTCTATACAATCAATAAGGACGATTTTTCTTTGAGAGTATATACCTACTTCGTATAATTTTCACATAAATATTTTTATCGTGTCTTACTTTAGTATGTCCATGTGGAAAACGAAGCTATGAATCAAACGACTTGAATAGGGGATAATCCAATTTTTTTTTCTTTGTCCGTCGGGTAGTTTATTGAAAAGTATTGGACACGTATTTTTTCTTTTTTCACGTGGTCATAAAATTACGGAGATATATTGAGTTGAAATGGCGCATGACGTCACATGTAGGTAAGTTTTATACCTACTTGTGACGTATTAAGCCCCTACTCTCCAACTTTAATGAGTTTTAACTAAGTAATTTTTTGATATTTTGATAAAACAAAAAATACGTGTCCAATATTTTTGTGTTACCTGTCTGACGGACAAAATAGAATGTCGTTTTCTTTAACCAGTCCGCACCCCTATTCTATTAGAATAAAATTGAATTCTTCAGCCAGGTATTAAAATATGGCTGTAACTTTTATTTCGTTTCGATTCTATTGTGTTTTCAAGTTTTTTTTTTAAACATACATGTCTTTAATGTTATTAGTTTACTTGAAATAACTACATGACACCTGTTCTATTCAATTCATCGATCAGCACAATATTTTAATCGCTTTACATTACGATCTTCCGAAAGACCTGATTTTTCACGTCAAAATAAAAACTCGTTTCGCCGCAATATTTTTTGCAAGAGCCCGTATACACCTTGTATTAACATAAAGTGCAATTATTTTCATAATTAAACATAGCTCAACAAAACCCAGCATATAGAAGCCACGAGTGCAGGGTCGCTGGTCTCTGCGTCACATTACGTCTCTTACATAACGCCGATGCCGTGGGGTGACCTACATGTTACCTGACGACGATAATAATGCGAGACTGTGTTATAGCCGATGTTAACTTAATTCACTTAGGAAAAGGATGTTGTCGGATGAAAGACAGTTTTCTTAAAAAAAGTTCCAATTGTAGGTACAATCTAATCTGAGCGATCAATGTTAAAAACTTGAGTTTGGTTTTGCGATGTCCTATATCCTATGTGCTATTCCAGACTATTATCTATATCTGTGCCAAATTTCATCAAGATCCATTCCAGCCCCCTTACGAGTATTCACAAATGCTCGGATTCGATTTCGATTCGGAAAGTCGTATGTCTATCTCGCTCGGTTTCGTAATGCCAAAACAAGATAAACATACGACTTATCGAATCCGAGCGTTTGTGAATACTCGTAAGGGGGCTGGAATGGATCTTGATGAAATTTGGCACAGATATAGATAATAGTCTGGAATAGCACGTAGGATACTTTTTATCCCGGTAGTAAGATACTATAGAACTAACCCACGGGGGTTAGTTACCGAACAAAATGCGGGCGAAGCCGTAGGCATAAGCTATCGCCAAATAAATCAACGTTCGTGGCATAAAACTATCTTCCTTTAACCTGAACCTCTGGTCTCTTTAAGCCTATGGAATTTAATGTGTGGTCAATGTGTGCATGTTAATTTATGGATGAATCATCATGATGGGACATAGGTTTTTAATTAAATGCATGCCCTTATAAATTCTCTTAAAAGAAAATCCTAAAAGGGGTTCATCGTAACAAAATTCAGTCCATTTGACTTAGTTTTGTTATCTTACCATGGACGCCTTTTAAAGCGATAAAACTGGCTTACATGTTACACAAAGCCTATGAAGAACTTACTTATTTGCAACCTATAAAATTCTACTAGAATTCGCCTTCAGTATTGTATTATAAATGAACAACACTAAAAGAGATTGACTTGGATAAACTTATTTATCTAGTGCCGATAAAATGCGAAGATACAAAAATGTGTATGACTAAATTCTGACGATATTTTCCCTTCCAGGGAGAGAACTCCAAGCGAGGACACGAGGTACGTTGGTAGTGAGGCCGTGTACAGTGTTGTGGGCTTTCTATACCAATACTGCATGAATTGGTCGCATCTGCCTTCATATAGATAGCATACATACAAGTTACAAGCTCCTAAACCTGTGTGGAAGAAAGAGACGAGCACGGCCATCTTCTTTAGTACTGGCCACCGGTTTATGGTTTCACAGCATTCCGGGTTCCAGATCATTAGTCAGTGTCAGGAAACGTCAATGCATGGTTCGTTCATCTTCAGTTCAGATTCTAGATAGTTCGGCCAATCTAAAGCTGAGCAATCTTTTTCTGATTCTAAGTGGGACCCTAAGACCGTAAAGGACCCTATAATGTGTGGATCCTTAAAAAGTGTCCACCGATTTTTCGTCTCTTGCTTTTCCCAGGTTGCTTTAATATTAGAATTACAAAGCTTGCTTACTGTATGTGTGTTAACTATATGTTGCCGTTCTTTCTTCACCCGCGTGGCATGACAAGCCTATTTCACTGTATTTTTGCATCCTTAGTTCATTTAGGGCTCCGGTCGACTTGAGCGGAGATAGAAATGACTGGTTCTGAAGCACTGATTCACCAAGTTAGTCAATGTATGTCTTTATTTAGGGATTATTCCGTTGTATTCTAAGCTGTAGAGTCCAGACATTATTTACGTCGTTCCACGTACACCAATTTCACTTAAAACACAAATAAGGTAAAATATTTTGCACTGAATCACAAAATATGTTCTGTCAGCCATTGAGACATTCGGATATAAGACACATGTGGATTCACTTCATCTTTATGTCACTCACACACTCAGTTAGTCACTGCATGACTCCAGCAGATTCAAACACTGTAACCAAATTTGATATGCACCTGAATGAAAATTTTAGTTACCATCATAGGACCTGTGTGTTTTAGGGCCAGAGAGACGAACTGCAGTTCGATTGACCATTAATTGCAATATTCTCAACTGCATGAGAATTGCAAACTGATCGTGCAGATTCTATGAAGTCAGCGCATTTACGCAATAAATTTAGATTCAACGCGATGCAATGCAACGAGTCGAAGAACCCTGTAATCCACACTGTCTGTATTGTTTACAAAAAAAATGCTATTCGGCAGTTTTGTTGCAGTTTTGAGCCACAAAGGAGATGTTTCATTTTCGGCCATAAGATGTACATTTATTGAAAAAGAGGAAAAAATACCACGAACTTAGGAAAAACATTCTTTCGTGAATTTAAGCCTGATTTGCTGTGCACAAAAAGTAATAGTTTTTCAATTATTGCCCCATTCTATTCAACATGGCGTCTTCCAGTTTGCAGTTTGCTTTCGTTCTGAAATCATGTCACACAAAAACATAATATCACATCGTCGTTAAATTATGAAAAGTATGTGTTTTTGTAATTAATTATTATTATTGGTCTCTAAGACATATTTTTCAAATAATTATAAGCAAGTGTGGTGATTTTATCGTTAAAAACTATATACTTAATAGGTACTACTTTTTTGGAGTGTACTTCTGAACGAAAAATTCAAAATGACATTTTGTTCTGACAAGTGATAAAACCCATCAGTGTCCGACAGTCAGTCTCGTTCGTTTCGTATTGTCTAACGTTTTATGAAAACAGAGAACAAAACAAATACGAAAGCATCGAAAAATATCAGTTCTGATAAACAATTATTATCAAATAACAATTTCTAGGTTATGTAAACGTCATCTCTACAACCTGTCATGGCTGTCATAACTCTCGCGACAAACGTCAAACATTTTTAATTTTTATTATGTGCATTAAAACCATCTATTACTATTCAAAAAATGTTACTTTAATCTATTCAGGGGATTGTTTCCCACCTTTCATGAAAGGTACAGGTCATGGCCGGAGTCCCATACAAAAATGAAACATCTCCTTTCCATAATTCAAGCTACAGTCCCTAACTCCACAAAACAATGTGCCTCAAACATTTGATAGCATACCCGCGACAGTTTCACCTCCGTGCTTCCCATGGCATGATGGCATAGTTTCGTGCCAATAGCATAGTTTTATCGCGGCTTTCTTTACTTGGAGCCAGAAACCGTGCTGCGGTTTGACGAAATGTTATGTTAATGTTTGAGCATAACCGTGGTTGACAATGGTAGAACGAGGTAGTATCTCCGAAGATATTCATACAAGTTAAACCAAGAAGTGTTCAAGATTTTGGACATGATAACAGCTCTCGAACTACTTTTCGATGTGCTCATTCGAATCGAGTTCAGTGGTTAAATCTGCTTTTAGATATTTGTTTGTGTTTAGAGTGGCAGATTTGTGTCTACTTTTCCAGACAAAATTAATTGGGAAGGTATCAGCTGAATCAGATGCGAAAACAATTTATTTTTTAGGCCTCTTTTGAAATTTTAGTATCGACAGTTTTATTTCAATAGACTAATATACTAGGCAAACTCCGTAAGTTACCTACCTACTTATATCTGATCAGTATTATACCACATTGGTTGGCAATTCCACAAATAAAAATTTTCATTGTTCTCCAAATATAGTCCAATATATTTTTTCAAACAAAACATCCCGCTTTAATTATCTGCGAACATTTCATGATTCGTGGAACAGAATGCTGTGGTTTTCTGTCGTATGGACATATTGAGGTCAGTTTTAAAGGTAAAATTTTTCAATATTGCAGTGTCGAAAGCTGACAAACGGGAAAGGTATAGGAAATGAAAATATGAATGTTATCATGTTATGCTGGCTGTGGTTTGTCCGAGATAAAAGCTGTTATTTTTAATCGAGAAAATATTGTTCGAAAATCCTTTTATCATTTACGTTCTGCTTCAGTAACAAAGTTATTTTTCCAACGAAATTCTCTGAAATCAGTCGAGTAGTAAAGATTTTTTTTAAAGACTCTTTTTAAATCTTTTTGTGGAAAGTCCTCATAAATAAAGGACTCTTCATAAACGTTTGCCCCAATAATGATAAACAAAAGCCATATTGTTGGGGCTAAACCGACACGAAGAGATTTATTGAGAAACGAAAGAATAGCAAATAAATTAAAATTTTGCTCTTATATATAGTCAACATTCTTTTATGCCATGCTACGAGAAAATACACTCAAGTTAATTTATTTATTTAATGTTAGCCTACAATTGTTTACACCGTGAATTTCATTTGAGGTACACAATATACATTTATAAGTGCAACAATTACTTACAGGCTAACACCGCATGCACTATTTTATTTATATTATGTTATACATTTTTAAAGTTGCAATCAATTGTAAATTAAAATAGATAAAAGTATTATACAAACAAATCAAGATCAATAATAATCACCACAGTCCATAAAAAAAAAATTGAGTGTTCCGCTTCCATAAGACTTCCAGATTACTCCAACTGTACAGTATCCTAGATAACTATAATATCAATATCATATAAATCTGTCAGCTACACCGTCGATATAAAAATAATTGAGTTTTCCGCTACCATAAGGCCCGGAGCCCACCAAAGCGGAAAGGAACTGAGCGGGCGAGACGATGTGCTAGAATCGACCAATCACAGAAAAAAACCGAGACACGTGATGTAGATTTTTATCAATGTGATTGGTCGGTTTTTAAATGTACCCGTCTCCTCTCCGCTCTGATTTGGTGGAGTCTGGGCCTAAGAATTCCAGATTACATTAACGCAACGTAACTGACAGCAAACGTGCGAACGGGGGTGGAAATTGAATCATTACCCACGTACCTATCGATCTGTACGTACAGTCAGGACCATTTAATATGTATCTTTATCTATTTATTATATTTCATATAATATACTAGCTGCTGCCCGCGGTTTCGCTTGGAAATTTTGATGGGTATACATGTTGGCCGATTCTAAGACCTACCCGATCTGCACACAAAATTTCATACAAATCGGTTAAGCCGTTTCGGAGGAGTATGGTAACTAACATTGTGACATGATAATTTTACATAACCTAGGACCTCATGTTCAACAGTTGCGCTTTGTACCACTAGACCGTTGAGACAGTCCACCAAACCATCTCGTCTTCTGGTTTGACCAAGATTCTTTCTAAACCTTTTTCCGGAGCTCTTATTGCGTTTAATCTGCCTCCTTCGGGGTCATTCATAAATTACGTCACACGAATTTCATGATTTTTTGCCCCTCCCCCCGTCCTTGTCACAGCTGGTCACATTTGTGAGACTCCCCCCCCTCCCTAGTGTGACGTCACATATTTTGCAAGTTTACATTTCGAAATTATTGAATGAAATCAGTGGTTCCGAAATCAGTTTTATTTCCGTTTAAATTGTTTTTTAATAAAATTATATATCTGTATCCAACACCAACCAATTGTACCAATTGTATAAATGCCGCCAAACGCATATTATTATCGTATAGTTGTATTTTTAGAATAATATAGTTGTATATGTTTTTGAGGTTTTCGTAAAGTAATAGTATGAAGTTCGTGTTTTAACACTTATTTTATATGAGATTTTGAAATGTGACGTCACGAAATTTATGACCTCTCCCACCCCTTGTCACACAATGTCACACTTCGTCGACCACCTCCCTCCCCTTTAACGTGTGACGTAATTTATGGCCCCTTCTCGCTAAACATCAAAATTCGTCAAATACCACTCCTTGACTAATCAAACTTCGTCAAATACCACTCCTTGCCTAAAATATCGTTCGATTAAATCTATATATTTTCCTTCCACACCTTAAGCAATCACCCAAGTTGGCGGAGGCATCTACAAATAAACAGTCAACACATTTGCGGACCCACAATCTGTTTGCGTAGGACCACGCGTCAATATCCGGGGGCTCACTGCTCGTACCTCCTCCCTCGTAACGATACCGTATCGAAATCAATATTTGTATAGATAATTGCTGCAGGAAGTTGAAGATGGCGTTGTGATATTGATTGGAAAATGGATGTCTTAGTTTATTTTTCGATTGCGAAATGTTTTGACAACTAATAGCGAAAGCAGGAAGACTGTCTGTCTAAGAGCATAACGTGAATACTTTATAGCGGTTTTATCGAGGAGTGGCTGCTGCTATGAAATAATATTATTCCTCACCACTCTAAATTCTTTTCTAAAACCAAACTTCCTTAAAATTAATAGTATCGGGAATCAGTATCATCATCATATCAGGCCGGAACCATCCAATTCCCGGTTCTGTGCGTCACTCGTCTAGGTGTTTCTCGGGTCTTTGACGATATCGTCGATTCTACAAGCTTTAGAACAATTAAAATCAATGTACTCGTACTTTAAGACAATTCATTCCATCTTTATCGAATCAAAAACACCATTTCTACGTCCTGTTCTGTCTAGCCTTTTTTCTACTATGTCAGGGGCGACTTCCAGCCTTACCGGAATCAGCTGAATACAAGTATTTCACATGAACCGATTGCCTATCTGACATCCACTACTGGATAAAACGATAACTTTTGGCAGTCTGGTGTGACTTCAAGCTCAACCAAAACGTCTGCTTTGCCCCGATTTTGATCTTTTAAAAAAACAACAATCAAATAAAACTATTATCCACTATTCAAACTGTCCATTTCAGTAACAATAAATCCTACTTTGACTATACCGCCGTACCTTACCCCATATAACGTTCCACTCAATTCACTGAGGGGGGCAGCCCCCCCCTTCGTCGTCCGTAATTCTTTCTGCCGTCCTGATGGCCGTTTAATTGCGTCAATTACTGGTAATCCTATTAGGTGGTCCATCCACAAGCTCTGGTTTTTTATTCGTTTAAAATCTTGCTTTGATTGTGTTTTAATTGATGGCTTTAATGTGTGGAGAGTCTATCGATTCTTTTTTGGGTCTTCGGGTCTTTCTTGAGATGTTGTTATTATTTCATAGAAATTGGACAACGGTCTTTAATAATATTGACGTATTTAGGTTATTCCGTTTATAACGGTATATTATCATTATCATCTTGCCCTTATCCCATTCATTTAGGGGCGGCGCAGCTTGTCTTCTTCTTCCACACTTCTCTATTACTCGTTATCTCATCAAATACCCCCGTTTATAACGATATATCCTGAAATGAAAATCTGCTTAGCATTAATAAATATTCACCGAAGCATGCAAACCTTAGTACACAATTTTCCAACGACCATTTCTAAACGCTCGCGTTCAATTCAATAAAATATGCTTCGAATACACTCGACGCTATTTGGTGTGAAACCTCTGGGGATTAGATTTCTCCCGTATTTTTATTTGACAGGTGCTTGCATTTATAAAATGCACTCTTTGCAACCTCATTCAGTAAAAGAGTTGTATACAAAATAATAGAACCCTAAATCGATAAAACTGCCACCTTCGAAACGATTTTATGGTGACCTGTCATTTTCCGGAAAAAGTAACCCCACCAAATTGGATTTCGATGGACCGTTAACCGTTCCCGGAAAACTCCATTCGTTTAAAGTGTCAATTTAAGACCCGATTTCTTAGAAAATTGAAGAGTTAAATCGATTTGTAGAGCTTCACAAGTACCCAAGTACAAGATTTCTCAAGATTTCCTATTGCATTTCGATAAAATGTAAATAATTTGGAGTTGACAGTCAATGACTTTTCTTTAAGGTTCGGTCAACCGGCAGTACGGACAAATGGCAGACACGGCTCCGGACGCCGAAATAATACAGATAAAGTACTCAACCATCGGCTGGTGTCCGCAATCTGTCTGTCCGGATCAGTTTGACATGAAACTAGCATACTCGTAAAATATAACCAAATTAATAAAACTAACCTCAAAATCATCGACATATCGACACACGACTTCCCTCAGCGAATTCGTAGCACGTCATAGAGTGGTATTGTCAAACACAATAACAACTATTGACAGCCGCTGACCTAGAAACCGTAGCCAGGAAATTAACGTGTCATGCCTGCCGTCCAGAATCGTATGGTGCCTTTAGGCTAGTTTTTCACCAGAGATGAGCGCGATAGCTAGGCGGTGCGAAGATGTGTACTGTAGATGTGAAAAGGTGTGCGAGTATGCGTAGTGACTCTTTTCGTTTCTAATTCCCTTAACTGTGCATATAATCCTCGCTCGCGTCTCTCGCTCCAGTCGCTTATTTCTGTGTACAGTTAAGCTCAGTTAGCTATTTTCTACCAGAGCTGCGCTAAACGATGCTAGTTTTTGCTTCTTTCGTACTGTCTTGCTACCTTACTCATCTCTGGTGGATAGCAGTCTTATAGGCGCACGTGGATTTCTTGAAGGAGCCATTCGTTAGGCTCATAGTACTGAGGGCTATTTAGTAGGGCAATTTGAAGGTAGGGCTTTAGTTATGCGTTTATGGGAATGATAGCAGGATTGAGGTCGATTGGGGGAATGTGTTTTGTGTTTTTTGGGTTTTGGTGGACAGGTAGAGTTGTTTTTTGTTGTGATGTCTATAAAGTGTATGGAAATGGGAATGTGTGTCAACAGTATTATTCTTCTGGTGCATGTCTTATTGTTATTACTGAAGGATAGTCAATCAATTATGAATATTGGTCCCACGCCTTCGCAAAGTATCACGATTAATAACACACGCTCAAAAACGACGAACACACGACTAATGCATGAGAAATTTTCGTAATCAAGTTGTTATTGGAACGAAGTTTTGGAACGAAGTTCCTTATCGCGCGTTGTGAAAGGGGGCTAGACGGAAAAAATTCTTACGAAAAGTTGTCACGACACTTTTTGCTATAGTAACCTATTGTAAGCTTTATTTCTTTAAAATAAAATTTCCTTAAATTACGTACAATTGGGGTGTGTATGTGAGTAAGGATAGATATGATTATTACTTTGAGTGACCGAACTACAAAGTACAAATTCGGTTGTGCAGTTAAGTAAGACGTATTGCTTCGAATTAAGGATTAATCTTCCTTAAATTAAATATTTTATTTTTCGCACACTAACTTAAATCTAAAATGTATTGATATTATGTACGTGAAAGGAACTTCGTTCCATCCGGGTGTCCCTTGACACCTCTCAAGTTTTTTTTAGATATTATTTTGTACCATATCTCAATGTTTTCCTATTTAACCCAAAGGTGGACTGGTAGAGAATGCTTTGTGACATTAAGTACGCCTATGTACCACTATTGTACTTGAAGTTTAAATAAATAAATTTATTAAAAGAGGAGTAAAGCATAACTGCTTACGACAAAGCCATAAGGTAAGCGGACTTTTTAAAAAGCCTAACATCATGAAGAGTAGTAGGTTATAAGGTCAAGCCAAGCTTCCAGGCTTGTATGAAAGTACAGCCACTTCTTATGACAGGACTTCATGAAAATGATGCAGAAGATCAGCGTCTGGGATAATGTCGATAATCGGTTCGAAGATGATTGACAATGGGGGATCGGACTGGGTAAAGAAAACGACATTCTATTTTGTCCGTCAGACAGGTAATACAAAAATATTAGACACGTATTTTTTGTTTTATCAAAATATCAAAAAAATACTTACTTAAAACTCATTAATGTTGGAGAGTGGGGGCTTACTACGTCACAAGTAGGTATAAAACGTACCTACATGTGACGTCATGCGCCATTTCAACTCAATATATCTCCGTAATTTTATGACCACGTGAAAAAAGAAAAAATACGTGTCCAATACTTTTCAATAAACTACCCGACGGACAAAGAAAAAAAAATTGGATTATCCCCTATTGTGATCAATATCTGGTTTACAAATGAATTCTAGACCACGCAGTTCACATTCTTGACCACAATTGATCTATTACATACAGTAGATAATAGAGTAACGACGCGCTGCAACGAAATTAAGTTGTTTAGTAAATTGATCCTGATAAAATAGCCAATCAAATCGCTTCTTGCACAGATTTACAAGATTACACGTAGATTGTGACTTCTACTCGTATATTATGATCATTTATTATTATTGTAGATTTATATAGTTTTCTTTAGTTTTTTTTGGTTTTTGCTCAGTGGAAGTTTCGTTCTGCAAAAAAGTCTAATTTGTCTTAAAGACGTTACATGGCAGTTCATTTAGGGGATGTATTTTCAAGAATTCTTCTTTAGTACTCAAATTTTGGACTGACGTGAAAACTTTCCTTCGATATTTTTTTTTAAACAGCTGTTTCCTGCAAAAGTGAGTGCAATAACTACGTTTTTTTTAAAAGTACCAAAAAAAAAACTGATGTTTTGGGCTCAGAAAGATTTCAAACGTGGTAACCGTTTTCGCATCGGTGTTCCCTTCCACCACTTATAAGGGACTCTAGTGCATAATGTTAAGGTCCAAGAGCCAGCGGGTTAGGCTGTCCAATGCATTTTTAGGGTTCCGTAGCCGAATGGCAAAACACGGAACCCTTATAGATTCGTCATGTCTGTCTGTCTGTCTGTCCGTCCGTATGTCACAGCCACTTTATTCCGAAACTATTAGGACTACACAGCTGAAACTTGGTAGGTAGATGTATTCTGTGAACCGCTTTATAATTTTTGTACAAAAATAAAAAAAAGTATGGATAAGGATATCCCCCCGTTTTTTGTAAATAAATTTGATGATTTTTATGAAGAAGATGTGTAAATATCTATGTAACGTACAAATTGCATACCGATCGTATGACGAAATAATCAACCACGATCTACCCCTAAACAATTACTGGAAAAAGTAAACCAAATTTTCAGTTTCCAATTTCAAAAATCTATTTTGTCCCCACATAACCGTATTCCGGAGTCCAATTATCGAGCCTCATGGGTCGGCTTAGCTCCAGGCGGCCGCGTAATCTAATGAGGATGCAGGTACAGTCGGGCGACAGTTTTGTCGCACCATTGAGTCGCACCCCCACACGCCTACGGGGTAGGTAGGTAGTGTGGTCTGTAACGTTCTTGTAGGGCTGTCCTGTACGGAGATTTTTATACTTTTTTACGGATTTCGAGGCCGACCTTTTGCTTGTTATCATTTAGTAAGGTAAACACTTAGGTTGTAGTGTGCGGTTTGTTGTTCTAATTATTATTCGAGTTTTTGCATCATTTGTTTTTTCAGCCGTAGGTATTTATAGTTATTAAAAATACATTTGAAGTGGTTTTAGGATACAACAGATTTTAGAGATCTGTCATCAACTTTAAGTGAAATTTAGACACTTTCCGTTTCCTTCTTAGTTTGTACACGCAATCTATCTGTGGTGAAGTGACTTACGTGTTAAGTTATTTTTGCTGGGCAAAGGTCTCTCCCAATTCCTTCTATGAGCTCTTTTCCCGTGCCTCCTCGAACCAGCCCTCGCGGTACGCGCCACCTCTTTTTTTATTAAGTAATAAATTACATTTAAATATCGTCATCCTGCTGCTTATACTGCTCCCCATTTTATTACTAAAGTTACAACATAAGTAGCCCAATAATCTTATCATTTAACATCCCACTTGAATTAGGTAGCTAAAACAATGTACTTTTTTGTGTCAAAATGTACCCTGTTTTTCACCCCTTCAACACCCCTACTGCTCGCTGAGTTAGCGATAGATGGATAGCCCTTGAGACCCAATGCCGACGACGTCTACTCAACATCCGATGTAGCCAGCATCCCACTTGTACGGTACCTGAAATGCTTCGTCTTACTACAATTTACGTTTTTATCTGCCTTTGCAATCTTGTATTACCTTGAGAATATCTTCCGCAATTTAAGATAGCGGATGCGTACTTTTATGTCTTTCATATAGTAGGTATTCTATTCAAGACTATAATCTTCTAATTACAATCAAGATCGTGGCTAAATAATGACAGCCACACAGGTTGATCTTCAAGATTAAGCCACGCTTGACTAGGTCGGTCTGTGGATGGGTGAACATCTTATCATACCGATTTTCCTCCGTGCCTTGGAAAAGTTCTTTAAGCCGCTATTCCGGCTGTCATGTGTAGATCTTTGATAGTCTTTAAAAGTAATCAGAGGCTCGAACGTCTGAAAACCATTCTTACCAAAGGATGTTGTGTTACCCCTTACTAACTGGGTTGTAGAGGTCAGATAGGCAATCTCCTCATGTTAAATACTGGTTTTCAGCCGCATCCGTTTAGAGAATTCGACCCCAACATATATAGGCACATGATGATTTATAATCAAAAGAAACTCATCTTCAAATTAAAAATGATTATGTACAACTTCTGTCAGAGTCATAATCTTGAGAAGGTCTCCGGATGTTTGGTTTAAAGATTTAATTTGAAGGCCGCGGCCGATGGAAATACAGGAAAATTGCATCGTCGATTTAATTTATCTGGAAAAAAAGAAAATCGGAACATTTATAATTTTATTTCATATCGTCTATGACAGCGGTTTTAGTTTTGTTTTGTTTCGTATTTGTTTTAGATATATTTTTCTTTTAATGTTGCTTTTATTTTAACGTGTTAATTCTTTTTATTTTATTTTTAACGCAAACAGCGAGTGTTACAGGTAAGGTTAAGTTATCTTATTAGTAATCGCCGCTAGTACTTCGATACCTACTTGATAACGTTTAATTGGACATTATGCCGTGTTTGCTAGGCGTGAAGACAATGTATTCGTACGTTTTTGTTTGAAAGCTAGTCAGGGTCAAACTTTATTTGTAAAAAGAAGGTTTATTTGTGTATGCTATTGCTTTGGGGTCGCGAAGAAAAAAAAAGCTACGTTTTCACTTTTCTGGTGAATCTTATTTTGACATTCGGGATTGATCGGGAATATTATGTAAATGTTAAAGAAGAAATACAGCATTCATATAGCAGTTTAAATTAAATCTCCTGTTTTTCAAACTATGGAATTGATTGATCAAAATGACATCATTTAATTCATTCAACAATCATATTTTTCAGTAGCCGTAAATTTTTATTGAATTATTTTATAAGGTGTAGACATTTGTTTCATGTCTTAACATAAAAATGTAGGTAGGTCGATTAATTATTCGATTGAGTAGTAGGTACACTAGTGTCTCTCACCTAGTATTTATCATAGACTAGCTTTTGCTCGCGGGTTTGCTCCCATTATTTACGCAAATTAACCTACGGGAACGTTTTAAATGTAGCCTATGAGACTTACATATAATGTAGCTTCCCGATAGTAGAAGTATTTTCGAAATCAGATCAGTAGTTCCGAAGATCTACATAAAACATTACAAACAAGTTTTACCTCTTCATAATATTGGTATAGATAGACTAAAAAAATATGCTAACAATCAAGGTTACTATTAAAATCCTAAGCCAATAAAACATAAAGATAAGCTTCATAATAGTCAGTAGAATAATGCTAATCCTGATAATCGCATTCCCAGGTAAAGTGTAGGCAACGTAAAGTAAAGGTAAAGTGCTCATATAATTATTATGACTAAATTAGCTCGTTCCACTACGCTATCTCGGCGCTTCGGCGTTATCCAATTAGTGGCAACACTATAGGGTTTACACTCTTTGAAATATTTGAAAAAAAATATACGAAGTGTTGTTTTGCATCCTCGTCAAATTCAAGTATGTAACTATGCTAATGATTCTCGACCCGAATCAATAATAAAATGGGTAGGATTTTTTTTTAATTTTTTCTTATTTACGGAGTTCGGTAAGTGTGAACCACCCGTGTTTTAAACGAGGGCTGTCTTATTCTCGCCCTATAACCGCGCTACCACACGTAGAAACAATCTCAAACGTTTATTCGATAAATTCTTAGCCCCGAAATCATAAAATACTGATAAACATAAACAACCAAAAAAATCTGCGTTTATTAATAATTAACTAGGTACCGTAATTTTAATTGATTATTTATGTGTTTTGTGACAACCTCCTGAATTTTGACGAGGATGCAAAACAACACCTTGTATAAGAAAATTTCCTAAATGACGTTTTTGATCCAAGACAGATCAATTGTTTCTCTGGGACTTCGTCGAGCTTGTGAGATGTTTTTTGAAAATCTTGTCTTAGTTCACGTTCGTCTTGCTTCTAGAATCTGTGGTTCAGGTTCTGGCTGTGAGTTGTTTGTTGATTATTGTGTTATCATGTTCTCTGGCTAGTTTTAAGACTGTCGGCTGTTTAAGAGTGTCGACTGGCTATTCGAAAAATAGGTATTATAAGAAACAATTGTCGTCGCACTGCTGCCTGCGACCGGAGAGTGCTGCATGTTTTGAAAAAAATAAAAAATGACAGGGACGTGTCTATAGCAGACCTTGATTTTATGGGGAAAAAAATAAGTGCTCTATAGGCATTATTCAGGAAGAAAAAAGGGGAATACATTTGTATGGCGAATCTGAAATGTGTATTTTGTTGCTTTAGATTTCCCTGGTAAGTGTTGAAATTAACCCCGAGTTAAGGCACAAACTAAGTTATATTCAATTAATCCTTTTTGCATTAAATCATATTTGTCTGTAGAAGTAGGTTGCGTAAAATTTTCTTTTATGATTAAAAGTTAAATTAGTTCGTTGCAGCGCCCGCCGTGGCACATAACGAAGTAATCCAATTAGTACGTACCCTCTCGCTTTGGGGTTGTCAAACAGAGACTTTGTTAAATAAAATTATAATTCATTTTATTAGGATTATTTCTTAAATTACGTAACTAATTTAAGAAATACTTTTAACAAAAACAAAACTGTTAACTACTGGACTACACTTACCTTAGTTATGTGTCAATGTATGTTTCTTTTAGAATAAATAAAGCATCTTGAAACCCAATTTAAAGATGTGCAGCAATGAAAGTTACAAAAACTACTACGTTCGTAACATCTTTACGTTCTAAAACGTAGATTTATTAGGAGTACTGTGTTACCGTGTGTGGAGGTCAGACAGGCAGTCGCTCTATGTAGAACACTGTTATGTATTCAGCTGAATCCGGTAAGACTGAAAGACGACCCCAACATAGTGGAGCAAAAAGGCTACGCAGATTGATTTCGACCTTTTAACATTAGATTATAAAGGGTGTAAAACACCTCTTAACGAAGCCGAAAGGCACTGGTTCTCCCGGTCCTTGCGATCATTTTTTTGTTCTACACCATACCTGGGAACCTTCTAGTTACGGAGATATTAGGGGTCAAAGTTCCAACTTTTTGACAAGTATTTTTTTAAATACAAGTTTTTATTGTAAGATTTACTTTAAACACCTCCACGACCCCCGTACTATTCAATCCGTCCATCAGCACAATGTTTTGAATGCGTTTACATTGAGTTCTACCACAAAACATGATTTTGCACCCCCCAAAAAAAAGTCGTTTCCCAGCAATAATTTTTGCGTAAAGTTACTTAGTTTAATGTACAGAATGCTTGGTTGACGGCTTCGTGATGAGGTGATTTACACCTTGTATTGTGGTATGAAGTCCAGCTCCTATCCTGCTCTCTAAGCCCAAAAACATACAACCGAACTGACCTTTGCGCTTCCACCGACGACGCAGTTCAGAGAAGAGGCGAAGTTCTGGGCTAATCCATATAAATAAAATTGAAGTGTCTGTTTGTAATATTAAAATAACCGCTTTTTAGTACATGCGTATGAACGTATATATGTAGGTACATATTCCAAAATAATATTTTGTACAATTATGTCTGTCTGTCTGTTTGTCACGGCTAATCTCCGGAGGGCTACTCTCTTTCTCCGAAACGTAACTTCAGCAACGAATAACATTCAATACATTCGTAGTCTGTGAATTCGAACTTCTCGTGTGCGTCCGCAAATTATATCGAGTAGGGTCACAAACGTAACTACGTTTAATTTTCGTTCGTTGCCGAAGTTACGTTTCGGAGTAAGAGAGTAGCCCTCCTGGAACGGCTGGACCGATTTTGACGGGACTTTCTGACAGATAGCGGATGTAATAACGGGTAACTTAAGCTACTTCTTAAATTCCACGCGGACGAAGTCGTGGGCACAGCTAGTCAAATATAAAAATCGTCGTGCCAGCGACACGAAGAGGATGTAGATATAGGTTGCGTAAACTTTGATGAGTTAAATTAGTTGGTTGCAGCGTTGCTGTAACGAAGTAACCGAGTAACAAAGTTATCCAATTAGTGGCAACCCCTTCGCACCGGGGTTGCCATATAAAGACGTTTTTATTCTGAATATAATTCCTTTATCGCTACTATCCACCTACATTTTAAATTAGGTTATATTAAAAGAAATAAACAAGACCCAGTTAACTTTTTTTCTTTTATATGTTACTTATTTAGACATAATTATAAGATTTATATATTGGAAAGTCTACATTGTGTTATCTTTTTAAGACCCACAAAAAAAAAACATTGTGCCTTTACGGCACATCACTATGCTATATTATACAAATAGGCACTACCCTATCCAACTTTAGATTTAAAAAGCTCGCCACCACACCTTCAGGGTGTTATAGTTATGCGTAGACGTCTGGCGGCGTCGCCGGCGGACGTGGCAATTTGCGACACCACCCCTTATCCACCACCTCTGTACCCCTCCCCCCATTTAATACCTTCGTCCTCGCAGACCCGTATAGTGAATGTTTAAGCTATTGCACGCATGTTTGTTGTTTGTTGTAATATAGTTTAGAATTTATTTAAGTAATTCTGTAATTTTGCTGTTTGTATACTTACAGAAGAGTGCCCCCCTTTGTTTTAAAATGTCATATAAAAGAGAAAACCTTTAATGCAGGCGTCCCTACGTCTTTGATAACATTGATGTTGTTATCTATTGAAGATATCGGCATAGTCTAATAATAGTTATTAATCGCACACCGCCGTCAAATCAAGCTATACAAAACCAGTTTATGCGGATCTCTCATTGTACGGGTAATCTGTACAAAGCGAGGCCTTGTTATACTGGAAATGTATAGTTTGATGTGTCGCGTGTTTATAAAGTAATAGTAAAAAACTTAGGTAAATAATTGAAAAGTCCACAGTGAGCCTGTTTTTGAAAGCCTTATATTTGTCAACTCTTTGTTTGCAATTTTATACATTTGCAAAAAAAACTAGAGTCATTATCCAAGGTGTTGTTTTGCATCCTCGTCAAAATTCAGGAGGTTGACAACCTCAAACAAAGACATAAAAAAATCGATTAAAATTACGGTACCTAGTTAATTATTAATAAACGCTGATTTTTTTGGTTGTTTATGTTTGTCAATATTTCAGAATAACCCCCTTAACGTGGTTTAGGGAATAAGAAATTATCGAATAAACGTTTGAGATTGTTTGTATGTGTGGAAGCGCGATTTTAGGGCAAAATTCAAACGGGCCGCGTTTAAAACACGGGTGATTCACACTTACCGCTTTACGTAATTAAAAGAAAATAAAAAAATAAAAATTACCTTCCTATTTTATTATTGATTCGGGATGAGAATCATTAGCATAGTGACCTCCTTAAATTTGACGAAGAAGCAAAACAACACCTTGTACATTTTCTGTTCATCGACCCCCAAAAGATCTCGATAAATTCCTAACACTTTTCGACTGCACTAGCATTTAAAACAAACCCACCTTCTTTACAGGTAAAGAAAATGGCGGAACGCGTAGCCAAGTGCCGCGAAGAGGTCTCGAAAAGCAGAGAGAAGTACCAATCAGCTCTGGCAGAGATCACGGCATACAACCCTCGGTACATCGAGGATATGACTGGGGTCTTCGAGAGGTGCCAGCAGATGGAAGCACAGAGGCTCAAGTTCTTCAAGGATGTACTGTTCAGCTTCCACAAGTGCCTCAATATCAGTCAGGAACCATCGTGAGTACCTGACAATCTTTAAAAGTGTGCTGACTCTTGGTTGAATCACAGTTGGATGGGGGGTCGATCTTCAAGGTTAAGCACCGCTGGCCGGGGTCGATGTGTGGATGGGTAACCATTTATTTCATAAGAAAACAAGAAAAATACATTTATTTGTCGCAGGGGCATAACGTGCATACAAAATTACAAAAATAAAAACAATAAACATAGGTACAACGAAAGAAAAGAGAAATATTAAAACTACAAACAGGACGGAACAAAAATGCTTACTGCTTGCACGTCGTGACTGCGACAAGCAGGTTACCACTCAGCATGATGCTGTGCCATGGGGGGGGACCCACAGCACAGCGCTGGTTTTCAGTGGTAATAAATGAATTTGAATGTACAAAGATTGCCTATGTTTATAACTCTACTAAAATATCCATCGAAAACTTTCCAGATTACCCCAAATATACGAAGAATTCCACCATACGATAAACAACGCGGACAGTCAAAAGGACCTCAAGTGGTGGGCTAACAACCATGGCGTGAACATGGCGATGGGTTGGCCGCAGTTCGAGGTAATATACATTGCTTGTCAGACACCAGCCTGCATACAAACCCGTCCTACTCACCGCGCAATGCAGTACTGTCCATGATTCTTTTACTGTTAAAGAGTACTCTATGCATCTTATTAACGTGAATGCTTATCGGAATTTAGGTATTGCTTTCAGTCTTTAGGTACGGATTTTTGTTAAACCATGCACTTGAAAAAAATCTTTTTCGTGTCTAGCTTAGGGCGAATTACATTAATAAATCTGAACGCGTTCAAGACATCTAATCTGCGTTCAAGGGTGAGATCGAGAGAGTGTCATAATTGCTGTGGAATATGATCTTGAACGTCGTTTAGATGTGTGGCTGACGTTTAGTTTTATTCGTGAAAATTTGCTTCTAAGTATCTTCTAGTCAAAATCAAATGAGGTACTTAAGTAATCCATATTTTAATGCCCATAAAAAAAAAAAAACACGAATAAAACCCAAGTCTTCGAGTATTTCATGCGTGAATTCCGCTCATAAAAACACATAAAAGATAGTGTACAGCCATGGTTTAATAATAATCTGTGTTAGTCTTAGACAACTCTTATAGGTATTAGACCAGTATGAAAAACTAAGCATGGCAAATATTAGTTGTCTATTCTAAATTTTCTCTATTATTTATACAAATTACAGTATTTAGTTGTTTCTAATAATATTTAGAATTCTTCTTAGATCTTGTAATAATTCTTCAGTGGCTGTACACTGCGAACATATTCTAGAATGATCGTCAAAAAGAAAGAGAGAGCTAGAAACAGTACAATTTTAATTTATTCAATTAAAAAATAAAGACTAAATACCCTAATTATTTTGGCCACCAATATTTTTTACTTTTTTTAATATTCTCAATCGAAAATTTGGTCCTTATCGAACAAAATTTGGCTCAGTGGATTTTTCTATTCCTAAAATCCCTTTAATCACAAATCTGTTCCCAGCGTTGTGCAGCCACTGTGCTTGTAGTTAGACCTTCAAACGATGCCAGTTATCACAAGGTCCCTCAATACCAAACAAACAGCAATATTTGATCAAGATATCAACGTTTCAACACCGACTTTACCTCGCATACCTAACGCTACTTGCAAAACAAAAAACTTAGCTATACGAATAATTCGAACGGATTTCCTCCAACATTGCAATATATTTTTTTAAATTTACTGTCTACCTAGAATGAGTAAAATGAAAAGATTTTTTATCGGGTCAAGTGCATCGAAATTACTTCTGTTTTGTAATATTTTGATTAATTCATATCATTTGTAATTATTGCTGGTCACACCCTTTAGACGGAAAGAATTCGTTATTTCGTTTGCAGTATTTAATTACGCTGTATTGCAATCAAATAATAAGGTCATCTATATTCAAACGATTACGTAAAAAAAAAACTCAAAACTACTCCAAGTCAACTTAAATATTGTGACAAAAATCATTAAAAGTAACATTAAACACAAGGTCGAAACTCCGGAAACGGATCCGATGCAAAACAAATACTTGGCGGAAGCATCAGCAATGATCGCCCGCATGATGGTGACCGCAAGGCGGCCGCTGCCGCGTCCGCAGACTGCACCCTGGTCGCAGGCGGTCCGGAGATTGCGGCTATACCTGCCTGCGTTCTGCTTCGGTGTGGATGATAAGGCTTCGAACCGCGTGGCGCCTTCGCTGACCAGTAGCCAGTGCTATGGGAGCAGCCGGTTCTATAGCAACCCGCTCATGGTACGACCACGGTGTGGGTTTGAAAATGGTGTGGGGTTTATACTTTGACGAGGAGACGTAACGTCTCATCAATCAACTTTGTTTTTTTTTATCAAAGGGGTAAATTTAAATTAGCTATCTCAAATCCGTCGTGACGGTTGTCGATTTCTGAACACGATAAAAACTTTTTTGTGTTAGGGTATCGATAGCTGTTATGTCTGCGGAGTTTTTGTAGCGATTGAATTTGATCTTGTATATTAAAATACACCTACCTTTTGTAGTTGTAATTAAGTCTAGTCAAAGTATTCATCGTATATCCATTTTTTGCGGATACTGAGTTTTAGCACGGTTTTATGATCTGATGGGGGACAGTGGATTTTGTGGGTCTATATAGGTGTAAAGTAACAATTTTAACGTTCGATAAATAGGAAACAAAAACTTGTTGGTTGTGTTTTTTTTTTCTAGGTGTAAAGCCTCATTATTTGAATTGTTTTAATTTTTGTTTGAATTAAACATAGTTTCCCCGATCAATTTATTTTTGAGGTGGTAAAATATAAAGAAGGTAAGTATCTTGCACTTAAATACAATTTATGCAATACAACCAAGAAAAATCTATTAATAAGTACCTACATTCCCACAAAATGCACTGTAAATCGTCACTCATAAAGCTAGCACTCGATACTGAGAATCGATTATAAACAAGAAATGATTTTGCAAAGCACCGAAAGGGTTTGATGGTGTCACACGAATACACACCGTGATGTATGGAGTTAAAAAACAATTTCGCTCATAGATGATCACAGCACCTTTCATGGGGCATTTACACTTGGTCGGTAAGCCGAGGGTGATTGACAACTGTTCGGCTACCGATCGGACATATTAAGCACTGAAATTAAATTAAAAAATATTTATTTAAATAAATAGAGCGATACTTCAATATACCAGAGGGTAGAGTTTCCACTAGTTCGAATATCTGCCGGTTTGTGCTCCTCCAGACTTCGTATAGTGTCCATCCAGACTTTGTCTTGCCAATTTGTCCGGAGTTTTCAATGTATGGGAATATTTTGAGAAAAAAAAACAGATAAATGGCAGACAAAAGAGGGGTTTAACAAACCGTTTTTTTTTTTGGCAAATATCCAACTCCTTGTCGGGATCTTTCTGAATTCGTAATGGGTAACCCTATACAGGGTGTAACGGAAAGGGTATATACATCCTTAAGCTGTGCTACAGACCATCAAACTGAACATGTTTCTCATCATAAAACATGTTTTTCAGCAAAAAAAATATCTGCTGCCCCATAGAAAATTACAATACCGACCCAAATGTATAGGCAGCTGATATTTTTTTTTTGCTGTAAAAAAAAATTTATGTTGAGAAACATGTTCACTTTGATGGTCTGTAGCATACCCTTAAGGATGTATATACCCTTTCCGTTACACCCTGTATAAAAGTACCACTTAAAAATAGTTGCGAAATTGTAATTCGTCATTGGAATACAAATTCAAAATTGAATTTCACTGTCAGCAATTCCACAACTGATAATCGAATTCCACGATTCCAATCCCATTGAATTTGATAATCAATGTCAGAGTTCCGAAAGGCAGCGCAGGAATTGCGGGACTCTGTATAGATACCGAATTAGAGCGTACACATTCCAGATTTGATACCAAATTAGGTTACTGAATTCTGAATTTGATTTAAACGAAAGCACAATCATGAGCACTCATCCACACCGAAGTTATGGGTAGCAATATAAAAAGCAAACTATTTTAGAAAAGCACGCATAGTCTCAAAATATTTTATAAAGATGCTGGAAGCGGGATGTATCCGCCATTTTGTAAATCCGCATAAAATCCTAAAAGAAATCGGCAAGCACAAACCAAAAATGCAAAAAATATTTTAAGTGAAAATAAAGCACTTGTCTGAATAAAATTTGCAATTTGAAACCGTAGGTACGAACAAACGAATTAGAAATAATATCATAATTATTAAACGGTAAATTTGAAAATAGTACCATTAAATTTTACAGTATTTTATGGACACTCAAAAATGTCGGATAAATCTTCGACCAAGAAGGACCGACTATCCTAGTTGTTTTTTTCTGTCTAATAGCATGTACTATATTTCCCCACTCTTTTTGTACCCCCCACTAGTGCAATTAGCTTGTATGACCTAACGTACACCGGCTTTGTATGGACGTGTCTTTGTTTACCTAATTTTGTTAATTTACTTTTTTTTCACTTTGAGTTTGCAATTCAGCAACGAGACGTTGGGACAACAATAATTGAGAAAAATAATAATATTTTTTATATTTTTTTTTAGTAACTAAGTTTCAAATTGATGTTTTTAATGGAGAAGTAATAAAATTAATTTATTACACTTCTTCATGTTTTTTTTTATTAATTGTTAACGACATTGATATTCTTCTCTCTAAATTATACAGAGATGTACTTAAACTCAATTTATTCTTTCAATATATTTTACACTTTTTTCTTTTAATCAGAAACGCACAGTTAAGTCTGAAATATCAGAGAACTCAAAAATATTAAATTTCACTGTGTTTTGTGTTTTTTTAGTATATACAAAAAAAAATAGCCTTCCATAAGCCTTCCATAAACAGTGTAAAGATACAGTAACATCATATATCCACATAACCGTGTTCCTAACGTCTTGTCGCCTGGCCATGAACGCTTGTGACGTGTGTGTCGCCGGACAGGAGTACACCGAGGAGTTCCGAGACATCGCCAAGGGCAAGTCCAAGGAGAGCCTGCCCACCGGGCCCATCACACTGCTGAACCAGCGGCCCGTCAGCGAGGATGTACGTTACCACACCATTTAGACTAGACTAGCTTTACGGACGACTGCGATGGTGGGCCCGTTATCGTAGGGACAAGGGGCTCCAGAGGAGCTCGTGGCTAAATAACAGCCGCACGGGCCGATCTGCAGGTAGCCGGTAAGCCGCGCTTGCCAAGGCCACCCATGGATGGGTGACCACCCATTTCATACCGAGTTTCCTCCGTGCCTCGGAAAGCACGTAAAGCCATTGGTTCCGGCTGTCATTTGTAGATCTTTGACAGTCGTTACATGTAGTGGTCCGAAATTCTGGTACCCCCAGTCTTACCAAGGGGTAACGTATTTGCCAGTACTAACTGGGTTGTGGAAGTCAGATAGGCAGTTGCTACAAGTAAAATACTGTTATTCAGTTGAATCCGGTTAGACTGGAAGCCAACTCCCAACAAAGTTGGGAAAAGACTAAAGGAGGAGGTCTGCGATTGGAGTGGTTTATGTTGATGGTGTTGCCGTGGTAAAAATATTAGCCAATCAGTAAAGACGTACAGGGCTGACTGCTTATTTTTAATAGTCGCGTGATGCCGTGTCTGCAGAAGTTTGAACGATGCTGACGATGCTGTGGAAGCTACAATTACGGTAGTAAGTTTGTATTTGAAGAAGTGTAGGAGAAACTGTGATCATTCAAAATACTGACCGAATATATCATGTATGGGGTGGATTCTTGAGGATTTGAGAGTATTTTCATGAACGATTTTTGCTAATCCGTACGACTTCTGGCTTTGACGTCAGGTACGTAAACCACCATCGCTGTCGTACGTAAGAAGGCCTCACGCACGCGCCAACCGCGTCGCACAATCAGTGTTGCCAGACTTTGAACATATTTTGTACGACTCTCGTCTACAATCTATGGTCCATACAATGATTCAAATGAGAATGAATGAAAGCCGGATTGGTACTTTGGTATCTCGTAAATGCTTTATATTAGTTTCCAGCATGACCGGGTCTGAAAAGTAGTTTTTTTAGTGTACTCTGGGATGAGGTCATTCTCATTTTAATCTTTTATTTTTTTTATTTAATTTTTATGTATTTTTTTTTTTTGTTTATCAATGTTGCATGATGGATGTGCGCTTCACTCTACAGTTTATGCATATTGGCATGAATT
The DNA here is from genome assembly GCA_963082945.1 of Cerastis leucographa. Lineage (NCBI taxonomy): Eukaryota > Metazoa > Arthropoda > Insecta > Lepidoptera > Noctuidae > Cerastis > Cerastis leucographa. The sequence continues at coordinate 5,385,342 of OY720353.1, read as the reverse complement.
AACAATTTTAACACACGAATGAATTATGAAATTATTATCGTTAAATTCCATATTTATTTTAAAGAATATTTAAGTAAATGTTTTAAACATATTGATCAACAATAATCACTGAATATAAAATATGTATTTTATATGAAAGAGTGCAAGGACCAAATTCCATATTACCCGACTGCAAAAAGGGTTATGTTTTAAGTCAGTTGAAAAAAAAAAAATGAGTACGAATAGATTGTAGATTGCGGACACCGAAGACTTTAGTACATTATCTCTCACAGTTCGGTGTCCGGAACTGAGTCTGCAGTTTATCCGTACCGATTTGAACAAACCTTAAAATTACGACTTGATCTTAAATATTTGTTGCATAATTCCATTATTCTTCAAACATAAAAAATGGTCCTTCCACTCGAAAAAAACCATCACCAAAACCCGTTCAAATTTTAATTTTCTTATTCGGCAACACGACAGGAGCTGCCACCCATAAACAACACCAACAACAAGACAAGCAAGCCTGCCAACCACACGGACGTGGCTCCGCAACCACCGACAACCGTTATCAACAATACTAACGCTAATAATACCATTGACAAGAAGACCATCAGTGCTCCCATCGCTGTAACGTGAGTAGCTTTTTTGTTTTGTTATCATTTAAGCAAACGTTTTGGTTGACGCAAGATCGGACTAGAAAGAAAGAAAGAAAAAAATATTTAGGACATGAGTTGCACACAAAATAACAAAAAAAAGCATAAGGGCCTTTTCATTGTCATGCGCTTTTGCGCTCGTGTGCAGGCCAGGCACGCATGCTTGCTGCCCGCAACCTATCGTATCATACATGTTTATATTGTCATGCGCGCCACACGCGCGCCGGCGAAAATAATCTGCTCTGCGTGCGGCCCGCAACAAGCATGCGTGCCTGGATCGCACGCGGACTCAAACACGCATGATAATAAAAAGGCCCTAAGACATGCAACGCATTACAAATGTATATAAATACAATAGGATTGACATTTTTACGTCGTGAATGCGACAAGCAGGTCAACATGAGGCAATGCTATGAGGAGCCCACAGCACAACGGTGGTTTTCAGTAGTCACCCGTGAAAAAACGTGCCGTCCTTGAGTTCCTTTCCTAACAACCCATGCGCCTCGATCCAACCACTAACTTCCTCATCCCTTCCCTAACCCCAGTATCGAGCGCCTAGAGATATTCGCTTGCACGCCCAGTCTCCAGGAGCCCAACGAGTCCTTCTCCCACCTGTTCCGCCTGGCGATGAGGCCCGATGCGTCCCGCAGATCCAGGTTTACCGTCACCGATGTCAGCGAGCGGAATTTTGATGAGTTAGTGTTGTATGGGACTTGGGGTTTAGAAGTAGAGAATGTACTGGTTGTCTTGTAATTTCTTAACATCATCAACTGGATCGAAACAATTGGAAGTCATGGGGAGAGATCTTTGCCCAGCAGTGTCATTTCAGCAGTCAGCTCCATTATAGCCATAACTTCCTTCACACAGTCCATCCATCGTTTCTTTGGTCTTCCTCTAATCTTATAGCCATCTCCATTCATACTCAAAATTTTCCTCATTACATTTGTCATCATTCCTCCGCATCACATGCCCATACCACGATAACCGATTACCACACATCTTTTCAGTCACCGGCGCCACTTTTAGACTTCCTCTTATGTATTAATTTCAATTTACGAACATTAATTCTAATTTATTGGTCATTCGCTTTTCCAATGGAAAATTTTCATGTGTTGAGTGTAGATGTTTGTGTAAAAAAGACAGAACGATTATTTATTACTTGTAGTCGGTAACATATATCATCTTTTTGAGTGATTCTAATTGTATTTGTCACTTTATGTAGACTGAATAAGATTGGTATTCAACAGCATCCGTTTAGACTGAACTCATATCCTAGCGTAGTTGGCAAAAAAACTAGGCAGATAATGAAGAGTCACTCTTTAAGTTGTTACTATTGTAATCATGGAGTATTTTGGTATGCATTCTTATTAAAACAAAGAAAAATGAAATCACTTACAGGAACGAAATTCTTTAGGCTTATGTCAGTTGGAATTTATGTCAGTATAAGGAACTTCTTTCCAAAACAAATACAATGTCCTAACCTTTTTCTTCAACACTTTCCAGTAACGGTACAGCGTCAGCCCCCAAATCCAACAAGACGTCTCCAGCTAAAGACAGCATCAAAGGCGGCCAGGAGAACCCCTTCGACGAAGACGAGTGGGATGAGGAGTCGGGTGGGGCCCTGACGGATACTGGGGAGCCCGGGGTGCCTGTCAGAGCCCTGTACGACTACACGGGCGCAGAGAGTGATGAACTGAGCTTCAGACAAGGTGAGGAAACAAAGCTTACAAAATATAACGCCTTTTTCCGAAGGGGTGAAAAGGGAGGGGAGTCGATGGCCTCAGCACACTGGTGAAAAATCAAAGTATACAGCGATATGTCGCCAATTAAGCTTTGACTCCCATGTATTTAAAGGATGAGTTTATGCCATCACCCGGCCAGTATAAATCCTGACGGAATAAGTAATAAGACTACCCGAGCTGTAAGATCAAAAAATCTTCAGGTTTAAAAGTTGTGTTTGCGTCTTTATTAGACCAATGATACGGATGTTTGCGATGGCATAGATTTGTTTTGTATAACGACGGTGTCAGAGCAGGACCTTGCACAACACCCTTTTTTACAGAAGCTAAAATTTATTTTAATTTTCAACCAACAAGTAAGTCGATAGTTTTTGATTCGTATGTTTTACCGACCGTGCGTGCTGACTAGCTATTTCAATGTTTTGCTGGTATATGGCTGGTTACTTAATTTAGCCATTTTGACGAAAAAAAATATGTCGCCAAAGATGTAGTTTTAAAGTCCTGCACTGACGCCGATGTTGTTTCGTGTGACCATAAAATATCATCTAGGTACTTGAGTATTTCCTTAATTTCTAGTTATACCTTAACATAGAGGGCAGCACCGCTTGCCTTAACGCACAAACTAGCAATGGAATGGAGTGCTAATACGCATATTTGTTCTTAGAATCAAGAGAGAAAGAGGGACCGAACGTTCCGCGGTCGTCGCCTCACCCGGCTGTTACTTCGAACGCGGTAACGAACATGTAATACTCGCACACCGCAGCACCTTGGCACTCCATTTTATTACTACTCTGTGTAAAATATAACAAGTATTTGGTATTTAGGCAAAAATTAATATTGTTCCACTATACTGCCAGATTCATTTTGCATTGTAATTTATAAGCTTATGTTATTTAATAGAGTATTGTAAAATAAATGAAGATTCGGCAGACTCATACCACTGTATGAAGGTAGGTGCAAGTCAGATATCAGGTGATACCAAAAAGCTTGTTTGCCTGTACAGAACACCACGCATTCATGGTAAAAACGCTTTTATTTGGGTAGCAGTAAGGGCGGTTTTCTTAGTTCAAGTGTGACTTCTGTCGTTTGCAGTTGATCTAATACAAAATGTATACCAACTTTTTTCATTCGTTTTTCAGGAGATTTATTCGAAAAATTAGAAGATGAAGACGAACAGGGCTGGTGCAAGGGTCGGAAGGATGGCCGAGTGGGCCTGTACCCGGCCAACTACGTGGAGCCCGTGGGCCACTAGCCCACGCCCACACTAGCGCCCTCTGACGTGCCACATGACGAACTGTAAAGTGTGACCGTGGGCCGACGGCCTAGAGGTGACTGAATGAGCTAACTTGTTCTATATACACGTTAAATATTAGATAATTTCAAACTTTCTAGGAAAAAAATGCACTTTATGCTTGAACGTACAATTCGGAACCGCAATCCTCTGTGGCGAAACCGCCTAATCGCAATGACAGATTGAAAAGACAAAATTCAACCTGCAAATAGCGACAATTTAGCGTTTCTATAGAGTTACATAAACACCAGTCGTTTTAATTAGGTCCTTCATTAGGCGGTTTTGCTAACGTGGTTTGCAGTTGTTCACGAAAATGTTCTCGAAATTGTACCAGCAAAATTTTGGCCTTAGCAGAATTTAAATATTGTTAAAATAGTCGACTGATATATTTAGCTGGCATATCCTTACCTGCGCTGTATGTATTGCTCACGCTTTTTTTTTAACATATTGCTACATTCTAGTATATACCGATACGGTATTTTAAACCCTCAATAAGAATTATAAATAATGTAATAGACCACTTCAATGTTGAAAACATATACATAATTTGGATGTATATAAAATTTATAAGGCCTGAAAAACTATCTACACTCAGCTAAGCTGTATTAAGTACAGATTTATATTTGCAATTGAGCGTGAAATTTATTAAATAATGTAAAAATAAGTTAGTTTTGTTCATTCATTTCTACGGCCGAAGAAAAAATCAAAAAATGAGATGTTCAAGTTACGAAATCATTGATCGCGTGACAGGTTATAAAATTGATTCGTTTTATATTCGCGAGTCACGATGTAGTCATTATAATAGTAACAGGTTCTAAGTACATTCAGATGTAACATAATGTGTTTAATTCTATAACGAATAGCTATAGATATATTAATTTCACACCGTCACTCAGGCAGCAGCTTTAATGTAGCTGGACAAGGGTATTTTGGCGCGTGGCTAAAGTTGGAACTAACGTCGCCATCTTATTTTTTAAATAAATTTCACAAAATCAACCGCGTCTGGCAACGTCTCTCGAGCGCCGAAAGATCCTTGTCACATTGTACGTCTTATGATTAAATTATCATTTCACTCGTCATCGAACCCCATACACATGGATCGAGCTGTTTTTGATGGATTTAAAAGACGATTTTCTAAACTCAAACACTTTTGGACCTAAATTTTTGTACATTTCTATGAGAAGAAATTTCAAATTGAATCATGTTTTTAAAGGTTTTGTTTAAAATGTAAAAAAGACAGCAAAACACTTGCCAGTAACTCGACAGTTTAAGGAACTTGCATGCCAGTGTGCAATAACTATGGCATGCAAGCTACTTGCATAATAGTTTTAACTGACATGTGTCTTTTTGCCTTAGAAGAGACGGTGATATTTTTGGATGGAATTCTTTATAGGTACAATATGGAAACCAAAAATTGTTTACTCGTAACTTGTAGTGACATTGTGCATCCACTGTCAACTGTAAACGCTACTCCTGAGCGAGAGTAGATAGGTATAGTCGACGTCATAATTTTGTACCACACTGAGTATTTCAACTTAGGTAAAGTTTCAGCATAGGAGTTTTCGTCAAAAGTGGGAATTCAATTATGAGCTCGACTATAAAGCTGAACTGCGAAACCCACATCCTTGTGGACATAAGTCAGAGGTGTATCGACTATCTTATTAGTGGTAGAATTGACTGGCTAGTCGACCAGTCAGGAAAATTAATTGCTTACCACATTGGCTTGACTACCAACTTAAATTGTACGTATATTCAAATTGTATGAAACGGGTATACGGCAAATTTACGTAGTGTGCCAATTTGATAAACAAATAGTTTACCCGACTGTACATTGTCGTCTCAGTCATCGGTTGTAAATAAAATGTAATAAAGCAATTGACCTAGGCAATATCAAATCGATATAAGGGTCCCTGAGTTGAACGAACATAGCCGGTACATCTCTAAATATCGATGAGGAATTTAGCTAAGCCAAAAAGTGTACGCCAATATAAATATTTAGGTAACAAATTATACCTTTAGGCGGCAATGGGATTTATATTTTTGTGATATAATGGTACTCGACAGTGGTGGGCACTGCACAGTGCACCTCTAGTTGTGTTTATGTACATACACGATTATTATATATCTCGTGCTTTTAGAGTATTTATTTCCCATTGTATATAATGTAAAATGCATTAATAAATGTTTGTAAGTTATAACGGGGCGGGCGCTCAGCCCGGACTGACCGAAGGCCTAATATTGTAAAGTGTAGAGCACCGCGGCGATTTGATCCTTACACGATATGGTTCCGTACCATGCCCGCTGGCGCCGCCTCGTTGTTTAGGTTAAAAAACGATTATTAATATATTACGAGAAATGTTTAATCTTTTCTTTTTCCCTTTTATACCTCGTTTTAAATATTGTTGTATTGTGTAATTATAGTGGGAGTCATTACTTTAGGCCTGAGTTTCATTGACTTGAGAGCGGTCGTGTAGTCCGTAGCTGTTTTGTTTTCATTGTTATATAGCCTTATAGGTTCAGCGACCATTTGTGAGAAATTCTTTGTATTATATAATTATCAAAGAGGGTGGTTTTGGACCACATATGTTAATATATTATGAATATTGGTAAAATAAAATTGTTACATATGGTATTGTGGTGTTTTATTTGTTTGTTTGTTAATTTTGGATACTATGAAAAGTTTCAGACAAGCGCCCAAAAACTAACAATAGACTCTTCAGAGACGTTGATTTTCACCTCATCGTACGGCGGTACGGGGTCGGAACTAAACCAACTTAAACAGACAAAACCTTTCCAAGATATTATGCTGTCTTTCAAAATTTGAAGATTCAAAAATTAAAAATTTGGAGCTACCACGGGCAGCACAATGTACAGACACAGGCGGGCACATGGAACATTATCAAAGAGAATTTTATTTGTGCTGAATATTCACAAAAATGATCTAACGCAAAATCAAATAAAACACAATTTCACGTAAAATGGCAAATAAAATTATATTTGAATAATGTCCAAATTCAAGGGCAGTCTCTACACTTATATGAAAAAAGAGTATTTATACTCTGTACACGATAGTAGGACACTTGACACACTACTCAAAGTGAAAGTATCAAACTCAGTCTAACATAGAATCTGCAAGATGGCACCGATGCACAAACTGTTTCGTTTTCAGTACATCATAGTTTTTTAATCGGTATTTAAAAAAAAAACTCCAGCAGTAGGTATTGCACTTTTATAGGAAACTGCTGGTTTTAAAATTCTAACTGAAATGAAATGAAAAAATTCTAACTTATAGTGTAAATTTTAATTTGAAAAAAAAACATTCCCGAAGTTAAAATAATAATTTGATTATTCGAAATTTCGACCGAGGTATAAATCTAACGACTCTCCTGGACCTAATCGAGAAATATTATAGGAATTATGCTAAAACCCTCAGGTCTATAATGCCAGAAATGAATTTGGGGGATCAACTAAAATCGCCTTGTGTGTGATGTGTGGCTTAAGCCGAGTACATATATTTGCAAAACAACACGTAATGCAACATGTTCCTTATCTGGGTTGCACGTGGCGTGCGCGGAATTGCTTTTTGTATATTGGCGACTACATTTTATTTCAATTAATTTTCCATCGCTTGTTGTGTTCAAATTATCTCTGCCCGGCTTTACGTTTGCGTATGTGTGTGTAGGAGCAGTGTGCAGTAGTGTATAACATGAGGATAAGGGCAGAAGACAATTTGTAATAAAAAACAAGCTGACAATTTTAAAAATCTCTTTATTTGATGGAACGCAAGTGCACTGTCACAGGTATTCAGCCTACTGCCGTACATTGTGATCATAACGTAACAGTCAACATAAAACTTACAAAACAATGCTTTCAGTACAAAATAGAATAAACGTGTTCCTGTGACAAAGTCAGCAATAACATTGCAAACATAATAGTTTCAGTCAATTTACACAATAATGAATTCTAATATTGCGTATATTTTGTTGCTAAATAAGGCCTGTTGAACACACACGTCTCTTGCCGTGAGAATCTATGGTCGGCAGCGTCGTATGGGATAACTATGGAAGTGTGCAGACGGTCACAGCAAAATATCGTGCGTGTTAAAGAGGCTTAAGGCTAGGTACACAACGATTAACAGGGTATATTGCACGTAGGGAACGTACAGCAATAGGCTAGGTTCACATAGAGGTTACATCTTTCTAAGCCAGGCGAAAGATTATTAGCTACTGTTTCAGGGCGGTTGCGAAGTGGTTTCCTTAGTTTTTTCGGCCAATAAACGTTTTTAAATGCGCGTTTTCTCCAGCATTAAGCATTATTTTGGTGTTGCTTAATATTTGCGAAAACTGGCATCATCAAACTTTTGTTACATATTTCAATAGTCCATTAAAGCTATAGACGAAAATTTCTTTAAATATAAAATCACTGCACAGCCGCCCATTGTCCGAAGCACACAGAAGCCACTTTGTATGCAAAGTATAAGGCAAACTATATTGCTATCTCAGCTCAGCAAGATTGACATACGCAGCGCGACAAAACTTTGTCGATACATCATCTTGCGGTGAAACAAGATAAAAATGATCGATCGAACGATGTGCATGCATCGAACTTTAGAGATTGACCAGACCTATCGACGCGGAATTGCCTTTAGCCGATCAGAAAAACCGAAAAAGTCGTCTTTGGCCTCGGTTCGGTTCAGACTTCAGACGACTCGACATTGGGCCGAGTGATTCCTTAAAATCGATATGCTATATCGTCATTGAAGTTCTAAAACCACGTAAGTCACAAATAGCAAGTTACAAGAGAGTGCCAAAATTGCATAATTATACTTTGTTCTATGTTACAATACCATTTTATAAATAGCGACGGTGCTTGTGTCTGATTGGCTAAAACAACGAGTCTTTCAATTCTCTAGCTAACGGCATCAAAAATCAAAGTGTCAAAACCGCCAGGAATAGACTTACGTCGTGTTAGAACTTCAAAGACGATATTTACGTAGGTCCCGTCTCATTTCACCGCGAGAAAGTATAACGACATAATTTTCTCTTGCCGAGCATGTCAGCCTAGCAGAGAAGCCATTACATCGGTATCGCGACATAGACGACACACCACATGACTCGTGAGCAAGGGGTATGTGCACTTTGTGCATTTTTGGCACAAATAATCTCAGCGCGTTTGTATGAACGCTGGTCTGCAGTTTTGCATCGATACAAAATGGATGTCGGGATACAGAATTGTCTGTTTTCATAAACTCACTACCATGAAATATGCAACTTGAATCGATTGATCGTCTATTATTATTTCTATCAACATCGATCGTTCTTTTTATAAGGGTGAGATTCACAGATTACACTTTGACTTTACTTTGCGAAACAATAATAACAGTGTATATGAGTGTCAACTCAATTGGAAAACAAAGATCGAGGAAGACCTTTGATGATCTGCCTAGAGTTTCGCAAACTATCGTTTCGCCTTTTAAAAAACCAGCATTTAGCTTCATGACAAACTTAGATATCTGAAAAGTTTTCTCATGGTCACCGGGCGTCAATGGAGGGCTGATCCTCCTGTCTCTTGCGTATCCTCTCCGTGCTTAAAAATATCCCGTATATCTTGATCCATAACTACACCTCGTGAAAATCCATAAAAATGGTGCTTTCAAAGCTTCTCACACATATTTACTGATTTCCTTGAACCATTGAAATTAGTTTAATAATAAAGTTGATAACTAACTTGAGTCAAGGTGCAATCTGTGAATCTAGACCTGAGTTCTGAGCCTTTGTTATCGATGCAAAAATTTTCAATCAAGACCAATACTGCGCACATAACATTCATAGCCCACCCACCCGACGTGCTATTAAATGCAATTACAGAAAAATAACGTTATATTTACATGAGTCAGTATGTATGTACATAAGTATGGGGTGAGTGACCCCCTACACAGGAGGCAGACCCCCCAAACAAGAGGAGAGACCCCCACCTGATATGTGGAACAAAAAAAAACGTGTACTTATTTACAAATCATACAAAAATGAGTATGTAACAAGTTGTGGGTGGAACGAGATTCCTGAACGAAAATATTTTTTTTAAATAATATCTCTTTACAAGGAATATTATGGTACAGCCTTTTCACAGTTACTGTACAAGCCAAAATCAATCTTATTTTAACGACCATTAAGATTACTTTACTTTGACAAAGTTGTCAGTGGCAGCTACTCATTATGAACCTTATTCCAACTTTTATAACGGTCACTATTCTACTGGCAGTAATGCAGAACAACTGTGAAAAGATTGTAGGACTAAGTATAGCGTTAGCGTTCTACTTGTATATATAAATGTACGTCTGAATAATAATATTTTAATAATAATATGTACGAGGGTAGTTCCGAGCGTTGGAACGTAGCGTTTTCTTTAGCTTGTATGAAACTACATTTTATAATAGATCTTTTAAATACTATTTTGCTAGACCAGGAGTTCCCAAAAAGATGGTAACGTTTTAAACAGAAACAAACGTTAATATATGCTGCCTATAATCATATAGTAAGATTTATTATCCTGGTTTTAAAATAAATTTGACTTCAACTATAATTAAGCATAGTTGTCTTCTCAACAACATCGCATATAAGGCAATCTTCACCAATTCATCCATTCAGAAACTGTCAAAGTCATCAATGTTAAGACAGATTGTCACTGACGGCTGTTGAACGCGGTTTAGATGTATTGATTGCGTTTAGTTTACTACTACTAGCGATATTGTAAAATCAGCAAACGCAGTAGTAGCTTAGTGGTACGACCGTCAGAGATGACTGCCGAATCATAGGACACCAGCACGCGTAGCATGACCACTGTAGATTATTTATATTTTCCTAGTTTTTATAAATATGTATGATAGTTTGTAAGGTATTTATGCTATGGGTCTTTGTTATCCGAATTAAATGATTTGATTGATTGATTGATTGACTGTAGAAACGAGATTTTTAAAAATTTTAATAATATCCAAAGGTTGGTATGGAAACTTTTTCAACGTGCGTTAAGGGTGGTTTAAATTAGTCAGGGTGTAAGCGGAGGCCTACTTAAGTCTAAAATTGCTGAAAAGATCTTCAAAATCGCGCCATTAAAAGCGACGATATTGGTTAGGTTAGGTCTACGGAAGAATCCACATAATGACAGATAGACATTGACAATGTATCAGTTTGTCGATTCTTCCGTTGACATAGCCCGTTTCTACGGCGGTCATGCTACGCGTGCAGGTTAGGGTAGCCACACGATAAAGGAAGAACTTTTATTCAAATATCGTGACATCGAACTTTAGTATTTTACTCTTTTAAACGCTACATCCCAACACAGCCCCCTCGCCTTAAAAAAAAACAATACAAATAACATCTAACGCGAGCTAACAACATAACATTACACAAACGGGAACCGAACTCTTTACACGACAGTCATCGACACAATATTTACAAACGAGAAACATACGTACGACACTAATTCATTATTTATTTATTTATTAATTATAAATACTTTGATATAACTATGTTTTTGTTGCGGATTTGTTTTTGTGAGTATTTTATACGTACCTGCTCCTTTTTTTAGAAGTCGGTTAAAAAGCTATTTAATATGTTTTTATTGAATTCAGAATCTTAGATAATTTATATCCATTGTCACTTTTATTCAACTATCTACTCTAGCTTTATGTAGTCTAAGTTGATTTTTAAGTGATCAATCGTAATACATGTGGTCATACTTTCGGCAGCAATAGAATTTAAACTTTATCATGTATGACTTAGAGTTTATGTTTCTAAAACTTGATATTTAACAAAGATTCTGAATTCAATTAGCGTGGTTATAGTCTTTTACTTTTAGTACAGCTAAGCACTAGAGATCGATGAAAATAGAATAAAAATACTGTAGGTATTTTATTTGCAGTTACAATTGCATTATTCAAGTTATTTTGCTATCTGATTCTATACGCAACGGCAAAGCTACTATTGAATTAAAATATAAAATACTGTTTAATTAATATTGTGGTTTAATAACAGTCAAAATAAGGCTTATTATTGAGTGCCTAGTTATCTCACAAAAACAATCCAGTTTGTCCATGTTCTTCTACACCGCATCGAGATCATAGCCCCTACACAATCAGTTTAAATATTTCAAAGCCTTCTGCCTACCCCCGCGGGGTTTAGCGCGAGTATAAACTTCATATAACCGAGATAATATTAACTATAGTCAATATACACAAAGCTTGTCCCCAATAGACGTCCACTGGCGAACATTGGCGTGCCTTAATAAGGAAATACATTTTTTTTCTAATAATAATAAATATAGAAAAAAAAACAATATAATAATAATAATAGTCTTGTAATAACATTTAAATCAAGTCTTAGACTGATGGAAATTGAAGGAATAATCGCCTTTTTAATAATCGATTCGTTAAGAAAATCATCGATTTGGGGAAGGTCGGTCAAAACTCCTTGCGGCGTGGACATAGATAGTTCCCAACATGAGGTCATTCTAGTCTTAATTATATATTTCCGAAACCACACACCAGCCAATTTCAATGAAATTTTGTGAATTAGTATGGTTGGTCGCAGGTTAAAAGATAGGTTGGTTTTAGACTCGATAGATGGCGCTGTGCGAAGTTATTTTGAAACCAAAAATCACATTTACAGATTACCTATATATATATATATATGTTTAGAACTAGCTATGGCAGTGCCCTTTTCACTGTAACCTTCCCCATATGGTTCGTCTTTCTTCTTACTGCCGCTATATCTATGGACAGATATACCTCAGTTGTTCGATCGTCACGTGTATCCGTCGATTACCGACGCTGCCGTCGATGTGTAGTGTCGTCGCCGCGTTGTGCTGCGGTCGTGAGGGCGAGTGTTCACTGCAGACACGCCTGTAACTTCTCGATCCACTCCTGCGCAGCGTTCGCGTCGCTCGCGCAGAAGTTGTATGTGCGACGGCTTGTGCGCAACTGTGGAAGGTAATTGCCGTAAATGAATATAGATAGTTATTCAGAGTAAAGATAAGCTTACACTGTCACTTACGGGATATCTTCCGTGTTTATTGTTTACTAGACTATGCCCGCGGCTTCGCACGCGTGGAGTTCGGTTACTGTCCCACGGGATTATACTACCGGGATAAAAAGTATCCTATGTGTTCATCCAGGTTATAAACTACCCGTGTGCCAAATTTCATCCAAATCCATTCAGTAGTTTAGCGTGAAAGAGTAACAAACATCCATCCATCCATACTTACAAATTTTCGCTTTTATAATATTAGTAGGATTTTGGGCTCCCGATATTTCGACGCTGTTAAGTGCAGTAAGTGCAGTGCGCAGTTTAAGTTTAGTAATTAACCGTGAAAGCTTAAAACAGTGTTAGAGTAGATGCCGACAGATCGTTTAAAGCTTAAGTTAATGGTGTTAAAGTTCCAATCTGAAGGGAAAAACTTAGCGTGTTTTGTAACTTTTTTACTGGTCGATAATTTAAATACTCACGTCAAAGAAGGATCTGTCGTCACACTTCTTAGGCGGGCCGGGAGCTGGCGACGCCTGTGTCACTGTTATCACCTCAGCCAGATCTGAAACAATCAAACGTTATTTACGAGTTTGGTATATCTATTAGTTTTACAACTCCCTATAACAATTTTGATAGTGGTGACCCATTCTGTTGGTGTTCTGAATTTTGTTTTGAAAGAGTATTAAAATAATGTAAGGTAAAGTTTGTTTTATTCTATGATTATATTCGTATTTATTTTTTACTATAATCTTATTGTTTTTCAATTTAAAATTATGGTCAGTGACAATGTTATTTTTGATATGGGTTAACAGAAAAACAACATACGTAATAAATAAAATGTACAAGGTGTTGTTTTGCATCCTCGTCAAATTCAAGGAGGTAACTATACTAGTGATTCTCGTCCCGAATCAATAATAAAATTGGTAGGTAATTTTTATTTTTTTTTATTTTTTACGGAAATCGGTAAGTGTGAACCAACCCTGTTTTAAATGCGGCCCGTCTGGTTCTTGCCTTATAACCTCGCTTACACACATACAAACAATCTCAAACGTTTATTTCATAATTTCTTAGTCTCTAAACGTCGTTAAGGGGGTTATTCTGAAATACTGACAAACTTAAACAACCAAAAAAATTTATTTCAGCTTTTATTAATAATTAACTAGATACCGTAATTTTAATTGATTATTTATGTCTTTCGTGACCACCCCCAGAAATTTGACGAGGTTGCAAAACAACACCTTGTATTTATATCAATAAATACATTTTTTTTATTACGTATTTGGCGCCTCTCAATAGTCTCAATCATAGTTTTGTGTCATTCAGAGATAAAAGGAAGAGAATAATAACACTTACCAATAAACCCTTTGCAATGTGAGTCCTCCATAGCATCGTAGTACCGCAACTGATGCTTGATGGAGTCCAACACGAACCAACTGAAAAATTATGAATAATAAATTACAAAATCATTGAATGAATCACCAATGCGGACTACTATTGTTTGTTTTAGGTTAGGCCGTGCTTGCCAAGAATGGTCCGTGGTTGGGTGACTGGGTGGTCACCCTGGTTTCATCCCGGGTTTCTTTCGATCCTCGGAAAGCACGTTAAGCCATTGGTCCCGGCAGTCATAAGTAGATCTTTTAAAGTCGTTACAGATTGTCAGAGGCTCGAAAGTTTGCACCCAGTCTTACTTAGGGGTATCGTTTTACCCAGTACTAACTGGGTTGTGGAGGTGAGATAGGCAGTCGCTCCATGTAAAATACTGTTATTCAGCTGCATACGGTAAGACTGGAAGTCGACCCCAACAAAATTGGGAAAAGGCTAGGCAGATGATGATGATAGCCTGCTGTTTTTAGGAAGCGCTATCAAGGCTTACAAGAGACCACACAGTGGTTCCCAAACAGCAGCTAACGGCGATGCGACCGGACCCGAAGGAGATGGCGGGGCGAACTTGACTCTATTCTCAGGGATCGAGTAACCATTAATAACTATGGATAAGGATAAGTATATGGTTGGAAGGAAGGTCTTTGCCTCTGTTTGATGATAGACTTAGGAGAATAGAGGTGAAGACTGGGTAAAGAAAACGACATTCTATTTTGTCCGTCAGACAGGTAATACAAAAATATTAGACACGTATTTTTTATTTTATCAAAATATCAAAAAATTCCTTAGTTAAAACTCATTAAAGTTGGAGAGTGGGGGCTCACTACGTCACAAGTAGGTATAAAAATTACCTACATGTGACATCATGCGCCATTTCAGCTCAATATATCTCCGTAATTTTTTGACCACGTGAAAACAGAAAAAATACGTGTCCAATACTTTTCAATAATCAACCCGACGGACAAAGAAAAAAAAATGTGATCATCCCCTATTCCACTCACCGTTGTTTCCAGCCCTTGAGCAATGCTCCTCGCTTGTACAAATGACCCTCATGTGTTCTGTTCTCTGCCACGTTCGAAGAGAACTGTTCGTAGTACTGCTGTGATGACGATTGCAATGTTGCTACTCCTATAAAAAAAAGGAATTCGTTTGTAATCACGCAGTGATTGAAACCTATTCTTTTCAAATCTTCTGTTAGTCTTGTCGTCTGCTAATTTAGAGCTGTTGTACGTTGGTTTAGACTACCATATCAGCTAACGTAAGAATTGATGGTGGAATAAAAGCTTTCAGAAATGAAGGCTAGATTACTTTTATTTGGCTATTTTGCTTTTTGGGGGAAAAAGGGGGGGGGGTGTATAAGTTACGGTACCCAAAATCTTAGAAGCTGTGTATTTGATTTTATCACAGATAACCTCCTCTAGATTTCGCATAGAAGGCAACTTGTGCGCGCCGGACATCCATGAATGATCACAAATATTTAGAATTATTTATATATAGAAACTAGAATTCGTCGATAATACTGTTTTCTTGGGGATCATGCTCAACTCAAGGCTACAATGGGGTTTTTATTTAACATCTCTTGCAGGACGGCTGAGTTCAGCAGCCTGTTATAAAAATTCGTCAATTTACTGATGTAGATACCGCGAGGCTAGACTTTTTTTAGTTATTTTCATAGTATTATGTCTGACGTTATTTTACTATGGGGACGGGCTGCAGACTCTATTTAAGCTGCAGCAAAGAGCTATCAGAGCCTTTAATCAGTGTTTTTTTGTTTCTTTGGTCAGACGTACTGAACGCTATGTTAACATTTGTTCGATAATTTTAATGGGACTTTACATATATTGCGATTTGCTAAAAACTCAATAATAGTAAAGAACTAAATTTTCACGGAGTGAATGAAATCGCGAGCAAGATTATCAGTGTCAACAGTCACTTACTTAATTGACACAAAGATGGCGCTGGCAGATCTTAAACAACAAATAGATTTTCTGATCGCGTTCAGTTTAATTGGTGAAATCCGCACTAGCTCATAGTTATGTAAATTACGGTGGTATTTCTTGTCAAGACAGTAAAGATGGCCGACACTGTGTACTCAGTTACCTGCTGAAAGCGGCGGGCACAGCGCATCGGCGTCGGGCGGAGGCAGCGCCTTGTACTTGGTGCAGGGCGGCGCCCACGACATGTGTACTGTTAGTGTTACCTGCGGAGAGTGGCGGGCACAGCGCATCGGCGTCGGGCGGAGGCGGCGCCTTGTACTTGGTGCAGGGCGGCGCCCACGACATGTGTACTGTTAGTGTTACCTGCGGAGAGTGGCGGGCACAGCGCATCGGCGTCGGGCGGAGGCGGCGCCTTGTACTTGGTGCAGGGCGGCGCCCACGCTTCCGCACAGCGCTCGTGGCACGACGCGCCGCAGTCCACGCAGCGCACGCCCGTCTGAGGGGACAAACAGTTTACACTTATAATGATTTAACAAGGAAGTACTCCTTCACTGTTTTTATCCGATTATTTTGATGCGATTTCCAAAGATATTTTAACCTTTTGACCGCCACAGTCGTGTGTAGACGACAAACCAAAATGTGCCCAGCACGCCACGGTCGCGAATGGTTGACAGAATTTTAAACGTAAATAAATGTCATTAAACAGCATTGTTTTGTGTTTTTCCCTTGTTAATTATTTACCTTGACTCTTCTTCATTTATTTGAAGTGAACTGCTTTCATTAGATTTCATCTGTAGTAACATAAGATGACAAAAAAGAAAACCAGTTAAAAAGTTCGTGCCCTCAAAGCCACAGTCACCTCAACAGGACACGTAGTGATGTAGGCAGCAGTCAATATAACAAGAATATCGACCTCGACGGCAACCTACGTTATATTTGATTTACTCTGAATTCTGCATAATTAAACAAATAAAACATTTGATATTAAAGTTTCATGTTTGAGAAATCAAGAAAATTTTATAATACTGAACTATGCGCTCTTTAAAAGTCGAGTGTTAATAGATTATCGATTGATTGTAATGACTGCAATGCCCATCCCTATCACCCATTGTATTGTCTGTGCCGGGAACGCCACAGTCGTCTATGATTGACAGTCCCATGACGTCAAACGAGGAAAATTTTTGAATAGAGTAGTTCTTTTGCTGTTATTATTATTGTTTACTGTATACATGATTAATAATGGATAACTATAATATGAGTAGTGAAGACTTATTAAGTATATTGCAAGGAGTCGATACTGACACGTTTATAATGGTTTTTTTTTTAATACTATCCTACCTAAAAATACATACGTATATCGATATAAATCAATATACAATTGTTCAATTAAACTTATGTTGATTGTCTTATACATATTGAACGGTATATAATGTGTGAAGGTATTAAAAATGGTGTGATTGTTCTACCAATTTCTACCACCCAACTTTTTAATAAAAAAACTGATTTTTATAAAATGTTTTATTTTATCTTTTGTGAACTTCATGTTTGTAACACTTAAGAAACTATGTCCAGGTAGCTACCATTATTCCTCATTATTTCCTATTCATTACAGTGTTGTAAATTGTCTACATTCGAAAGTAAACAACACTAACACAGTAAACGGTATTTACTTCTGCACTGATGTCATCAGTGACTGGCGTTATACTAAAGCATTAATATTGCTTGTTCTTCCAAAGAAACTTAAATTTTATTAGTTGACAATGTTAAAAGTATAAAACGAACAGAATAAAATATTTCGATATTATTAATAAGTATCGGTGTCGCACCTCTAGAGAAGAAGCGAGCAATTTCAAGAAATACGTGCCAACTGCGCCACTGTCGTCTTAGGGTGACAAAAAATTACGTCATGATGGACAATAGTGCTGTAATACTATTGACTTGGTTTTATCGATTGTTGTTTCTATTTGTGGAATAAACGCCGTAACTGTGACACAGATTATTACATTTATGTCATAAAGTACAAAGCGCGATGAAATAAAACTCAACACAAGGATGGTATAATAATCTTTATTGAAATTAAAACCCATGTAAAAAAATGTTGTCAGTTTTCTATGAGCTTTATCGATATAATTTCGCCCTCACTATTATTTTGTAGGTATTAAATTATGAATTCGGAGCTTGGCGCTGAGGGCACGCTTTTTCTTTTTTGACGTGGCGGTCAAAAGGTTAAGGTGACTCTTCATTGTCTGCGTGGTCTTGATTCTGGCTTTTTGGAGTAGTAATGGTTGGAAATAGAGTGGAGAGGTCGATCTCTGATTATTATAGAGTTTGATATTATGATAAAATAAAAGGATTTTGTGGTTTTATGAAACCACGGTAAAAGTGAAACTTTTTTTCACACTATAGACATTTAACTAAATTTTTTTAGAATAATATTCCATTAAGGGTATAAAATGTATAAAACACGGAGTAGGAATAAAGTGAAAGGCGCTCGTCAGAGCGCCTTTCACTTTATCCCTACTCCGCGGCCGAGCGTCACGCGACATGCAACACACAGACGAAAAAGTTTGAGACGATGTAATCAAAGTTTCACTTTAATAAAGTTCTATGAAAGAAAAGTAAACATGAACGAAGTTTTTCACTCGTAGTTATAACAACTGAACCCCCTACTATGACACATTAAAGCAGTTGTCATTCCAGTGTGAGAAAGAGATGGAGCTATAGAGGACGTCTAGCGCCATTGCTCTCCCAATCTGGAATAAGATTAAAACCATAGTGGTGTAAGACGTCTCGATGGGCCTCCAGTTCGCTTACCTTGAGCGGTCCCCACAGCAGGTCCTGGCAGTGGTCGCAGCGCGCGGGGGCGGCGGCGGGGGCGGGCGCCCAGCGGTGGGCGGGCGCGGGGGGCGGGGGCGCGGCCGCCAGCCGCCCGCGCACCAGCACCTCCAGCGTGCCGCGCTTGTGCCACGCCAGGGTGGCGCGGCGGACCACGCCCGAGGACATCGATGAGTTGCGCTGGATAGGACAAAATTATGTCTTAAGAAATTGCGTTAAACCCAGAGAGATAGGCAAAAATCGTCACTCACGCCTGACGGAGGAACCACCGTCGAGGTAGCCCGTGGCGACGATGGTGTGATGATTTGATCTTATTTTCCAGCATTCATGGCCGGATGTCGCGCAAGATAGAGAGGTTTGAAAGGAAAAAAGGGAGGCCTTTGCCCAGCAGTGGGACACATGAGAGGCTAACAAAAAAATCGTTTATGTTTGTACTAGCCAATAATGCTCATAAAATAAAAGTACGTTTCTGCGCACGTAATTAAATACGCTTAACGTACCTGATTTATTTTACTGTAAGATAAAATTTCAGTTTTAGTCGTCACTTAAACATGACGTAGAGGTTGAGTTACACTGAACGCCTACTACTAACGAACTAGCAGACATTACGGCTTCTGCTAGAAATAATTCATCATTTGCCTGACTTTTTCCTCTGTTGAAGTCGGCTTCCAATCTAACCGGATGCAACTGAATTGTATCGTAATACCCAGTTAGTACTGGGTAATACGATACCAAAGAGTATAGTAATATAGATGGAATAGAGAGCCTACTCAAGCGAATTTTCGACACCTATATTGAACGGTGTCGCCATCTGATACTAAATGCGTTGAACTACTCCCAATAACTATAGGTGCGTACATATACTTATATCTATATCTTTGTTATTGAATAGGTTTTGTATGGGTTTCTGTTTTTATATCTTTTTTTAGACTCAACTCAACCGCGCTTTCTGGGGCTAAAGCTTCAGAACGTGCGGTCGAGTTGAGTGTAAAAAAAGACAGAACCGAGAAACCACATAAATTACACAAAATGGGAGAGATCTACAAGCATGCGCACACGTCGATAGTCGCCATTTTGTAAACAATCTGTATGATATTGTTGCCAAACCTTTAAAAAAAATATTAACAATTACAAAATGCTTTTAAAATAAATAAATAGTTGAATCTTGTGTAAAGTTTAAATTTATTATTTTTAACTCGATTTTCATTCAAATCAAAAAGGAATTTAATCACACTGGTGATAATTGGCGTAAGCACCATCTATGTCATTTTTGATGTACTAAATCTCAAGTTTATACGGATTTGATAAGAGGCAGTGCTAGTATCTGTGTGTAAAATTGGACGCCTATGTCAAGTATGGCAGTGTCCCCCCCCTGTACGATACTCCTTGGTAGGACTGGTTCTCAGACTTTCGGGCCACTGACTACCTGTAACGACTGTCAAAGCTCTACAAATGACAGCCGGGACCAACGGCTTTACTTGTTTTTCGAGGCACGGAGGAAACTCGGTATGTAATTATGGTCACCCGTCCACGAATCAACCTCGGCAAGCACGGCTTAATCTTAAAGTCTACTACTAGACTAAAGATCGACCCGTGCGGTCGTTATTATTTAGCCACGAGATGGAGGTATTTAAAGTACAGGTATAAAATTAAAGTGCCTTTCGGTTTCGTTAAGGATCTATTTCACTTTTTATATATAAAACGACATTGTATATTTAGTGGACTTGGAATATACTGGCGTAAAGAGTATTCGCATGGATTTTTGACGTCAAAATTAAAACATTCAGACGGACGGGATTGAAGTGTGTTTATTTTCCCTAAAAACCCTACTTATATTCCTAATGTTACGCTTAGGCATTAGCCAAGTTACAAGGCACTGTTCGCCGCGAGGGGATAAATAATAGTCGCTCGGCCGCGCCCTCTTCATCAAACTCACACACTATGGCCCCTTATGGACCTACCTAGCCAGCCGGATTGTACACGGAACACCGTGCGTGCGGTTGGTAAAACTGTCACGGTGTTCCGTTGTCCAAGCTCTATCTCCAACTAACTGATCCTCTCTAGCAGCCTAGAGGATGAGTTTGGCGTACTACGGGCTATGCGGTCTTACGTTTAGAAGGTTGAGGAACACAACTACAGCACGACGGTTGTTGTAAAAATATATTTATTTTGTATAGATTCAATCTTTTAGTATTATATAATAGGGGTGCGGACTGGGTAAAGAAAACGACATTCTATTTTGTCCGTCAGACAAGTAATACAAAAATATTAGACACGTATTTTTTTAAATCAAAAAATTACTTAGTTAAAATTCATTTGACAGCGTTGAGGAGGAGTTTTTTGACGCCCTTTTATAATTTGTTGTTATTTTAGTTAAGTATCTAGTTTTAAAAATAATATTAATTTGTAAAATATAATAAACTCATTAAAGTTGGAGAGTGGGGGCTTACTACGTCACAAGTAGGTATAAAACTTACCTACATGTGACGTCATGCGCCATTTCAACTCAATATATCTCCGTAATTTTATGACCACGTGAAAAAAGAAAAAATACGTGTCCAATACTTTTCAATAAACTACCCGACGGACAAAGAAAAGAAAACTGTGATCACACCCTATTGCATAGCACATGTGTGAGTACTATGTACTTACTGTTAAGTCACCATTTAACGAGTACCTACATCTTTCATTGACACGAAATTACCCTGGTAGTTGAGTGAATGTCATGCTTATTTAAATGTCACGCTGATGGTGGCGGGTGTGCCGGGTCATTTAGTTCCCTTCAAAATGGTTGAGTTGTTTGATGGCTGATACATGCGTCATATTCGTGAACGAGCGCTGTCAGTTGTGACTGGTCATCTCTTTGCTGCCACGGTTTATTTAATTACTTTATTTTTGAATTACTGATTTAATCTATTACTCTGGACGCTCTTAACTTGCCCGTCTTTCTACATCGTTCTCACATATTTGTAATCCTTAACATAAATTATGTAACCAAGATTTTGTACAATATTTTGATTTAAAATAGTGTCCATGGAGTTTCTTGTCCATTCTTCTCCATAGAGATCTACGCTTTGGAATAGGCGACTACAGTACTTTCACAAGTTATTATGCCTTGCGACTAGGACTGTAGTTTCGCGATTTTTTTTGTTTTTTTGACTTTCAAAAGTGCCTGTAATGGTCCAATTGAAATAAATGCTTTGAGTTTAAGTTGTCGGGTTCTATAATATGCTAATCTCGCTAAAAACTGCATGACGCAGTAGTTGTTAGTTCTAATGTTGCGACGTAGATTGCGCTACATACCTGTAGCTCCAAGGTGTTGGGCAGTTCCAACTGGTCCCAGCGGACGCGCCACTTCTGCGGCAAGTGTCCGAGCTCCAGCTCCAACTGACGGATCCTCTCGAGAAGCCCGGAGAAAGAGTCCGGCATACTGCGGGCTATGCTCTCGTACCTATGAAATAAATACACACGCTTAGAACCAAAAATATCGCCGGTACCAAAGGCCTAATACAAATATCACAATGACACCCCGGCTTACATTATAATCAACGAAGCCATTGTGTGAATGTTTCGAGACGCACCGTTTAAATTAGTTTGTACTTCGAATTTGGCATTAACTCACTAGGCAGAATATCCTATTGACTAGCTCTGTAGAATAAGTTTAAGACGTACTACCGCGCTCACAGACGATCAACCTCTTCTTCTTTATCTTCTTTATGGGGTTTAAGTTTCCGCACTTAGTCCCTTAAGTGGACCATTGTGCGTGAGCCGTGATGGCTGTTACTCCAACCAGCCCACCTCCCTCCAGAAGCAGATCACACTTCCCGGTCTTCTCAGGGCATCCGCAAGGGATCTTGGTGTTCCCAGGGTCTCCTCGCGAATTTTGGTGACGCCGGTGCACTCTAGCAGTACATGCGCCACTGTTTCCTCCGCATTCATGCATGCTCTGCACAGGGGAGTATCAGTGATTCCTAGAGTGTAGAAGTGTTTATTCAGTGAACAGTGTCCAGTGATGGTCCCCGACACCAGACGAAGACCATCCCTGACCATACGCAGAAGGCGCCTGGTCAACTTTGTATCAGGGGATGGCATGGCTTCTTTGGCCTGCCTACACCCGGGTGTCGATATCCACCATTTTTCCACTTGTGTTCGAGTGTGATCCTTTAGCCAGTTTCTTAGTTGCTTGAATTAAATGGGCACAATGGGCTCGGGTCCGTAGGGTTTTGTACTGGATCCTCTTCTGGCAAGTTCATCCGCCGCATCGTTCCCCAGGGATCCACTGTGACCTCTGATCCATTGTAGTGTCACCGTGTTGTGGTTTAGTACCGTGATTCGTTCTAGGGCGTTATGGCATTCTAGTATTAGTTTCGACGTGATCTGATTACTTTTAAGGGATTGGAGAACTGAGGCACTGTCGGAAAGTACGAATGTTAGTATTCGTAACCTCTCTTGCCTCTATAGCGTGTGCCGCCTGGATAATACCTACACACTCTGCTTGGTAAACAGAGTTGAGCATTCCAAGTGGTTTGGATATTTTTATGTTTAGGTCCTCGGAGAACACCCTGAAACCTGTCCCGTCGTCGGTTTTTGATCCATCAGTGTAGATTCTTAGCTCCTTTGTACCAGAGTAGTCACACAACTCCGCTGTGAGTTCGATGTCGTGTGTTTTTGGAAGCAGTGGGACTTCAGGGTTCTGTCGATGGGTGATGCCATCATAGGTTGTTCTTTAATGGCATCTACTCTGATGCGTGTATGTTTAATTCGACGATCAACCTCTTTTCAACCTTATTACTCAGGGCATAACGGTGAAAAGCAGAGATGTTATGGATATGATTTATCGGATCTGGATCATATATGGATATAGGAATAAAATTATATCGATTTCGGATACGATTACGAATATGTAATTATTTCGGATTATTCTTTAGTTTCGGATACTTTTGGTTACGGATATTAGATTGACCATTGCCACCTCCATTCCGGGAAAAGTTTTTATCACACTGTTTATATTTTGCAGAATCTACAATAAATTGATAAAAAAATAACTTGATGAAAAAAATGTCTAAATTAAACTCGACTTTCGTCGCATTAATACTTAACACAAGACTTTCTTAAATTAAGTATCAACTGTTAAATAAAAAACTAACTAGTTATGAAAGAGGATATTATTATGTTATGACTGACTAGAAATAACAAACTGCAAGATTCATGTGGCACGCGAGCGGTGAAACAAAAACCTGTCGAAACCTGTCGTTTAATTTAGACTCCGGACTCGGATATCCGATAGTTTCGGTTACGGTTACGGAACTCCACAACATTCCTGGTGAGAAGTAGTCGACCGTCAGTGAGCGCGGTAGTACATTGTTGAATATTACGCCTCCCCCAAGGGCCGGTCTTACGCTTCTAACATCTAGCAGATGCCCGTGGCTATCCATCGGTGTGCAACAAAATGTTTCATATAATTACATTAAATTTAGAAAGATAGATTACCCAGCAGTAACAACTCTTCGCTGCGGATGCCTGGTCTCCGGTTCTGATGGAGCCAGCACTTCCAGGTCATAGGGCGCTCCATGGGACAGTTCTTCGCTCGTGTAGTACTGCCAAACTTCTAGTGCACTGATTGAGGACACTGGACGGAGCACCTGTATAGAAATATATGTTTTTTTTTATGAGTGTGAGGCGACGAGAGCAACTATTTTTTTTTTTTAATATAGAATAGAACAAAACTTTATTGAACACCAAAAATGAAGCATAACACATGTAACTAGTTATTAGCGAATAAAAAAAAAACTGTCATCAAAATCATGCCTCCAATCAAAACTTTCAAGTGTCATTTCTTTACTCCTTGCGAGTATTAAGTTAGAAGAAATGATAAGGTAAATTCTTTAGCAGTATCCTCAAGCATTTCCGACTGATCATCCACTTCCATTTACTACTTTCGAGTATTGACTTAGAAGAAATGGTAGGGGTGAATTCTTCAGCAGTATCCCCAGACATCACCAACCAACTGATCATCCACTCATCAATACAACTAATATCCATTCACTGTAGGGTAGGTAGGGTTCATTCAGTTTAGAATGTGTCTTCTGATATTATACTGACGTTTGATGGAGAACCATCAATTCTCCGCCAGTTCAAGATTGACGAGTATTATCAACTATCTAGCAATACTTTTCATAATGAACGTAATGAACATTTGATCCGATGTATTAAAAAACTAAAGATATTGATTTTTTAAATAACCGCCTACATCCTAAATACAAGGTGTTGTTTTGCATTCTCGTCAAATTCAAGGAGGTAACTATGCTAATGATTCTCGTCCCAAATCAATAATAAAATGTGTAGGTAATTTTTATTTTTTTTCTTATTTACGGAAATTGGTAAGTGTGAACCACCCGTGTTTTAAACGCGGCCCGTCTGGTTCTCGCCCTATAACCTCGCTTACACACATACAAACAATCTCAAACGTTTATTCGATATTTCTTATTCCCTAAACCAGGTTAAGTGGGTTATTCTGAAATATTGAAAAACTTAATCAACCGAATAATAATTAAATTAATTAATAATAATTAACTAGGTACCGTAATTTTAATTGTATATTTATGTCTTTTGTGACCACCTCCTGAAATTTGTCGAGCATGCAAAACAACACCTTGTATAAATAACAATTTAGACAAAAACTCACCGGATTATCCAAATCAGGGGTGTACAAGAAGTTATAGAATATGGGAGCCTTCTGATGGTGCCTGTCGATGTAATCGAACAGTGAGTGCCCCAGCGTGGGGGCCCGTGGGCCCGTGGAGCCGGGGCCCGGGCCCTCCTCCTCCGACCCCGCGCCGGCCTCGCCGCCCGCGCCGTACAGGTACACCTGAGGGAAAGATGACATTTTATTAGACAACTAGCTTTTCCTCGCGACTTCTCCCCAGTTATGTACGGTAATTAACCCACTGGAACGTTTCAAATGTATCCTATAACATTTGTGGATAATGAACATGAACTTTCAGCTGTATTAATAGTAAAATTTCTATTTAAAAGCGTGTTTTTTTAAACTATTATTTGCTCTGTTGAATTAAAAATTCTCTTTGGTATTCAAAAATTTCCTGATATTAGATAAATCGGTTAAAGATAATGGTTGAAATTTAAAATTAACACCAATTCGTGCCTTATCGACTATAGATGAAAATTAAATAAATTAGCAAAAAATTCATTTTGCATACTGAAAAATGGAATAATTTTATCAAATTAATATATTGTCATCGGTCCTCGATAAATCTACAAATTTTGAACGAAATCTGGCCGTTTAAAGTGGGTCAAAATCGCGTCCAAAGGAGTCGGTTACAAACAAACAAACATACATACAGGTGAAGCTAATAAAAAAGCGTGTGTAGGGGATAATCCTATTTTTTTTTCTTGATCTGTCGGGTAGTTTATTGAAAAGTATTGGACACGTATTTTTTCTTTTTTCACGTGATCATAAAATTACGGAGATAGTTTGAGTTGAAATGGCGCATGACGTCACATGTAGGTAAGTTTTATACCTACTTGTGACGTAGTAAGCCCCCACTCTCCAACTTTAATGAGTTCTAACTAAGTAATTTTTTGATATTTTGATAAAACAAAAAATACGTGTCTAATATTTTTGTATTACCTGTCTGACGGACAAAATAGAATGTCGTTTTCTTTACCCAGTCCGATCACAAAACTATTACAAAACAAGATTGACCTCTTTGTAATATTAGTATAGATAATCACATTATCACTTAGTCATGTGACATCTACCAACCCGTACTGGGCCAGCGTGGTGGATTATAGCCCACACTCTCTCATACAAAGGAGGTCGGTTTCCAAGCAATGTGAACATTATAGGCTGATTATGCATAATCACTTTTTAGCATTTGCTTATTTTGGGCACATTTTTGTCCTCTGCATCGTCATAAACTATCATTCGTCTTAGAAATTGTTTAATATCCTTAGAAATCGCACAGTGAATTATTCTGACTCAAGTTTTAAAACCTTTTTTTTTTTATATGTCGTAGTCAACAACGGCATCAATTTGATTCTGCTTCCGTTATAAACATTTTTTATTGCAAATAATAACTACAAACTGCTGAATGTTTCTCAAAATAATAAAGGAAATCTTTTCTCCTTAGAGAGAGTACTCACCATCCTATTAGTATCAGCTCTCTTATCATCAGCAGCGGTGATGCCCAACTCGGCCCTCTGAGCCTCGTTGTCCAATAGGAACGTCCTAAAGCGACACGACACGCTGTGGTATGCCACAAAGCGTAAGTAATACTCGTTGAACTCAAAGGCTAGAGGAAACTGTTTCTGGAGCTGTGGAAGAAAAAAAATTTGAATATAGAATTTGTTAGGTAGTAAGTTAGAAGGAGCTAGATAATAACAGCCACTGAGTCGATCTTTCGGTTAAGCCGTGCTTGCCTAGGTTGGTCCGTGGATCCGTGGACCATTAAGCTGTTGGTCCCGGCTGTTATTTTTAGATGTCTGACAGTCCTTACAGTTAGTCACTCACCCGAAAGTCTGACAACCAGTGGTGGGTTTGGTCTAATATAATAATATATACTAGGGTGTAACGGAAAGGGTATATACATACTTAAGGGTGTGCTACAAGACCATCAAACTGAACATGGCTCTCATCATAAAACATGTTTTTCACACCCTGTTTGTTACACCCTGTATATATAAGATAACCCTTGGAAAGACAAGGGTTATAGCATTACCCAGTACTTACTGGGTTGTGGAGGTCAGATAGGCCGTTGCTCCATGTAAAATACTGGTATTCATTCTTTTAGACTGGAAGCAGATCCCATCATAGTTCGGAAAGGCCTAGGCAGATGATGACTTAGACTAGCTGGAAATTCCCTAGATTTAAAGGATGTACCTGATGCACAGCATCCAGGAACATGAGGAAGGTGGGCGTAAAGCCCTGCTGAGGCGTGGCTCCTATGTTGGACCGCTGCTGGAACTTATGCCCTAAAGCTAACCACTCCTTTTCCACCAGGATACGGAACCCTTCCAGTGTTCGGTAGTAAGGTTCTAGGCAGATCTGTGCTAGTGATGATATCTGGAATGAAATAAAAAGGATAGATAAATAATTAATTACCAGTCGAATATACACACGGTCAAAGAGTTTTTATTAACCCCCGACCAAAAAAGAGGGGTGTTATAAGTTTGACGTGTGTATCTGTGTGTCTGTCTGTGGCATCGTAGCTCCCAAACGGATGAAGCGATTTTGATAAAATTGGTGTCATTTGAAAGGTATTTTAATCGAGAGTGTTCTTAGCTATGTTTCGAGAAAATCTGCTCAGCCGTTTGAAGCTCATCACCTCTTTTCTAGTTGATGAAGGGATTTAAACAACTTCTACGGGTCTAGTTGATTGGAAATTTGAATTCTTGTCACTTTCTCACCATGGGCATCGCCAGGGGGGTAGGCTGTATACCCCCCTCCCCCCTATAAGCTCAAGTTTTTTTTTTAATTCCTATCTTTCCTTGTTTTCGTTAATAAGCGAGAAGAGGCGCAACACCAAAAAAAGTGGAAGGTTAAGGCTAAGAAAAAATAATTTAAGTTTAAAAAGCATGAAATAAAAATTAAATAAAAAATTTAAAAACCCCCGACGGACAAAACCTCTAAAAAACCAAAAATAAAATTAATCCAAGCGTCGTAGCGTCTCGTGTCGGTGTACATAACAGTACACCCACATTTCGCCAGTTATGTTTGAGTCCCATGTAATAGGGAGCGAGCCTATTCCCATCAACTGGCACGAAACCAGACTCCGTGGTTGCTACTGAGACTTTCGTGATGGAAAAACCGAATAACAATCTGCCCGACCCAGACTGACTCGTATGCCGTGACGGCAAACTATATCACGCTTTCTATGAAGTCATACCTCTTCTACATTCGCCGCTCTTAACACCCTTGTGTGTCCGTTGTGCGTTTTGATGTTTACGTCTTCCGGCGACCCGTGACAGCTTCATTTTTAATATCAATGAATGTGTTGTGTTTTACTGACATCCGTACACTCACGATTTAGGTTCAGTTGAAAACCAGCGTCGGCACTAGTTGTCCGGCATTATGCTGAACTGGGCCTATTTGGCGCTGCCGTGAGTCACACTGTATTTCTTGTTTAGTTTTATGTTTTTATTATTATATTTGTTTTCCTTCTTTTTAATATTGTGTGTACTTGTGGCAATAGGGGTGCGGACTGGGTAAAGAAAACGACATTCTATTTTGTCCTTCAGACAGGTAATACAAAAATATTAGACACGTATTTTTTGTTTTATCAAAATATCAAAAAATTACTTAGTTAAAACTCATTAAAGTTGGAGAGTGGGGGCTTACTACGTCACAAGTAGGTATAAAACTTACCTACATGTGACGTCATGCGCCATTTCAACTCAATATATCTCCGTAATTTTATGACCACGTGAAAAAATACGTGTCCAATACTTTTCAATAAACTACCCGACGGACAAAGAAAAAAAAAATTGGATTATCCCCTATTGCAACATTTTTTTTTCGTTCTTTTTTCTTTTTTCAAAGATTACGTTTCCAATTTACCTGTGCTGTAGCATCCCATCCGTCTTCCAAAGACAGCAGCACGGAGGATCCCTGTATGTCTAGCAGATCTACCACGGCACCGGACAGTTGGAATAACTGCCGAAGTTGCCACAGCCAACCTGATTCTTCTATTAGCCTGAAATAAAATAAAATGATTTAGTTTCAAATAAATGATTTGGTTTCGTACTTGCCCTTTACCAATTTATAGCCTACTAGCCTATGCTCGCGGCTTCGCACGCGTGGGGTTTGATCACTGCCCCACGGGATTGTACTATCGGGATAAAAATTATCCTATGTGTTAATCCAGGTTATAAACTACCCTGTGCCAAATTTCATCCAAATCCGCTCAGTAGTTTTCGCGTGAAAGAGTAACAAACATCCACCCATACTTACAAACTTTCGCGTTTATGATATTAGTAGGATATCTGTGAAGATCTTTTGGCATGCGCTCAAATCGTTACTAACGCTGCCATCTTATTTTTTTCAATAGATCTATCAGACCAAAATCACATTTTTTTACAAACTCAGCCTCTTTTTTTTTCTGGATCAGAGGAAACTGGATTTTAAGATCCTTTATTAAAGCTATGTAAAGCAGTGAAAATGCAAAACCCTGTTATCCTTACCTAAGGAATCCCGGATGATCAGCCGCGGGCGGCGCGGAAGGCACGGCGGCTCTCATGAGCTTCTTGAAGGCGTGTTTAGTGGCGCGCGCGTCGGGGTACTCCGCGGGCACCAGCTCCGCGCCGGCGCAGTTGCACGCCGCGCCGCCCTTCTCGCACACCACGTACAGCGCCGCGCGCCGAGCCGCGCCGCCCGCCTCGCCGCACACTGTGGAACAAAGACCAAAATGTTGGATTTTATTTTACAAAACTTTGATATTGACTTTCCTTATTCTTATTCATTAACCTTTTGACCGCCACGTCAAAAAAGAAAAAGCGTGCCCTCAGCGCCAAGCTCCGAATTCATAATTTAATACCTACAAAATAATAGTGAGGGCGAAATTATATCGATAAAGCTCATAGAAAACTGACAACATTTTTTTACATGGGTTTTAATTTCAATAAAGATTATTATACCATCCTTGTGTTGAGTTTTATTTCATCGCGCTTTGTACTTTATGACATAAATGTAATAATCTGTGTCACAGTTACGGCGTTTATTCCACAAATAGAAACAACAATCGATAAAACCAACTCAATAGTATTACAGCACTATTGTCCATCATGACGTAATTTTTTGTCACCCTAAGACGACAGTGGCGCAGTTGGCACGTATTTCTTGAAATTGCTCGCTTCTTCTCTAGAGGTGCGACACCGATACTTATTAATAATATCGAAATATTTTATTTTGTTCGTTTTGTACTTTTAACATTGTCAACTAATAAAATTTAAGTTTCTTTGGAAGAACAAGCGATATTAATGCTTTAGTATAACGCCAGTCACTGATGACATCAGTGCAGAAGTAAATACCGTTTACTGTGTTAGTGTTGTTTACTTTCGAATATAGACAATTTACAACACTGTAATGAATAGGAAATAATGAGGAATAATGGTAGCTACCTGGACAAAGTTTCTTAAGTGTCACAAACATGAAGTTCACAAAAGATAAAATAAAACATTTTATAAAAATCAGTTTTTTTATTAAAAAGTTTGGTGGTAGAAATTGGTAGAACAATCACACCATTTTTAATACCTTCACACATTATATACCGTTCAATATGTATAAGACAATCAACATAAGTTTAATTCAACAATTGTATATTGATTTATATCGATATACATATGTATTTTTAGGTAGGATAGTATTAAAAAAAAAAGCCATTATAAACGTGTCAGTATCGACTCCTTGCAATATACTTAATAAGTCTTCACTACTCATATTATAGTTATCCATTATTAATCATGTATACAGTAAACAATAATAATAACAGCAAAAGAACTACTCTATTCAAAAATTTTCCTCGTTTGACGTCATGGGACTGTCAATCATAGACGACTGTGGCGTTCCCGGCACAGACAATACAATGGGTGATAGGGATGGGTATTGCAGTCATTACAATCAATCGATAATCTATTAACACTCGACTTTTAAAGAGCGCATAGTTCAGTATTATAAAATTTTCTTGATTTCTCAAACATGAAACTTCAATATCAAATGTTTTATTTGTTTAATAATGCAGAATTCAGAGTAAATCAAATATATCGTAGGTTGCCGTCGAGGTCGATATTCTTGTTATATTGACTGCTGTCTACATCACTACGTGTCCTGTTGAGGTGACTGTGGCTTTGAGGGCACGAACTTTTTAACTGGTTTTCTTTTTTGTCATCTTATGTTACTACAGATGAAATCTAATGAAAGCAGTTCACTTCAAATAAATGAAGAAGAGTCAAGGTAAATAATTAACAAGGGAAAAACACAAAACAATGCTGTTTAATGACATTTATTTACGTTTAAAATTCTGTCAACCATTCGCGACCGTGGCGTGCTGGGCACATTTTGGTTTGTCGTCTACACACGACTGTGGCGGTCAAAAGGTTAATGCACATAAAATTAAAAAAAAAAGGATTGTGTGGTTTTACGAAACCACGGTAAAAGTGAAACTATTTTTCACACTATACTTAGACATTTAACTAATTTTTTATGGAATAATATTCCATTAAGGGTATAACACGAATAAAACGCGGAGTATGGATAAAGTGAAAGGCGCTCGTCAGAGCGCCTTTCACTTTATCCCTACTGTGCGTTTTAAAATCTTATTTTAGAAGGAATATTTGCCAAAGAGGATAGAGCTTTGTGCATGACAATACTTTTAAAACTTAAATCAACTTATTTTATAAACTAAACTAGTACATACAATATAATAAACGTAATACATACTATACTTAAATACATCAACATACATATGACTTTAGTATTGAATTCGATACAAATACGGACCAAAAACTAGTACATTATCGAAACTTCACTGACATAATGAGTATCGGTATTTTATTTGAAGTAATAAAAAGGCCTTGTAACATTAATTTTTCTGTTAATTTACATGATATGGGCATACAACTACCGCCTACACGTTACAAGTATAGCAGAGCTTACTTTGATGATCTCATCAGATTTCCTTTCAGACCAAAAATATGATAGGTATGGTGTTCCTACTAGCGATAGCGAATAATGACAGATTCTGGCATGTACTCACCCGAGTCCGCGTCGGCAGTGGAGAGTCTCTGTCGCGGCGCGTACAGGTCGAGGTGCGAGGGCTGGCGCCGGTCCTTGAGCGAGCCCCAGCGCCCGAAGTGCCGCGCCGTGCCGCTCGCGCTGCCCTTGCCGCCGCTGTTGCGACCCAACACGCTGATACGTAAGTTTTGTGTTACTTGGCTTACAAACTACACGGCAATTGGACTGAGCCTTCCTACTAAAATGTTAAGAAATCGTGCTGGCCGTCCTTAAATACTTCCACAGTGTAATGTCGTACGGTATTCTCTTGTGGGGCACTGTCGCCGATATTCTGAATTTCTCAAAATCATTCTTCTGCGTAACCCTATCGACAAATCATGTTGACGTGTCTAAAGCTACACAGAAGAATAGTAACGTCTGGAGTGACGTCACAACTCGCAGGCGGAATCCTCGACGTACGAGGTCGTTCAACAAGTTTGAACTTATCCGGAGTGGAATGGGGGAAGCCAGTAAACTAGCCGTGAAATACTGTCGTAACATCTAAACTACACAGAAAGATTTTTCGTCTCATGATTACAAAATTCTTTGACCTTGCGTATTTCTCATTATCTTAGTATTCCACGACCCGAAATGCTGCATTTCAACTCAAGTTTGTTGCGCTCCTTTATTCCAGCCAAACAAACTCTACAAAGTTATGTCGGGTGACGTTCTAGGGAACTTGTTTTTATAACTTCTGACCTTCAAAAATAAATAGAATATCATAATAATTGCACTCACCCAAGTGTCCCAGCCGCTTTCGTCAACAGCGGAGTGTGAGTAGCCTGTTGGTCTTCACAACACAGCAGTAAGGAATCCAGACTTAAGCTGGAGTCTTCTAGATCGCCTCGTGATGCTGGGGTACAGGCTACGAGTGTTGCTAGGTAGCGTTCCTGAGATGTATAGAGTCGATTATTGAGTGTCACCAAAGAAACAAAATAAATATTTTTCGATGTAAATTAATATCCGTTCGTTGTTTTCTTTCATTCATGGTCTGTGCTTGCCACCGGCCTTCAAGTTCAAGTTTGTTTTTATTTTTTTTAAATACATTTTCCAAGTTATTAATTCAGATGTGAGGTTTTTCTCGTGTATGTTCATTTAAGTATAAGTACCTTCGAAGATAAGTACACAAGCTAGCCTATCATAATTATGTGAATGTTTCTTATGATTAAAAAAAGAAAACGAAAATATTGATCCCATTAGTTGTCCGTAATTTAACCTCTCCGACCTTCCGGCTCTAACGGTAAAACACCCATCCGGCCTCACAATGACGTCATCGAGCGTGTCAAGTGTCCTGCGCTCATAAAAAGCTTATCGCGCGAGTTCTATTAGCTCTTATCTCAAGCGGTAAACAGTTTCGGGTTCATGATTAACGTGACCATGTATTACAATATAAACAACTGTTTTATAACTACTTGAGAATTATAAACATCGCATAGAATTCAGAGAGCTCGCCGCAAACATACTGTTGTCGTAGTTTGTTTTTTTTTTGGTAAAACTACTGAATCAATTTACACGAAACTTTAGATCTAACATAACAAATATACAAGTAATCTAATGACAGTGTTTTTTAGGAGTCCTACATAAATTATTCTTGCAAGATTCCAATTCAAACGTCTTATTAGAATCGGCCATTTTCTAACTGCGCAGTTCAATGCATGAAAATACTTGAAATATCAATAAATATGAATAAATATGCCTCGAATGCATGAAATTATGAATTATCACTATTTTTTCGCTTATTACTAATGTTTCCAAGACCATATTTCATTGTAAAAGAGTCAAATTCATATTTTCAATTTCGACTGACGAACTTCACAACAAAGGAATTTTTGGAGAAATTTTTGGGTCAAAAACATAATTTTTAGATATTTTTTCCAGCAAATGACTATCTAAAAAGTTACATTATACACTTATAACATACTATACATTTACTTACCAAAGTTTAACAACACAAAACACAAAAATTTCACTGCATTCCAAAACAAAACACCACCGTTCCACACTGGCCGCCATGACTCATTTTGACAGTCGACAAAGACGCGTTTCTTTATTTTTTTAATAATTTTGTGCAGTTGTTAGGTTGGTATGTTTGGTTTCATTTTAATCGAACTCTAGTTGGCCAGAGACGTAAATTTTTACAAACGAATTAGAACCTTACTGTACGTACGATAATGGTTTAAGTTTGCTTGTACGAGGCGGTCCCTTTTGGGTTCGCCGGGGTTCAACGGAGGGTTTGGCGCGATCCCCGATGGGCTCGCGCGGGCCGGAGAGGTTAAGTAAATCTAGGTTTAAAAACTTACTTGTTCTAAACTTGATGTGGTTTCCGTTCCACTCTGCGTGTTGCCAGGATTTTGGTGACTGGAAGCCTTCAGCATACCCATCACGCCTTTGTGGTGGGGGGCGGCAGATCTGTTACAATGTACATAAAAGCAGAGTATAGCATAAACTGACTTGATTTTAAAAATAGCGGCCTAGAATGCAGTCTTTCTTACTAAGGATATGCTAGGGCTTCGGTAATTTTCGTATTTATTTTAGCAGGAACTTAGCAATGTCACGATTTGTAGTAAGTAGCAAACATAAAATTTCGAGCTCGTATGAAGTTTTGCGTTTATCTCATTCTCATCATTTGCCACCAGTCTTGAATTTTTTTTTTTTAATAAGCTAGTATTCCAACTTAGTACTAGATCTCACTATCGTGGGTTTGATACGATAATAGGGATGGTGACTCATTTTTTTTTATTTGTCTATCGGGTAGATTATTAAAAAGTATTTGACACGTATTTTTTCTTTTTTCACGTAATCGTAAAATTACGGAGATATTTTGAATTGAAATGGCGCATGACGTCACGGCTCAGTACATTTTATACCTAGTTGTGACGTAGTGAGCCCCCACTCTCCAACTTTAATGCGTCTTAACTAAGTATTTTTTAGTTAACTTGATAAAAAGAAAAAATACGTATCTAATATTTTTGTATTACCTGATTGACGGACAAAATAGAATTTCGTTTTCTTTACCCAGTCATCATCCCTATTGTCGAAGCTTTTCATTTTCTTGGGATATCTATATTGCATCTTACCTGGATAGTAAAGCGTGTGTCCTTGGATGTCTCCAGGTTATGACAGGTAGGCGTCCTTGTCGGTAACACCGCGATATTCTGCGAAGTGAATCGTCGCCAAAGCTTTCCGGGACGGGGATTACTGCTGGGTAACTGGAGAGAAAATATTTTATTTATAAAAACTGTATGCACAAGTATAAAAAAAGACTGTACTAAGGTGGACTTAATGCCTAATTTTAATTATAAGATCACATTAAATAACTCGTCTTATTGTGAATAGAACGATGAACAGTCGATTGATTGTAATTTTAAATAAATTTATGCAAAGCCAGTGTTAGTATAAATCATTCAAATTTCTGCTCGCAAAAGCGTTGCTGGGAACGTTCGTTTTCATTAGGGTTCCGTACCCAAAGGGTCAAACGGGACCCTATTACTGAGACTTCGCTGTCCGTCCGTCCGTCACCAGGCTGTATCTCATGAACCGTGATGTGCCAGTTGAAATTTCTACAGATTATGTATTTATGTTGATGCTATAACAAAAAATACTAAAAACAGAATAACATAAATATTTAAGGGGGCTCCCAAACAAAAAAGTGATATTTTTGCTCGTTTTAATAAATAATGATATACTTAGTCCCTTTGTGCGCGAGTCCAACTCGCACTTGGCCGGTATTTTTTCTACAACGATTTTCAACAGTACTGACATAAGGTTATTGGTGGGACACGAATGGTTAATAATAATGATGTCAAACGACTTTCGACTTTATCAACATAGTTATCGCTGACATTATATGATTTTTCTAGGCATTTAGGTCTTGTCATAAATAAGAATCACCTTCTGCACAGCGTGTAGACAGCGTTGGCATGCGCCAGACGGAAGGGCGGCTGCGCGAGCCCCAGCCGCGCCCAGTCGCGTGCGTACACGCGCTCGCGCACGCGCTCCAGCGTACGCGCGGCCGGGCTCTCCGTGCTCTCACTGCCGCCCAGCTCTAGCTCTTCCACTGCCGAACAAATTAATCATCATTATAATCTTAACACTCTCACTGGCACACATATAATACAATGTTCAACTCCAGCAAGCCATGCGAGCCAAAGGCGGGCCGACCTATTACCATCCGCACAAGCCGTGGTGTCAAAGCTATAACGATAAGGAGCAGTCAGCTCGCCGGCCCGTATGTCGAGCCGAACTTATTCAACGCGCCATGTAGGTGGCCTGTCATACTCGAAAATTAGCGACCCGCCAACACACTGTATGGCAGAGGGGGGCATTTTATTTTTCATTATCAAAATCCTGTGCGTGAAGCTGTGCGTGATAGTGATAGTGTTAAAAAGACTGAGCAAACATTCAAAGACATGAGACTCCCACCAACCCCGACTGCTGTCTATACTCCCCTCCCACAGAGAAGAAGCAGTCAGAAAATTGTATGATTCTGGATAGCTTATAAATTAAAAATCTTGCCCATGTCCTTTTTCCAGTTCCAAGTTCCCAGGCTAACCTATCTGTCGAATTTCATCGCGTCAATGGTTGGTACATCGCGTCGTAGCAAAACGATACAGGGTATGCTACGCCGTAGCTTATACTGTATAAGCTACGGTGTAGTAGTTAACAAAATAGAGGAAAAGAAACGCTGTACAGTCAGTATGACACTAGATTAAACAGATAACCTAAAAAACTAATAAACGTCACATGACGCTAATACAAGTACAGACGTTCAAAAGTGGATTTGTGTAACATATAATGATTCTGTCTGCATCGGTAACGCCATTACATGCTCCTGTACTGAATTTAAATAATAATAAAAAATACACCTCTTAGGTGATACAGGCGTGAAACTATACTTACAGGACAGTGTATCAGCAGACAGCGAGGACATGAGCGGCGGTGACGTAAGAGAGCGCGCGTCCGCTGACGGCAGTACGTACTTCTGACGTTTGGATGGCTTCGGCTTCAGTCCGGCGCGACGGGCTGTCTTCAGTAAGGTTTTCTTGGCGAAGCCTCTGTTGGGAAGATGAAGGTTTGTTAGAGCTTGTATCACTAACAGATAGGTACGGAACGTCGGCGTTATACAATGAACGAAAACGCACGTACTACAGCGTGTGCATATTTGCCTGAGATAGAGTGAGATCACCGTTACCCAAGCGTCTATGCACGTTCGCCTGTCCTGTTTCAATCGTTTCTTCCTATCTTGGTCTCTCATTTTAGTTAAGGTTGTTGTTGCATCTTTGTCTATGCAACTTCGAATTAAATTAGCTAGCAAAACTTGATGAACATCGATATCTGACATGATGGAGTAAAAAATAAACTGACTTGATGATTTTGTTGGGGTCCATGACCACGGGATGTTTAGTTACTTGAAATATAGTTTTAAAATATCTGGTGTTTTTTTTTACTGGCTATTTAATTGAAGGTTTTTGTTGGTATATTGTTGTGTTCTATTTAAGTGTTCGTAGTTACTTGAGCGTGTGGTGCTTGGGCTGCGTGTGCTTGGGCGGCGGCTGCGAGCGCGGCGCCAGCGCGAAGTGCAGCAGCGGGTGGTCCGGGTGCCGCAGCCGCGCCAGCTGCTTGCGGAACGTCTCCACCGCCTCGCTGTGCGCCTCCTCGTCCAGCGCCACCTACGGCACCGAGCCAACACATCATATTACGACAAGGTCTGAACAAATTAATTTGCGCAACGACGGCTGGACGGGATGTCTGCACATGCACGTAAGGACACAGCATGACTTGGCCGAAACCATGTCGTAATCAAAGCAATCGGCCGCGAGAACACGTGACCGTCGCGTTCTACCGTCACGTCCGTAGACGCGGAAGCGCGTCCACCGAACAATATGATCGCACCGACCGCGTGTTCGTGCAACCATAGATTTGCTTAGGACGTGGTTGAAGGAAGCGTTTAATGTTGAGGCCACGTAGGCACGTACTAAGAATTTTGGTCACTTCCAGACTTTTTGAAATATTATTTATTAATCCGGCTCGAAGGACCAATTTTTTTAAGGAGTTTTTGAGGACTGTATTCAATGACGATGGTTGATTCTGTTACTGGTTTCAATGATTTATTGCTGAAGAGTTACAATAAAAATGAAAATATTTTATTTTACAAAGGCCACCATGGGCACTTATAAAACGTCGACAAAAGGTGCACGGTTCGGTTTGGTCGTATGGAGAAGAGCCGGCTAGAAACTCCATGGTTATAAATAATTTGACGACGTGCGTGTACAATGCTTGAGGTAGATGGTCGGGTGCACCCCTCACCGCCGCGGTTCAGTCTTTTAAATGGAGATGTCCGGCGCGGACGCTTCTTCGCCAGCGTCCCGCCGTGCTCCCGCCAACGTCATCGTTCGAGAATGTTCCGAACAATATTTACTTTAGTATAGGCCTATTACCTTGATGAGCTGGAAGGTGGCCGACCTCAGCTGCAGGCCCTCCTGTAGTGACTGCTCCAAATGCGGCAGGTAGTGCGTGCGCACTTGCTTCTCTCGCGTGAGGGAACATAGCGGGAATGATCGGACCACTGTCTGTTCGCAGGCTGTTGATAGAAGTAAATTAGCAGTTAGAGAGTTCAGGTGTTTTGAGTGGCCATAAGCGGTTAAAACATCCTACATCGTAATTCCGCATGTCCAGCCTAAGAACCTAAGTTCACAAGACGTGTGACATCCACCCACCCTGTCTGGGTCCACAAGGTGGATTATTGCTCAATCACAAGGTGTAGGCCTGTGTCCAAGCTATGGGTCTTCATCGTCTGATTATACAAGATTTAAACGGACCCTCAAGAAGCCGTCAACCAAGGATGCTGTACATCAAACTAAGTAACTCTACGCAAAACTTATTGCAATATTCAATTAAAAAGTTGTGCAAAAGTTGAAACTTTGACCTCCAATATCTCCGTAACTAGAAGGTTCCCAGGTATAGTCCAGAACAAACAAAAAAATCGCAATGACGGGGAGTACAAATGCCTTTCGGCTTCGTTAAGGACCTTTACACCCATTATTATGATATGTAACGCGTAGCATGACCACTGTAGTACCGAGTTTTGTCTACGGAAGAATCGACATAATGACAGATAGACAGTGACAATGTGGTTTTTCGATTCTTCCGTCGATATAGCCCGTTTCTTCGGCGGTCATGCTACGCGTGCTGTAGCGACAGTAGTTCGCAAGGTTCGAAGTAGGTGGGGTTGTGTAGTTTCTGCATTCCCTTATGGGGAACAGTCGTGAGTATGTGTGCGTAACTCACCATAGGGATCAGTAGGCGTGCCCTTAAACACGAGCCGGTAATTAGTGAGGAACAACGCGCCCTCAGCTGGTAGCAGCGCCGTGTTACGACCATCGCTGACGAGGTAGGCGCGCAGTGCTGGAACGGACACCGTCTCCCCGGGCACTAGTGCTGGCGCGATTATGCGGGGCTAGGACAATAAGTGTATTATAAGAAGAGATTGGAGATAGATTTTGTACCCATATGATCACCGGGATTTTTTCGGACCATTGACCAC
Source organism: Cerastis leucographa (assembly GCA_963082945.1). Taxonomy (NCBI): domain Eukaryota; kingdom Metazoa; phylum Arthropoda; class Insecta; order Lepidoptera; family Noctuidae; genus Cerastis; species Cerastis leucographa. The sequence goes on along the minus strand of OY720353.1, from coordinate 5,345,173 downwards.
CTAACAGCGGTTACAGGTAGTCAGTGGCCCGAAAGTCTGACAACCCGTCTTACCAAGGGGTATCATATTACCCAGCTCTAACTGGGTTGTGAAGGTCAGATAGGCGGTCCATGTAAAATACTGGTATTCAGCTCGATCCAGTAAGACTGGAAGCCGACCCCAGCATAGTTAGGAAAAGGCTGGGAAGATGGCGATGATGGTCTGCGAAATTGTGAGTCATGCATGGTTTTTTACGCCAGCAATACTTGAATCCTCATACAAAGAAGAATAGGGAAATGCAGGACAGGTAAAGTTGGACTTTATACGGTAAGTCATTTTTAAGCAGTCTCATGCACAATTAAAGCCGCGAAGCGTTCGCGACCATTAATTTCTGCCTGCTGTGAGGCAGCCCGCGTAATTAAAATTTTCTAACATTTACGTACAGTGTATATTTAAGAAGTGTATATTTAAGACTGTGGTATAGACGAACTAAATAACTGTCTACATGGGAGCAACTTCGTTATCACGACAAAAATATCAGATGTATGACAAAACATTATATTATTTTCCCCATAAATATGACCATATCTTTTTTACACACGTTACTGCGTAAGAGATGTACAGACCTTAGCACATCAAGGTACCCGAAATTGTCAAATTTTCCCAATCAACATTGAACCTAATTCCTTAACAATATAGTTGAAAATCTATTAAGTAAATTTGACAGATTGTTGTAGGTTGATGTGCTGGCGTCTGTATACAAGGTGTTGTTTTGCATCCTCGTCAAAATTCAAGAGGATGTCACAAAATACCTAAATAATCAATTAAAATTACGATACCCAGTTAATTTTTAAAAAACGCTGATTTTTTTGGGTTTTTAAATTTAGCAGTATTTCAGCATAACCCCCTTAACGTGGTTTAGGGAATAAGAAATGATGGAATAAACGTTTGAAATTGTTTGTATGTATGAAAGCAAGGTTATAGGACGAGAATAGGCCGAATAGGCAGAAGGGCCGCGTATAAAACACGGGTGGTTCACACTTACCGATTTTCGTAAATAAGAAAAAAATAAAAATTACCTACCCATTTTATTATTGATTCGGGACGAGAATCAGTAGCATAGTCACCTCCTTGAATTTGACGAGAATGCAAAACTTGTATATCTGTATTTACATTCTTCTTCAATTTTATCAAAAACAGTGTACGTACATTATAGTACTCCAATTTTCCTCTCAGAAAATAGTTTTTTATTTAGTATCCCTGTATAATGTTAAAGAAAACTTCATGCACTTCATATTAGTGACATTGGCGACGCGACAGGACGAGACAAATGAAAGCTACATACACATAAATTACCCCCTCACAACCCTAAATATTTCACGGAAATATGTACCTTATTCAGTACTCAATAAATTCCATATTCGTTTGTTGTCTTGTGTAGGTCTCGTCTCGTCGCGCGTTGGGTGCAAGCAAATTAATGCTTGCGTGATTTTATGAAAGATTTTCGAAAAATGCCGGAGAGGCGCTAGAATGAAGAAAGTTAATGTATAGTTGGTGTCAAGGAAGGTGGTAATAGCGGTCATTGACCCACCTACAAGGATTCTGGCGTTGTCACCTTATATGGCACCAACTATTTTGTTAATATGAGAAGAAGAAAAGAGTAGAAATGTACAATTAAACCAGAAAATGTATGCTTTTTCTTGTTAACTATTTAGTACGAATTTCGTAATACAAAGAGGCAAACTACCGTGCTTTGTAATAGTGCACCTTTGCGTATTTATTACACTTCGTCATTTATCACTGAAAAGTTTTGGAGTTTCATAGAGTTGATAGATTTTCTAACCATAGCAATATAATATAAACAACTAATTTCATTGCTTTTAATTGTAACAGCAATAAATGCGCTATTCATTTTCGAAGATAGACAATTACCGAAGCGCATACTTTTTCTGGAAATCTCTATGCACCTACATATTAACTTGGTGTTCACAACAGCAAATACATGGGAGCAGACCACAGCCGAATAAAATTTTTCGGCAGTGCAAAAGTATGGAAGGGAACACTTACGCTAAAACGGTAACCATGTGTTCATCATTCCACATAGATTTTTACATAGGTAATTAAAACAATAAACCAGCCAAGTGCAAGTCGGACTCGCGCACGAAGGGTTCTGTACCATTATTTATAAAAACGAGCAAAAAAAATCATCTGTTTTGTATAAGAGCCTCCTTGACTATTTATTTTATTTGTATTTGTTGTTATAGCGGCAACATAAATACGTAATCTGTAGAAATTTCAACTGGCTAACTATGATGGTTCATGAGATACAGCCTGGTGACAGACGGACAGCGAAGTCTCAGTAATAGGGTCCCGTTTGACCCTTTGGGTATGGAACTCTAAAAAACAGCTGTTCCATACATTTTAACCGTGTAAGTTTTGCACTTTTGTAGGAAACAGTTTCTTTTTTAATAACGGACGAAGAATTTCTATGCGGAGTTGTTCAGAACGGTGTTCTGTATACTTGGTAACCGTTTTAGCGTCGTCGGTGACTCTTTCACCCTGTATACTTTTCATTGAATAATGAAACAGGGCTATAGGTGCGAGGAGTCGAGCTTACCTTCTGTACAGGCGGCAAGCGTCTGCTCTCGCGCGCTACAGCGTCCAAGGTCTCAAGGTGCATGTGCACGACTCCCGGGATCATCTGGTGTAGGCAGCGCACGTGGTCCGCTGTCACACCGCCTTCTGTGCACACCTGGATAACAACAATGAAATTGTAGAAAAACTAACTTACTCGAGTATAATTGCTCTAATGCTCATGTTGATTCTGGGGAGCTCGCTACAAAATAATAACAGCAGCTCGGGTCGATCTTAAAGGTTAAGCCGTGCTTGCCGAGGTTGGGCCGTGGATGGGTGACCATAATTACATACCGAGTTGCCTCCGTGCCTCGGAAAGCACGTTAAGCCGTTGGTCGCGGCTGTCATTTGCAGATCTTTGACAGTCGTTAAGAATAGTCAGAAGGTCTGACATCCAGTCTTATTAAAGGGGTATCGTATTACCCAGTTACTGGGTTATGGAGGTCAGATAAGCAGTCGCTTTATGTAAAATACTGGTACTCAGCTGTATCTGGTAAGAATCAAAGCCGACCCCAAGATTGTTTGGGAAAAGGCTAGGCAGATGATGATAATGATGTTCATGTTGATTCTGGTTACACTGCACCGGAAAGAACCTCGAAGAACATAACATAACATCACGTCTTTACCCCTCGAAGGGTTAGGCAGAGGTGTACCTAAAAGTAACCCCACGTTTATCCAGCATTGTTGTCCCATAAATGTAATAGGGGCGAGCCCATTGCCACCAACCGAGAAATTCCTGATGGAAAAACCCAATTTTCCATCAGTTATTTCTAGACTAAACTCGACTACCAGACTAAAATAGACTCTTAACACTTAGCTCAACCCGGGAATCGAACCCCAGGCCTTCTTGCTCAGGAGTCACGCTTGCAACAACTAGACCAACGAGACAATCTCCAAAAAACTCAAATATCATTTGTTATTTGAACACAGTAAAAGATTTAAATCTTTTACTATAGGATAATAAAAGCCATTAAATATTAAAATGTTTTAGGATTTCAATTTGCTGTGCCTATTATATTATTCACTTACTTTATCAACAAATCTGGAGACCATCTTGATGACATTGTTGCCAGCTTCTCCGGGGTCTGCCTCTTCAAACCCTGACTCTGCATCCACACTGTCTGACTCGGCGACACTGGACAGAAAGAGATTCATTGTTAAGTAATCATCAGGTAAGATTGAATTTAAGACTGGAGACCGGAAGACAGTGCTCGGAGGTTCACGAATAGGGATGATGACTGGGTAAAGAAATCGAATATCTATTTTGTCCGTCAATCAGGCAATACAAAAATATTAGATACGTATTTTTTGTTTTATCAAGTTAACAAAAAAATACTTAGTTAAAACGCATTAAAGTTGGAGAGTGGGGGCTCACTACGTCACAACTAGGTATAAAATGTACTGAGCCGTGACGTCATGCGCCATTTCAACTCAAAATATCTCCGTAATTTTACGATTACGTGAAAAAAGAAAAAATACGTGTCAAATACTTTTTAATAATCTACCAGATAGACAAATAAAAAAAAATGAGTCACCATCCCTATTCAGGAGGTTGGCACAGATATAAATAAATCAATTTAAATTACGGTACCTAGTTTATTATTAAATACTCTGCTTCTTTATGTTGTTTGAATTTGTCAGTTTTTCATTATAACCCCCTTAACGTGGTTTAGGGAAAAATAAATTATCGAACAAACGTTTGAGATCGTTCATATGTCTGAAAGCGCGGTTATATGGCGAGGATCAGACGGGCCGCGTTAACCAAAGCAAGCATTAATACAGCATTTTTCGATCTATTTAATATCATCATAAAAAACGTTGATAACAAAGTACCTGTTTGCGCAATTTTCACAGATATGTCAAAAGCTTTTGATTGCGTCGACCACGACATTCTACTAAACAAGTTAGAAGCTTATGGAATAAGGGGAAATGTACTCAAACTTATTAAATCATACCTTAGTGATCGTAAACAGTACACCGAAATAACTAGAATTTGCCCTAAGACGAAGAGTGAAAGAAAATACCGATCCGAAGGACGAACAATAAAATATGGTGTGCCACAGGGCAGCGTCCTTGGGCCACCCCTTTTCTTAACTTATATAAACGAGTTGCCACGACAGGTTGATAATCCAATGGTGCTATTTGCCGATGACAGCACCGCGGTAGTAAAATGTAAACATCCAGATAGCTATGAACAAGACATAAATAAGACGCTGGAAGATATCGTACATTGGCTTGACAGAAACAACTTGGTGATAAACTTACAAAAAACTAACATACTGCACTTCCATCAACGCACAATTTTAAAAGAAGTATCGGTTCACTACAATAAACAAAAAATTGACCAAGTTAAAGTAGCAAAATTTTTAGGAATTTACATTGACCGACAACTTAATTGGCAACCACAAGCAGAGGAAATTTGCAAAAGGTTGAACAGCGACAGCGGCATATGTCCTCTCAAAGTTGTCCAGGAAAGTTGACATTCAAACAACATTAGTAGCTTATCATGGTCTGGTTGCATCAGTTCTAAGATTCGGTATTATTTTCTGGGGCAATTGCAGCTCAAGGGAGTACATATTCAAGGCGCAAAAACGTTGCATTAGAGCGATGTGTGGTTTGAAGACCACAGACAGTTGCGAACCAAAGTTTAAGTCCCTAAAATTGCTCACATTTCCATCATTGTATATTCTGGAAATGGCCATGTTTGTAAAGACCAATAAAAACCTTTTTCCCACTATGACAGAAACTCGAAAACGACCTGTCAGAAATCAATATAAAAATTTATTACAAACCGAGTCCTGTAACACTGCATTAATGAGGAAAAGTGTTATTTGTATGGGTCCTACTATATACAATAAATTGCCAGATATAATAAAAAATGATACAATTAAAAACTTTAAAAAGAAAGTTTTTTTTTTTTTTTTTTTTTTTTTTTTTCTCTTTATTTATTTTGGTGTTTTTATCTAAACATATATGTCAACCCCATCGTACCTTTTTCTAATGTTACATTAAACCTTATAAATAACACTATACTAAACAGCTAAACATATAAACACTTGGGGTAAAGATAAAAGTCACTGATGAAGGACTGTTATTAAATGACATAACTTTTTGGCACCTTCTGAAGTTGGTTGTGATAAAATGGATTGTATTAATCCTACGTTAAGCCTATTTAAGTGTAATTCTCTCAAAAGTGACTCCCTCTCGCGCCTGTTGCGGACACATTCCATCAGCAAATGTTGTACGTCTTCAATCTGATTACATTCTATGCAATTCGGTGACTCAGTTTTTTTCATAAGGAATGCAAACTTCGCTGATGGATAGTGTCCAGAGCGAAGTCGTAAAATTAATTTAACATAATATCTACTAAGCTGATCGACATTGAACCAAGGTACCTGAGAAGGCTCGCCTTGTATGCTCCTATACCATATACCTTTTTGCTGACTTATAGTATCAAAGTGTTGTTTCCAGGATTTATAGCAAATTACTTTATAATTAGATATATATTCCCAATAATCCGGTAAGTAGTCAATTATTGTACCTTCTGTTGCTGCTAATTTAGACAAAATTTAGATTTAGATTTAGAAAAAGAAAGTTGTGGCCTTCCTAACAGAAAAATGTTATTATTCGATTAATGATTTTTTAATGGACACAACTTTTTAATCAGCGATGTGTATAATAAATATAATGAATATTATCCTGGACATTACCTAACATAATTACATAAATTTTTAATTTTATTCTTTAGTAACATTTTAATTTGTCATGTTTCAATATTAACTAGTGTATTATGTATAATTGTAATAATATATAATAATTCTAACTGTGACATCTGAATTTGTATTTCTAGAATCTGTATTTTTAGAATCTTAACAATTTTTATAATTTTTGCGTGCCTACTTTCAGGCAGAATGTACATGGCTCACTCCTTCCAATTCCACCTGTATTTTTAATGTAACCTACATTCATTGCAAATAAATGATTTGATTTGATTTGATTTGAACCAAATTCCGTAATAAGAAAAAAAAACTTGCCCATTTTATTATTGATTCGGGTCGTGAATCATTAGTATAGTTACCTCCTTGAATTTGACGAGGATGCAAAACAACAGCTTGTATAATTAGCCTATAATGGTCTCACTGCTGGATCAAACGCCTCTTCTCTTTGAAGAGTGGGCCATAATCGACCACGCGGGCCCAGGTAGCAGGTTGGTCGACTTACCTATTAGTGATACTATTGCTGGCTCTGTCCGCGTCATCACCTCTGACGTCAGCACGTCTACCGGCGCCCTCTAGCGGCAGTAGAAGATAAACCATTCGATTCGCGTAGTGTATGGCTTGACTGTACAGTGTTGACTCTTCGCTTGCTATTAACTCGCGTTGTTTTTCTGTTGGGAATTGAAAAACAGTTATTGAAGTGAAACTTCTTATGCGACTTCCAACAAGTTTAACATTTAACGTTACCATTTCTAAAACTCACCAAGAGATGGCAGTGTTATAAGATTTGTGACTACGTAGTTCTACTCGGTACGCAAGATGGCGTGCAAAAACACCGAAGTGTCGAATGTATGACATGCATTCGACTCTTCGGTGTGACCAGCCTTCGCTCAATTTCCATGAGTAGAATAACCTCGATAAACTTATGTAATAATTATGTAATAAAAATAATACAGCAAGAAAACAACAAAATCTTCTTGAGAAGCTCAATAAAATAACGAGAGTGAATGCGTGGCACTCGAACGCATGCGTGTAGTATTACGAAGTTTCACTTCTTCCGCGAGGAGACACTCCACGTAGGTACAATTTTTTTGTGTAAATACTGATTAAAGATGTTTTAATTACTTATATGCTATCACACCAATAAATATGGCTAACAATGTTTAAATAACTTCAATTTCAAATATATACTATAGTTGGAAATATCCTGGGTGTATCAAAAATGCTACAGGCGTACAGATTAATCGATACAGAGCCTGAGGTAGCTAGGAGGAGCGCGATATTAAAGTACTTCAGTGGGCGAATGACTGAGACTGATACGTACGAGTCACCGTTAGGTTAGTGGTGTGCCTGTGGACTATCTACTAAGTATTGTTTTACCTGGAGCTAAGCTGGGCCATAGCCGCATCTGTTCAGCGGCGATCTCTAACGCACTCGGTTCTTGTGCTTTTAACAGCGATATGTATTCCTCGTCATCTCTGAAACAACACAAACTAATTAGTCATTCTGTATCCATACTAATATTATAAAGCTGAAAAGTTTGTTTGTTTGTTTGCTTGCTTTAACGCGCAAATCTCAGGAACTACTGGTCCGATTTGAAAAATTCTTTCACTGTTAGATTGCCCATTTATCTAACGGAACGCTATAGGCTATATATCATAACGCTACGACCAAAAGGAGCGGAGCATCAATAAAAAAATGTTGCGAAAACGGGGAAAATGTGACGCAGACGAAGTTCCGCGGGACAGCTAGTGTTTTATACAATTTCGTTGATACCGTCACAGCTTACTTAAACAGCATCCTAAACGTGCACAAGAGACAAGACAATTTTAAATAAATATGAAACTGTAGTCTTTAGCATTCTCAAAAAGCTGAGAAAAATAAATCCGTTATTCTCTCGGTCTACTACCCAAACTGCAACTGTGATCTACGACTGATCAAAAAGACCTCAAGCGGCGTTTAGTGGTTGAACCTGTCGGTCTTTAGGTCTTGAAGTCTTACCTTGGACTTGGTACTCTCTGATGATGTGAAGGATTCGGGAGGTATAAAGCTTTGATATCCCTCTGGACATCTTGGTAGAAGGCAGCCTCCCAGAACTGCTGGCTTGTCCACACTGGATGTTCCTAAAAAACAGATAATTGAAATCAGCAAGCACTTCTAGTCAAATTGCAGGCAGATGAAACATTTAAAATTACTTTCTGTTCAGACACGTGAAAGGCCAGTTTTGTTATTTATTCGGCCCCCTCTGTGTGCAAAAAATTTAAAGCCGTTATACCCGACTGTCAGAAGTAGATCTTTGATAGTCGTTATGGCTAGTCAGAAGTCTATTCGTGTTTTTTTTTGCATTTAGAGAAAATTTTCAACAATTGATTTGAAAAACTCAAGCGGATAATTTCTTATAAATTCAGTTTTAAAAAAAACCTGGAAGTCAGTGCCTCTTATTCCGGATTCTGACGAATAAACTCTATCAAAAATATCCAAAGGTCTCAAGGTAGTTACTCAAATCTTTAGTGCAATCTTTTAGTTTACCCACGTTTGCCTGCCAGTATGTAATTTTAAGATCTTTGAGTCTTTAGGAGTAGCCAGAATGCCGAAAGTCTTAAAACCAGCTTTACCGAGTCATGTTACCCAGTAAATGGGATGGGTCGTTCAGATAGGCAATCGCTGCATGTAAAGTACTGGCATTCAGCTACCTCTGGTAAGGCTAGAAGGCGATCCTGGCATAGTAGGGGAAACGCTGAGAAACACGAGCTGAATTCAGAAAAATCCTGCAGTTTGATGGTTTTTTTTATGGAGAAACACAGTCTCATCTGTGACTTGGCACAGGTGAAAACGTAGTTTGGGAGCCATGGACATAATGTTGTTTGTTGTACTCTAAAGACATCTTAACAATGTAACATGTCTTAACAATGTAACACGTCTTAACAATGTAACACGTCTTAACAATGTAACATGTAACAATGTAGTCACTGTTTTGAAATAAAGATGAGATTTATTATTTATTTATTCATTAAATACAGTTTTAACTAGTTGGAAGTCAAGCGTACCTGTATGCACATGTACGCATATTGTATGACGCCTGTGCAAAGTTTCCTGCAGTAAGCTGTGGCGAGCGGCAGCATGGCAGCTGCTATCGTATGCTCGTCCAGAGCCGTCGCTGATTGGAGGGCGCAATTCATAAGTCTGTAACAATGAGATGTTTAGATTAGAAAGAAGTGGTTGGAAGTTAATTTCATGTATCTCCCTGTTTTGGTAACATTTTGTCTGGTTTTAAAATAAAGGTTTTAATATGTAGGCAGTGGCAACAACATTAACTTGATCATTTTTTATGTAAAACATCGAATAGCGCGCCTTGGCAGTTTAACCGACTCGTATGCAGTGACGGCAAAACGGCAGCGTCATGCCGTTTTGATGCCCACTCTACGCCACCGCTCTCGACTCACTGGTGTGTGCGCCGCTCGTATACTCTTTGTTGCATGTCTCCGTGTTTTCGTAAGAAGTTTTTATTAATTATGAATTCTAATATTTATAGATCAGAATGCTGGGCTGTGAAGAAGATGGATACAAAACCATTGCATGTAGCAGAGATAAGAATCGTGTGAATCCGCGGCTTTCCCAAAGCATGAAAATTGTACTTAAAGATGTATGTAAATCTACAAAAATCAGACATTTTAGTAGTGTAGTAAAACATAATACTTTATGGTGAATTTCTATGTTATAAAAGTTATAAAACATGTCCGGAACTAGAAACATTATGTTGCAGAGGAAAAAATTATAAACTAAAACGATTGATTGTCTAGATACACCGATTACATCGCTCAATATAGTTTACAACTGAACAGGACGTCAATACAAAAGGTTACACGATACTTCCACACGGAAGCTACTATCGAGGGCATTCAAGGCGAAAAGATTCATCAAAATAATGTTTTTTTTTACTTATTTATACTGAATGTGAGCAAGCTTGAGATGAGATGAGATGACAAGCAATACAGAAGTATGGAAGAAAAAGACATGCTGCGCCGACCCCAAATAAATTGGGACAAGGGCAAGAGAATGATGATGTGAGCAAGCCTCAAGCGTCACCGAAAAGGTTATTTTTTATGCTGAAGATTGTAACTTTGATGACTTATATCATGGAAACTAGACGCTTTAGACGATTTTCTCTCAAAGCCTTTTGGCATACCTTCTATGTCTTTCGTCTGTTATGTCGTAATCATCTGCGGATTTTGGCAAATGGGTTGAATTTTAGCGCTTAAAAACGGGTGCAATAGGGTTGGAAGTAAGAACCGCCACCGGGCGAAGCTGGTGGGGGCGGCTAGTTAAGTATAACTTTCTATGCAATAGTCTGCTCAGTACGTAATCCAAGGAAAGGATAGATGGATTGTGTGAGGAATTATATGAAAGAAAAGGGAGAATAAAGGGTGTAAAACACCTCTTAACGAAACCGAAAGGCACTGGTTCTCCCTGTCATTGCGATAATTTTTTTGTTCTACACCATACCTGGGCACCATCTAGTTACGGAGATATTAGGGGTCAAACTTCCAACTTTTTGACAAGTATTTTTTTAAATACAAGTTTTTAATGTAAGATTTTTACTTTAAACACCTCCACGACCCCCGTACTATTCAATCCGTCCATCAGCACAATGTTTTGAGTGCGTTACATTGAGTTCTACCACAAAACATGATTTTACACCCCCCAAAAAAGAGTCGTTTCCCAGCAATAATTTTTGCATAAAGTTACTTAGTTTCATGTACAGAATTGTCGAGAATCAAACCTCGACATGTTCGGGTGCTGCAGGCAGCGCGCACTAGCCGCTGAGCCAGAGGGCGCGGTGCGGGGCGCGGGTGACGCGGTCGACGGGCTGCGCGGGCGACGGGCGGCGGGGACGGCCGGCAACATGCACTCGCGACGCGACACAACGACTTCTCCTCGGGCCACCGCGCTATATACATGTCGTTTTCGGTTCCTAATAAATTCAGTTTGTACCAGCAAAATACAGTCCACTCATTTCTCAAAACCATCTTCGAGACCTTTACACTGTCCTCAACAGTTTTGGTCCTTCGCGAAACTGAAGAAAAAGTAGGAATCGTTGCTTTGTACGAGCGGACTTTGGACCCTCTTTGTTCGAGAAGGCTCGGCAACACGTCGGCGTCGCCGCGTCGCGTGACATTCAATTTTGACGGAGGACACTTTGAAGAACAAAGGCGAAGAGAAGCAATATTAGTGGTTGGATAAGACGGTGTTGTGAGTTCGTTCCATTTATCCCTTTTTTCCCGCTTATCTCTTTTACCAAATATTTCTGTATCCTTCCTTGCCTAGCTTCAAAAATAGCCCATTTGAGCCATCATTTAGTGGCCATACCTGTGCTAGTTCATTCGTCATAATCAATATAATTATTGCACACATATAACATTGAATCGTCAAGCTTGCTAAATTAACGTTCTCGTTTTATTTTAAATCATTGTCGCTGTTGCATACTCGTTCGCCGCTCTCAATAAACCGGTTTCTTCCAACGGCATCGGGCGCGAACAAGTGCGAGCGGCCAGCTGCTTCCTTTGTTCTATTGTGTTGCTAATTACTGTTTTTCTGTAAACTCAATTCTTGTTATTCAAAGTTTTAGTGAATTAGTTCACTTTTACTTGCTTATATTCTTCCTACCTTCAAATTTTCATAATGCCTGATAATCGAAAAACTTTAATAAAGAAACGATCATCTTTGAAGGCTAAGCTTACAACGTTCAGTAAATATTTAAATGTCCTTAAAAGCTGCAAAACGCCTAGCGATATGCAGATCGCTGAATTAGAGTGCCGACTTAGTAAAATTGAAGCTTTAAATAATGACTTCGACACTTTGCAGGATGAGATCGAGATGCTTTGTGATGAATCGTCCGGCGAGGATGAGGAGTCGCCTTCTGAGCGTGAGCAATTCGAAAACGACTACTTTGCACTGTTAGCAAGTGCGCGCTGTCTACTTGCAGTAAAGCGTCGTGATTCTGCAGCAAGCTTCAATGACGCACAATCAGGTGAGGATTTCAAGGCCAGTCATAATGTTAGATTACCTAAAATTGATTTACCTCATTTTAGCGGTAGCTATCAGCACTGGCTTGAGTTTAGGGATGTTTTTGCTTCAGTCATTCATAATAATAAACAGATTGACAATATTACCAAATTTCACTACCTTCGCGCTTCGCTTAAAGGAAGTGCAGCTTTAATTATTAAACATATTACCGTGTCTAGTGATACTTATAGTATAGCATGGGATTCATTAATTGAGCGGTACGATAATAATCGTCAGCTTGTTACTAACCACGCACAAGCCTTATTTAATATTGAACGTATACAGAAAGAATCTTGTAAGTCACTTCGTTATCTGGTTGATATAACAACCAAAAATATAAGGGCGCTTACTATATTGAAGCAGCCTACGCAACATTGGGATACCTTAATTGTTATTATGATGTCTTCTAAATTAGATAAAATAACCTTACGTCATTGGGAAGAACATAAAAGTAATTTAAATGATCATCCAACTTTAGATATTTTTATAACCTTTTTAAGAAATCGAGCTGATTTATTGGAAAGTTTGGAGGATCATGAAAATCAGTCGAATTCTACTCATTCAAATAATAAAAATAAAACGAAATTAAATGAAAATAATGACAAGTCATCGTCTTTATCATGTCTGTTATGTGATCAATCTCATTCTTTGTTTAACTGTGAATCTTATAAAGCACTTTCAATCGAATCTCGCATAGAAAAGGCCAAACAATTAAAAGTTTGTTTAAATTGCCTACGTCCTGGCCATACGAGTAACAGGTGCAACTTAGCGGGTTGTAAATATTGTAAATATAAACATAACACGCTGTTCCCACCCAATTCCACTTCTAAATCTAACAGTGAAAGTATTGTACTTACTAGTGGTACCATTACAGATTGTACTGCGTCTCGTATATTTCTATCCACAGCTATCGTGCAAGTAATAGACGAAAGTGGTAAAGAACACAACGCGAGAGTACTGCTGGACAACGGGAGTGCAATTAATTTGGTAACTCAAAGCTTCTGTGACCAATTGCAACTGCCGAGGCGCTGCGTGTCAACAGCCGTATCAGGTTTTAATAATCATATTACGACTAGCACACAGTCTTGCACCATAACAGTGAAGTCTCTTTGTAGTGATTACAAAATTAATATAAACTGTACCGTTTTCCCCAACATTACACCACCCATTCCATCGTCTTATATAGAAGTAAGTAATATACGTTTACCACTGGGTATTACATTAGCTGACCCTACATATAATACACCTTCACACATAGATTTGCTTTTAAATGCAGATATTTTCTGGGATATTCTGGGAAGAGAATCTATTGAGTTAGGTACTAATAAACCAACACTACGCGAATCAAAATTAGGCTGGTTGGTTACTAGAAATGTTTTAGCGCCACAACAAGTTTCTAATTTATGTATGTTTTCTCAAGGCGATCCTAGTCCCGACCTTACGCGTTTTTGGGAACTGGATACCTTAGATTCACCACACACTAATATGTCAGTGGAAGAAATAGCATGCGAGCAAAGTTTTGCAACGAATACATTTCGTAATCATGACGGCCGCTTCGTTGTTTCAATGCCTCTAAAACGAGAAGTCAACGTTTTAGGCGATTCGTTAAAGATGGCCAAAATTAGGTTTTCCTCCTTAGAAAGAAAATTCTCACGCGATCCAAATTTTAAAGAAAAATACATACAATTTATGCGAGAGTATGAATCCTTAGGACATATGACAGAGAATAAAAGATTCTCGTCCGAGGATAACTCCAGAATTAATTATTATTTTCCACATCACGGTGTCATTCGTGAATCGAGCACCACTACAAAATTACGTACAGTATTTGATGGATCTGCGGCCACCACGTCCGGTGTTTCACTGAACGACTTACAAATGGTGGGCCCAGTCGTCCAAGATGACCTATTCGCAATTATTATACGCTTTCGACAGCATAAATATGTGGTTTCCGGCGATATTGAAAAAATGTACCGGGCCATAGAAATTAATCCAAGTCAACGGTCATTACAACAAATAGTTTTTCGTTATGATTCCAGTCAACCATTGAAGACATACACTTTAAACACATTAACTTATGGGACAACATCAGCGCCCTATTTAGCTACTAAGTGTCTAACAAGTCTATCTTCTACTGTAACTGACCAACAAATAAAAGATGCCATTCAACATGATTTTTATGTCGATGATTTTTTGAGTGGAGCTGCGTCAATCGAAGACACAATTAAATTAGCTAAAGGCGTGGCCTCAACTTTGTCAGATGCCAAATTTAATTTAAGAAAATGGCAGTCAAATAGTCCTTACGTACTAAACGCAATTTCTAGTTGTGAAACATCTATCACTCATGAATTTAGAGACACAAAGCTAGATGAAGTATCAAAAACCTTAGGTTTAAGTTGGGAACCAAGATCAGATAAATTGGCATTTTGTATAAATATTAATAATAGTAAAAATGCAACTAAAAGGCAGATTTTATCAATTATAAGCCAAATTTTTGACCCTTTGGGGTTAGTAGGCCCATGTATAGTAGAAGCAAAAATTATTATGCAAGAATTGTGGGTAAAAAAGTATTCTTGGGATGAGAAACTGCCCAAAGAAATAAATGATCGTTGGATTTCTTTTGTTAATAAATTGCAATATCTTAACAATTTAAAAATACCACGTTGGATTGTTTGCAATGATCACACTAGTAGTGAAATTCATGTTTTTACTGACGCGTCAGAGCATGCTTACGGCGCGTGTTTATACATTAGGTCCATTGACAGCTTAGGTAACATTCATATACAGTTACTTGCTTCAAAAAATAGGGTTGCACCAATAAAACCAGTTACTATTCCGCGACTGGAATTTTGCGGAGCTTTACTGGGTGCAAGACTGTTTGTCAAGGTAAAAACAGCGTTATCATTAAATATTCAACAATGTCGTTTCTGGTGTGACTCGACCGCAGTTTTAGGGTGGCTATCGTCTCAACCCAATCAGTTTAAACATTTTGTTAGTAATCGTGTAAACGAAATACAGGAGAAAACACAGGGTTACACTTGGAGCTACGTACCTTCAAAATTAAATCCCGCAGATTTAGTATCGCGGGGCTTATTTGCTGATCAGTTAAGTAATGATTCATCTTTATGGTGGCATGGACCACAGTTTTTAAAATTAAGCGAGTCTATGTGGCCAACTATGCCAAACACAAATAAAAATCAAAAACCGAGAAACGAAGAAAAAGTATGTCTAGCTACAAATAAAATTAACAACAATCAAAACATTAATACAATATCAAATTTATTACAAAAATATTCTAATTTCAATAAATTACAAAAAATCATTGCCTATGTACAAAGATTTATAAATAATACTATAAATAAATCAAATAAACTTACCGACACGTTCACTTCTGTAGAATTACAAAATTCGTTATACATTATTATTCGTCAAGCTCAGTCTGAAATGTTTCCCACTGAGTCTGTTATCTTAAAGGCCGGCAAGGCTTTACCAAGCAATAATCGATTGCTCAGTTTGTCACCTTTTGTAGATGAAAATCAAATTATTCGTGTGGGTGGCAGGTTGGACAACTCGCCGTATTTCTATGATGTTAAGCATCCCATACTTATTTGTAGCAAACATCATGTAACAAAACTATTATTTCGTATGTACCATTTAAAGTCATTACATGCAGGACCGCAGTTGTTATTAACTAATATACGTCAAACATATTGGCCACTAAATGGTCGAAATTTATCGAAATCAACTGTAAACAAATGTTTAAAATGTTTTAGATATAAGGCTCAGACAATTCAACCCCTAATGGGCCAACTTCCTTCTAATAGAACTAATTTAGAATTTCCCTTTCTACACTGTTGTGTGGACTACGCTGGGCCAGTGCTGATAGCAGATCGTAAGGGTCGAGGCTGCAGGCTCTTGAAGTCCTACCTGTGTATTTTTGTGTGTATGTCAGTTAAAGCGATTCACTTGGAGCTTGTTACAGAACTAACAAAAGAAGCGTTCATAGCCGCGCTAAACAGGTTCATTGCTCGCCGGGGGAAGCCACAAAGCATCTCGTCTGACAATGGGACGAACTTTGTTGGTGCATCCAATGACCTACATAAATTTCTCATCAGTTCTAATATTCAATATGTTATGGCACAGGAAGGTATTGATTTTAAATTTACTCCTCCATATAGTCCTCATTTTAATGGAATGGCAGAGGCAGCTGTCCGTTCGACTAAACATCACCTTAGACGTTTAGTACAGGTAGTTCATTTTACGTATGAGGAGATGGCCACATGTTTGGCTCAAATTGAGGCTATTTTAAACTCTCGCCCACTTACTGTCCTGTCTACTGATCCTTTCGACTTCACCGCACTCACCCCTTCCCATTTCTTGATAGGACGACCACTCACGTCAATCCCATATCCACAAGTTTTAGAAAAGGATATTAGCTGCACAGAGCGCTATAAGAGAATCGAATTTATCCGGCAGCATTTCTGGGCCCGATTTCGAGACGAATATATCTCAACTCTGCAGCAGAGAACCAAGTGGTTGACATCCTCTAACAATGAGCTCAAGCCTAACGACTTAGTCCTTATAAAGGACAAGACTCTTCCACCATTATTGTGGCCATTAGGAAGAATCATTAACGTTTATCCTGGTGTCGACGGGATCAATCGTGTTGCCGAATTGAAGACGAGGAGGGGCAACATTCGGAGAGCATACAATAACATTTGCCCTCTTCCAGCACAAGATACTTAACTTCCTCAACACTCATCTCAACGTGCGCGGGAATATGTCGAGAATCAAACCTCGACATGTTCGGGTGCTGCAGGCAGCGCGCACTAGCCGCTGAGCCAGAGGGCGCGGTGCGGGTCGCGGGTGACGCGGTCGACGGGCTGCGCGGGCGACGGGCGGCGGGGACGGCCGGCAACATGCACTCGCGACGCGACACAACGACTTCTCCTCGGGCCACCGCGCTATATACATGTCGTTTTCGGTTCCTAATAAATTCAGTTTGTACCAGCAAAATACAGTCCACTCATTTCTCAAAACCATCTTCGAGACCTTTACACTGTCCTCAACAGAATTCTTGGTTGACAGCTTCGTGATGAGGTGATTTACACGGTGTATGATGCCGTGACGTCTGACAGGGGAGAATGGAAGAAGAAAACGTGTTGCGCCTACCACAAGTAGAATGAGACAAGGGCAAGAAGATGATGAGTCTACTCAGTACGTGCCTTCAACAGGAATTAAGCGGTGGAAAACAGATATGAAGGCTCAAAATACTTGACTGTAACTAAAAATTAGATAACAAGGTGTTAATTTATTTACCGTGAGGATAGCGAACAAAATAGGTATATGAAGGAGAAAAGCACATCAAAGTATACAAATAAATAAAATTGAAGTCTGTTTGTAATATTACAATAAACGCTTTTTACTACATGCATATGAATGTATATGTGGTACATATACCATAATTTACGTGACGACACGGTTGGCGCAGTGGCTGAGCGGTCGACTGCTGTGCTGCGCATCGCGGGGTCGATCCCCGCACGGAACAAATATTTGTATGGCCTACAGATAGTTGTTCCGGGTTGGTCTGGCTGTTTGTGTATGTAAGTTTAAATGTTTGTAAACGCACCCACGATACAGGAGAAATTCCTAGTGTGGGGCTAGGTTTTTATAAAAAAAAAATACAATTTATGTCTGTCTGTCTGTCCGGCTAATCTCTGGAACGGCTGGACCGATTTTGACTGGACTTTCATTGGCAGATAGCTGATGTAGTAGTAATAAGGAGTAACTTAGGCTACTTCAATTTTAGAACAATTCTAAAAGTATTATTAAAAAAAGTAATGTTGCAATGTCCAAGTACCTACGAAAAAAAAAACTAAATAACTTTTTTGTTTAATTCCACGCGGACGAAGTCGCGGGCACAGCTAAATGTTTCTATATAACTACAATTTCACGCCATCAGATATGTATAATGATGGCCTCAGAACATGTCACTTTATATTGAGTATAAATTTTTCCTAATGCGGCACAAAGGGATTGCACTAAAAAATGTCGAGAGCGTTGGTTATATGGAGCGCTCTGTTTGTGTGTGTTTCGGTGGTTTACGCAGGCAATTTTGTAAGGTTCTAGTTTTTTTTTCAAACACGCCTTTTCATTTTTTTTTTCTCTTGAATGTGCTTTAACAATATAGTTTATTCAGAGTATGGCTAGACCTCAACATAGTGCGTTAAAACTCTTTTATAAAAATTAAAAAAAAAAATAAAAAAATTAATCCTTATTTACAGGGTGAAGGCGTCTGGGAAACGTTAGCCATAAACAAATGTGAGGAGGAGAACCACAAGTTCAAGTTTGACATTGAACTGCTGAAAAAGATCAATGAGACTCATGACGGATTCAAAGGTCGTATTGTGTTGGACGAAGACTTTGACGAAGCTTACGGAGTATGAGGTTTTCTTATTATACGAAAAGAAACAAAAAAAAAATAGTGTTGGTAGTATCTAGTGCAGCTTCTTCTTTCTTGACCGTATGGTTAATGCCAAACAGGGTGTCAGAGTTTTATGCAGCCTGGCTTTATATGACTTCGAGAAATATCTGTCAGGCATGCTAGTTTCCTCACGATGGTTTCCTTCATAGCGCATAGAGGAGCAAGCCATAATTAAACAATACGCTTATGAATCCGAAACATCTAGTGCTATTAACGGATATTTTGGCGCATGATCAAAATCAGAGCAACTAATGCATACATTTCACACCAAAATTACTTTAGAACAAAAATGTGTACTAACAACGTCCATCGCCATCTCATCAACGTGATTCGAACGCCAAAAGAACCATGAATCACCATAGTTGTGATGGACATGATGATTACATAGCCTGCCTGCTGTACACGCTTTTTATGACGTCTCTTATTACAAATTATCACCAAACGCATGACGCTTTATTCGAAGAAAACTACCCGAATTCAATTATCCCTAATTTTCCAAAGGTTTTAATTTAAATCGAACTGTTCTAGTTTATCATTGATTTTACTGATAATGACGTTTTTTTTAAAGCTATTTTACTTCTGTGTACTAGATCCGTTTAGAAATGTGTAAGATCGTGGATGACAGCTGCAAGAATGACCAAATAGTGTCAGACGACTGTTTGATCGACTTCTTTTATAAATACGCTAAGGATAGCGTCACAGCTTGCTTGGAGGCTGCTAACTTGGACCCGCCAGTGATGCCCATTCCAAAGGTAACATCATCAACTGCCTAGTCCTTTCCAAACTATGTTGGAGTCGGCCTCCAGTCTGACCTGATACAGCTGGATACCAGTATTTTACATGGAGCGACTGCCTATCTGACCTCCACAACCCAGTTAGTACTGGGTAGTACGATACCCCCTGGTAAGACTGGTTGTCAGACTTTCAGCGAAGATATGCGAAGATCTTTAAGGTATTCTTCCGAAGGCGATCTTTAGGTGTGGTGGTGGTACTCCACCCACAATGTCAGACTAGAATAGTTCTGCATGACTCTGGCACATCCAAATAACATGTTTTTTTTTAATCTACAGGGTGTATACGACGTAGAACGTTACGTTTTCAGCAACGAACCCAGTATCAGCATGTTTGGGAAGTACAAGTTCAAGGCATTTGTTCTACAAGGAGACGAAGAAGTCGGTTGCTTGGAGACAATAATGGATTTCCAGAGGATAGAAAAAGATAACAAAAAGGAATAGGTCGGAATCG
Organism: Cerastis leucographa; assembly: GCA_963082945.1. Taxonomy (NCBI): domain Eukaryota; kingdom Metazoa; phylum Arthropoda; class Insecta; order Lepidoptera; family Noctuidae; genus Cerastis; species Cerastis leucographa. The sequence goes on along the minus strand of OY720353.1, from coordinate 5,325,052 downwards.
TTATGAGCCACATTTTTGATGTATGAAAGATTGAATCTTCAAGCAAAGTGTTCAATCAAAGCATTACACATTGAATAAAAGTTATTTATCAAAAATTGGTTACTTATTTGCAAACCTATTAACTTTTCCCAACCTGGGTTAGCTTGGGAAACCATTTCCTCTTAAGCTTTAATACTGGCCTCAGATCTATCAAAAAAAGAAACAGTAGTAATATATATCGTAACGTTTACCTAAGTTAAAAGTTTTGTTGAGAAGGATATGGAGTCTACACACCAAAGCCCTCGGTCAGGACATAGTCCGGCTTTGTCATTTGTACAGACGTTACAAAATAAAAAAAACCGGCCAAGTGCGAGTCGGACTCGCGCACCGAGGGTTCCGTACAAACAATTACTGAAAAAAAATTACTGAAGAGAATAAATAAAAATATGTGATGTAACTAAAAATTTAAGGTTTTCGGAAATTTTTCTTTATATGTGCTATAACATTGCTTCATGCCAAATTTCAAGATTCTAGGTCGACTGGAAGTACCTTTTAGGTTTTGATTCCCTTGCAAGTAGTTAAAATTATGCGGCTTAAATTGCTGTTTCTTTTGGTTGCGTTGACATAGAAGTTTGATTTTGTTACAGCTTATAGGTATTATGGACCTGAGTATTTGATATGAATTTCAATTTAATACTCTACGCATTCATGAGGAAAGGGGCAGTAAGTTTAAAATTATTAAAAATATTTTTATAATATGACGTTACTACAAATTTACGGTTTTCGCAATTTTTCTTTTATCTGTGCTATAAGACGTTGCTTCGTACCAAATTTCAAGATTCTGAGTTCACGGGAAGTACCCCGTAGGTTTTGATTCCCTTGCGAGTGTCGAAAATTTGCGAAAATTTGCGGCATAAACGGCTGTATCTTTTGATTACGTTGGCTTAGAAGATTGATTTTTTCACAGCTCGAAGGGACAGTAGATTTGAGTATTTGATATAAATTCCAGCTTGATACCTCCACGCGTTCCTGAGAAAAAGGGTCTTGACAGACAGACAGACGGACAACAAAGTGATCCTATAAGGGTTCCGTTTTTTCCTTTCGAGGTACGGAACCCTAAAAAGTATATTGAAAAAAAGAAAACTAAAAGTAAAATGTCCGGCTTTTTGTCAGGACTTTCCAAATTTCGAAATGGTAACCGAACCGTCACCGTCGCCTGGGAGCTTCAGAGAGTTTTAAGCCAAAACAACTTTGCCGGCAGCACGTAAGCCGAGCCATCTGCGGTATGTATCTCTGTATGTTATGTTCTGATGAAAGCCAGCGAGCAACTTACTCTAAGCAAGCGGCCGCTAGCATGCCACCGAGAGGCGCACGCGGACTCAGCCGTATGATTATTTAAGACACCCTAGACTGCCGTAGAGATTAGAAATATTCTATCGAGAACCGAAACATCTATGATAAACAAGAGTAAATAATGGGTACCTTAAGATGTTCTTATTATACAGTTGTAGACCCAACAACACGCCTCCTGGGTGGTTAACTGGTTACCAACCATCATCTGCCTAGCCTTTTCCCAAACTATGTTGAGGTCGGCTTCCAGTCTAACCGGATGCAGCTGAGTACTAGTATTTTACATGAAGCGACTGCCTATCTGACCTCCACAACCCAGTAACTGGGTAATACGATACCCCTTGGTAAGACTGGATGTCAGACTTTTGGCTTCTGACTACTCGTAACGACTGTCAAAGATCTACAAATGACAGCCGGGACCAACGGCTTAACATGCTTTCCGAGGCACGGAGGAAACTCGATATGTAGTTATGATTACCCATCCACGGACCAACCTCGGCAAGCAAGGTTTAACCTTAAAAATCGACCCGTGCGGCTGTTATTATCTAGCCACAAGCTCCTCCACTGGTTACCAACCGTCGTTAGACTATGGTGGGACGCAAACACACCATCGAAAACTTAGAGCAGAAACACAAAGAGATAACATCAAACTATAATCATCATCACAGGCGCAATAACTCGTTAGAGGATCGAAAAATAAATAAATTTCGCCAAATGCTAAGATCGCGCACTGAGCACAGCACCTCTCGCATCTCCAGACCAAAACTGGCCACGCGCTTGTCAGAACACGTACAGTAAAAGGTTCCGTCGTCGGAATGAATGATGCCGCATGCACAATAAGTTTGTATTACAGATGGATAGGATGAATTGAGGCCAAAACAAATAAAATTTGAACACCTTTTAGAATTAAAGCATGTAGTGGAATAAGTAACAGTTGTCTACCGGAGCATAATTTTTAATAATCTCAATGCCAGGCGCTGGCCTTTTTCGCCGCAGACAGCACATTCGGTGCGCAGTTTGGCCCGGCAATACTGTACCTACAGTTAAAAATCATGACTTGAAACAGTAATTTTTGCAAATAAACAAGGACTGTGAGCAAAAAGTTGACCAATGTTTTGCAATAAGTTGAAAAGGCTGCGGATGATCATTCAATAGATGAAAATTTAATCATTGAAAAACTAAATTAACATACATAAATAAACTGACGCTTTGGAAGAAGAGGAGAAAGGAAGGAAGGGGACGAAACCACAGAACACCACGTGGACGTGAACGAGGCAAAAGGAGTATGTAAGGTTCATAGGCTACGATCCTAAGATCTTTGCCTCGTCTATGTTTGTACATCTGATCCTCATACAAGCACGCCGCGCCTGTTGCAAGTACTACGCATCTGACCTTTCTGAAGAACTTTTTGCTAAAGAGAGGTAGAAACACATAATAGTTACAGTAAATTGACAGAAACGAATGTGGATGAAACACGAAACATAGGGCAATCGTTCTTTATCTTCCTTAAGTCAATGATTCCCATAGTCAAGTTAAATTAGCTTGAACGAGAACTTCACCACATCCTCAGCGTTAACAGTGGCTGCGGAGAGGTAAACCAAGGTGGAGTGGAGTAGGTGGACTTGCACAAGGAGCAGGATAGGGGATGGGTCATCGTTGGAAGGAGCTAGAAAGATGGACGGCAAGATGAGCAGCTTTTCGAGCACAGTTGGTATAGGTAGAAAGCTAGTTTACATGGAGTAAACCGGTATAAAATAGGCTGCCGATTATGAGGACGAGAAGTAAGGTCCAAGAATGTAACGCAACATTTATTGAATATTGCAAAAAGAAATATCAGCTGTTCCATACAAAATGTCAATACTTATTTGACACTAATGTATGGGCCAGTCTGGGGCAGTTGATAATTTTTTCGTGATTACGATATTTGTCCCAGGAGATAAATTCCAGTTTCATGTTTTGCACAGTCACTGGCTAAAAAGTCAATAAAACAAACAAAGACTTCTGAAAGCAAAGCTTTTTCTACTGACTAACCTTTTTGTAAAATTTTACGTCGCGGAAGAAAAATTCTTACAACCAACTTTTATTATTTTGCCAACCAAATCATTCAGGATCAATAAAATTTATGTCAAACAGTACCCTTGCACTAACATTATTGGCATAACTAGGAGCTAATTTCCAATTAACTGGCTAACTATTGAATATAAAGTACATAACGATGTGTATCGAGGACTCATATTGAAGCTCATCACGCTATCAGATATCATCATTATGGAGATCATGATTACAATCGAGATATTATAAATAGGTTCGTTTGGGTGACAAGCATAGTGTCTCAACGAAAATGTTGGACAGAAACAGTGCAATTTTGAAATTATGGGTTTTGTGTTGTGTTCTTCCACTGGTGTTTTGTACGGGTGATATTGTAAGATTTCGAGACCATAACATTATCTTTCTATCCATTTTTATCATGTGGTTATAGCCTAATCTGGTGTCTGAGTTTTTACTGACTTGGCTTTACATGCCCTCAAGAAATAGACAGTATTATGTATCTTATACCGAATGCAGTTGCTCATCATAAAATACAATACTGGTATTAGGGGAGCGTTCAAGTATAACGTAACGAATTTGGGGGGAGGAGGGGTCTTCTGAAACGTTACGATGCGTTACAGGGGCGGGAGGGGGGATTCGAACTACGCGTTACGTAACATTGTTTTAACCCTTCAGAACGGTCGCGTAGGGAATTTTTTCTCGCGGCGCGTTACCTGGTGGGAGGAGGGGGGGTACAAAGAGACATTACGGCGCGTTACATAGGGGGAGGGGGGGGTAAAATACTCCTAAAATTGCGTTACGTAATACTTGTACGCTCCCTAAGCTGCACTATTTTGGACTAGAAGCCAATCTATAGATGGAAATGGACACGACAGCAGATATCTAATTAACGTATACTACTAGAGCGTAATAAGCGTAGTCGTAAAACGATATTGCTGAACATAAGATCCTGGGTTCGATTCGCCGGTCGGGTGGTGTTTTCTGATAAAGATTTTTTAATAGCAGTCCGGAACGACATTTTATGCCTCGTTGATAGCAATAGGCTCGCCCCTATTATATGGGGCTTAAACATATCTGGAGGAAAGTGGTTGTTTAGGTACACCTCTGCGTCACCCTTTGTAATGTTTTGTTATTAAGTGCCACTAACCCAACCATATTTATTTTTTCAGGGACCTGGCGTATGGCAAATGAACTACATAACGAAATGTGAGACTGACCTACACAAGATCAAGTTCAATGTCATACAAAAGAAACTTAACAGGACACACGACTGCTTCAAAGCGGAGTTTAAGTTGGAAGAAAGCTTTAATGACGATTTCGGAGTAGGTTTTGACTTTTCTTCCATCAACTCTGTCCTTGTCCCATGTTGTTTTTCTCCTATTCTCCTCTGTCAACCACCTTCACGCGTGTGTTCCTTCACGCCATCATTTACTTATTCTTAGGGTTCCGTACCCAAAGTGTCAAACGGGACCCTATTACTGAGACTTCGCTGTCCGTCCGTCCGTCCGTCCGTCTGTCACCAGGCTGTACCTCATGAACCGTGATAGTTAGCCAGTTGAAATTTCTACAGATTATGTATTTCTGTTGATGCTATAACAGCAAATACTAAAAACAGAATAAAATGAATATTTAAGGGGGCTCCCATAAAAAAAAGTGTACGGAACCCTTCGTGCGCCAGTTCGACTCGCACTTGGCCGGTTTTTTTCCTTCATATCATTCCTCACACAATCCATCCATCTTTTCTTTGGTCTTCATCTCCCTCCCCATCCACTAACATTTATATTCATTACTCTTTTAGTCACATACGTTCGGTCCCTCCCTCCTCCTCCAGGTTTTGTGTTTTCTTTATGGTATTAGAAACATAAATCCACTTAATTCCGTATTTGTATTAAAAATAATTTACGCTTTGCTTTTGGTAAATTATTTCATCATCACTGTTCTGCTCTAAAAACCGCGAAAGAACAGAGGAGGCAGAACCAAACAATAGTGACATCCACCAACCCGTATGGTGCCCGCGTTTTGGATTACGGCCCACTTTCTGCTGTCTGTCATGAGTCTGTTGTCTTGAGGAGCAAAATCAAGTACGAACAATGAGGCTTAGCTTGAGAAATATCATAGGAAACAACATACATTACATTTGTTGGTAAGGTCGGACGAGTCGTTTATCTTAGGTTTGTGCGTTCGACTGTTGCAATAACAAAAATACAAAGAACATAGTTCATATTTTAATCATGCTTCCCCGACACCAAAGCTTTTTTTACAACCTTTTTTGGACAACTATGTATGTTTTATTTTTGAAGTGAAACTTCTTATGCGACTTCCAACAAGTTTAACGCTACCATGGAGGAGGAATATTATTTTAAACTCACTAAGAGATGGCAGTATTACAAGATTTGTGACTACGTAGTTCTACTAGGTACGCAAGATAGCGTGCAAACAGTCATGCATTCGACTCTTCGGTGTGACCAGCCTTCGCTCAATTTCCATGAGTAGAATAACCTCGATAAGTAATAATTATGTAATAAAAATAATACAACAAGAAAACAACAAAATATTATTTAGAAGGTCAATAAAATAACGAGAGTAAATGCGTGGCACTCGAACGCATGCGTGTAGTATTACGAAGTTTCACTTCTTCCGCGCGGAGGGACTCCACGCACTATTTTTACTTTTTGCATATTATTCTTTTAACAACACCTATTTTCCAGGTCTTCATAGACATATGCAAGTACGTAGATGGTGGATGCAAGCAGTACCAGGTGCTATCAGATGACCGTTTTGTCAATTTTGTCAACAAATACGCAGAGAACAATGTCAAGTCTTGTTTGGAAATCGCTGGCATCGACCCGCCTGAGTTTCCCATTGCTCCGGTAATACTTCTCTACTTAAACAGGGTTACTGGTAACAGTGGTTACCTGGACGTATTCCTTGCAGGACGTCATTGTAGGGTTAAAATGCAACAAATTAAGCCACCAAATGTTCTACCGAAATTCAGTAGTTTTTGAGTTAATTAGTTTTCAGATTTTTATGAAAAATCCCATATTAAATCATTTGAATTCAATTTACAAATGATTTATAGAGCGACTGTACTGAAATTCTCGGCGAAATTCAAGTTATTTATAAAGAAAAAAAAAAATATAACAAATAAAAAAGACGATATTTTTAAAACTTTCTTCTCTACATCTCTAGGAACTCAAAAAAAAAGTTCAATGAAAATCCGACCACAATAAAGTTCGTCCCACCTTATTGTATAATTGCACTCGACTACTATTACTACATAAAAAAATTGTCTAGTGCAAAAAAGAAACAGTAAGACAACAAAAAAAAAAAAAATATACAGGGTGTAACGGAAAGGGTATATACATCCTTAAGGATGTGCTACAGACCATCAAACTGAACATGTTTCCCAAAATAAAAAAAAAATTGTAGCAAAAAAAAATATCAGCTGCCGGTACATTTGGGTCGAATAGGTATTGCAATTTTCTATGGGGCAGCAGATATTTTTTTTGCTGAAAAACATGTTTTATTATTAGAAATTGCAAACCGAATCCGAAGAAATTGATCCTTATCACGATCTATCTCATTCCCAGGGAGATTACGTGGTAGAAGATTACATATTCGACTACACGGAACTGCCCAGCGACGGCATCTACGGCGAATACTGTGCGATGGCCTACATACTGAAAGGCACCGAGGAGGTGGGATGCGTGGAGTGCCACGTGGAATTCAGGGAGGTCCAGGAGGAAGACGATGATGATTGTGATGAGGAGTAGGGAGAAAATTAAGACACATTTGAAATGTACTTAAGTTTGTTGTTCTACCTTTTCGAGGGTTTGAGCTAATGGAAATGGTTATTTTTATTAAACTTTCAGTGATATAGATGTTTTTTTATTTAGTAGAGGAATCCTTGACCTTATTTATGTAAGACCTACACATGACATTGTTGATTGTTCGTCTTTACATATAGATACTGTAAAGGAAGTCAGAAAGTGGCGCCGGTGACTGAAAAGTTGTGTCCGGGGCTATGTGTTGAGGAGGAATGAGAAAAATGTCGTGGGGAATGTTTTGAGGATTTTGGATGGATATAAGATTAGAGGAAGACCAAAGAAAAATGGATGGACTGTGTGGATGATATTATGGAAAGGAGTTGTCTAATGAGATGATAATAAAAAAAGGAAGTATGGGAGAAGAAGACATGCTGGGCCGACCCTAAATGATTTGGGTTAAAGGCAAGAGATTGATGATGATGACTACTGCAAAAAAATCTTTTTATTTTAAACTTTTGACTAATTAGCACTATTTTCTATTTGGGTGTTATCACACCAATCGATCGATCGTCGATCGATGGTAGAATGGATTAGTCGACAATCGATCGATAGGTTTACCTAGTAGATACTGTCGATCGACGATCGATCGATTGGTATGGTAACACCCTTTGGACAAGCGATAAATCTTTATGTTCTGCGCCAATGATGTTACCGAGGAGGTCAGATGCGTGCAACCTTTGAACAAGCGACAAATGTTTATGTTCTGCGCCAATGAAGGTACCGAGGAGGTCAGATGCGTGGAGGTCCACGTGGAGTTCCAGGAGGTGCAGGAATAATATGATTATGTTAGTGAAGAGGTATAGGGAAGAAATTAAGATTTGTTTGAGAATTTGGAATGGAAAGAAGTTTTGTTGTTATACTTTTTGGGGGAAAGAGTTTTTTTTATTTTACTTCATTTTAGTGAAATAAATGTTTCGTATTCTAGATCTAGAAGCAGCATGGTTTTGAATCCCTGTAATTATGTAAAATACAGTAATGCAAATGACATTTTACATCTCATTAAATAAATAAATGTTTTCAAATAGATCATTGTGATTTATTTTAATTATGAGATCAATACACTTGTGCTTTACTCTGATTGAGTACTTGCCGTAGGACGTGGCGTGGGTTCAAACCAGGGTTGATAAAAAAAATGATTTCTTTGAAAACAATAACAAAACAACGTTTTTTTTTAAATACAATTCGTCGTTGGATGCGGGAAGGACAGGACCGGTCGATGTGCCGATGCTTGGGCAAAGCGCAATGGATTAAATGGCTATGGCAAGCTTGTCTGAATTAAGCTATTATGATCGCGTTACTATACAAGGCGCTGATCATATTAACTATCCTGCGTCCATAATTTAATTTCCAAAAATAACCAAACTGGTGTTGAAAAATTGCGTTTTTTCTTTTTTTGAAAACGTTGCCCCACTCTAGGAATTGCTCCTGTATCGTGGGTGCGTTTACAAACATTTAAACTCACATACACAAACAGACAGACCCGGAACAACTATCTCTAGGCCATGCAAATATTTGTTCCATGCGGGAATCGAACCCGCGACACGCAGGGCAGCAGTCGATCGCTCAGCCACTGTGCCGTCAAAGCGTGCGTTAAGGATGGATGCACTGCCGTAATATGTGTTGAGTTTATCATCGGTTGTGTCTATTTGGTCGAGTCTATTCGGTCGAATTTGGTCCTGCCACACTATAGGTAAGCATCTTTTGTCAGATAAGCGACTACACTGACGGCCACAAAAAGTTCTTCTGGATTTTCAGACAAGTCATTCTGAAATCAACTTAAAAAAACCGGCCAAGTGGGAGTTACAAAAGATAAACTTATAATGTACCTATGTTTGTGTATGCATGTTATACAAATAATAAATGAATATGAGTCCAATTCGCGAATTGGACTCATATACATTTATTAATTGTTACCTTACCATTTTTTATAAAAACGAGCAAAAAAATCACTTTTTTGTATTATTTTATTCTATTTTTAACCCCCGACCAAAAAAGAAGGGTGTTATAAGTTTGACGTGTGTATCTGTGTGTCTGTGTATCTGTGGTATCGAAGCTCCTAAACGGATGAACTAATTTTGATGAAATTGGTTTCATTTGAAAGGTGTTTTAATCGAGAGTGTTCTTAGCTATGTTTCGAGAAAATTTGCTCAGCCCTTTGAAGATCATCACCTCTTTTCTAGTTGAAGGGAAATTACCAATTTACACAGGTCTGGTCGATTCGAAATTTGAAATCTTGTCACTTGTCACCATTGGCAACGCCAGGAGGGGTGGCTGCACCCCCCCCCCCTCACCGCAGAAACTCGTTTTTTTTTTAATTTTCCTGTTTTCGTTAATTTGCGAGAAGACACGCAACACCGAGAAAAGTGGAAGCAATGGGTGAGGACTATGCCCAGTATTGGGACAGTCAAGGCTAAGATAAAATAATATAAGTATAATAAGACGCTTGGATTTTTTTTTTTTTTTAGTTTTGTAGAGGATTTTTGTGGAGGGGGTTTTTTTTTTTTTTTTTTAGTATTTTGTGTTATAGCGGCAACAGAAATACATAATCTGTAGAAATTTCAACTGGCTAACTATCACGGTTCATGAGGTACAGCCTGGTGACAGACGGACGGACGGACAGCGAAGTCTCAGTAATAGGATCCCGTTTGACCCTTCGTGTACGGAACCCTAAAAACACAAGCATAAAGTCGATATTCGTTTAATAGAAATTCCACAATGAAAAGGATATACCGATAGGAATACCCCAACCTATTATAAGAACATTCATGAACATCACAACTTAAAACAAATTCACATCTGAATTATTAAATTTTTAATCAAATTTTCGATAGCGTGAACGAATGAATAATATCAAATCAAACATATAATCAAATTCTTGATGTGTACAAATGCTATTATATATTTATTATAATGCATTTATTATAATGCATTTACTGGAGATAAGATCAAAATGTTCATTTGACATGTCATGGGGTACAAGTGTATTTAAAGTCGTGCAAATCCACCATTATTTGTATTGAGAGAAGCTGTTCTAAAATGTTAAAAATTTTCTTGCTTTTGGCGGCATCTGGCTGTATACCGTTCGTGGCTAGTTTGCATGGTTTAATACTTGTAAGTATCCTTTAAGAATGACAATGAAAGCTTACTTCCGTTGCGTTCCGTGTGCTTTAATAACGTAGTTGCTTTTTTGAGGAGCTCTTTACATCCCTGCAGAAAAATAAAATAAACCGAGGCGGTGACGAGTCAAGAATCACGTCTTTTACCCTTTTATTCCGTGGAAATAGTTCTTTCTGATCGCTTCAAGCTGATTAGGCGTCAATAAGGTTGGTCAGTCTTTTATCGTTACTGTTTTTTTTTTCGATAAATCTGACAAGGACAGCACCAAAGAGTATAGTAATATAGATGGAATAGAGAGCCCACTCAAGCGAATTTTTGACACCTAAATTGAACGGTGTCGCCGCCTGATACTAAATCCGTTGAACTAATCCCAATAGCTATAGGTGCGTACATATACTTATATCTATATCTTTGTTATTGAATAGGTTTTCTATGGTTTTCTGTTTTTATTTCTTTTTTTACACTCAACTCAACCGCACTTTCTGCATCTAAAGCTCCAGAAAGTGTGGTCGAGTTGAGTGTAAAAGAAGACAGAACCGAGAAACCACATAAATTACACAAAATGGGAGAGATCTACAGCATGCGCACACGCCGATAGTCGCCATTTTGTAAACAATCTGTATGATATTGTTGCAAAACCTAAAATAAAAATATTCGCAATTACAAAATGCTTTTAAAATAAATAAATGGTTTAATCTTGTTTAGAGTTTAAATTCATTATTATTAACTCAATTTTCATTCAAATCAAAAAGGTATTTAATCACACTGGCGATAATTGGCGTAAGCACCATCTATGTCATTTTAATGTACTAAATCTCTAGTTTATGAGGATTTGGTAAGAGATGGTGCTAGTATATTTGTGTAAAATTGGACGCCTAGGTCAAGTATGGTAGTGTCCTCCCCCTGGACAGCACCCAAAAAAAAAATCTGATGTAAAAGTACTCTTTAGATTAGTGGTTGTTTTTTTTTAGTAACAAACAATGTTCTTGCTATCAGGCGACGAATTTTCCATTGTTCTGGCTGCCAGATCATAGTTTGGTGCAATTTGTTGCTCTTACCCGTTCTGAACTGCCACTATTATTCACTCCCTTTTCAATCATACCATCCTTCAGAACATGCAGTCATTCTTTTTCTCTTACGTTTTAAATGATTCATTTCAGGGTCCTGGACGATGGTTGGTTCTGAACATCATGCAGTGCGAAGACCCGGACCAGTACGAGTTTGTCTTTGACACTCTCAACCGCAAGAAGATCAACCGGACCCATGACTGTTTCGACTTAGCTCTAAACCTTGATAGATCGTTTAATTTGACGTACGCTGTAAGTTGAAGGAAAGTCTAATAGCTTTTGTGAAATATTGGGAGGCCTATACTCAGCAATGGGTGATTCCAGGCTGGTATGATGATGATGCTGATGATGAAGTGGTCACTGTCATGTGCATTTGCCGTTGCCACATCCCAAGGACTCATCATCTGCCTAGCCTTTTCCCAAACTTTGTTGGGGTCGGCCTCCAGTCTAACCGGATGCAGATGAATACCAGTATTTTACATTAAACGACTGCCTATCTGACCTCCACAATCCAGTAACTGGGTAATACGAAACCCCTTGGTAAGACTATCACATCCCAAGGACTAACCTGGCTATATTCAAATCCCTTCATTATTTTTAACCGTCTTCAAAAAAAGGAGTAGGTTATGTATTCCACAAGCCTCCTTTTTTTCATGTATTTTTACCGTTTTCTCCGTAATTACAGGTCCGATTTAAGTGATTTAATTTCATTTGGTAGAGAAAGTTCGCTTATTTACGGCATATAGATTTTATTTACTTTGATTCGTTATTTTATGAGTTATCCTCTAAAATTTCTTCTTCTTTTATGTGGATAATGTAATCAATTCTAGTCACAATATAAAATTGATACTTGACAAGGATTTGTGTGAGAGACATCCACGAAATATATCCAAGGCTCCGAAAACACGCTATGCTGTAGGTCCTGGGTGCCATGTATAGATCTTTAAATCATTGTCAATGACTCATTGAGAGTATTCAGAAGCTGGAAAATCTGACAACAAGTTTTATCGAGAAGTATCATATCGTATTACTCAGTAACTGGGTTACATAGGCATTCGCTCCATGTAAAAATTAAATTAAAAATTTAAAAAACCCCCGACACAAAAAACCTCTAAAAAACCAAAAATAAAATAATCCAAGCGTCTTAGCGTCGGGGGTCCGCTTTGTTTTGTGCTTGTACTAAGCGGTCTACTTAGCGGTCCCCCGAAACCAATTTTATCAAAATCGGTACATCCGTTTAGGAGCTACGATGCCACAGACAGACACACAGATATACAGATCAGATACACAGATACACACGTCAAACTTATAACACCCCTCTTTTTTGGTCGGGGGTTAAAAATACTGGTATTCAGGTGCTTTCGGTCAGACTTGCAGCTGACCCCAATTAAGTTGAAAAAAGCTAGCCAGATGACAATAACTATTTTTTCAACAATTATAACTTCTCTTTTATGGTATTTCAGCTTTTAATAGAAATTTATCAAGAAGTTGACGGCGGCTTCAAGTACTTTCAGAGTATGTCCGACGGTTGCGCGTGCACTTACGTAAAGAAGCATGCTGAAGAAAGTTTTAAGCGAGCCCTTAGTATGTCCAATATTGATCCTCCCGACTGCCCTTTTGGACCCGTGAGTAATTTAATTGTTTATTGCAACTTTATTATAATTTTTTTCATAAATTTACCCACCAGTTGTGGTAGTATTCAGTCAAGGAATTACTTTTCAAAGTGCATGGTATAAAAGCACAGTTCCTTTTTTTAGGGCGTCATACATGACCTTTGGAGATCCTCATCAAAATCCGTACCTACGGAAATCCGGCTTGAATTAGCCGTCGCAGTTTAGTCAGTTTTAATGTATCTGTTTATACATTTAAAGATGGTAAGGAAAATCAACAGTAAACCTTGCCGAGACTAGAACAATAGTTAAACTTCTGAATCATATTAATCTTCTTCTGAATCTTATATAGAGTGACTGGTGGTAATTAGTGACTGATATTTTGTCACAATAATACAACAGCTGTATGAAGCGGCTGCTGGCTGCAGCTTACGGAGCGAGCTCGCGAGCAGGGCGGGTGCTCTCCCTACCCACTGTTGCACGGTACGATGGTAATGAGGCAGAATAGCGTTACGCGGCTAACAGCTGATAGGCCACAGAACCGCGTGCGCGAATTTCATACCACTTTTGTGCTATTGTGATAATGAGTATAAAAAAAGTTTCTCAGGGGAAGTTGTTTGTTATTATGAGTACAATCAAATTTTTAGGTATCGGTCACTAATTACCCGTCAGTAATATACATAAATTAAGTGAAATTCCAACAGTTCTATAATGTTTAGGGATTCATTTAAGTGTCTAGCAGCGTCACGTAAATTTGATATCACAGGGTCCAGTCGACATCAAGAACTTCGTGATGGACTACAGGGAACTGCCAATACACGGTGTCTATGGAACATTCATGGTCAACGTGTACGCTGTGTTAGAAGAACAGAAAAGAGGCTGCTTGAAGATTATTCTCACCTTTGATAAACAAAACGGTGAGGACAGCGGTGAAGATGACGATGGTTTACTGTAGATTATTTTGAGTGGGTGATAAATGGTATAAGACGCGAAATGTATCAATACCACTCAGTTTGTTGAAAATGGAGCACATGAAATAATATTGGGCATTAAGCTCTAGTCAAACTGGAGCCTAAGCCGCGTGTACGACTGACTTCAGATTAAAGGTGATGAGGGTTAAATCGGGGCATAGATTTTATCTTTTGTAGAGACTCACATATTTGTAATTTTTAACATGAATGATGTAACCAAGATTTTGTAACATATTTTGATTTAAAAGAGTGTCCATGGAGTTTCTTGCCCATTCTTCTCCATAGAGATTTACGCTTTGGAATTGGCAACTACGGTACTTTCACAAGTTATTATGCCTTGTGACTGGGACTGTAGCTTCGCGTTTTTTTTGTATTTTGACTTTCAAAAGTGCCTAATTGAAATAAATGCTTAGAGTTTGAGCTAGCTTTTATCCTAACTAGTATTGTAATTTGTAACTTGTAATCCTTATTTGTATTCTATGATTGACCATAATTGTATTAAGTTAAGCCATCAAGCCCTATTCACCTGATTTAGATGTGAATCTAAATTCGAACATTAAAAAATCTAAATGAAATTGTTTAATTTTGTTTCACCCTTTGAACAACCACAAAGTTTTATTATCTTTATTGGAGCGATAATATCGATTTCGACAAGAATGACATGACTTTAAAATTTTGATTTTTCGATGTTGTTTGCAGTCGAATATAAAATTAACGAAAGTAAGTATTCAAGTAACTTTTCGTTCTCCCGCAAATCTGCAGGGAGCTAAAGGATAACCAATTATATTTCACCTGTCCTCTGCGTGGTTTTGGATCTTCTGATTTAACCCATTTTAAGCGACATGGCACCGGCCTAAAAAAAAAAAAAGGAAAAGGAGTGGATAAAGGAGGAGAAGGTAATAAACATAATTCGAAAACTATGGGGAGGCCTTTGTCCAGCAGTGAGTCACATAGGGTGATGTAAAAAAACCGATTACTGACAACACGCACTGGTCCAAAGTTATTTTGTGGTATTTTGTCAGGAAGTGAACTGCTAAATGCTGATGATATAAACTTTTTCAAACCTTTGACTGACCAGTAAACAAATATGATGTAAGTAAAATACTGAAACACTTTACAGTAACAATTTATTTCATCCAATATGGCATTCCTGATTTACATTTATTGTAAAACGTGTTCTGTTAGTAGCAAATTAAAAGCTTTGGAATAATCCAAAGCTTTAAGCTAAACCTTTAGGTCAAGATTCAACTGCGACTGCGTTTGACTTTGCTAAGTAAAGTAAGTGGTCCATACGAATATGAGCCTTATTCTGAATTACTTAATGTATATTTTCGTAGTAGCGAGCAAGCGTGAGCAGCGGTGGCCCAGTGGTGGCAGCCCCGATTTACGAGCAGTAAGTCGTGGGTTCGAACCCAGGCAGGCGCATTACTTTGTGTAATTTATTTTATCACCGCTCCTCTCAAAAACGGTGAAGGAAAACATCGTGAGGAAGCCGGCATGTCCTAGAACTAAAAATTCGAAGACATGTGGCATATACCAACCCGCACTGGGCCCGCGTGGTGGATTACAGCTCACTCCCTCTGGAGGCCTGTGTCCCAGCAGTGGTAACATTATAGACTGATAATGATGAGCAAGCGTATCTTTAGAAAATGAACATAACCGTTGTTCTGACAAACTTCATATTCGTTTGAGATGCTTTCTTTACTTAACAAAGTAAAGCTTAATTTTTTTTAATAAATAATTTATATTTAATTTAACGTACAAGTGTCTTTGAATCTTGACTTGAAACACGTTATATCGCCATCGTGCTGCCTTTGTACCTTTACTATGTAGCAAAATGATTAAAAAAATGAAGCTTTTTTTAAATCACTCTTTGATTGTTTGGAACTATTTTTTTTTTCATTTATTCTTTTTTCATTTTTTTTTTTAATATGAACAGTCAAACTGACCGAATGTTTGATAATGATAAATTCAACCTTTTATCTTAATTGGTGTTTTAAGTAATAATTAAAAGATATCCTAACTTATTTCTTAAATATATCATGAACTAGCTGATCTCAGCATGCGTTGCAATGCACCTACCTATCTACTACCTACTACCTACCTAAGAACCATCTACAAAGTATTAGAAAACATAAAAAAAAAAAGATGAATGAAATGGGTTAAAAGACGTTCTCAAGATATAGTGTGACCAAGGGAAATAGGGATTCATTTATATATAAATAGATTACATACATTCTAACTGGCATAATAATTCAAATAATATTTATTTTCCTAACTTAAAGTGTATTGAAATACAAACCTAGACTCATACAAAACATTATTTGTTGTATTATCATTTTATCTTTTTACAGACTGTTCTTTTTCATCCTCGTCAAATTCAAGAAGATAAGTATGCTAATGTTTCTCGACCTGAATAAATAATAAAATGAGTAGTTCTTTTATACGTAAATCGGTATGTATGAACCGCTCGCGTTTTAAACGAAGTCCGTCTGATCTTGACCATTTAACCGTGCTTTCACACATACAAACGATCTCAAATGTTTATTCAAAGGGTAAGGGTAATGACTAATGCGAGCCTGTGGACGGTGAGTAATGGACTAGCTCACCGTCCGTCCGTCTCATGACGACAGGCCGTGTCGACGGCGCGTACGTGTTCCACGCGCGCCTCAAGGAGATGTCAGCAAACCGGAAGGGGTCCGAAAGGGCCGATGCCTGCCAGGGCTGCGGGTTGTTCGAAAGAGATACCGCGGCCCTGGAACACAAAGGGCTAAGAAGGAACATGGGTGGGTTTTAGTCAGTCAAGTCTGACACTCCCTCCCGCTCCGCCCAGAGCGGGAGAAGTCATTTGATGATTTCCCATCCGCAAAAAAAAAAAGAGGTTAATGACTAATGGTACAAATTCTTACGAAGAAAGAATTTCCTCGAGCAATGCATGTTACCTGACTGAGATCGAGCAAGCACACCACACTATTCTCAAACCACTGCAACTCCTGTGCCCCAGAATCAACAGTGGCGACCAGCAGCAACGAGATAAATCAGAAAATAATAGCGGAGGAGTAGGAAAAAACTGGCCAAGTGCGAGTCGGACTCGCGAAACAAAAATTACTGAAGAGAATAAATAAAAATATGTGATGTAACCAAAAATTTACGGTTTTCGCAATGTTTCCTTTATCTGTGCTATAAGACGTTGCTTCGTACTAAATTTCAAGATTCTGAGTTCACGGGAAGTACCCTGTAGGTTTTGATTCCCTTGCGTGTCGATAATTTGCGGTATAAACGGATGTATCTTTTGATTGCGTTGGCTTAGAAGTGTGATTTATTCACAGCTCTAAGGGACAGTAAACCTGAGTATTTGATATAAATTCCAGCTTGATACCTCCACGCGTTCTAGAGAAAAAGAGTCTTGACAGACAGACAGACAGACGGACGGACGGACAACAAAGAGATCCTATAAGGGTTGCGTTGTATAGCTCCGTATCTTTCCCACTCTGGAATAAGAATAAAACAATAATGTTTTAAGCCTTTCGAGGTACGGAACCTTAAAAACATAATTTCCAGACTGACGTCGGGCAGTTTTAACCCGGAACAAAAGAACCACTGAACATTTCCACTATGTGATTTCCATCAATAAACAATATCTATATCTTATCAATCGTGAACAAACAATAGCTAACTATCCATCATCTAAAATACTTTAAAAACACGTAAACGAGCTATTCCAATCTACACATACTTATAGATAAAATCAATATGGCCTATTGACATGTCATGGCGTCTATTTAATACTGCACAAACGAGGTTTGGTTGTATTGTAAGTATGGTGCACAAAACCATGTGGGTTGTGCTCTTTTTTGTAAGCTGTACTAGTTTGCTGGTGAACGGTTACGGTACTGACGATATTCTGGTATGTCAATTTTCTATTTTTATTTATTTTGATTCGGACTGCCCCATTGGTCGCAAAGGTGACTGCTGAGCATGTGTTTACGGACTCGATTCTCAGGTCGAGCAGTGTTATTGGGTTATTTGATCAGGAATTACTCATTAGCATCTACTTGAGAGCAGCGGTGCCCCACTGTTGGCAGCCCCGACTTACGAGCAGTAAGCAGTGGGTTCGAACCCAGGCAGGCGCATTACTTTGGGTAATTTATTTCATCACCGCTGCTCTCAAAACGGTGAAGGAAAACATCGTGAGGATACCGGAATGTCCTAGAACTAAAAAATCAAAGACATGTGACATTTACCAACCCGCACTGGGCCCGCGTGGTGGACTACAGCCCACTCCCTCTCATAGAGAGGAGGCCTGTGTCCCAGCAGTGGGAACATTATAGGCTGATGATGCTGATCTACGGAGTCAAGATTCGTTCCCGGTTTATTACATGGGATTAGAAACAACATAACTGGCACAATGTGGGGGCACAGTTAGGTACAGCTCTACCTAACCATCCAAGGATTACAAGCGTGATATTATGATGATGTACCGAACAAAAACTCATGCCTACGTGTCTGTCTGTCAGTCTATTAACCAGTTCGTTTCTAAACGGCTGAGCCGATTTCGATAAACTTCGGAATACTTGATGGGGATGGGCCAAAGCGGACCACGACATAGGATACTTTTTTTTTCCGGTAGTAAATTCCCGTGGGATAATTCGACAGGAGTGAAGCCACGGGCTATAGCTTATTTGTAATAAATGCTATGAGTTTGAATTAAATGTTATTTTATTTACTTTTGACCACTTTTATTTGTGACCCACCTACAACAACGATAAATTATTATTCTGTTTTATTTATTTTTTCAGGGTAAAGGACGATGGTGTGTAATAAACACCCAAGAGTGTGAAGACCCCGAGCAGTATGACATACGACTAGATGTTACCCGAAGGAAGATTGACAGGATCCGTGACGCATTCACCGTACACGCTAACTTCGACAGAGAAATAAATGTTAGCTATGGCGTAAGTAAACTTTGCGCTCAAAAGTTATCATCATTATCTGCCTAGCCTTTTTCGAACAATGTTGGGGAAACCAGTTTAACAGGATTCAGTGTATTTTACATACACCGTGTAAATCACCTCATCACGAAGCCGTCAACCAAGCATTCTGTACATGAAACTAAGTAGCTTTACGCAAAAAATATTGCTGGGAAACGACTTTTTTTTAGGGGGTGTAAAATCATGTTTTGTGGTAGAACTCAATGAAACGCACTCAAAACATTGTGCTGATGGACGGATTGAGTAGTACGGGGGTCGTGGAGGTGTTTAAAGTAAAAATCTTACATTAAAAACTTGTATTTAAAAAAATACTTGTCAAAAAGTTGGAACTTTGACCCATAATATCTCCGTAACTAGAAGGTTCCCAGGTATGGTGTGGAACAAAAAAATTATCGCAATGACAGGGAGAACCAGGAGGGCTACTCTCTTTCTCCGAAACGTAACTTCGGCAACGAACGAAAATTAAACGTAGTTAAGTTTGTGACCCTACTCTATACAATGTCGCCCATGCGCATGTGACCGCCCGTAATATTCTGAATATTCATGAAAAAATATCGAAAATAAACTTCAAAAGGGGGGGTCTATCTGTAACATTTATCATGTTATTCAATTTTGAATTTTTTAAGTAGAGTTTGTAGACTTGCTTTCTATTTTTTGACACATCTCCGAAGTTTATGGGTCGATTTGTATTTTGTTTATTATTTCCAAAAGCTTATGAGTTATTTTAACAGGTTAATTAACATTTTACTAAAAATTATCGACTACGAAAAAAAAAAACGAAATCGAAGTAATTTTTTCGGTAAAAAATTGTGTATTTATTTTAAAAAAACTAGTGTAAGTCCATAAATTATCCCCATAGGACCACTTTTTTAATCATTATTTGTAATCTACTACATAACAGCTAAAAATTTACAGAACATTATTAAACCAAACTGTAACTAAATCCAAAGTAAAACTCTAAAACTCTAAGAGTCAAATTTAGGAAAAGAAAATGTGAAAGTCAATTAAATGTCCCCGCTTTTAGCAGTGAGTACTAAAAGGTTAAACTAATAAGGAGGATGATAATGGAAATAAAAACAAACAAGCAATAGCCAGATTTTTACTTAAAAAATAAAAAATACAAGAATTTTAATTAATTAGATTTTCGAAATGGTCCCCACCCTCCTGTAAACAAACTAAAGCTCTCATGGCAACACTTTTTATTGTACGACGTAATTCTTCACGGTTTTCTTTAATTTCCGCAGCAGCAGCAAAAATCCTAGCCGTTAATTGCTCGCGGCTTTCAATGGGCACGGCATACACTTTTTGTTTCATGTTGCCCCAAAGATAAAAATCTAAGGGTGTAAGGTCGGGAGATCGCGGCGGCCAAGCAATAGGACCTCCTCTGCCAATCCATCGCGGATAATTTTGATTTAAATAATCACGAACTAGTCGTGCGAAGTGTGCTGGAGCTCCATCTAATTGCAGATACATCCGCCTTCTTGTTTCCAGCGGTACTTCCTCCAAAAGCAACGGCAACGTATTGACTATAAAATCTAAAAATGCGTGTTGATCTAGTCTGTTTGGTAACACGAAAGGGCCAATAAGTTCACCGTCAATCATTCCAGCCCATACATTTATGGAAAATTGAGTCTGGAAAGTTGTTTCTCTAATGACGTGTGGATTTTCAGTGGCCCACACATGAAGATTGCGATGATTTGTTATACCCGCCCTTGTAAACGTGGCTTCATCTGTCCACAAAATCTTCCTCATAAAATTGAGATTAGCTCTTTGCTGTGCAATTATCCAATTACAAAAAACAGATCTCGCACCGTAATCGACATTTTCCAAATGTTGTGCACGTCGGAAATGATAAGGATGCAGGCCTTCTTTTTTGAGAATTCTCCAAACTCTTATTCTTGGTATACCTACTCTTATCGATAGGAGACGAATGCTTAGCATAGGGTTAGCGCGCACTAATCGTAACACATCCTCTTCCACGTCTACATCAACAATCACGCCGGGCTCATTTTGTTGCGGAAATAATCCTCTTTCGCAAAAAAGACGATGTACGGCAATGAAGGATCGGTACCCAAGTACTGGTCTACTTGGATATCGACGTCTGTACTCTTCGACAGCAGCGCGTGCATTTCCATTACAAACACCGTAAATGAAATGCATGTCAGCCACATGAGACGGCGGTAGATCACGCAATCGTACCATTGCAATGATACGAGTAGTTAACAAACTTTCCTCACAAGATTAAGTAGTGCACAAATCACAAAACACGTAGCGTCACGGGGTCAGTAATCAAGCGACTGAATGAAGTAACGCTAGCCGACAAGGGTGTGCACGTGGTAGGGACGCAATTGTTAAAAAGCTGTTTCTAGGAACCTGTTTCTACCTGAGCGACCCTTTTTATTTGAATAGTTGCAAATGTTCAACAAGTTGTTTGCTGGTTTTTTTTTAGAGATAGGTATTAGTAATGTTCTGTGAATTTTTAGCTGTTATGTAGTAGATTACAAATAATGATTAAAAAAGTGGTCCTATGGGGATAATTTATGGACTTACACTAGTTTTTTTAAAATAAATACACAATTTTTTACCGAAAAAATTACTTCGATTCCGTTTTTTTTTTCGTAGTCGATAATTTTTAGTAAAATGTTAATTAACCTGTTAAAATAACTCATAAGCTTTTGGAAATAATAAACAAAATACAAATCGACCCATAAACTTCGGAGATGTGTCAAAAAATAGAAAGCAAGTCTACAAACTCTACTTAAAAAATTCAAAATTGAATAACATGATAAATGTTACAGATAGACCCCCCCTTTTGAAGTTTATTTTCGATATTTTTTCATGAATATTCAGAATATTACGGGCGGTCACATGCGCATGGGCGACATTGTATAATTTGCAGACGCACACAAGAAGTTCGAATTTACAGACAACGTATATATTGAATTTTATTGTGTGCGTCCACAAATTATATAGAGTAGGGTCACAAACGATACTACGTTTAATTTTCGTTCGTTGCCGAAGTTACGTTTCGGAGGAAGAGAGTAGGCCTCCAGTGCCTTTCGGCTTCGTTAAGAGGTGTTTTACACCCTTTAGAGCGACTGCCTATCAGAGCTCCATTCCACAAAACAGTTACTGGGTAATACGATACCCCTTGGTACCTACGTTTGGATGTCAGACAGGGTGTCATTTTTTAAATTAAGTTCCAATGTCATTTTTTATTTTATTGAAATCCCATTGACATTTTATTTTTTATTGAAATTCAAATGACATTTTTATTTTAATTCATTGACATGCCACTTATTTTTAAACTTAAATTGCAAACCTAATATTTGCATGCCCATGTGTCGGTAAAATATGGAGAACCTTATTATTATCGAACATCTATCTATGTACCTATGACCCATGTTTGCAAAGAAATATTTGATTTGACCATTTTCGGTCAGGCTTTTGGCTACCTTTAAAACTTACTTGAAACTTTTCACCTCAGATTTTCATCTAGAATTCTAGTTTCAATTAATCTTATTTATGGCGTTGTTTTTTAATCCAATTGTCTATGAAAGGGGATTCATCACACGAATTTCAATCAAAAACCCTAAGAGGACTCATAGGAGGTGCATATGTTCAACCTCCTTTTTGAAGTCGGTTAAAAAGTAAAATATCAGTATAAATATAATAAAATAACCCTCATATCAGTGAATACTGGGTGTATTACTGACGTTATTTTCATTCAATTCTAGTTTCAAATATTTAAAACTAGAATTTTGAATGATAATGAAACAACACGTTTAAAAGTGAAATAATCAACAAAATTTTGGAAGCAGCTATGCATGAATGTTTTCAGGTAGAAGCAGTTGCAAACAAGGAGGTGGATGGTGGCTACAAATATCATACTACGATTACTGACGAGAGTTTCTGTAACATGGCGGTAAAATATGGAGGAGATAACTGGCCCCAGATCCTCTCAAACGCAAACATAGATCCTCCCGAATGTCCTATACCAGAGGTAATAAAATTACTGCAGTTATTAATGGACTTCATTCTTTATAAAAAAATCACTCAATGACTGACATCCGTTAGATTAAACCGCTGGGCAAGTTAAGAACAAAATTTTGTTTGTTTTCCATTTCATGTGAAGGGTCGGGGGTTTTTTAAATTTTTAATTTTTATTTCATGCTTTTTAAACTTATATTGTTTTATCTTAGCCTTGACTGTCCCAATACTGGGCATAGGCCTCCCATTGCTTCCACTTTTCTCGGTGTTGCGTGTCATCTCGCCAATTAACGAAAACAGCAAAAATTTAAAAAAAAACTTTCTGGGGGGAGGGGGGGGTTACCACCCCTCCCCCCCTGGCAATGCCCATGGTGACAAGTGACAAGATTTCAAATTTCGAATCGATCAGGCCTGTGCAAATTGTTAATTTCCCTTCAACTAGAAAAGAGGTGATGGCCTTCAAACGGCTGATCAGATTTTATCGAAACATAGCTAAGAACACTCTCGATTAAAACACCTTTCAAACGAAACCAATTTCATCAAAATCGGTTCATCCGTTTAGGAGCTACGATACCACAGACAGACACACAGATACACAGATACACACGTCAAACTTATAACACCCCTCTTTTTTGGTTGGGGGTTAAAAAGAGTGATGAATATAAATGTTGATGGAAGGAGAGGGAGAGGAAGACCAAGGAAACGAGGGAGGGATTGTGTGAGAAATGACATGAGTGAGAAAGGAGTGATGAAAATTGCAAAAAAAAACATCAAGTGATTAATGGACGGCCCCTTAAAGTGCCACTTACGGAATATCTTCCTTGATTATTATTTATTGTAAGCTTCCGATATATCGACGCTGTTGCAAGCGCCATGATCGCGAGATGACTGGAGAATGCGGTTGGATGGGTGGTTTATGATCCGTTAACATAGATCAGTAATTACAATTCCTTTTCAGGGTCCCTTTGAAGTGAAAGACTACGTAATTAACTACGAGGAGCTAGAAGAAACAGCCATGTACGGTAAATTCGACGCGTGGATATACCTCACGTACCTGGGTCAACGAGTAGCATGCACGCGCTTGCTCGCGCAGTTTGAAAAGAAACGCGACGACGACGAGGATGATGATGATGATGATTATGATGAATGATAAATCCTTCCCTTAAACGTCAAACATCTATAAATGACAGCCGGGACCAACGGCCCGTGTCCGACGCATAAAGTTTTAATTAATAAATAAATCGATTAAATTATTGATGATAAATCGAAGTTTTTTTTGTATTTTTTTTTTGTATATTTTTTTTTTTTTTTATAACGTTGCCCCCACACTAGGAATTTCTCCTGTATCGTGGGTGCGTTCACAAACATTTAAACTCACATACACAAACAGCCAGACCCGAAACAACTATCTGAAGGCCATACAAATATTTGTTCCGTGCGGGGATCGAACCCGCGACACGTAACGCAGCAATCGAACGCTCAACCACTGCGCCAACCGTGTTGTCATCATGTTACAGTTAACAAAAAGTTATTGTTACTTTTTGTTAACTGTGTACCCAGAAGGTTTTATGATAATGTTTCTGATACTGTATTATAAAAACACTTTAGTTATTTTCTTTTTTATGATGGCAGAGGTTATAGTCCGCTCAATTAAGACATCCGAGGGTACAAAAATTCGCACCCAGCTTAAAGTTGGTAGGATTGTTCAAAACACTATCGTTAAAATAAAATCTGAAACATTCTCATCGATCCGGAAAAAAATTGGTTGTCTGTAAAGTCGGTTTACTGACGATTGTTGAACGTGACAACGCTATTCATTTTAATGATGAAAGCACGAATATTCGACAATATATCTAATATATAATTAATATCGAAAGAATCATTACCTTTATCGCTGTAATTATTACAATTGACACCAAATTCACTTTTCACTGCACTTGATACTCGATCAAAACATGTAAATGTACTATAGTATAGCAGCTGTCCACGCAGACGCATCGCTCACTCAAGTAGGAGAGAGACGGATGTCGAACGCTGCCGAACGCAAAGGCCGATTGTGCTTCTTTGTCGCTCGTTCCGCGCTCTCGCTTGCACTTCAAGCTTTACATGGAACGCCTCAGAGCGAGGTAACGCCGCATGAGTCATGTTTTTTCGTGCGTGCAGCCGGCTCTATCGAATTATAAGACGTTGTCACGTCAAAAATTACTTAGGGTCAAAGGTCACGTAAACGGTAAGTTTTATCATAAAATTAGTTCAAACAAAAGTAATATGATAAAACTTACCGTTTTGTTGAAATCGCGAAAAACCCGTTTTTGAAACCTTTGAGCCCGAGTATTTTTTTTTCCAGATATCGGTTCGATGAGGAGTTTTTAGATTTCATATAGGATAGTGTACCTTCACTCCTACTTTTTGGTTAAATTTGACCGGACTTCTATTGCTATCAACTGGGCATAAATCCAGACTCCCTGGCTACTACTGAAAAAATCCTAATGGAAAAATACAATAATGCTTTGCCCGACCCGGGAATCAAACTCAAGACTTCATGCTAAACTTATTTTCATTGTGTAGTTCACTCCGTTGCACGGAGGTAGGTTCTTTTACGAGTCTTTGACGCTCGCGCAGACTTTCCATACCTACAAAATCTATAAACGCGCAATAATATCCGTAAAGTTGTTTTTTCACTAGCGGAATAGAGACATTAGAAAACCCGATATTTCCATCGAGTTCCATATGGTTAACACAAAAAAGGTACATAATGATCTGTTATTAAATAACAACAACAAACAGTGTTACAGCGATATTTTCATAGGTCTGCAGTTCGAAACCTAGACACACCTAGGATTTTTCGGATTATGTGCGTATTTTACAATTATCATTTGTTTCCGTAAAAGAAAAACATCGTGAGGAAACAAGCATGCCTGAGAGATATTTCACGACGATATTGCGCGCCCGCACCACGCCCGGCAGAGACTTGCGCTCGTCCGCGTAGTGTATCTAGCGACATACCTGACCACCAGCTCGAACTGGTGATGATGCAGCAGATGCTTGTTGCTAGGCAACCTTGCGGCCAGGTCGCGCACCAGCGTGGCTCGCGCGCCCGCCGCCCGCAGCGCGCGCACCACGCCCGGCAGAGACTTGCGCGCGTCCGCGTAGCGACACTCGAATATGGCGGCTATGCACGAGCGAAGCACCTGAAGGTGAAATATAAATCACATAAACATCACGCTTGTAATCCCCGAAGTATTAGGCAGAGGGGTACCTAATAGTACACCCACATTCCGCCAGTCATGTTTAAGTCCCATGTAATAACCCACAATCCAACGTAAAACGATAAACGCGACAATTTTGACAGTTTTTTGATAAATAAGTGGAATTGTCGCGACAAGTGCCGTCTAATAAAGACGACAATTGACACATTTTACCAGTGAAGGCATATTCAACATTAGCGCCGTCTATCGACCAACGTCCGTGCGTCGACTGACGTTTCTAAAGAATAGTAAAACATGAGCAGAACAGACACACAATTTAGTTTTTACCCGCTCAACTCTATGGCAGCTGATTTGATTTGCATGACCAGATTTTTAACGTTGATTTTCTATCTAAAAACAAAGAATGTAAGAGATACGAAAAAATATAATATAATTTTGTTGTTCAAATAAATTCATGTAGCTACCTAAGTATCGTTTAAAAACACATATCATATCACTAAAAGCAAACAAGCAGTTAACGGAATCTTATTTTTATACGAACAACAGTGGTACTAGAATATACCCATAATATGTTAGATGTTGGTTAATGCTGCAATGAATACTACTTTTTCGAATATGAAGACGAATCAAAATAATTATTTTACCATTCGACGAATACGAATACCTACCTACCTTTGCTAATTATTGTTGTAAATTAATAGTTTAGAAAATAAAACACAATAATACATCATTTGTTTACTACTTTATTTTTATATATCAATGCTACTTTACTAATAACTTTATTAGTAAAGCAACAAATAATGTATTATTGTGTTTTATTTGTACATTTTTAGGGTTCCGTAGCCGAATGGCAAAAAACGGAACCCTTATAGATTCGTCATGTCTGTCTGTCTGTCCGTCCGTATCACAGCCACTTTATTCCGAAACTATTAGGACTACACAGCTGAAACTTGGTAGGTAGATGTATTCTGTGAACCGCATTATGATTTTTGTACAAAATTTAAAAAAAATATATAGAAAAGGATATCCCCCCATACATGAAATTGAAACTAAAAAAAAAAACTATCAAACCTATACGTGTGGGGTGTCTATAGATAGGTCTTTAAAAATGACATTGAGGTTCCTGAAACCATTTTTTTTTTCAAAGTCAATTGTTTGAAAGATAGACACTTCCAAAGTGGTAAAACGAGTGTCCCCCCCCCTCAAATTTCTAAAGTAACAGGAGAAAAAATCTGAAAAAAATATGGGGATGTAGACCGTAAAAAAAACTTTCAACAAAAATTGGTTTGAATAAGATTTTATATATAGTTTTTGAGATATGGGACTTTTTCACCAAACTGCAGCAATAACTTTGTTTTTCATTAACTTACTATGAAAAACAAATTTAGTTTTGCGGTTGAGTGAAGGTTTACTAATGAATGACCGTTCAAAACATTGTCATTATATTGTTTGAGCTATGGAACCCTGTGTGCGAGTAAGACTCGCACTTGGCCCGTTTTTAATTTAGAATCATAACATTTAAATTGCAAACAATAGGTACTAAAACCAACTGGAAATCACCAAATAATCAGAGCATCAACAAGATAGTATGTTCCGTAACGTAACCTACGTGAATCAGTGTTCTTCTACACAGACAAATTGTAGTCTATGACAACGAAAATAAACATACTGAACTCAAAAATCGTGATAAAATATTAACCAAGGCGCAAAATATGTAAAAAAAAACTTATTTAATCTACAACTGTAGCTTCGCGTTTTATTTTGTTTTTTAACTTTCAAAAGTGCCTGTAATGGTCTAATTGAAATAAATGCGTTGAGTTTTGAGTTTTTTGAACGATTCAATATTACACTGTTTTTAATTCAAAATAACTAAAAAGAGAGTAAAAATGTTTTTAATTTTATTGTCAACGCGCTCGTAGTGTGCCCGTCACCAGGTCCGCAGCAGACTTAAATGACACTGACACGTACTCATCACGAGCTTTTGCTTGCGTATGTTTTTAAAATAATACAAATTATTAGTAAAAAGACTAACAAAAAGTTACCAAGAGAATAGGGATGGTGACTCATTTTTTTTTATTTGTCTATCGGGTAGATTATTAAAAAAAGTATTTGACACGTATTTTTTCTTTTTTTACGTAAACGTAAAATTACAAAGATATTTTGAGTTGAAATGGCGCATGACGTCACGGCTCAGTACATTTTATACGTAGTTGTGACGTAGTGAGCCCCCACTCTCCAACTTTAATGCGTTTCAACTAAGTATTCTTTTGTTAACTCGATAAAACAAAAAATACGTATCTAATATTTTTGTATTACCTGATTGACGGACAAAATAGAATTTCGTTTTCTTAACCCAGTCATCATCCCTATTCTCATATTTTTTAATTTCCTATCTTTGGGTGTACTATGTAAGGTTCGATTAAAACGCATTTTGCGGGCTAATAGACGTTTGAAAAACATTTTTTTATTCAAAATGTAGCTAATAAAATGAAAGTCTGACAAGACAAAATAATAAACATGAATCCCCTTACGAGTGATATTTTTTTCATGTTGATAGACCTCGGAACCTTTTCAGAATATCGAGTTGAAAAACCTGATTTGACAACTCTTAAGCCCTTAAACAAAAAATTGACAAATTGTCGGATTATCGCCTGTCACCTGTCATTGTCGCGTTTATTAAATAGGTCCAGGCCCCTCATAAGTCGCGATCGTGACCGCTAGACCAACGAGGTAGACAAAAATAAAAGGCAAGAAAAAATATAAATCAAAATTAAATATTTATTTCGCATTAGTTTTAGGCATCTGAATCTTAATAATTATGAATGTAGGGGATAATCTTCGGAACTACTAATCCGATTCCGAAAATTCTTTCACTAATGGGAAGCTACATTATCGATTGGTGTCATAGGTATGATATGTATATCTTATTGTCGGACCTACGCTGTCCTCCCATACTTAAGTACTAACGCTGTAAATTCAAATATTGTAAAACCAAATGATTTTAAAAGATTAACCATGGAGTTTCTTGCCGGTTCTTCTACATAGGAAACGACCAACCCGAACCGTGCACCTTTTGTTGACGTTTTATAAGTGCCCATGTAGGCCTATGTAAAGCCAAGTACTAAAGCCGCGAGTAAAAGCTAGTTTTACATCAATTAATTTGAAACAAAACATAACAACAACTCTATTTTCCTGAAAGATACTCGCAATTCGAGTTCGTAACGAGGTGATCCGACAGAGAACCAAGGTTATCGACATAGCCCACCGCAATAGTACGCTGAAGAGGCAATGGGCCGGCCATATAACTAGGGTTGCCACCCGTACTATATTATATAGTATCGTACTATATTTTAGTCAATTGTACTATATATTATAGAAAAACAATATAGGACGAAAAATACAAAATTTTTATCGCTAATTCAATAGTCGCGATTTTTTTGAATTAACTGTTAATGGAACGCACCAGCAGCGCTGTATAGGGATTTTTTTAACGAAAATCATTCATGTACGGCGCTTAGTTGGTTGGTACCATTTATCAACTCCTTTGTCATTGTCATACGTCTACGTCGTCAACGTCACTTTGTCAATGAATGCTACCCGAACATTGAGGTTATTTCGGACTATTTATTAACAGATTAAAATTATTAATGAAAAAAAAATGTTTGAAAATAGATGTGTACTATATTTAGGGTTCCGTAACCGAATGGCAAAAAACGGAACCCTTATAGATTCGTCATGTCTGTCTGTCCGTCCGTATCACAGCCACTTTATTCCGAAACTATTAGGACTACACTGCTGAAACTTGGTAGGTAGATGTATTCTGTGAACCACATTATGATTTTTGTACAAAATTAAAAAAAAAATATAGATAAGGATATCCCCCCATACATGAAATTGAAACTGAAAAAAAAACCCCAGGTAGGTCTTTAAAAATGACATTGAGGTTCCTGAAACCATTTTTTTTCAAAGTCAATTGTTTGAAAGATAGACACTTCCAAAGTGGTAAAACGAGTGTCCCTCTAATTTCTAAAGTAACAGGAGAAAAAATCTGAAAAAAGTATGGGGATGTAGACCGTAAAAAAAACTTTCAACGAAAATTGGTTTGAATAAGATTTGATATGTAGTTTTTGAGATATGGGACTTTTTCACCAAACTGCAGCAGTAACTTTGTTTTTCATTAACTTACTATGAAAAACAAATTTAGTTTTGCGGTTGAGTGAAGGTTTACTATTGAATGACCGTTCAAAACATTGTCATTATATTGTTTGGGGCTATGGAACCCTGTGTGCGAGTAAGACTCGCACTTGGCCCGTTTTTTTCTCTGAATTACCCAAAAGTACTATACTTTTTTGATTTAAACAAATTCTATTTTTCTTCAGAAAATAGGTGGCAACCCTACATATAACCCGAAGAACCGATAACCGTTGGGGTAGACGTGTTCTTGAGTGGAGAACACGGATCGGTTAACGTAGCGTAGGACGTCCTCAGACTCGGTGGAGCGATGATCTTCGCAAGGCGGCTGGCAAGAGCTGGATGAGAGTGGCTGAGGATCGTGCTCAGTGGCGTGTCATGGGAGAGGCCTATGTCCAGCAGTGGACGAATACAGGCTGATGATGATGACTCGCAATTCGCCAGTCATGTCCATGTTGCTCAAATCCAAAAATGAATCTAAATCGATTTTAATTCATTTTTATGCCGATGGTAGTACGGTGTTAAATCGCTTGGTAGAAGCGATTGGTTGCCAGCAAACATACCTCTAATCTCCTAGCAGAGTTAGTGAGTAGTAGATGCCCGTAGTCAGCTGCGCCGGTAGGTGGCGCGGCCGGAGGGACTATGCGAGCTTGCGGTGGACGGAGTGCTGTCAACCTGGAGAAAAAAGAAGCGATTAAGTAATTTCTAAATTTTGACACATAATATTTATTTGCCAACAGCTGCCCGAGTCACAGTGGCCAGGCAGAAATTGAGTGAAGACGAAAGCTCTATAAAGCAATTTTTTTAGTTCTCTAAAATTTCATGTGAGTTCATGAATTATACAACACATGAACAACAAAAATCTCCCTTATACCCACGATGTTAAAGTGCTGTCGCTGGTAATTATTATTAATTATCATGAGCAGGCGACTGCCTGAACACTTGGTAAGCACTATAGCGGGTCAGCATCCGATCATTACAGAGTCTTACTGGCAGATCCTAGGCGAGGCGATGCAGTATGGAACTTCAAAGAAAGAATCCCGAATGGCTGAGTTGATGCAGTGATAATACTGAGCAGTGTTTTTAATTAACACTGTGCTATAAGAGCGTTTACACCTTATGGCTTTTCATACTACACACATACACATACAAACTTTCAAGTCCTTATTTTCCGAAATGACTGACCTGATTTTAATGAAACTTAATACACATAAGCAGGATACATAAGTCTAACAAGTTAATAAAAATCATTTTTCGAAATGTCTTTAAAAAAAAGATATTTGGGAATTTCTATTTCTGTAGATAATTTATAATCGATCTAATTTAACTATTTTTCTAAAATGTATTTAGTAACTTTTTAGACCTATGTATCCTGCTTATACGTATGAAGTTTCATTAAAATCGGTTTAGTAATTTCGGAAAATATAGACTTGAAAGTTTACAAGAAATGTCGTAGGCGTAAACGCTCTTAAATTCTAAAAGTAATTTAATAGACAAAAGATACGTACTTAGGATTGGTGGCGCTTCTTTGGGCAACTTCTCTCATGACTTCTCTGACTCTTGCGGCATCTAATGGCGGTAACGGAGGCTGATGGATACGAGATGAAGCGCCCTCTGGCGGCCGTAAGATGCGTTGCTGGAATGCCTGGAACCCAGATTATGCATTGAAGAGAGCAGTAAAAATCGTTACAGGTAGTCAGTGGCCCGAAAGTCGCGCAACCAATCTTACCAAGGGGTATCGTATTACCCAGTACTAACTGGGTTGTGGAGGTCAGATAAGTCGATCCATGTAAAATACTGGTATTCAGCCGACCCCAACAAAGTTGGGAAAAGGCTAGGCAGATGATGATGGTAAGATCGCAGTAAAATAGTCTCAATCCAAAATGCAATTTTTAGACAGACAAGGTAAACCTTTCAAAAGAATTTATGTCAAACAGTTCAAAGAACTAATGCAGTAAAATAATTTTATACATCATCATCATCATCATCATATTTATTCATCAAACAATTTACATTGTGTTCGAATTTAACATAATAATTACATTTCAAATCATAACAAAACAAAGAAGCAATAATTAAATAGAAAACCAACAAAAATAATTAAAAAATAAAAAAGATTAGTATGTCATCAATCAAAATTATCGTTTAAATATCAAAACATAAAAGCACAAAAACAACCATGTCTATTCCATTTTACGTAAATCAACTGAAAATTAAATGACAATTAAATTACTGTTTACATGTCCAACCATAAAAAAGCTCAAACACAAACCATGTCCATTCCATATTAGGTAAACTTAATAAGAATTAAATGTAAATTAAAATGCTAGTTAGATGTAAATTAAATGTCAACTAAAATTTAATTAAATGAATATTAAAATGCCAAATGGATATTAATTAAATGTCAATTAAATTACCATTGCATAATTATCCAACCACATAATTTAAAGAAACAAACATGTCTATTCCACGTTGCGTAAGTTAAAAAAGAATTAAATGTAAATTAAATGTCAGTTAAAATTAATTAAAAGTCAATTTAATGCAAACTACAAGTCAATTAAGTGGAAATTAAATGTCAATTAAATGAAAATTAAATGTCAGCTAAATAAATCAAATATCTATTAAAATAAATGCCAAAATAATCAATAGTAAAAAAAAAAAATGACAATACCATATCAAAACATACTTACTTGAGGATTAGGATTTTCGTTGAGGTGTAACTGCATAGCTAAGTCTTGTAAATGCTGTAACTCCAGTTCAGGATTCAGAGACTCCAAACGATTTTGTTCCGGAAGGTTTCTGACAAAAAAAAACAAAATTATGTCTAAGTTTACTTTCTTTGCAAGGTGCACTAGAAGCATGGTTGCGGGTCGTCGACGTTACGGGTATTCAGAAACACAAATGTATGACAACAAGTCTTACCGAACGGTATTGTGTTACCCAGTATTGTAAATGCTAGCCTTCTGCTGCATCCGCAGAAGGCTAGCATTTACTTAGTAGTAGGTTAGACTGAAAAAGATGATGATTTACTGCACAATACAGCTTGTCCTATATATCAGTAGCCTTCCAAGCTACCAGCTACGAACCCGTTTAAGAACTGGGAGTCACGCAGCCATATTGCATACTGACACTGCGAGAGTCCGCGGGCTCTTAGGCAGCCGATCTTGTGAAACAACTCCACAAAAAAAACTGTATACATACTGTATAAGCTTTCAGATGCAAGCACCAGGATAGGCCGCGAATTTTTTTTTTTGAAGTGAAACTTCTTATGCAACTTCCAACAAGTTTGCGGTAAACGTTTAACGCTACCATGGAAGGGGAATAGAAAGAGACAGAGCGAGAGTGAATGCGTGGCACTCGAACGCATGCGTATAGTATTACGAAGTTTCACTTCTTCCGCGCGGAGGGACTACACGCACTATTTTTTTGTCAGTGTCGCCGTGTTGATTAAAATATGATTCGCGACCGTAACACGTATGTAGTTACAGAATTATAAATATAATTTTGCAGGCTACCCTGTCGCTTCCTCGTTAAAGTCTGACAATCATCCTTTACAAGAGGTATCTCGGTAGGAGAGAGATCTCGGAGGGAGATCGGTAGGTAGGAGCACCATTAAAAATACAGGTATTCCGCTGCAACCGATAAAACAGAAGCTGACCTCAACGTAAGGAAAGGCTAGACAGATGATGCTAAAACTTACTGCACAAGCTCGTCCCAAATATCAGTGGCCCTCCAAGGGGGTCCTCTCTCCGCTACCAGTCCGTTAAAGAACATGGAGTCCAGGAGCCTCACTGCAAACTGGCACTGTGAGAGACCGCGGGATCCTAGGAACCCCATCTTGTGGAAGGTCAAGACTGGAGACGGGTGGATGCGGATTATTGTGAGGCAGTGCCTGAAATGAAACAGATTATGTATGAATCAGTAGTAGGTAATCTCTAAAAACAAATAAAATTGAAGTGCCCGTTTGTTTTTTCAAAATATCAGCACACCTAGAAACCTAGTAATAAGATTGAAACTGGAATATCAAAAGGTTAGAAGGAATTAGAAAAGTTTTTGTAGGCGGCGCTTTTTATTTATTACACTAAATCACTACATTAACACATCATATAGCCGATCATTAGATTCCTTTGATTGAGCGGCCATAGAGTTCCTTGCTGAAAAATTTGCCCCTAGGTGGTGCTAATAGTTTTGTTTTGCCGCCGTTCAGTCGCTTTTCATTAAAAAACAGTATACAAGTGACAAACATTCAGCGCAAATATTCTTTCGCGGCGAAGCTTTCAGCAGAAAACCTCAATCCAAAGGAAAATCCAAGATAAATCATGAACATACCTATAACCCTGCAGCAATTTCGCCAAAGTCCTCATAAACACAGCCCTAATCTCCTTATCCAGCATATGAGGAGGTGACGACGCCGGTGGTGGCGGGGCGAAGGCCGAGTCCGCAGATCGGAGCTCCGGCTGCAAGACTAATGCTAGGGCTTCTTGGAGGGAGGACAAGAGCTTGCCTTCTGGACGGGGGATGTTCACCCCAGCTGGTATGTGGAGAGAGCCCACGTCTAAGTCTGCTACTATTACGTCCAGCTAGAAAAGTATAAAGAAAAATGACTTAGTTATGTTCTAGTTAAAAGAGTGAGATTGGTGGAGGAAATTGGCAATCTTTGGGATCGCAAACACCACAAACATAACACTTCAGGCAAGCCCACGCGTTACAGCGAGATGTATACGTGCCTACGTATACAAAACGTACGTATCCAAAGCGGAATATGACAACCACTAGGTTCTGTGGAACAGAACATTCGTTTTGGGAAGCCTTTAAGGCGATCTTGCAATAAATTAGTTTTCAACCCGCAATTTACGATTAATTTTAATTTAACTAATTGGTTATGGTTCTCAAGAACAGCAGACCAGGAAAATCACGCAAACCCTAAGAATTAAAGTAACTCACCAGCTCCGAAACCTCTTCCTTCAAACTGGAATGCACTCCGATCAAAAACGGCGTTGGGGTAGCCAACACCTCTGCTAACCCCGCCGGGAGTAACGGGATGTAAACGTGAGCATATCGGAAGGGAAACATGAGAGCCGCTAGAGCTCTGCATGCGGCCGCCAAACGGGCTGCTGCTAAGGAGACCAGCAGGACTTTATGCTCGCTCATCACTGCGCACCATAGGGTCACGGAGTTATGGATACCTGAAATGTAGAAGTTAAGTGTGTCAGAATGACTATTAAAGACTTGTTTACATGTGGTTCTTCTAACCTAACAAACAGATGTGTTGCTGGGGAGTTTGTTCCGCCACTTGTTCTTCCCAGCTAAAACACTAGGAAGTGCCGAAGGGCGCGCGTTTTGGGGGACTGTCTCTTGTAATTTTGACGTTCAAAACAGCTGATTAACAAACTAATTTGAATAAATGACTTTTGATTTTTTGATTTTGTGCGTATTTGATGCAAAGCTGATTTGCTGACTGCTTGAAACGTTCGTTTCACTTCGCTGTCCACTATGCGACTCGCTAGGGTCTAGCTAGGCACTTAGCAACCGTACTGTCAGTGCGTACGTAGCTTGTAAGTGTTCTCGCTCATTAAAACCTCCATCAGCACATGATGGCGAAGTTCTTGGGAATCCTCACTTACCCAATAGTCTCAGCAGCATATAGACGGAGTTGTGTGTGACAGGCATGGGCGGCGCGGCGGGCGGCTGCAGCGCCTGGCGGTCGCCGGCGCCAATGCTGAAGCGCACCTGCGGACCGCCCGCGCCCGGCACCAACACGCCGCCCACCAGGTTACCGACCAACGTCTCTAGGGGCACGCCTAGGTTCTCCACCCATACTGTGTAGATTATGCCGAGGCAGTTCTGGAAAAGTTGGAAAGTGAGGGTTAATGTCTGATGATAATGCAGTACAAGAAGAATCAACAAACCAGAAGTAATTGGCCAAAGTGCTGCTTTGCATAGTTACCTTAAAAGTTACAAGCTTCGGTGGTTTTACAAAGGGTACAATCATATTTTTACACGTAATAAAGTATTTTTGATCCTACTTTAATATCCAAAAACAAGATAAGACTTAACGGCGATAAAAGAGTATCGAGCCAAAATAGTGAACACTGTGTGTATGTGGTCACTGCATGTATGTAGTCACTGCGTGTATGTAGTCACTGCGTGTATGTAGTCACTTCGTGTATGTAGTCACTGCGTGTATGTAGTCACTGCGTGTATGTAGTCACTGCGTGTATGTAATCACTGCGTGTATGAAGTCACTGCGTGTATGAAGTCACTGCGTGTATGAAGTCACTGCGTGTATGTAGTCACTGCGCGTATGAAGTCACTGCGTGTATGAATTCACTGCGTGTATGAAGTCACTGCGTGTATGTAGTCACTGCGTGTATGAAGTCACTGCATGTATGAAGTCACTGCATGTATGTAGTCACTGCGTGTATAAAGTCACTGCGTGGTAATAATCGACTTGAAAATTCGGCTGTGAGTCTGTCAAGTTCTATGGACTGGGACACGAATGTTAGAGAGTCAATGCACTTTGATCTAGGTGCAGAATGTGTGTCATGCGTCCTAAATGACTTGAATGATTAAAAAATTATAGTTATCAAATGGACTTTGAAGTTATTGAGAAAAATAAATGTTTAAGCGAATAGCACGCTGCCACTGACAGACAATACTCATCATAAATCTCCTGCCCTTATCCCAATATATTTAGAGTCGGCGCAACATCTTCTTCCATACTTCTATTGCTGGTCACCTCAGCAGTCACCCCCTTTCTAGCCATATCATCCTTCACACAGTCCATCCATCATTTCTTTGGACGGACTTTTATAACTAATGTTATTCTTCTTCTTCGTGTCGCTCTGGTACAACATACTTCAAATTCTGTTGGCCCAAAACTTTGCTAATTACACAGCGTGGTAGGTCACTACCACTGCCACTTTGACTGTTACTATTGTTGAATAGTTCGACCCTTATTAAAACTCCAGCAGCAGTCTCAAAGCTACTTACTCTGAAGGTATCGATGTAGTCCTGTCTCGACACGATGACCAGACATTTGGGAGCATACATGATGCTGTGGTGGGTGATGTTTGGTACCGGACGCGTTGATTCTAAAGATTCTTCGTCCTGTGAGCAAGGAAAAAACAAAATTAAGATCGTCATACAAAAGCAGAAGTAGGTAGTAGGGTCTGAAATTTCATAGAGAGGACAATCATAAAGCCTAAACTATAGGACGGTTCCTTTAAGTTTTTCCACAAAAATGGGGTGACGTATCATCATGCCCATAGTTTTAAGTCTACCGATAGTGACTACTAATAGAAAGAAGAAAGAGAAAGAAAGAAAAAATATTTATTTGTCGCAGGGACATGACGTGCATACAAAATAACAATGAACACAATATACATACAAAGCATAACAAACATTTGAAAGTGCAATAATATAAAATATACAACAATAAGATTAAAAAATAAAATAAAAGTAAACAAGTTGACAGCTTGCACGTCGTGACTGCGACAAGTAGGTTACCACTCAGCATGATGCTGTGCTATGGGGGTCCCACATCACAGCGCTGGTTTTCAGTGGTCACCCGTGAAAGAAACGTACGGAAATCAAGACAGCAATAGATAAATCCATCATCATCTTTCAGCATTGTTCCATGTTACTTGGGATCGGCGCAAAACGTTTTGTTCTTCCATTTTTACCTTTCCACGGTCACGCATAAAAAACAATAATTCCATAAAGTTCTAATCCCAAAATAATTGAAAACGAAAAACCTCATGAAAAAACACTCATGTTTCCTGGGTCAAGACAACGGAACGGCGAAAAAAGAGCATAAACTGTGCGATAGCCGCCTCAGGCCGGATAATGGAAAAAAGTCGTGAATCGTGATATTGTGTAAAATGAGCATTTTTGATGGCGCCCTTAGCCGCCTCTCTCAAATCATAATAGGGTGGGTTCGTAGACGGCATCTCATTTCGCTGTATGATAGCTTTCGACAGTTAGTAACAACTAAACAATATATTCAGCAAACAATTTCATGTCAATTTAGTTTGATTTTGGTTGTTTGATGGTGGAAGAACCGTTAGGAAATTTCAGGAGTGGGTGATATTACTAATTTAATAATCGTCCTATATAACATGACAATGACAGAGATAACTGCAATAAAGATACCAAGACTAAAATACTTTCAAAACTTATTTAAAAATTGTGCACTTCACGGCCTAACAAACACAGGCAAAGTAGTTACGTTACACAAACAAACAAACAAGATACGAGCGAAAAACATTCACACCCCGCCTTGGCAATCGGGTAAAAAACATGGACTCAAACATGATAAAAGACTGCCTGCATATTAGGTACCTAATCCGCAAGAAAACACCCTATCTCAATATCTTAATTACTATGCAAAATATGTCTTCACAATGGAAGGTCATAGAGCCTATCGATAACACACGAGCAGAATCGATTCTTCGGCCCACATCGCTTATCGCACTTGACGACGATGCGAGCCATTGGCACAAAAATGTACAGAAGGTAGACTCTATCCAAAGACAATTGAAAACACTAAGATTACCATAAGGAACAGGAACGGAGATTGGGACAGGAACGGAGATTGGAACCATCAGAGAGAGCCATACAGGGCCGCGCCAACCCCCCTAAGCGCCTGTGTGCGAAACCTATGAAGCGCCTCTTTTTTTTCACGAATCGTCATGTTTCAACTTATTTTTTATTATTATTTGTTAATTTTGATCTAAATAAATGTTCTCCGGTTTTATATACTTAGATAATATTTTCTAAATAGGTAAAACCAGTTCGCTTCCCCTTGCCAATTACTGCGAAAAATAAAACACGAATTAATTTTTTACATACTTCAATTATTATGTTATTCCAATTGTATAATTAGATATTAATAATAAAAACGCTGTTTTTTTTTCTAATAATACTAATTTAACTATTACGTATGCTATTAAAAAAAAAAACACGTGTGTAAGAATGTAAACATAGGTACTTAATTTATATTATTTCCACTGTTCTCGCTTTTCAGTTTGCGAAATCCTTAATAGTTTCGTGTGTATCTATACATAATATAGTCTAATATGGTTATATGGGCTCCTATATGGATATTGTTGCTATAATCTTTCCTGGCTCATTGTGGAGCGCAGGTAATTTTTTACAAGTTTTAATTTAGAAAAGGACCTTTCCGCGCTTGCTACGGTAAAAGGCATAGTTAGCAAAATTCGTAATGCTATAGTGATGTTAGGGCATATAGCTGTCAAATTGTTTAATTATACAAATTCAAGAATTTTCACCACATGATTATTTAATTTTTTGAAAAAAGACTGACATGACTTAATTACTTCACACAAATCATCGGCGTTAATATCCAATGAATGCATTTGCTGAAAGTTTTTCCTATAAACGATGACAGTTACTTGCTATAAAATTAAATAAAAAGGACATACCACTATATGAAGGGTTTTTTGAATCAGATTTTATAACACCTTCATCGTAAAATATTTATATATTCCAGTTGTATTTTTATCACACATATTTTTCCTTATTAAAAAATTCTGGTAACCAGATAATTTCTTTTTTTTTATCTTGAGAGTACTATAAATCACTCATCTTGAAAACACGTTAAAACAATCATTAACACCCAAAGGACCCAAACTATATAATTGTTTTTAGCGTTAGAACTTATTCTTATTATAAAAAATCAATGCGCACCTTGCACACACTTTCGATTGAATGATTGTTTAATTGTTTTGGCTCTCAAAGTCGGGGAATCCCCGTGACCCTACCCTGCTTGCGCCGCACGCATCGCATCGGGTTGCGTTCATAAACACATTCAAACAAAATCACGGCGGGCGCGGCGGTTCTTTTGATTTTAACGCTGAGCTCCTTCGATCAACTGAGCTCGTAACTAATGTAAACTAAAACCCAAAGCGTAAAATTAAACCACAAACGTAAATATTATCTTGCGAGACTTGTACAATAAGCGCAATATAAGTTTTGTTATTTACAAGGCATATGTTGCGCCTATTGTACCTACTTACTTATTGATACTCCACTAAAAAGAATATTTTGTGTAGTGTTACAAAAATAATTTCGATGGCGCGGGCGCCCCTATTGTCTTGGCGCCTGTGTGCGCCGCACACTTCGCACACAGGGGCGGCGCGGCCCTGGAGCCATACACTCATAAGTGGTTGTAGTCGGGCTGTAGAAAGTGATGAAGAAGTTTACGATACACAGGACAAGGTAAACAACATTTTAATCTACGTGCAACAGCCAATTGGTTGCAGGTAGAGTAACTGTAAAGTATCATACTATTCAATCATGCTATCTTGCTATTGGCCTTAAAATAATGAGACATGGGAACTAGTGGCGATTTTTTTAAACAAACCTTACAGCTTGCCCTTTTAACTTACTATTCTTAATAATGTTAGGGTTACGGAACAGTTTGCTTACCTTTTTTTTTTCTATTACTACCTTCTGTAATAAACAACCGACTTATTGTCGGGCCTACGCTGTCCTCCCATACTTAAGTACTAACGCTGTAACTTCAAATATTGTAAAACCAAAGAGTAACCATGGAGTTTCTTGCCGGTTCTTCTCCATAGGAAACGACCAACCCGAACCGTGCACCCTTTGTTGACGTTTTATAAGTGCCCATGCAGGCCTATATAAAATAAAATATTTTGATTTTGGATTTTGTATAGTGAGCCCCTAGGCACGACACTGAATTCGGTTCACACTTTTTCTATGACGGTCCTCTAATAGTCTCTCTCGTAAGTACCTTAAATCTCTCATAATAAGAATACTAGTCAGCTAGTAATAGTATTCTTATGATGAGAGATTTGAGATACCGCGCAACTTCGTCTGCGCCACATTTTCCTCGTTTTTGCAAAAAAAAAAAATGATACTCCGCTCCTATTGATCGTAGCGTGATGTTATATAGCCTACAGTAGTTCCCGAGATTAGCGTGTTCAATTAAACAAACTCTTCAGTTTTATAATACAAGTATAAATGTAACAGCGATCTTAGTAATCCCAATCGCGAGTGTGCTTGCATTCGCTGTCTGTAAGTAAATCATATCGTCGATGTGTTTTTTACTTGATGTATGATGCTGACCTTCTTGGACTATTCCCTACAGTTACGCCAGTAAAACGAATGCATTATCGTTTGAAATTGAACAGAACCATTATACACTTGCACCGGTTACTTACAGTGAGGATTCGGAGAAGTTATGCGATGAGGATTTGAGGAAACAAGCCCATTATTGATTTTCATGTTATTTCGCTACGGAGAAATGGCAGTTCCGTGAAAGGCATGTTGTTGAGCTATTTACAGGCTGGGTGCTAAAAATAGAAGGAATTCACGTAATGCGAACTATGCGAGCAATGCCGGAAATAGAACAGCGATTTGATAAAGAAAATAAACTTGAATCTTTGCGTTAGATCCCTTTAACACACATATTATCAGAACCTTCTGTCTAACATGATTCGTGGAGTCATATTAGGTCACTTGAGTTTTAAGTGTCACAGTCAGCACAAAGGTGTTTTTAACAATGCTGAGATACTGATGGTACCAAAGAAAAGCTTTCTAGACCTACTCCGAAGGATCAACAATCAGGTACGAAATCTTAGCTCTAACAATAAAGCATCCCTCCTTCCATGCCTCCGAAAGCATTTCGGATGCCAACGCCATCTTAACTCCTTGACAACAAACAAGAGTATGTTTCATCTAACAGATAATCCCTACTGTTGACATAACGGAACATTGATCCCCACACACAATCATCTACTAATTACATGCACGATTAGCCTCATACATAACTTTGTATACAGACACGTCAGCGGCGCGTAATACCTCCGAGACCTGACGCTTCCGCCGGCGACGCGGAAGCAACGCAATCGTAATAATGATGACTCTGATTGTGTACTGCGACTTTTAATCGCAGGAGACTATGCTTTATCGAGTAAGATGGGAAATTGAAGGAGATTTGATGTAATGAGTCTTGTTCAAAGGAAAGAAAATGGTGGAGCTGTCGAAAACATTGCCTAAAGAATAAACAAGGTATAGCGGCAAACGGTTAGACATACTATGACATACATATCTATGTTATAAGTTTGGCAAACTGACTATTTCTTTTATGAACCCCAGTAGGCAACTAACTTGATAAAGGTAAAGCTCACAACTAGTACGTCTACCATGAGTTGTCATAGTTAGATCGCTTGACGTAACTGCAATAGTTCCGTCAATACGCAAATACTACAGTTAGCTTTTCCAATGGTACCATGATCTGTGTTGGTGCTTACTACCAAAATTCTAAGCAAATGAAGCCCAAACTACAGTCGCTGTAGTTTAGTTTACTACACGGTGACGTAGGATAGATAACTATGTGACTCATACTGCGCTTTTTAGTACCCAACTATCCGCTAGAGGCGCTGTAAAAGTTTTCATACATTTTTTTAACTACAGACGCTAGCGAGTATAGATTGTTAAAACTCATGGTAGACGTACAGAGCATTGGCTTAGATTTAGATGGCTTGCGTATTGCAAACTTTGAAACAAACTCTGTAAATTCTAAAGCAAAACCGTTTTTTGGCTTCACTTGCTAACTTAATTTATGATCAAAGGCATGATTTATGTAATCTACAGACTGTACATAACAGTAAATATTACGTAAATAAGGTCAGACCACACATGTGGTATTTTTGGTACTAATGTAGATTTATTTGAACACATGTTGTCGGTAAATGTTAGCTTGCTGTAAATTACGCCATTTTAAAATAACAGTAGTCAAATAGAAACGTTAAAGGTGGAAATACACTTACGTGTCGTGACGCGCCAGAAGCATACGGTTTCATACATCGTTGCGACACGACACGCCATGCAAATATGTCCCTAACCATATTAAATGTATGAAACCGATTTGCTTCTGTCGCGTCACGACACGCCACGACACGTAAGTATGTTTCCGCTTCTGTGTTCTGATTGTGCAACAAATGTTCTCATATTACGAGCTCGTGGATAAATAATAACAGCCGCTCGGGTGGATCTTCAAGTTTAAGGAACGCTTGCCGATGTCGGTCCGAAGGTAACTGACCAAACATATATTTCATACCGAGACCCCTCCAAGTTCGGAAACCACGTTAAGTAGTTTGCCCCAGCAGTCATTCGTAGAACTTTGACTGTTGCTACGAGTAGTCATAAGCCCAAAAGACAGACAACCAGTCTTCCAAGGAGTATCGTTAAACCTAGTAACTTAATTATGGAGAAAAGATAGGTAGTCGTTCCGTATACAATACTAGTATTCAGCTAGAGCAAATAATAGTCTGTCTATTGACAGGGGAGAAAAGATGAAAAAAATGTGTTGCGCTGACCCGAAGTAACATGGTAA
The DNA here is from genome assembly GCA_963082945.1 of Cerastis leucographa. Lineage (NCBI taxonomy): Eukaryota > Metazoa > Arthropoda > Insecta > Lepidoptera > Noctuidae > Cerastis > Cerastis leucographa. The sequence continues at coordinate 5,281,314 of OY720353.1, read as the reverse complement.
GGTGATGATTCAGCTGCAACCAGTTAGACCGGAAACCAAGCTGTTGTTTTGCATCCTCATCAAATTCAAGTAGGCAACTATGCTAATGATTCTCGTCCCGAATCAATTATAAAACGGGTATTTTGTTTTTCTTATTTACGGAAATCGGTAAGTGTGAACCACCGTTGTTTTAAACGGGGGCCGTCTGATTCTCGCCCTATAACCGCACTTCCACACATACAAACAATTTCAAACGTTTATTCGATAATTTCTTATTCCTAAACCACGTTAAGGGGGTTATTCTAAAATACTGACACACATAAACAACCAAAAAAATCAGCGTTTATTTATTAGTAATTAACTAAGTATCGTAATTTTTATTGATTAAGTACTAGCTGTCCCCGGCATGCGTTGCGATGCACTTTTTACCAACCCTATCTATACCTACCGATCATACCCTAACCTACCCTACCCTACCTACCCTACCCTACCTACCTTACCCTACCCTACCTACCTTACCCTACCTACCTACCTACCTACCCTACATACCCTACCTACCCTACCCTACATACCCTACCTACCCTACCCTACCCTACCCAACTCTACCCTACCTACCTATCTACCCTACCTACCTACCTACCCTACCCTACCTTTCTCACCTTTTAAACCTTCCCTGGACTACGACAAACATTTTAAAACCAAAATCAGCTAAATCGGCCCAGCCGTTCTCGAGTTTTAGCGAGACTAACGAACAGCAATTGATTTTTATAGATTTAAGTGTTTTATGACAACCTCCTGAATTTTGACGAGGATGCAAAACAACACCTTGTATATTAGTGGAAAAGCTAGGCAGATGATGAGCTCATATTTTCGATCTCGATAGAAGTTCTAAATCTCTAAATGCACCAAAATTCTGCCCGATACCTTTAAACTTCAATATAGGTTTCACAGCAGCGAAAATTCAACGGTGATTGAATGAGACAGATAGAAAATTGGGTTTTCCACGGCGACGACGGAAATCGGCATCAAAAATATGAATTTTGCATCGGAATCGAAATGTAGATCGTAGCGTGAACCGTCGTAAGTTATTGGAATAAGAACGCATGAACAAGAACTATATTATTGTTGCATTTAATGTACAACATTATATAGTTTTAGGAGTATCAGGTCTTTTGGTTACCTAATGCGGTGTTCCACAAATTGTGTGCCACGACACACTGGTGTAACGTGGTCATTAGTTGGTGTGCCTCGGAAAAATAAGGTTATTTCATAAAGTTAAATAGACGGACAGCATAAAAAAATCCTCAAAACACGTGATCGATTTTTAATTTATGGTAAAAAATTTGGGGTTTTTTAGATGTACCTTGAGCACAAAAACTTTGCGGAACACTGACCTAATGCACTGTTATTGAGTGTCGTCTTCACAATGCTATCTGCATTTTAAAACACATCTTCTATCTTTCAAAACTCCTAATCAACGCTTCCAACCATCGTTCCCTTTGTCTATTCCACTGTTGTTACAATTATGTTAATTTCTTCATTAAGAATGCCATCCAAATAAACAAGCTGATTAAAAATTTCGGGACCCATTTTTATTTTAAGCCTCCTTTACACTGTTGCGCGAGGGAGTTTATAAGGTGTCGAAGGCTGGCTTCAAGGTTCATTCCGAGCTTTGTTAAAAACTAGACGATCCTTACAAAATATGGAAATCTAGCACTTGACATGGTTGCAATCTCTTACAGGTTTTTTGCTTTCTCAACATTAAAAAATTCATGCAGGCACAATTCTTAGATTAACAGCAAACTTTATTCAGGATTTTCAGTTCAAAAGTCGTTTCTCCCTTTTTTATTATGTGTGTGTAGTTGGCAAGAACATTCGCATTGCTTTGTTTTATATGGCTTTGTCTCCCTTTGAGTTTTGACCCGGATTCTCTCTGGAGCAGTGTTTATGTGATCAGGAAACCGTGTGTCCTATTTCCGAGGATTCATAATTTAAAGTTTTCCGCCGTCTTGTTTTTCTTTGCTTTGAAGTTGAAGACATGGGACGTGTGTTTTTGAACAGAAAATACAGAACGTTTGTACTAAATATTTATCATGAACTTCATCCTCGTCTACTTTTACTTTTTGACGTTAGCACTACTGTGTTTCAAATTTGATTGGCCCAAAACTTTGCCGGTTCCACGTAGTCGTCTGCAGACGACACACGACGACGACAGAGGGAGGAAAGTTTGTGATACAGCTTTGCATCAACACACCCTGCTCCATCGTTCCGTGGAGGAAGCCCCAATTTTTGACGTGCACTTGGAATAGCCTGAACCGTCGCCAACCTCAAGTAGGGCGTTGTAACCCCCATTCGTAAAGCGGGTATCTTGACTGGATTAAAAAAATCTGATAGTAGTGATAGATGTCTCATTTTTTTTTTGAAATTCTACCTTTTTACTAGTGCTTAATGTTCAGTTTTACATGTCTCATCGACATCATCACATGTGTTTGTCCCATATTATACTCGGTATAGGCGGGTTTTTATTTTAATTTAATCCACTGGTAGCCATCACGCTATCATATACTCACTTTTCTTTCAGATGTCACACAATCCATCCATCTTTTTTTTGGCCTTTCTATCCTCCATCCATCAATATTCACGTATGATATAACTACACAGTACCGATGTGAACTGACCTTTAGAAGATTAGGGGCGGCAACTCATAGAGCAGCGGTGGCCTAGTGGTAGCAGCCCCGACTTACGAGCAGTAAGTCGTAGGTTCGAACCCAGGCAGGCGCATTACTTTGTGTAATTTATTTCATCACCGCTGCTCTCAAAACGGTGAAGGAAAACATCATGAGGAAACCGGCATGTCCTAGAACTAAAAATTCGAAGACATGTGACATCTACCAACCCGCACTGGGCCCGCGTGGTGGATTACAGCCCATTCCCTCTCATAGAGAGGAGGCCTGCGTCCCAGCAGTGGGAACAATATAGGCTGATGATGAATGATGATGATCCTCCATCCATCAATATTCACGTATGATATAACTACACAGTACCGATGTGAACTGACCTTTAGAAGATTAGGGGCGGCCACTCATCCGTCCTCCGGGATTTGACGCTGTTGGAATCTTTCAAGCGTCTTAACGTCCTAAATATTTCCTTTTAAAACCCTCCCTGTTTCCACTTCAAATTGTTGTTTCATCTTGTGATAATGGATTAATTGTTCGAAGCGCGAAGTCTTTCGCTTTGTTTTGGATAAGCTTTTGTCAGTAATTTGATAAAGCGAGAAAACAGACGCTTCACTTTCTGTTTTATCTTTCATTCGGCATCTTTTCCACAAAGAAAATGTCTGAACACAGAATGTATCAAAAGCGAAACGGTAATGAAACAAAAGTGAACATTTACTTGATGTGTCTGATATCATAAAATAAAAAAAATGCAAAACTTCCAAACCTTATTCACAATGTCGCCTCACCATAGTCGCCTATCCTATCAATCATCAATTAATTATTGTCATCGCTTACGTATTGATAAACAATCAGCTGATTCCTTCAGATATCAAAGTGACAGAAACAATCAATCAATCAGTTCAATTTATTGCAGTTAACAGCTGTACAGAAGCTTTCTCTTTCTGCCTACTGTATTTAGGTAGCTTGATTCATCAGACCGGGGTACCCATTTATTATCTTTATTGGCTCCAACATAGCGTTTACGGAATCGTGATCTTCAGTTGTGTACAGTTATTATTTGGCCAGTTCTCAACACAACTTTGAGCTTTGCTTGCTAGCTTGTCCTACAACATCTTAGATTATTTACTCACTAATGGATAATTCACTAAATTGCTGGGTCAAGAGCAAAAAAAATGGGCGACTGGCTTTACATAACAACGGTGAGCTTTTTAAATTCATCACCTGTAAGAGATGAAAGTTCAAGAGAAAGTAGTAAATTATGACGTGACATCTGACAGAGAAGAATCGGAAGAAGAAAACGAGTTGCGCCGACCCTAAGTAGAACGATACAAGGACAGGAAAGTGATGATGATAATCAAAGGTGATGAAAGCTAAGTGTGTAAGTTAGTAATTTTTCCGGGAAGAATTTACAAAGGGCGGGCATGCTGCTTGAGTCTACATATCATCATCTGCCTGATGGCCTTTTCCCAAACTATCTTGGGGTTGGCTTTCAGTCTAACCGGATGCAGCTGGGTACCAGTATTTTACATGAAGCGACTGCCTATCTGACCTCCACAACCCAGTAACTGGGTAATACGATACCCCTTGGTAACATGGTAGACTGAATGTCAGACTTTTTGCTTCTGACTACCTGTAACGACTGTCAAAGATCTACAAATAACAGCTGGGACCAACGGCTTAACGTACTTTCCGAGGCACGGGGGAAACTCGGTATGTAATTAAGGTCAAACATCCACAGTCGACCCGTGCGGCTGTTATTATTTAGCCACGAGCTCCTCCTGCTCCTTTTGTTTGATTGTACATAAATCCATACATAATACATATTATAACAAATCCCCAATGCTTACATTGGTGCTAATGAACAAACAAACACGGTAATGATTGCCTAATTAACTGTATTCATTCGATAAATGAGTAAACAAAGCGGACGTGGTGGTTTTAGTGCAACTGTGGCAGAATTTCTACATTTCGTTTTAATATTGCAAAATTATATCATGCGTTGTTTATCGCTATGGTAAGCTATTGAAAGGTTCGCAGGAGAAAAGTCTAGAATTATATTTCGCTTCTTCACTTTGATTTCCATTTCACAAATACAGCCTTTGACTGCCTTTTTCGTCTAGTGGACCACTCGACCGACCAAATCATCAATACAACCCCTTTAAGTTCATTTAATCCCAATGAATGACTATTTCATGTAAAATTCAAAGGTATTGATGATTTTAATGATTATAACTCAGTAAAACCATATTAGTTACGGCCGCCTATCATATTTTATTCAACATAAAAACTGTCACTAACAGGCAATTTAAAAAAAAAAGTAAGAATTTTTAAATTTCGCGAGCCACCCTGTCGTTTCCACATTAAAGTAATCCCCGAGTGAATCCGGAACTAGTCAGCCGAACGTTTCCGGACATAGCCGAACATTTGGCAGAGTTAGACCGCTTGTATACGTCCGTTTTTTTTCACCGGACATCGGTCCGTTTTCAAGCGCCATTGCCGTATCTGTGCCCGATGCAAGTATACACATTCTTTATAAACCATACACCACCGGAAAAATCGGTCCGTTGTCCGGTGAATAAAACGTAAGTGTACAACCGGCCTTAAGCCTTATACATGGTGTAATATTTTAGTCTTACGCGCTACTTTTGGACTTGGTATCTTTGCCAAGTTTTACTATATTCTGTAAGTATACTTTTTTTTTTTTTTTAAAAAAACGTTGCCCCACCACACTAGGAATTTCTCCTGTATCGTGGGTGCGTTTACAAACATTTAAACTCATATACACAAACAGCCAGACCCGGAACAACTATCTGTAGGCCATACAAATATTTGTTACGTGCGGGGATCGAACCCGCGACACGCAGCGCAGCAGTCGATCGCTCAACCACTGCGCCAACCGTGCCGTCATACTCTTCATATACATATACTCTTCATATTTCTGGGTTTATTGGGATACTTTGGGATCGGTTACCAATTTGATCTGATGATGAAAATTGAATAGTATTCAGATACTAAGCGATAATTTTATCCCGACAGTATGTTTCCTTGGTATGATTTTAAGCCAGTACGTGGGCGATACCGCAGACAAAAGCTGGTTCATCATTCTCTTGCCCTCAAATTATCCCAATTCATTTGGGGTTGGCGCTGCATGTCTTTTTCTTCCATACTTCTCTATTAATCGTCATCTCATCAGACACCTCCTTTCTTGCCATATCATCCTTGCATCATATGCACATAATACATCCATCGTTTCATTGGTCTTTCTACTCTTATATCCAAACACACTCATACTCACGACATTTTCCTAATTTCCCCACAAGTTATTCCCATAAATCCAAACTCAGTCCACAGTACCTATACACAACAACAACACATTTTCTTTCAACTTCATTTACTTAAAGGAAATGAGAAAAATAAACCTAAAAGCAATCATCACTCAATCCCGTAACACAAACGTAACGTAAATCAGTACCTACGTCAAGGAAACGAAATCTAACAGGAAAGATATCGAGAAGTCCAAACACATTTTAATCACAAAACCAATCCCGTATCTCGTTTCCTTGCTTCAAATGCGGGTAGAGATACACCATACGTATTCCAACACTCAATTTTCAACTCTATATCCTTCTACAAATGGTATACAATCGATTGACTAGTCTGTGTGACACGTTTTCTGTCTGCACAATTTCGAACTTACTTTTGGACTGTAGTCTTTATTGCACTGAACGTACTAATCACTATAATGGCCTGTGGGACTACGACATAAAGTTCAAAATTGATCGTTATGCAACAAATGAATCGGCCCGTGTCAGCCGGTAGCGTTTCCTGCTATCAAAGCTCAGTTTACTTACACAGTTCAAACTGTAAACAAACTTTTCAGGGCGGTAATTAATTTAGTGCGTGTATAGATGTAAATATTTTTTAAATAGCACACTGATTGGTCAAATACGTCACGTTAAAAATACAGACTCAGGGTTCGATTGATTGATGAAAATGCTATTTGATTTTCCAAGAATTACTTAGTAAGAGCCCAGACTCTAGATTAGTGCCCGGTTGATGGCAATAGGCTAACCCCCTATTACATTGGACTTATACAAAACCGGCGAGCTATACAAGTCTAACCCTTCGGATATTAAAAAAGTAATGTTAATCAGTCTTTCAGACTATGAGCAGATAAGATGGTTCAGATGGTGTGTTGGGCGCTACTCTCAGTTAAGTCTGCACTAACTTTTCGAAGTCATTCTTCGCACTGACTGTTCTAATCACAGATGTCAGGTCGCTTTTTTATTCGACGCAAGCTTATTTGGATGCTTTAGGAGACGGGATTTGTAGTTGTCACAATGTGTATTTATCTCCTTGTTGACCAAGAGAATATATTATTGAGGATGACAAAAGATTGCATGCAGCAGAGATGAGAACGTTGAGATAGATGTGTTGAGTGACTAAAATGGATAAAGTTAGAAATGTGAGAGGAACTTTGAAAGTAGCGCCTGTTACAGAAAAGATGAAAGGGAGTCGTCTGTCTTGGTATGGACATGTGAAGAGGAGGGATGGAACACATGTGTGTAAAAGAGTGATGAATATAAATGTGGATGGATGGAGAGGGAGAGGAAGACCAAAGAAAAGATGGATGGATGGTGTGAAAAATGATATCAAGGAAAAAGAAGTAAATGATAGCATGACGAATGACAGGAGAATGGAGGAAAGAGACGTGTTGCGCCGACCCCAAATAAAATGGGACAAGGGCAGAAAGATGAAGCTGCCACGAAAGCTTATTTGGATGCTTTAGGAGTCGGAATTTGTCCGGTTAGACTGGAAGCCGACCCCAACAAACTTTGGGAAAAGGCTAGGCAGATGATGATGAGTCGGGATTTGAACTTGTCACCATGTGTACTTATCTCCTTCTTGACCAAGAGAATATTGAGGATTTCATGGATCTCTGTTGTCTTAATAAACCATGGTGCGTTGGATATTTGTTTGAGTATGTAATTTTGTGCCCTTTGCACTTTCATTATGTTGGAGGCACTGGGTGGTCCCCAAAGTTGGATGCCATATGTCCAGATTGGCTTTTGTATAGTCTTTTAGAAATCATCATCTGCCTAGCCTTTTCCCAAACTATCTTGGGGTCGGCTTCCAGTCTAACCGGATGCAGCTATTTAGTAGTACCAGTATTTTACATGAAGCGACTGCATGTCTGACCTCCACAACCCAGTAACTGGGTACGATACCCCTTGGTAAGACTGGATGTCAGACTTTGTAAGGCTTCTGACTACTCATAACGACTGTCTGATCTAGAATTGACAGCCAAGACCAACGGCTTAACGTGCTTTCCGAGGCACGGAGGAAACTCGGTATGTAATTATGGTCAACTAGGTTGGAGTAACGGCCACTATAGCTCACGCACAATGGTCCACTTAAGGGACTAAGTGCGGAAACCAAAAACCCCATGAAGATGAAGATATGGTCACCCATCCACGGACCAACCTCGACAAGCACGATCAACCCGTGCGGCTGTTATTATTTAGCCACGAGCTCTCTAGAGTCAGTGTAGAAATGTCAAATGAAAAACTAAGAAAAATAAAATGGAAAGAACGCCATTGAATTGAACGGTCGCTGGTTATTTGTGTGTCACAATGGTAGGTATTAAAATAATTGGGTCGCCGGCGGACGCCCCCGATGTGAACGAGTCTAGGCTAGACGTAAAAATGTTCATTGTTCTACAAACTATGTATTTACGGTCTCATGACTTTGGTTAGAATTGCTACGGAATTGTGACAGTTCTGCTGATGCTAATTTTTCAGTATGAAGAGCTTTTAAAGAAAGTCTTGGAGGTCATTATGTAGCAAGTCAAGAATATCGCACGAATAATGTGTAAAGGCTGATTTAGACAGGGTAAGTAAACGGGTCAGTGCAGGCGTCAGTGCTGGCGCCGACAACCGACTACATCGGCATAGTTTACATGCTGTCAGTAGTCGTGTTAATTTCTTAACAGTGTACAGGAACAATTAATTCGCGAAATCAGCAGAATTAACTACGATTTAATTATTTGCTAAAAAATATTTCCATTCTGCTTTTGAATGAGTTGAAAAAAATTTGAGTTTGAATACGAAAATGGATGCATAAATGAAACTGGAGGCTCTGCTTTGTTAGCATGCGACGTCACCTTAGAACGCGGCGCCAGTGACTGACCCAAGTTAAGTCAGTAGCGATGCCGCGGGTGTGAACTGACTTAAAAATATTAAAGCTGGAATATTGAAGTCTGCACTGACGCGACAGCGCTGTACTGACTCCAAATCGATTTACACTAGGCAAATATCGAGTCTGCGCTGATTTGTCTCGAGTTTGGAGCCAGTTACTTACCCTGTCTAAATCTACGCTGCTACGCCCGCCTTATGCACAAAAGCATTCTGTGCGTGGGCGTGGGTCCAAAAATCTATTGTACATACAAATAAATAAAAATTGAAGTGTTTGTTTGTAACATTAAAATAACCGGATATGAATGTAGGTACTACATGCATATGAATGTTTACCTAAATAACATTTTTTTAAATTTTTGTCTGTCTGTCTGTTTGTTCCAACTAATCTCTGGAACGGCTGGACCAATTTTGACAGGACTTTCCCTGGCAGATAACTGATGTAATAAGGAGTAACTTAGGCTAGTTTTTAAATTCCACGCGGATGAAGTCGCGGGCACAGCTAGTACGAAATAAAATAAAAAAACCAAATAACATTAAAAATTTAAACTTGACACAATTGAAACGGAAATTAATATTTTTTAAATTAAGAAATGCTACTTATGCTATTGACAAATTCCTTCTTGACAAACAGTAATAAACTAAGCTGATAAAGTGATAACCTAAATTAATATGCGTTTTTGCGTAGAAAAAGGCACAACAAGAACAGCATTCATTTTTATGGCATTATTATTAAAGGCGATCGTTAAAAAAAAACTGCACCAGCTGATATTCCAGGCACACAATTTTAATCTTTCAGTAAATACTCGTAAGTTCGAAGGTCAAATAGCTTTATCGGATCGACGCTTTTCAAACACCCATCCATCATGTTATGCAAATATGCACACCTGTGTAGAATCAAAGGGGATTCTTTTTACCTTTATGAACACCAATTTGCACCTAGTTTATATTACACTAGCTGTTGACCGCGGCTTTCGTCTGCGTGAAATTATTACAAAAAATACTTCCCAATTTTAATCGTTTTTTTTTTATACGGAATCCTTTATTACATCAGTTATCTACTAGTAAGCTCCGTCAAATTGGTCCAACTGTTTCAGAGATTGACCTGAACAAACAGGCTGACAAAAAAAATTAAAATTCTAATTTCCTTATAGAACTTTCAATAAAAAGCTGTTTTGAAATTACAAACACACGCTTTAGTTACATTTTATTTTTTTGTTTTGTATAAAATAGTTTTCCATATACAAGGTGTTGTTTTGCATTCTCGTCAAATTCAAGGAGGTGACTATGCTACTGATTCTCGTACCGAATCAATAATAAAATGGGTAGGTAATTTTTTTTTTTTTCTTATTTACGAAAATCGGTAAGTCTGAACCACCCATGTTTTAAACGCGGCCCGTCTGATTCTCGCCCTATAACCCTGCTTTCATACATACAAACAATTTCAAACGTTTATTCGATCATTTCTTATTCCCTAAACCACGTTAAGGGGGTTATGCTGAAATACTGACAAACTTAAAAACCCAAAAAAAAACAGCGTTTATTAAAAATTTACTGGGTATCGTAATTTTAATTGATTATTTAGGTCTTTTGTGACATCCTCTTGAATTTTGACGAGGATGCAAAACAACACCTTGTATGTTTATGTTGTGGAATGATTATCTAGAGATAGTAGAAGAGTTCGTAGAACAACAGCCAGATCAGTGGTGCTACATAAGATCAATAGGAAAACCTGGTTGAGACCAGGGTTGCCTTTGGTATCATGCTTCAATGGTTTATACTTAGCAGCGGGTGGAACAAGGCTATACCATCTAGGCGCCTTTTATAATAGGGGATCGGACTGGGTAAAGAAAACGACATTCTATTTTGTCCGTCAGACAGGTAATACAAAAATATTAGACACGTATTTTTTGTTTTATCAAAATATCAAAAAATTACTTAGTTAAATCTCATAAAAGTTGGAGAGTGGGGGCTTACTACGTCACAAGTAGGTATAAAACTTACCTACATGTGACGTCATGCGCCATTTCAACTCAATATATCTCCGTAATTTTATGACCACGTGAAAAAAGAAAAAATACGTGTCCAATACTTTTCAATAAATTACCCGACGGACAAAGAAAAAAAAATTGGATTATCCCCTATTTACAGAATTAAACATTAAATTCTTTCTGGGCAAAGTTCGTTTTGTTTTATCATTTAAAAACACCGAAGCTTATCGTATAACCTTCAATCGATTTTAATTTTACACTTCCCGTCGAAGACAAATAATTCGAGATAATGGCAAGAGGATGATGGTGTTAATGATGTTTCTAGATGAAAATACATCGCACAGGGAAAACATTACAGAAGTATCTAGTATGTTCGATATACAGGATGACGGGACAAAAATAATTCAATCACGAGTCAGGAAAAATGTACATCTAACTGTGCTGTTTCCTTCAACGAATTAGTTTCCTTGTTCGATCTAGAAGTTTCCATAATCCCTGGAACATTTAAATTAATTAATCGTCATCATCTGTGTAGCCTTTTCCAACTACGTAAGGATCGGCTTCTAATGTTGAAAAAACTAATGTCGCTGTCTCGCTGAAATATGTTCCACTTGTACCAGTATTTAACACGGAACTGAGTGTCTATCTGCACTGACTTTTCAGTAACTCGGGAATATCACGATACCCCTTTCTTCTCCTAGCGTGTCCATGACAATCTATCTTGAGTCAGCCTCGAACTTAGCTACAAGTTTGGCGCTGTCACTAGCATCTCCCAATTACCTTTGCAAAAACTGGACTGCCAGGAAATAAATTACATCTTCTACAACGAATGAGTTGCCTTAGTCACAAAAACACTTAATGCGGATCAAACTAACTTAAGAGCGTTTACGCTTTTCGACAATTCATACTTGCAAACTTTCAAGTCCTTATTTGCCGAAATGACTGAACCGATTTTAACGAAACTTAATACCCATAAGCAGGATACATAGGGCTAAAAAGTTACTAACAAACATTTTCGAAAAATCTAAATTAGACCGAAAATCTTTTTTTGACATTGCTACAATGTTTTAGTAACTTTTTAGACCTTATACATTTTAAGTTTCATTGCAACCGGTTCAGAAATTTCGTAAAATAAGGACTTGAAAGTATGTATGAAATGCCGTAAGGTGTAAACGCTCTTAACAGCTTTGAAAACCGGCATCAGGGACAAAGTCGTACATAATATTATGATCTAGCAATGTAAGAAGACATATAAATAACATCATGCCTGTAATCCGCGAAGGGTTAGGCAGAGGTGTACACCCACATTTGATTTGGGAGCAAGCCATTGCCATCAACCGGGCACAAATACATTGCTCCACGGCTGCTACTGAGATATTCCTGATGGAAAAACCCAATAATGCTTTGCCCGCCTTGGGACAGCAAGAAGAATGCAGCATTATCAGTCTTTCATCAGCCTAGCCTTTCCCGCCTTCTCCACCAAATCAATTCCCAAAGTGGATCGTTTAATACAGGTTACACTAAATTAACAATGATATCCATACACTGACATTTAATTTCCTACACCCGTAACACAAAGCGGGCCTCACCAAGATCAGTTCAATTAAAATCTATGGATAAAAACTGGGAGCTATTACACAGACAGCAATTAATGGAGGAGGCATTGCATTGTATGACGTGTATAAAAAGTAATTGCTGTTTACAAAGCTGTCGGTTCATAGACTACGCTAATTGTAGACTTGCCGTAACTTCCCATGAGTGTCATAAAGTGCTACAAAGTATGATTAAGACGAAGAAGCGTAATGCACGTTGGTAATAACTTTGAATTATGTCTGCGTAGCTGTATTAACTTTATGGGAACGGCAGCAACAAGGGTTTTCTATGATTTTCTAGTAAGCACAATCAGGTATATTGTTAATACATCGTCTCAAACTTTTCGTCTGTGTGTTGCATGTCGCGTGACGCTGACGGTCGGCCGCGGAGTAGGGATAAAGTTTCACTTTTACCGTGGTTTCATAAAACCACACAATCCTTTTTTTCGACGACATGATTTACTGTTTCTGCCTTCTAATTGATTAGTTTTGACGACCTAAGCCGAGTAATTCCGACAACAAACAGATGCACAATTAAAGTGGCCGTTCTGTTACAATTTCTGACTGTTTATTTCAATATTATTATTTTTTCAATAAATTGGTAAGTGTAGTTAGTTCAAATATTATTGGAACATTTTTTTACTTACAAAGTCGTGTTAAGTGTTGTCCGAAATTAAATGATTTTATTTATTTTCGTTAACTCATTTTCTTACATTATTATATACTTACATTTTTAAATATTTTTCCCAACAAAATTTGATTTACAGGGATAAAAAATGGCCCTTAGTAAACATGCACTTGCTTTAACATGCTACTTAAATTTCCGTATGAACTTGTCACAAGAAATTCTGAACTATCAGAGTCGGGTGCAAAAAAAATTTAAGCTGGCTTCACTCACTCTTGCATCCTACAAGGGCCCTATTATTCTAAAGTTCCCAGGACCTCCAATTGCTTGAAAACGGCACTGCATATTACGTGTAGTATTTTGTTTTTTTTTTTTATTTCTCCGGAATCAAAAAGGGTTACCAAATGGGAATGAATACACGCTTGATCAAAAGGTTACGAAACGAGACTCAATGTATTAAGACCAAAATAGTTACGGATAGACCAGTCAACCTAAATGGTTACGGATCGGCACTTTAGTGATAGTATTTTGTTAAGTTGTCGAAATGGGAAAGTTACCAAAAGGGATAAAAAAAGGATATAGATCGATTTATTTATTACACTTTGTACAGAATAAACTTTTAATATTATATTTGACCGACCAATAATTCGCGGCTTTGTTTTGCTTGCGCAAATTATTATAACAAGCAAAATATTGAGCAAAATACATTTCTTACAATCCTTTCCATAAATATCTACGCATACGTCAACTAATCTAAATAAAGAGACCGATCCTACAACCATGCATTGCCAAGTCAACCACTCCTCACAGTCCTCACACAATGGGCCACAATACGCGACCTACATACATACCGCATCCATCTCATCACAGATACGTATTACTACGCTCCGCACATTTGCCGAACAATTCCGTCTTAGGCGAAGGTCGATGAACCCATCTGCCGAACACCTGAACTACGCACACTTGGCACCCTCATGGGAGAAGGTCGTAAGTGCTGTTATGATTAATTAATTTGGAGCTGGCGAATAGTGTGCAACCTGCAGAATTGTTGATAAGGAGAGCCACTTGAGAGGGGCAGCCTATTTTTTAAGGACTGTCCTGTGTAATATGCCCCATGTGTAGATATATTTCGGTTGAAATAATGATAACTGCCTCGTTGGTCAAGTGGTCGCAAGCGCTACTGCTGAGCATGAGGTCCTGGGTTCGATTACCAGGTCGGTCAAAGTGTTATTGGGTTTTTTAGTCAAGAATTTGTCAGTAGTAGCCACGTAGTCTGGATCGGAGCCTGGTTGATGGCACTAGACACGCCCCCTATTACATGGGACTTAAACATACTGGCGAAATGTGGGGGTACGGAACCGTAAAAATAAAAAAAAGAAATGGTTTGTTTTTATGAAACCACGATAAAAGTGAAACTTTTTTTCACACTATAGACATTTAACTAAAAATTTTTGGGAGCGCCTTTCACTTTATCCCTACTCCGCGGCCGACCGTCACGCGACATGCAACACACAGACGAAAAAGTTTGAGACGATGTAATAAAAGTTTCACTTTAAAATTGTAGCAGGGACATGACGTGCATAAAAAAGGACAAAAAAATATATAGAAAAAAAAATAACAAAAAAAAGTTGACAGGCTGCACGTCGTGACTGCGACAAGCAGTTTACCACTCAACATGATGCTGTACTATGGGCTATTATTACAGGCGTTTAGTTATTATGATGACGATTCATTAGGTACTAGAGGCTAATAAAACCGATCGCCGCAATAACACTTACTACATTATTCCACCAAAGTCTACACATATGTGTTTATCGTTATCCACCAGCCTCCGCCACCTACTAAACGAGCACATGTGCGTGTCTACGAGCCAACACCGGATGCGGACGACAGAGAAATTGTTTGTGATCGAATTACACAACTCAAGATGTTTGCTGATATTTTTATCAATTTATTTAAACGGTTGTATAATTGCGTAAAAGGAACTTACAAGTATACAAAGCAAGGAGATCGCTCTAGAATACTCTTGAAAACTGCACTGTTGAAAGTCTGCGTAATTCGCTCTCTAGTCTTGCTCTAGTACTCAATCATGAATGGAATATGTGCACGAAGATACGGACAAATTGCAACCGATGTGGACACCGGGAAATGACAGAAATGACTTCATTAGCAGGCGCGTTCTGGTTTTTTTTTTATTCTGCTTCGTAATGTTAGTATATCTGGTTGAACGATTAAGCTAAGCTACTAGCTAAGTTGAAAAATATACGATTTCGGAAAAATAGCTATTTTATTATTTTGGGGGGGAGCGTCATGACACCCCTCACCCCCCTAGGACCGCGCATGTTCAGCAGTATAGTAATCTGTATAGCCGTGGAATCGCGTCCACAACTTTGGTCTCCCGACTTGACCGAACCATTTAACATTTTATTCTGATGCAATGAATCTATAAATAAAATTCAAGTGTCTGTTCGTAATTTCAAAATAACAGCTATTTACTGAATGTATAACTATAAAAATTTTCTCATAAAAAAATAAAACTACGTATGTCTAATCTCTGAAACTAAAAAAAAGTATTCTTTGTATAATATTTTCACGCGATCAAAGTTTGCGGGCACCGACAAGTTCGGATTATGCGCCATCTTGTTTTTATACAATTTCATGCAATATTATGTTTACCAACATCATTCCGCTGTAAATGTCATCAACCCGTCAAAAGACTTCTTTCTTAACTTCTTTCTCCAAACAGAACAAGTCTTGGCAATAAGCCCTTAACAAGTTCGAATGACAAAATCTTGCCGAAGTGTCATTGTCAACAGTGTTACCTAACAGTTCAACGCCCTGACTTAATATTTACATGACAAATCAGTAGCAGGTCGCTAAACGATACTCTCAGAACAACTGTTAAATAACGATGTTATTTCTATGGAACTTCAGCTGTATCATCAGCTGAACAAGGCCATCATCTGCCTGGAAACCATGTTGGACTGAAAGCAAATACAAATACAAATCATTTATTTGCATAACACAGGTTTAGGGGATGTTACAAAGTTCGTAGGGTACACTGTATTATAACCATGCGAGGTGTGCAAATATATTTGGTAAACTATGATATTAATGTTATTAAATTACAACGTCATTGAGGTATGGTCAATTTCATTACACATAACTTAATTTGAATTAGTAATAATAACTAATAATAACTTCCAGTCTATCCGGATGCAGCTGAATACCACTATTTAACATGAAGCTACTTCTTATCAGACCTCCACAACCCGGTATACCCAGTGGCATTACGATACCCCTTGGTAAGGCTGGATATCAGACTTTCGGCTTCCGACTTCTCGTAACATCAACATCTCAAAGATCTATAAATGGAGAGCTTCTACTCTCGCTTAACAAGACCATCGAATGCGATGTCCAATCTACTTGAATCTACTCAGTCATAAATAAATCGCATAAAAGATTCTAGTGCGTTAGAATTAATTCTGCCCTCGTTATTTTTATAATTAAGTTTCTTGCCCATTCTTTTTATATGAAACTTCTTGATTGGGCAACTGGAATAAATTATAAACATTTCCTTGTAAATGTTGACTTTCAAAAGTGCCTTTTAACGGCCTAAGCGAAATCTATGCTTTGATTTTGGGTTCCTCCTTCAATATTATGCTTTTCATCAATTATTATGCTTTTCAAGTTAAATCCACCTTAGATCCTGCTGAATACAGCCCTCTTTCACTAGCCCTTGTCCTTATAAATATATGGTTGTCTAAAGTCCCATAAGAGATATAACTTGCACCATAATATTTACCTAGCCATCCATTAGAGAACAAGGACCCTTCATAATATCTGACAGAGGAACGCTATAGCCCTTTGCACAACAATAGGGGCGCGAAAATTGAAGATGATAAACATATCCGTGCATTATCTTGCTAGCGTGTGTCTTGTCAAAGGGCGGCAGCAATATTTCAAATATAACTTTGATTTATACAGCTTAGTACATGCACATTTTTTGACGTTTTGCCAGTAGTTATAGGATGTAAAAGTGGAATTTTTGTAAATTAAACCAAATCTATGATATGGTACGGTGGTAACATTTAGATGCATTCTGAATGTTGACAAACGTCGCATCGTCGTTTTGAATATTTCATCAATATTATTACTGAATAATATTATGAAATAAAGGCGCAACAAATAACAATTTTTAAGATTTTCTCAAAAATCGAAAATTCTTATCTAAAGACAGACTTCTAAAAACCTTCACTCCCCTAAACTCCATGAGAGTGTGATTTTTATAAATCGCCTTTTGAAGCTTGAATTGTGCCGAGCTGACCCCAACTAGAGTCAACGATGGTGGAGGCTATACGGTAGTGACGAGCCGAATGGTAGCAGAATGTGTGTTGTGTAGTAACTGTTTCGGGTAGGTTTTGTTGTTCAAAAACACTGCTGAATGGAACTAAAGTGTGTAGCAACGGCATAACCCCTAAAAAACAGTACGTATTTACTGCCAATCCTAATCCAATCAGACGTTAATACACGAACACTTCACAATTCGCCGGTCTAGTCGTATAAACGTTATGTAAATTGCCGTCTGATTCGGTGGGGAGCGACGCGTATCTCCGGCCGTTGTATGTGTACACTATTGTCGTATATCGAGGAGGTGCAGAAGGCCGTAGGTCTTTGAACAAGGTAACTTGTTCAAAGACCTACGGCCTTCTTCTTCACGGAACGCCGTGAAGTAGTAGGGACTTTGTCTCGTAAATATAAAAAGGGAAAGCAGATCAAATCAGAATTTTCTAGACGGACACTCTTGCAGACGAGATCTCTCTCTCTCTTTCTGTCTCATCATCATTCTCCTGCCCCTATCCCAATTTATTTGGAATCTACAGCATGTGTTCTTGTTCCATACTTCTCTATTACTTGTCATCTCATCAGACACCTCCTTTCTTGCCACATTATCCTTCCATCGTTTCATTGGTATTCTTTTACTCCCGATCCACATTCGTACTAAAAACGTTCCTAATAAAGAAGTTAACTAAGTCAGAATACTTAACGCCACGGAAATATGTAAGCCAGTTAGTAAGGTGGCTGCATACTGGATACGCAGGAATTGTCAGATCTATATTTTTTTTCTCAAATATGAAAATCCTCAGTAGCGGAGGAAAAAATATAGATCCCTGGGGACAGCGGAGGGGTCTGCCAGACTATAAAACCAAACCGGTTTTCCCTCGCACTCTTGCGTCAGACAGGGGCAGCGAGATCAAATGCGACTTCCACTGTCTGAGACTAGCCCGCTTGACCTGAGAGCCTCGTCCCGGGGGAAGTGAGGTGTATTGCATCCATTCCTAGGAATAGCATTAAGCAGCTTGACTCAGTGTATTTTTCAGACTGGTCCTTCTGCACTATCATTCCCTATGCTACTATTATGACATCACAGTATATCTTGTATGATAACTAGGTATTGGCAGACTGTAAAGGAACCTTATTTTTAGAACGTTTTACTAAATTTTCTAATAGTAAACGAATATTTCACGAAGTTGAAATTCACAATTTGTCGGCAACTCGAAGCATCACTCAGACAGATCACTTAAGATTTTGTACCACTTGGATCTCCGCCAGTACCATAAAAGCAGAAAAATAAATAACATAATATGGGCTACTATACTATAAATATTTGATCAAAATAACTCCACGATGAATATATCAACAGCATAGTGATCGTAGTCAGTCACTATGTGGCAATAAGGCAATGTCTTATCCTTCCGGCATTTTAATGCATGGTGTTTATTTTCCACCACCTCAAAGTTCAAAGAGCAGATGTTCGAAATTGCCGTCATTGTAGCTGATAAGGAATATTCATACGGAACCACTACTTTTTTATTCAAACACTGGATGATGCGCTGATACTCAACATCATCATCCGATTCACTGCAGAACATAGGCCTTGGCCAAGCGTCGCCACAAAATCCGGCCCTCTGCTTCTCCCATCTAGCGGTTTCCGGTATCCCCATCATCTTTCCACCTTGGTGTCCTTCTGGGATGTCAAAATCAATGCTTTTCTTCACGTTGATTTATTTACCAAATGATTTTAAAACAGTAACCATGGAGTTTCTTGCCGGTTCTTCTCCATAGGAAACGACCAACCCGAACCGTGCACCTTTTGTCGACGATTTATAAGTGCCCATGTAGGCTTATGTAAGATAAAATATTTTGATTTAATTTGATTTATTAATCAGCTTAAGAATTTGTTAAAGATCGAGGGGAAGATTTGAGAAAAAAAAAGAATAAGGACCCAAAATAATATCTCTACTACCACTATGTACTCCGCAAATGTGCACCATAATCTACGTCCATCGGTACCTAAGCCTCGAATAGTAAATAAGAGAATATTCAATCCACCAAGTCACGTCTCAGTTATAACTCACGTTTTGGGGTGGGCAATGTGGCCATTGGGATATTGATTCATCACTGCAAATAACTCTGAAAATTGGTTGTTGTCTATATCTTATAAAAATATCGTCATATCTATATCAACATTATCTACGTCTATATCTACACCTGCCTTTATTTTGAGAACAAACCAAGAGTCGGATTCGTTCTGAGATTTGCCACTCAAAACATTGTATTGATGGATGCATTGAATATTACGAGAGTCATTAATGTATTTAAAGTAACAAAATAAAAAATGTATTTAAAAAAAAAAAACCTTTGGTAACAGTTGGAACTTTGACCCCTATCTATCTATATCTCCGTTACAAGAAGGTATACCCCCGTAAGGTCCAGAACAAGTAAAATAACGGAGAGAGCAAGTGCCTTTCGGTTTCTTAAAGGGAATTTTTAACCGGCTTCTTAAAACGGAAGTGGTATGTATTTTACTAGCATTTTTTTATTTTTATAATGCGCACAGCAAGTTGGATAAAAAATGGATTTCTCTACCCTAATCTCTTCAAAGTTAGATTTAACAGGCTTCTTCTGGGTAAGCTTGCTCCTTCGTCGGTTTTGTCTCTGTCTTCGCTGACCTAGAGTAGGGTCAAGAGCAAAACAATCTAAAAAAAGAATGTCCACTAACTAACTGTTTAACATTATCTTCTACAAAATATTCAGTTACTGATTCCTTATCTAACTGTTTTGTTATCATATTGATTTCCTTGACTTTTTCCTTGTTCTCTTCCTCCTTAACTAAATCGTTTATTACCCTTTCCTGCTATGATGCGTTACCATCGACAGTAATCACAAGGCTCATAAAGTTTATTGCAAGGAAGCAGTGGCGTGCCTCCAATGAAACGGGGGCAAAGCCCAACTAGACAACTGACGATATTGGGATAAAAAATAAGTTTCGCTGCCTGTTCTGATATTGGTTTTCAAAGCTGTTTTATTTTCCAATTATTTAAATGTGCCTAAATATAAAAATACAAACAGTGGTTAATATAAAAAAATACTGCGCATTTTATATCTCGTCACAAAATTACAACTATTTCAATATCTTGATTTATAGTCAGTGTCAAGTAAATGATTTAAGAGTCATCTATTGAATTAAATTTAACAACTGAACTCTTCGTGTCAATTCGTCATTATTTCTCTCGATCTCTACAGTCGCTATTGGCAAAATTTTAAAAACACCGATAGATGGCGCAAAAACAATAAATTGGTTTCTAACTACTAAAGTATTGAAAATATTTGTAACTTCCCGCGACTTCGTTAGGGTGGAAATTTTTAATGTTTTTCAGGCATAAATTATAACTAGATATAACCTTTCTCATGAATCATTCTGTAGGTATATTAATGAAAAACGCATCAACATTTTTGCGTAGGTACAGACGGCGGGAAGTGAATTTGTTTTAAACTATGTAAAGATTACTCACAACGTAAACAGCCATAATTCTTCATTCTCGTTTTTTTACCACGAACAGATGACAAACAACAAAACAAAGCACATAGACACTCTCACACATTTACCTTGCACAGTAACGATTTCACAAACTTAAAATCCTTCACAAGAAACAATTTGAATGCTTTTATGAATTCAAAACAAAAATGAATCACTTCAAAACAAAGTTAATTACAGCAAAAACTAATCGCAAAACTTTAAAATACAAGAAAGTACATTAATAATATCACAAAAAAAAGATGCACCAGTTATCGCTCAAAACAAATATGAACTAATTTGAAATCGTTTTACTTTCTATGGAAATTCGCGCTACGCGCAGGTCTTTGCGCCGCTTGCCCGTTCATTCTTGGCGCCAACACACATTCACTCTCTCAAACTTACACTGACATACACGCACACATTCAAAGAAAAGCCCAGCTTTTAACTCCATACAATTTTTCAAATTAAATACCTAATAATGTTATCAAGACAGAGTCATTTTACTAGCAAAGACAGAGAGGTCCGACAAGCCAAATACAGAAGCCAGTGAGTGCGAGTGGGAGCATCCGAACGAACATTGACTGTAGGGTCCGACCATAGCGAACTATGCTTGAACTCTTCTTTTGTTTAGTGTTAGAGCGAGCCAGTCTCGCGGCCGGTAGGTATAGGAGATATTAGAATTTTTTTAGCAACGTCGCGCATCTTGAATTCTTGATAAATGCGCGCGAAATTTGACGTTATTATTATTTTGACATACATTTTTATTTTTGGTTGGAATGTTTTTTTTTACTTATTTGTTGTGTTTGATTGTTAGGCAAGCCGGGCTTTTCGGCTTGTATGATAGTTCCGCCACTGCAAGGAAGTGTACTATCTCTCTCGTAAATACTACACTATCATAACAATTTCTTAATGTTACGTTTTACAACTTGATACTCTCTATTTCTTGATACTCTATATTTATGCTACTAGTAACACCAGTGTAACTACTTAGCACTGTATCTATAATTAGAGTAGGCACTCTGACAGAAATTACAACCTACTTCTCGAACATAAGAATCTAGCTTTTGCCCGCGGCTCCCCGCGCGTTATGGTCGGAAATAATCCCACAGGAATTTTTAAAATACCTATGGCACTAGGGGATAATGTAGATTCCCATTTGTTTCTTCCTTACCTTCCTAAATCCGAATCTATATATATAAAAGAAAGTCGTGTTAGTTACTTCACTTATAACTCAAGAACGGCTGAACCGATTTAGCTGAAAATTGGCAGGGAGGTAGTTTAGAGCCAGGAGAAGGACATAGGATACGGTAGGGTAGGTTAGGGTAGGGTAGGTAGGTAGGATAGGGTAGGTAGGTAGGGTAGGGTAGGTAGGTAGGGTAGGGTAGGTAGGTAGGGTAGGTTAGGTAGGGTAGGTAGGTAGGGTAGGGTAGGTAGGTAGGGTAGGGTAGGTAGGTAGGTAGGGTAGGTAGGTAGGGTAGGGTAGGTAGGTGGGTAGGGTAGGTAGGTAGGGTAGGGTAGGTAGGTAGGGTAGGGTAGGTAGGTAGGGTAGGGTAGGGTAGGTAGGTAGGGTAGGGTAGGTAGGTAGGGTAGGTAGGTAGTAAGGGTAGGGTAGGGTAGAGTAGGTAGGTAGGGTAGGGTAGAGTAGGTAGGTAGGTAGCGTCGGGTAGGGTAGGTAGGATAGGGTAGGTAGGTCGGATAGGGTAGGTGGGTAGTAAAAAGTGCATTGCAACGCATGCTGGGTACAGCTAGTATTACTATATAATATTCAATCATACAAACTTTACCACTTTAAGTTAATATGTATTAACATAGTTTATTTCAGAAATGATTCAGCGATTGGGCGACCACGCGTTACCCACTTTAGAGTTTAAACAGGTAGGATTCTTGGGAATCCCTTAATTAGGTCAATCTGTACAAACAAGAGTACTACAGGAAAATAGTATAAAAAGTACTATAGCGCTATCTAACAAGACCAGAACTAAAATCAAAAGTCAAAATCGCGCAGTTAAAGTTATCCACAAATCTCTACATTATGAAATCTCATAACCTGCAATCAATGAAAGCACAACCAAGTGCAAACACTCTCGCACATTCTACTCATAATAAACAAGTGCAAACTAACAAAAACACATTCGAAACTTCTAACAAACAGTATATAAAAACACTCGTACACGCCAAAGTTACAAGTTTCCCCTAACAGACAGAACACGCACCTGCCCACCTTGATTATTCCCTTCCGCCCTTTCGAGGCAGCAGAAGGTAAAAAATGTACTCCAACGTCCCCTTCATGCATGCGTGCGTGACCGGTAATAAGAAACTGTGGCTCAAGTGGTTGCTTGGCATATGGTAGAGAAGGTGGAATAGGTCTGGTGTTTGCAGCTTTTGCCTTCGGCTTCGTCCGCGTCAATTTAGATTTTGACAATAACCGTCTCGGACATGTGGCGCCATCTATTATCATAAGAACGTTATTGTTGTTTTAATCGGGAACAGTTCTTTTTTTGCGGGAATAAGGAATTATCGAATAAACGTTTGCAATTGTTTGTATGTGTTACTGCGTGGTTATAGGGCGATGATCAGACGGGCCGCGTTCAAAACAAAAATAAATACCCACGTTTTGTGTTTTGTTTGGAGTTGGCTTTCTGCAAATAAAATTACTTGTATCACGTCTAAAAAGCGAGGTGCAACGACGTAGACAGAAATTGATGAATATCTAAAGAAATCCATGATAATGTGCTTTTAATGCTAATGCAAATTTTTGTAATGTTTTGGTAAAATAAGTGAAAGTGTCCACATGACTGGCCCTCTTGCAAAGAACCAAAACGTTTTGATGCCATTTAAAAACAACATTAAAACAAAAATATTTCCAACAATATAAACATAACGCTTGTAGTCCCTGAAAGGTTAGGCAGAGGTATACCTAATATTATACCCACATTTTGCCAGTTATATTTAAGTCCCATGTAATAGGGGGCGAGCCTATTCCCATCAACCGGGCCCAAATCCAGACTCCGTGGCTGCTACTGAGAAATTCCTGATGAAAAAACAGAATAACACTTCGAACGACCTAGGAATCGAACCCGGGAATTCCTGCACACGTATACGCATAGTTACGAGATCGCCTCGGTTCGGGATCAAATACTAGACCAGCAGCAGTCTCGAAGTGTCAAATTCCTTTGCATTCCTTTGCAATTCAACAACACCTCTACCTGTATCATTAACACTGGGAACAAGATACTTATCATACTATTTGTTTTTAATTCCCCATTTGACTCCCGGTTTAAAACAACCAAGAAAGAGGGAAGACCGATTTGTCTGCTCATGAACACCCACCCGCAATGACTTCAGTTTATCCGAGATCATGGAAGTTGCAACAGCGCCGAAATATCGGGAACTCAAAACAAATATGTAATTAACATGGTAAATATCTTGTTTTCAGTGTTACTGACCAACATTAGTAAACTAACATTAGTTTAAAAACTTATACACTAATTACCACCACGTCGTCTAATGATGACAGGTAGAGGTACCCGTCATCATTAGACGACACAAATATTCCCAAGTTCCAACCAGTCCATCCTTCATGCATGGTCCAATAACTCTACCGGTTATTAATAAACGTGGATCAGTGAATGGTTTCCGCAGCGTCGAATTATTTATAGGTCATTTTTATGATCGGGGGCGGGCTGGTTGGTACCGGGAACCGGGGAACTGTTAAATGTATTCCCGATATAGGCAAGAACGAGTAGGAGAATGGCTGACTTGCTACTGGTTAACGGTGGCTCATAAATTAAGGTGTTGAGATGGCCATGAGATGGGTTGATGGATTTCTTGAAGGGTAATGAACAGCTTAATAAAGATTTTGGTTGATTTATAGCGAGCTGAAAAAATATGTCGATTCGATAATTTATTATCGAATCGACATATTTTTTCAGCTCGAAGTAATTTGGATAACTGATTTAGTTGACTATATTGACGTTCAATTTGCAAACTGTAATCTCATTTTTTTTTTCAGTCTTCTATATTAGTCGAGTGCGATTAGACAATAATGTGGAACGAAGTTTTATTCATATCGTCGACCATATTGAACAAGGAAACTGACTAAAATGGGGTTTAATGGATACAGACAGGTCTCACTATTCCGCCGCAATACAAATTCGGTGAATTTTAAGTTATTCATAAACGAAAACAAAATATTCCTAGGGAAATTAAAAAAAAGGGTCTTTTTAGGGTTCCGTATATTAATCTGTCCTCTCCACATCTATAGGAACTCAATAAAAAAAGGCCCATGACAATTCGACCCCTATAAACTTCGTTCCACCTTATGAGTATTTTTGTCTAATTGCACTCGACTATATCTAATAGTTTTTTTTTTCTCATTTTCTTTATTAGGGAACAAACCAACCATGTAAACAATTATTTAGTTATTAAATTATGCTTATCTTATGTCTCTGTATTTCCTTTTACTCTCGAAACACCCAAAAATAACACAGCAGAAGCTTTTCATCAAAACTTACTGAATATAAAGTGTCTACTCAAAACAAGACTCCGTTAGCTTATTTTCTTTACACCCGAAAGTTGTTTCTTCAAGAATCCCGAACTGGCTGTAAACTTAATATTGATCTGAATATATTCCTGAAACTGATGCTTGAGTAAAAGTTTTGGTGGCAAGTTTATTTTGGCCTTACACCTTGTAGAATAAAACTTGTCGTGTATTTTTCTATTTAATGATGTTTCAGCATGTTAGTATCCTGAAAGGATAAGCCAACTTTATGTGCTATTTCAGTGATTGTTCAAAGGCTAAAAATGTTTATTGTGCTTTGGGGGTATAAGGAACAGGGTGTAAAGTTCCTCGATACTCCTTAGAAAAGAGAGAATCCTCCGACCAGAAAGGTGTTATGTCTGGTGGGCAACTGACAGTTGTTGTCGGGTTTCTCTATATAGTCTTAAGTCGATGTTTACTTTGCTTGCGAGATGTAGGAAATTGATGTTAGTTCTTCCGTCGTGTCATAGATGGCGCTGTAGTACTTTATGTTGTAAGTTGCTTATTGTAGTTCGCTAGTGTTATCTTCCTCATGATACTGAACTGTGACGTTCACAAATGGGATAACGATTATCCTGTTAGGCACACAACTTAAATGGCATTTTTCTGTAATGTGTAGTTACATAGCGCGTGACTCATGTTAAACATTATTAACAACTAAAGAAAAACTAGTAAAGGTAAAAAATATGTGATAACAAAGTAATGTTTAAGAATGTCTTGTCTCTCGGAGATTTGACCAAAAAAGATTTTCTCGTAAATGTTATATGACTAAAGATCTTGCCAATACACTTTGTAAGATTTAATACATATTACATAGCTGTTGGAAGCTAATATTTTAAAATTTTTGGCTCAACTTTATAGAATTAATTATAGGGCATATTATACGTCCTTTAAGCACTCCAACATTGAAAAACACAAACAAAACATTGTGGTTCATATCATATACAACTTAGTGTCTAACAAAATGAATGACCACTTACAAACCACACTCAATCATATTAAAGTCCAATAATAAACATTCATGAGCGAACGAAAATGATTGCATTCTGCCCACACTAATGACTCGAAACCCTCAGGCTATTCAATCGAAAAAAGGGGGCATTTTATCGGCAAGAAATGGAACTCAGTCACGGCATTGACGCATTTCGAAGACATTGACAATTTAAGGAACAAATAAGAGAAATTATGCTAGAACACGAAAAAACAAACAGAATATATCATCATTTACCACACAGTATTTCCTATGACCATATAGGCTGAGGATGATGATGATGATTTCCTATGATGCAGGCCCGAAGGCTCCTAAGAAGCCGATTCCTGCCGGCTTCCCTTTGGGAACAAGGCACTATACGTAGTGTCTAGTGTATACTGTAGTCAAATAGTAAATTATGTACACATCTGAGGTTATCACATCACAGTACAGACATTAAATACATCATAGGATTGAAAACATTACATAAATACCAGCATTTTTCATGTCAACAAAGAAAGCAACATGTGGCGCCAGTAAGCCGACGCTCGGGTGTCAGAATTCAGAACTAAATTCGTATGAACGCGGACACGTGACTTCGCAGCTATCAGCAGCGTTTTGTAAGGACTAGGTAAGCCGAAGATTTTCGAGTTACGACAGGGAACTTTAAATGTTTGTATGTATAGGAAGCTAAATTAGAACCACTTCCCGATGCCCGATTGAGCTGAAATTTAGCGCACACCTTCGGTTCTAATAACAGTACATTTTTATGACAGACATAACTTAATCCTGCAGCCAGGATCGTCTCCTCACGAGGGAACTCCTCAACGTTTAATAGCACAGACACGAAAATTTGTATACAAGTTCATATTTGATGGATAAACACGAATTCTATCATGATCTCATCCTGCAGCCAGGATCGTCTTCTCACGAAGGAACTCCTCAACGTTTAATAGCACAGACACGAAACTTTGCATACGAGTTCATATTTGATGGATATACATGAATTCTATCATGATCTCATCCTGCAGCCAGGATTGTCTTCTCACGAGGGAACTCCTCAACGGTAAATAGCACGGACACGAAAATTTGTATGCACGTTCATATTTGATGGATAAACACGAATTCTATCATGATCTCATCCTGCAGTCAGGATCGTCTTCTCACGAAGGAACTCCTCAACGTTTAATAGCACAGACACGAAACTTTGCATACGAGTTCATATTTGATGGATATACATGAATTATATCATGATCTCATCCTGCAGCCAGGATTGTCTTCTCACGAGGGAACTCCTCAACGGTAAATAGCACGGACACGAAAATTTGTATGCACATTCATATTTGATGGATAAACACAAATTCTATCATGATCTCATCCTGCAGCCAGGATCGTCTTCTCACGAAGGAACTCCTCAACGTTTAATAGCACAGACACGAAACTTCGCATACGAGTTCATATTTGATGGATATACATGAATTATATCATGATCTCATCCTGCAGCCAGGATTGTCTTCTCACGAGGGAACTCCTCAACGGTAAATAGCACGGACACGAAAATTTGTATGCACATTCATATTTGATGGATAAACACAAATTCTATCATGATCTTATCCTCCAGCCAGGATCGTCTTCTCACGAGGGAACTCCTCAACGTTTAATAGCACAGACACGAAACTTTGCATACGAGTTCATATTTGATGGATGATCATGTTTTGTATCATAAACTTATCCTGCAGCCAGGATAGTCTTTGCTCGAAGGAACTCCTCAATGTTTAATAGCACAGACACGAAACTTTGCATACCAGTTCATATGTGATGGATACACATGAATTCTATCATGATCTCATCCTGCAGCCAGGATTGTCTTCTCACGAGGGAAATCCTCAACGTTTAATAGCACAGACACGAAACTTTGGATACGTGTTTATATTTGATGGATAATGACGATTTGTATCATGAATTCATCCTACCGCCAGGGTCCTCTTCTCATGAGGGAACTCCTCAACGGTTAATTGCAAAGACATGAAACATTGTATTTATACGCGTTCACTTTTATGAATAAACATATTTTCTATAGTTCCTGTGCATTTAATCGTTACAATACATAAGTTATGAAAAAAGATCAAGTTGGGTCCATCGAAAATTTTTGTGTATACATCATGGGTGACATTTTCGTGGTTTTCGGGGTCGCTGACAATCAAAATGAAATTTAAAAAATGCGATGACGAATAAAAGTATTGTGTGGTTTTATGAAACCACCGCGGAGTAGGGATAAAGTGAAAGGCGCTCTGACGAGCGCCTTTCATTTTATCCGTACTCCGTGGCCGATCGTCGCGCGGCATACTACACACACACGAAAAAGTTTGAGACGATGTAATAAAAGTTTCACTTTAAAAACAATTATTAATGATCTCATTTTTTTCGTCGGCTTCCCCTTACAAAATTTTGACCCTTCGCCACTGCTATGATGTTATATATTACTTATGACAAACTCTAGATCATCATAATCTAAAGAAAGTCTCTTCATTCGTAAACGATTTAGTAGGCCAGGATTCGTAATAATTGTGTTTAGTAGTTGGATATAAGTTATGTCATGAACAATTCCGTCATACAAAGAGATACGCCAACCAACTATTGCACCATCAATTTTCATCTACAGCATGACTAAAACATTATTAGAGCAACTGACACACTCTTTGCATCACATACGCCATTTTAAGTGTTAGTAATACATTCAAGCTTCTCATTATTTATATTCATTACCCTAGTGTTTTATGACCCCATAACACAAAATGTTTTCGCAATATTTTCATGAGGAAAAACGCGAACTGGGTCGAATGAAACGGTAAGTTATACGTATTTCACTACTTTCTTCGTAGGTCCTTTTCCCAAAAAAACATTACATTATGCCTGTAGGTTTAGGTAGAGGTGTACCGCAAGGTGTAAACCACTTATCGCCGGTTATGTTCAAGTCCCATATAATAGGGGGCGAGCCTTATCCCGTCGGCCGGGCACAAATGCAAACTCCGGGCTGCTGCGGGCAAATTTCCGGGTGGTAAATCCCAATGACAGTGCCTGACCCGGGAAAAAACAAAAGACCTCATGTTCAAGCAGTAGCGGTTGCAATGAGACAGTCATCGAAGTTTATCATCATCTTTCTGCCCTTGTTCCATTCTACTTGGGGTCGGGGCAACACCTTTTCTTCTTCCATTGTCCTCTGACAGACTTACGGCATCCTATACTCCTTTCTCTTTCATATAATTCCTCAGACGTATGGTCTGAGAAATTATATGAAAGAGATAGGAATATAGGATGCCGTAAGTAAGTCGTGCCGTAAGTCCTTCATCTTTTGCCTTCCTCTCCCTCTTCATCCATCAACATTCATATTCATCACCCTATCAATGTTATTTCTTCTTGAAAAGTTTATGTTTAGTTAGTACGTATGGTTTTGTGAAATATTTAAGTTAAGTCACAGTCGAGTAGTATTTAAGTTATCTATCAACCAACCTTGACAATGTCGCTGATGCGTTACGACTTCCGATCCCAATAATATTGTGAGTATTTGTATGGTTGGGTGTAGGATACGTGATCAAAGATGGAACGATGTTTATTTAAGCATGATTATCATGTCAATAAAGTATGGCTTGGCGCAAATGGTGTTGTGTCCGGATTATATTGCAGTTTTTATCTTAATGGGCATTGGATAAGATCCCCTGATAAGAACAATAAAATCTTTGAAATTGCTGATTAAAGAATATCTGAAGCTTACTTTAATCAGTAGCTGCTGGCTGTTACATAAGAACTTCGGCAAATCGGCACCAAAACAGTTCAGGAATCATAAAAACCACAAGACAGATCCCAGACATACGAAGGATGACTCATCACCAGTTCCCAATCGCCAACTGATTGCCTGCCGTGACGAGAATGGTTTCCACAGCCGTCATTAGTGACCACATCTCTAATTTTAGCCTTTATGTCAAGAATCCCATGGTCGATAATGCAATACATGAATCAGAGAGGCAATTAGGGTCGTTATCATCATAAGCAAGATTGGCAGATGGTTGTTTTGCGTTGTATGACGATTTTTTGAGATTGCTTAAGTCGTTACTTTAGGTAATTATGTTCCGAATGAAAGTTTACGTTTTGTAAGAATATTTTGCTTAGTTGGTTGAATATTAAAACTCCAAAAGCGTATTTGGTGAGTAATTTTAGCTAAGTCGCAATTCCAATTTTACTTATCTCGGGGAATTTATGGTTAAAAATTCGGTATTAGTTACAAAATCTTCCGTTTGCATTTACATACATGTTTCAGTAGTTTCCAGCTAATAAAGGGGCTTTGCTATTTAAAAAATAGCTATTAAGTAACTGTCTAGGACTGCCATAAACCTGTGTTAACTAAATAGTTAACACAGGTTAAATAATAATGTTATTCTAAGATTATTGAAATCAATAATCTTAGAATAACATTATTATTTACACTAAATGAAAATACTGCACATAAATATGCGCAGTAAAAGTAAGAAAAAAAAATGCAATAAGGAAAAAATACTAAATAAACTAAATTCCTTTTTTGTTAAATTCCACGCTGACAAAGTCGCGGGCACAGCTAGTTGTAATTAAGTTTAAGTATTTGTGTTAAATTGGTAGTGTGTTAATTTATCATATACCCAGCTTGTAACAATATTGTACTCACAATGATATCTATGATACTATCAGTAATAAATTAAGAACTTCAATTTATATACATTATACAGTGCAATGTGCCTACTAAACTTTGTGGTAATCAATGATTTATAACTAAATAGCTCTGAAAATTGCAAACCGGTACTAGCCTACATATCAGTCACACAAATGAAGTACTCACTACCCAACCCACAGCCCAGAATTGGCACAATCTTAATACACCTGTCCATTTACCTAAGCTAATACTTATTGAGGTTAAAGCTATGTATCATGGTTAAATCGTTATATTGCTTGCTTAAGGATGTATTAAATCATTGCTTAGTAATAAATTTGTTTAAGTAAATACGCGTAAGTCATTTCGTAAGTCTGTATTGAAATGGTTTTCATAGCCAATCGATAATATTGTCGAGTCTATGTAAGATCACCCCGCACTTACATTGCCTGCGTGGTTGACTTAGGACGACTCCGTCTCTTAGAGTAGAGGTAGACTTATTTCCCAGCAGTGGGAACAATATAGGCTGATTATTAATATGCCATGCTAGATCTATGTCGTTTTCCAGAAGTAGTCATAATTACATTGACACATAGCAAAGCGAAATAAACGGGCTAAACAATTCTCCAATGCCTTCTTCGATAGCAGAACATATACAAACCAATAGAATTATGTACAACAATAGGTACAAATACTTACTACTAATATTATATGCGAAAGTAATTCGGATCGGCAAATTAAACGTCTGTCAGTCGGTTAGTTTCTCTGAGGCAGCCACGGAACCTGGATTTATGTCCGGATGATGACAATAGGCTTGCCCCTTTAACATAGGACTTAAACATGACTGGAAAAATATGGGTGTACTAATGGGTACTTCATTGCCTAGCCCTTCGTGGGATGGTGTTATGTATGTTTTGTGGATAGATCATTGCCTGGGTAAGAACAGGTACTTGGTCCCGTAGTACGTTCCTGTGGGATAATGTCCGATCTATACGCGGGCGTAGTCGCGGGCGCTGGGAAAGATGATTAATAAAACAAGAGTACATGTGCTGGGGGGGGGGGGGGAGCAGCGGTGGCCTAGTGGTGGCAGCCTCGACTTACGAGCAGTTACTTTGTGTAATTTATTTCATCACCGCTGCCGTCAAAAACGGTGAAGGAAAACATCGTGAGGAAACCGGCATGTCCTAGAATTAAAAATTTATGACATCTACCAACCGGACTGGGCCCGCGTGGTGGCCCTTACATTACAGCCCACTCCCTCTCATAGAGAGGAGGCCTGTGTCCCAGCAGTGGGAACATTATAGGCTGATGATGATGACATGTGCTGAAGATTGATCATATTTCCTATTATCTAACAAAATGCTAGCAGCTAGCAAGTACAGAACATAAACATGTCCTCAAAGGCAGTGTTCGGTTAACCGCAACGCGTCAAAGGTAATCTTATACCGTTGACACTGGCTTTATGTAAGCGACGCTTCTGTGTGAAAAATATTTAATATGTTGATGGAATTTTGTTAAAGATTTATAAAAATCCCAGATTTTAAACCACATAATATAAATACCGAAAGTACCCAAAATAGGCTCTACTTTAGGGATACGCTAACAAATAATCGTCTATTGTATTTCAAGTGACTGAATTTTAAATAGTAATACGAGTATTCTATTCTGTATTTAGTTTCTTGTACTTACAATTACGTATTAGGGTAGTGCAATCCAATCATAAAGTAGGAATCACTCATGACAGCAGTGCTCATTGTATTCTGTGTTTTTTTCTGTCCTGGGAACCAAGTCAGATATTTTCAATAATTGCTAATTATGAAAGAGAAACGATTAAATTATGCCGTGACGTCTAACAGTAGAGAATCGAAGAAAAAAACGTGTTGCGCTGACCGACTCCAAGTAGAATGAGACGAGTCCAGGAAGATTATGATAATAGTGGTTACGCCGCAAACTGTCCATATCAACAAATATGGTTTCAATGAAGGAACATCCTGCCACAATTTCATTAACACCCTTGGTAACTCTCCCGAATCTATTGGCACACAAATCTTAGAAGCTTATATTTTCCTAACACAGGAGTA
Organism: Cerastis leucographa; assembly: GCA_963082945.1. Taxonomy (NCBI): domain Eukaryota; kingdom Metazoa; phylum Arthropoda; class Insecta; order Lepidoptera; family Noctuidae; genus Cerastis; species Cerastis leucographa. The sequence continues at coordinate 5,248,125 of OY720353.1, read as the reverse complement.
AGACCAGTCTTCAGGTTCTTAGGGCAACACAAACCACGTGCCACCAACAAGTTAGCCAGTCCACCACAGTAAACTACATTAAGCAGTAATTACCCGTACCACAAACCACTAAAGCTGTCACTGTTTAAATTATAGCTTCAAACAGAACGCAACAAACGCCGGAAACGGTCCATAAAAATAAACTGAGACCACATTCAAAGAAAGCACTGACGGAGTCCGAATGCACTCGTCAATCACGTACGTGTAAACATTTCAAGAATAATGTGTCCGAAAGAGTTGTTTCGTCTTTTTACTGTACCATTTCTTGGGTTTAAGTTTGTATTGAAGTTGATTTCCGGTAGCTTTGACTGATTTAGTTCAGCTAATCAATCACGGAACAATTAAATTGGGTCATCCTCTGCTGGACAATATGCCTCACGCGGAATCTCGCCTTCTGCTTCCTGTTTATCGTAACCACATTCTTTAGGTCGGTTTACTCTCTGATTTTTCGGATTCATGACCATATTGTTATCACTTGCTTTGCTGAAGGAAAACATTGTGAGGAAGCCAGCATGCCTGAGAGATATTTTTCGACGGCTGGTAAAGCCAAGTCAGAGGCCCATAGCTGGCATAAAAACTCCGACACCAGGTTATTTAATTACCGCACGATAAAGAAAAGAAAAAGAGAAGAAAGCTTAGCTAATACCAGAAAAGATTCGGAATATCACCTACTTCATGAGCCATTCCAAGAGCCTTCATAAGACCTTTAAAAATACGTGTTTATTACTCATCCGTCTTGTTTTAAGATATTGCATGCTCATAAGCACCACCCTAAACACAGTTTAACCTTTTGAACGCCATTGTCGCATATACGTGACAAGCAAGCGCGTGCCCTGTACGCCAGCCAACGACACAAATATGTGACAAAAATGTGGTGCACTATAACACGAAATAAGTAAATTAAATCATTACTTTTGTGTGAGTTTATTTGTATATATTAAATGCCTTATCAAGAAATAAGTTAATAATATTTTTGAAATCCATTTTTTTTATTGTACTTAAGTATTTACGGTGAACTTGTAGCGTGGCGTTGATGGCACGCGCGTGCGTTTATGCTTTGGCGTTCAAAAGGTTGAGATTATGAAGGGTAGCTTGTTAGTATCAAGGAATTATGAACCCCTTTCCCTCATTATCACATCATACAAGATCATTCTAGCGGAATGGCGGGTCCGGGATCTTCTAAAGACCTGTTAATTAATGCGAGTACATTTACCGTAATAGACGAAAACGTTCCTATTAAACGATCATACGGTTAAGCTGTTAGAACATGTAATGTCTTTAATAATTTGGTAATTGTTTTGGGTCTGCTAAAGTACTTTGGTTATTATCAGTGCGTTACTTTTTATTTAATAACTTACTCTTGTTGATGTGTTTCCAAGGACTTCGTTTATCGAACTATACGAACTGTTACATTGTTAGTTCTCGTTGTCAGTTTTTTAGTCTATACATAGTTACAGTACTGTCTGCTAGGCAAAGATCCACTCCATTCTTTCTATTTCTCACGGCTATTTGCTGCTGTTATTCATCCAATCCCCCATGAAGCATTCTAGTTCGTCTCGCTATCTTCGCCTAGGCCTTCCAAGGCGTCAATTTTTTTTGCAGTTTACCGGTTTATTATTATTAGTCATTATTCGAGTTAAATTGCATTGCCTTATCGTTACATTCATCATCATCCTCTTGCACTTCTCCTAATTCATTTAGGATCGGCGCAGCATGTCTTGTTCTTCCATACTTCTCGTCATCTCATCAGACACCTTCTCTCTTGTCATATCATCCTTCACACAGTCCATCCATCGTACGATATGATCTCTTTACGACAAATAGTAATGGTTTAACTATTAGCTAGTGTTTAATTCTATTCCGGCTACATACTAGTATCTATATCGGTTTGTTCCACAAGCTAGATAGTCAACATGCCTTACTATAGCTTTCGCATAGCTCTTGCATTCCTCGAAGCCAAGTCGTGCTGTAGTTATGGGTTTATTTGTTCTACGAACATTAGTGTATGCGCAATCGTTATACGATGAATTTTATAGCCTACACCGATTCTAACAGGAAAAACTCCATATTTAGGACGTATATCAATTATTTCTTGGAAACAGTTTAAACCAAATTCCAGATGTCAAATCAAATAAATCAGAAGAGCGCTGTTATAAAAAAATGTGAAATGTTTATTTATTTCATCATTACTATTCTACTGCCCGTATCCCAATTTATTTGTGGTCGGCGCAGCATGTCTTCTTCATTCATAATTCTCTATTATTTGTCACACCTTTCTTGCCTTATCATCCTTACTAGCTTAGCTTTTATAATTTACTAGCTGTCCCGCGCAACTTCGTTTGCGTCACATTTTCCCCGTTTTCGCAACATTTTTCATTGCTGCTCCGCTTGTATTGGTCGTAGCGTAATGATATATAGCCTATGTCCTTCCCCAGGTTGAAATCTATCTTCTTGCCAAATTTCATTAAGATCCGATCAGCCGTTTAATCGTAAAAAAAGGTAACAAACAAACAAACAAACAGAGTGACATTCGCATTTATAATATTAGAATGGAAGTATGGATTTTAAAAAAATGAAGGAAAAGAATGCTGTGGAACTTGTATTGAAAAAATAACGGTGGCGTAAGTTCGGATTAAGGCCACGTACAAACGTGCAAAAAATCGATGTATACTATCCACATGCTGAGGGTGTCAATGTGTCATAATAATGTGAAACATACTACTTCCCGTAGGTATATGTACCACATCAGTATCAGAACGGAAACGTAAAGCGTTGGCGTGGACCAATGTCACCCGGTCAGTCAGATACGATTAATGTGGGCTCAGATTGGGTCAATGCCAATTTAAATAGAATAGGAACCCCTTAGTCCTTATAAATACTAGGTGAAATCTTTTCTCCATGCTAAAGAATTCTACGTTTTAGAAAATTCTATCATTTGTATAAAATAAAGTATCTTTTCATTAATTTCCCTTTGCTTTTACGACATTTTTTGCTCGTTTTGGCTATCTATGACATACCATATACCATACTAGCTTTGGATACCCTGTGATCAAATAAGATGTAACTAGATCAACCAAAGCGCACAGACTTCACCTTTCCAAGTTGCTAATGTGTATCTTCATCGACACTCTTTTCCAAGACCTGTTTTTTGCGTATTTACTTGGTTTACTTGAACACTATTAACATATTATATGTAGATCTCTCAGGAACACCAGAAATACAAAAACATTTGTGAGTGTTACTTGTGGTGTGATATTCGTGCTAAGTCGGAAACACGAATATAACCGAAGCACACGCCCTTTCTGGTTTAACTGTCTACTAATTACTTATTAACAAATTGACATACCTCGTCTGCAGGCTTGGTGGGTGTGATGGCGACGGTCTCGTTGAAGCAGAGACAGGCACAGTAATGGCGGTTGGCATCCACGTCCGTTAGCACGGACACGTAGAACCGGGGCTCCGTACGTTCCGTCGAGAGAGACCATCCTTGCGGCTGGCAGAACTGCGGAGGAAAACGTTAAGGTTAATGGAGATGCAGAAGCTGAAACAAGAAGTCAAGAGTCTAGGGAAATATTTTGGTTTTTAACGCAATACTAATTACTAATACAGTGCAACGCGGTGTTTTGGCACATGATTGCGTGGTAAACCATTTTTTTAAAGAACCAATTATGACCATACGCAAAATAGCAGTTAGGACTGTACCACAGTAGGCACAGCACAGAGAGTACAGCCGGTCTAGCATGACCGCCATAGAAACGGGCTATGTCTACGGAAGAATCGACAATGTGACAGATATTTCTATCTTCCTAAGCATGGCGATATTAAGAATGTAGAAAAGAAATGTTTCTATGTGCTAGTTTTCGGCGGTGACAGAAATAAAATGACAAGCAACTACCCACTCTAATTGTTGCTTTTGCTATTGTGTTTCGTATGATGTGTCAATAATAATAATATATGATGTATCGTGAGATATGATATCACTCATACAATTATACATTATTTCATTGGGTGGGTTTTCTGCTAGATAAAATTTTTCGTCTACAAGACATAATTAGCTTATTCTGTTTAAACATAAACAGCTGAAGTTTTGAAACCACCTCGCAATGCTATTGCAGACACAATAAAATAGGCCTACAAATAAAAGTGTTTTCATCACAATCCATCGAATCCTTTCAAAGAAGTCCCCCCAGGCTTTGTTACTAAGTGTAACGAACAAATACAGTTTGAAAGGTCTCTATTTATTTAAGGCTCAACAATCAATAGAAGACGGATCCTGCGTTTCAATTACTTGAGTGAACTTTACGAGTCCTTTCACGACATTCATTGAACTGGAATTATTGCTAGGGCCAAGTTTACTGATGAAATCGTGCCCGATCATGGTTATTACACTATAATTGTCGATTTCGTCCGTTTTGGTAATCGCATATTTAATTGTGGTTTTCTAATAGTGTATCCCTTTCATGGGCTTAGCATACGTATTATTGTTCGGTAAACTCCTTTTGTTTTAACCTCTCCAGCCCCGTGGTTCCCATATGGGAACGCCGAACAATTCGGTTGAGCCCCGAGGTTCCCATATGGGAACGCCTCGTACAAGCAAACTTAAACCCTTATCGTACGTACAGTAAGGGTCTAATTCGTTTGTAAAAATTTACGTCTCTGGCCAACTAGAGTTCGATTAAAATGAAACCAAACATACCAACCTAACAACTGCACAAAATTATTAAAAAAATAAAGAAACGCGTCTATGTCGACTGTCAAAATGAGTCATGGCGGCCAGTGTGGAACGGTGGTGTTTTGTTTTGGAATGCAGTGAATTTTTTGTGTTTTGTGTTGTTAAACTTTGGTAAGTAAATGTATAGTATGTTATTAGTGTATAATGTAACTTTTTAGATAGTCATTTGCTGGAAAAAATATCTAAAAATTATGTTTTTGACCCAAAAATTTCTCCAAAAATTCCTTTGTTGTGAAGTTCGTCAGTCGAAATTGAAAATATGAATTTGACTCTTTTACAATGAAATATGGTCTTGGAAACATTAGTAATAAGCGAAAAAATAGTGATAATTCATAATTTCATGCATTCGAGGCATATTTATTCATATTTATTGATATTTCAAGTATTTTCATGCATTGAACTGCGCAGTTAGAAAATGGCCGATTCTAATAGGACGTTTGAATTGGAATCTTGCAAGAATAATTTATGTAGGACTCCTAAAAAACACTGTCATTAGATTACTTGTATATTTGTTATGTTAGATCTAAAGTTTCGTGTAAATTGATTCAGTAGTTTTACCAAAAAAAAACAAACTACGACAACAGTATGTTTGCGGCGAGCTCTCTGAATTCTATGCGATGTTTATAATTCTCAAGTAGTTATAAAACAGTTGTTTATATTGTAATACATGGTCTCGTTAATCAAGAACCCGAAACTGTTTACCGCTTGAGATAAGAGCTAATAGAACTCGCGCGATAAGCTTTTTATGAGCGCAGGACACTTGACACGCTCGATGACGTCATTGTAAGGCCGGCTGGGTGTTTTACCGTTTAGCCGCAAGGTTGGAGAGGTTAACTTACCACTTACACGACATTGTGTATTCATGGCTTTTTACAAGCTTTTTTATTGTTTTTTTTTTAATTTCAATGGCGTTGTCTTAGTATGGTCGTCGTAATGTCCAATGATTGCAAATGGCGCCCTGGAACATTCTACGAACCGATCTTGAGTATGCAAACGTGCCTTCATTGTGATCGATTCCAATGGCCGATGTTAAATTAGCGCTTTAATGGTAAATACGATTTGAATGCTTTCTCGCAGAAAGTGACGTAGAGATGTGAACATCCTTCGAACAGTCATATAAATATAATTGAATTAATTTCAATATAACAGCGTTTTACTGAATGCATATGAAAGTTTATACGGTACTTTTAACAAAAAAAATCTTGTCTGTTCCGGCTAATTTCCGGAAAGGCTGGACCGATTTTGAGGGGAATTTTGCTGGCTACTTTTTTATGTTATAGTGAGTAACTATAACTATTAGGGTTCCGTGCAAAAAAAAAAAAAAAAAACAAGGAATTGATAACAAAATCCCATTCAAATAGAGAGATATATTTTTATAATAATTTATTAAATACCAAATAAAAAGTACAGGATTTGGGTCAAACTAAGTGGCGGTGCTAAGGAGAAGCCTATCTCCAGCAATTGAAGTCTTCCAGCTGATCTAGTCACCACTGTTGACTCTGGCTTCTCCCGAAAGTCTTGGAGTGGTTTGGGAATAGTATGGCAGGCTGGTGTTCCAGCTAATATGATGATGATAGAGAAGGTTTTATCTTTCATGAATACCACATGTTTGCTACCCTTTTCCCTCAAAAGTCACTGGTTTCTTTACAAAATTGTATTTCCTCAATAAATATTTCGACAACTAAAGAAAACCTTTCACTATTTCTCTTGAACCTTTCTAAAATTCCTGCTTTTCGCGTCTTTTACAAGTACAGGGTCGTCAATAAAGGCGTTATTGGCGAAAAGGGTATTTCTTCGTAAAAGCTCTAACAATTGAGAGTGCCTAGTAACAGTTTCTCTGGGCCTTTTTGAGAGTTACTCTTCCACTTACATTCGTTTTCGTTGAGGGTCGTTTGCTATTCGTGGAAACGGATTGGAGTTAGATTTATTATTACATTGTCGGTTAAAAAGCACACTATAGGTTTTCAGCGCTTTAATTTATTTAGGCATTCATTTAGGTGTTGCTTAATGTAAGTTATAAAGGTTGTCCTAAAGACGAAGAGTTGTCTATTAGCTAGAAACAGAGACAAAGTTACACTTCTTTCTGATGAAGAAACTTTACTTTCGAAAGCCATCAACCTGCCTTTTCCCAACTATATTGGCATTTTACATGGATTTACTGCTTATCTGAGCACCACAACCTAGCTAGTAGGTACTGGGTTATACGATACCCCTTGGTAAGACTGATTGTCAGACTTTCGGGCCACTGACTACTTGTAACGACTGTCAAAGATCTATAAATGACAGCCGGAACCAACGGCTTAACGTGCTTTCCGAGGCACGGAGGAAACTCTGTATGTAATGGGTGGTCACCCATCCACGGACCATCCTCAGCAAGCGGGGCTTAAACTGAAGATCGACGCGAGCGGTTGTTATTATTTTGCCACGAGTTTGTAGCGACCACGAAAAGCAACATACTACAAAAAGTACTACAGCGCCATCTATGACACGACGGAGGAACTAACATCAATTTCCTACAAGTCGCAAGCAAAGTTTACATCGACTTAAGTATGTATAGAGAAACCCGATAACAACTATCGGGCAGTTGCCCGCCAGACAACACCCGTTTGGCCGGAGGATCCTCCCTTTTCTATGGAGTATCGAGGAACTTTACACCCTGTTCCTCATACCCCTAAAAGTTTCTCTAAATTAGTTATACTACTAAAGTCATGAGATACAGCCATCTCATTGGTTGATCCTGACAATTCTGTACCCTCTAGCTATAATTGTTCAATAGGTATTTTCCCTAGGGCTTTTCCAAGTACTCGTTCAAGTATCAAGGAAACCTATTGTTCCTACAAACGCTAATCTCAAGTACTAGTGACTTGCTTTTGTAATGCACTATAGGAAATGTCCTTGACTGTTATTGTTATACGTGATGATAACGTTAATGAAGTGTTAATATAAATACAGGTGTAACATTTATTTAGTCTAGACGATTTTCTGTTTAACGTGACTTTGTACGGGATTTCCGATTGTTTATGAAATAGTGAAGGCTATAGAACAGTTATCACAAGACGTGGGTTTAACGTATTACAGAGTTCCATGCAAAAGATCCCAGTTTATACTGGTTTTGTTAACCAACTTCTGAAAAAACCGGCCAAGTGCGAGTCGGACTCGCGCACGAAGAGTTCCGTACCATTAATTTATAAAAACGAGCAAAAAAAAAACGCTTTTTTGTATGGGAGCCCCCTTAAATATTTATTTTATTCTGTTTTTAGTATTTGTTGCTAACTATCACGGTTCATGAAATACAGTAATAGGGTCCCGTTTGACCCTTTGGGTACGGAACCCTAAAAAGGATGAGGTTATGTATTCCAAGAGCATATTTTTTATGTTTACCAATTTCTCCGTGATTACTGGTCAAATTTAAATTATTTTAAGTCGGTGATCCATCACATCCCGGGTAGTCACCGCTAGCGGGGACTTGCCATTTTTTTTTTCAAATTGAAATTGATTGTTATAGACAGACTGGAAAGAACAACTTGCTTTACGTTACGATTCACGTGAAATATGTACAATATTATGGCCTTTTTAATTTCCCGCGGAAACTTAAAAAGCCAACCAGCAAGCGCTGTTGATATTTCAGCCTTCATTTCCTTTGAATCAAGATATGAGACTAGATTTAAATATGGCGGCGGTGGTGTAGACAGTGATGGATCTTTTCCTACTGCTTATTAATGAAAAGCAATGAATTTTTGTGGTTTTTGTGCGGATGCTAGTAGGAGGTAGTAGGAGTAAAAAATCATAGAGACTATGCGAGAAAATTTTGATGGATTGAATAATTATGAAAAAGAAGAATTATGGTTAGTTGTGAGGTGATTGCTGAGATGACAAGTTATAGAGAAGTATGGAAGAAGAAGACATGCTGCGCCGACCCCAAATTAATTGGGATAGGGGCAAAAGAAGAGAATGATGATGTTGTGGTTAGTTGGTTAGAAATGACGGCTTTAATGAGAGGTGGACCTTTTAGACGACATTTTGCGTCGACTTCCAAATAAATTCGAAAGGACAAACAAGCAAAGAAGACTTAATACCGATGAAAAGACAACATTACTTGTATAAACACCAAGAATTTCAGTCCACATAATTGCAGCCACATTTTAGCCAGACAACTTTTTCTCCCAGACTAAAGATACGGTCAGTTAGCAGCTGGTTATGTGAAAAATATAGACAACTATCTAAAACTGACGCTAGACACGTGTTCAATAATTCATGAGGTTCTGTGTTTTGTTGAAAACAATCGTGATATGTGGGGTGTTGGTTAGTTGGAGAGCTATTATTTCTATGAATATGTCTGCTGCTGGCAGGGGTGCGGTTTTGAGTATGAATGTGGTTATAAGAGTACAGGAAGACCAAAGAAACGGTGGATGGACTATGTGAAGGATGATATGGCAAGAAAGGAGGTATCTCATGAGATGACAAGTAATAGAAAAATATGGAAGAGTAAGACATGCTGCGCCGACTCCAAATGAATTGAGATCAGGGCAAGAAAATGATGATGATGAAGTCTTCTGCTAGCGAAAAGTCTTTTTTTTAGAGACAGAAGTACTGCCTGGATCTTACCAATACTGGCTAAGTACCTGTGGCTAGGATTGGTAACGGTGCGGCTTGCCAAGTACTTGGAACTTGGGGCATACACCCGTACACTAGTATTTTAATAGTAGGCCCAAAAAACTAGTCGAACAAAGCAAGTCGGTACTTCGGTACGGGTAAGGTTCATGAATAGTGTCTGTATGCAGTCATTACTAGAGAGTAATGACTCGCTCTAGAACCATAGATCGGTTAAACGAAATGAAACGTAACATTGTAGCCTGACAAAAACGTGAGCTATGAACGGTCAATTTTGATAAGTTCTAAAAGCTAATAGTCAGACCAGGCCTTTTAGAACAGGTAAGGTTAATGAATAGGGCACTTGAACGCAGTCATGTCATGAGACTTGTAAAATTACTGTCAAAATGTGTACATTTACTATACACCCGTATCCGTCCTCTGGTATACAGGCTGTTTAATTTGCTTGTACACAAACTCCCCTTTGCACAGCAACAGACGTGCCGCATAATTAATGAGTTGTTGACAAGCGTTGACAAACAATAGCGTGATATAATCACAGTGTACTCTAGTATAGTATCACCAGTTTAAGTTTGCAACTCGATGTGGCGTTGCTTGTCAAGAACATATTGTTACGAGCTGGGTATAGGACAAATTAACACACTACCAAATAAACACTAAAAATCTTTAATCAACTTAAAACAGTTAAAACACTTCACAAACACTTAAACTTAATCACTTAGATATCGCACTAGTCGTTCACTTCGATCGCTTCGTTTCTTAGCCAAAATCAGACTGACCCACTTCCGCTAACCCGTCGCCTATTTATACGGCCGACCCATGTTCGAGAAACTTCCACAACTTCCGTGAATGTCTAGGTAGTTCCTTAGGGGGAACCCATCCTTCGAGAAAGTTCTACAACCTTCCCGAACCTTCTAGATGGCTCTATAGTGGAACCAATCCTTCTAGAAGGTTCCAGAAAGGTCCAGAACTTTCTCGAACTTTCTAGACACTTCCATCGTGGAACATTCAAGACTCGACCGTAGTCCTAGAATGTTCTCGTAAAGCAGTCGGCGTAACACTGCCCCCTCCTTAGACATGCTCGTCCCGAGCATCGTTAGTCCCGTAGTATTGCGCTAATCGGTCTACATGTACGATCTTAGGCGCACCTCGTGGACCCTTCTGTATCCGATAGGTGACATCGTTGATCCTGGTCACGACTCGGTATGGTCCATCCCATTTTGCTTGCAATTTCGGAGACTTCCCCTTGCTACGCACTGGGTTATGCAGCCACACCAGTGAATTCACGTCGAACCCTCTACTGTTTGCCTTCCGGTCATAACGGGTCTTCATCCTCTCAGACATTTGTTGGCCGGATTGTCTGATATGCTCATAAACATCGTTCAACTTGTTACGCAAGTCATTCGCATATTCTGTAACACTGCGTGGAGCATCAGGGGCAGTTCCAGTGATTAAATCTGCAGGCAACCGTAATTCCCTTCCAAAGTTCGCGAAGGCTGGTGTCACAGTCGTACTTTCGTGGACTGCACTACGGTAGGACAAAAGAAACGGCTGTATGTGCTTGTCCCAATCCCTTTGCCTGCTTTCCACGACTTTTGCCAAATATCTTTCCAACGTTTGGTTGAAACGTTCCACCATTCCATCAGATTGTGGGTGGTAAGAGGTGGTTCTGGTTTTGTGGGTACCCATCAATCGGCAAGTCTCCTGAAATACTTGTGATTCAAAATTCCTTCCTTGATCACTGTGAATTTCTAAGGGTACTCCAAAACGACAGAACACTTCCTGAACCAATTTATCTGCAACTGTGGTAGCTTCTTGGTTAGGAATGGCGAAGACTTCTGGCCACTTTGTAAAGTAATCCATGACAACCATGAAGTACTTGTTCCCACTTTCACTCTCTGGGAATGGTCCCGCAACGTCTAGTGCTATCCGTTCCCAGGGGGCTCCAACGTTGTACAGTTTTAATGCACCTCTGCTGCGTGTTTGGGGTCCTTTCACAGCCGCACAAGTGGTACATTTGCGACACCAGTCCTCCACATCTTCTCGACAGTGGATCCAGTAAAAACGCTCTCGGATCTTCAGTAGAGTCCGTTTTACCCCCATATGTCCGCCTGAACATCCATCATGGTATAGCCGTAGAACATCCGGTACTTTGGCTTTAGGGACAACCATCTGTAAATGACAGTTGTCACCTCGAACGTTTTCCCATTTACGGCACAAGACTCCATCCTGGATAACGAAGCTGTCCCATTGTGCCCAATAACTCTTTGTGATGGAACTCATCGCTGCCACATCACTCCACTTGGGTTTAGGAGCACCAGCTGTGATCCACTCGAAAATCGGTTTGATGTCCAAGTCATTTTGCTGAGCATGCTGTATGGTTTCCTTCCACGTATCGCTGAGATCCGCTCTGAGCATCCTCACGGGCACTACTGCTTTAGTTTCTTGCCTGGAACTGTGCGTACAGTCTTCTCGCCTAGATCTTCTTGACAGTGCGTCTTTATTATTGTGAGTTCTCCACCGGTGCTGGATAGTCATATCAGCCTCCTTTAACTGCTGGGAATGATCCTCTCTCGACATGCTTCGCTTAGGACAGCTTGACCGTAGATGACCCCTTTCTCCACAGGTGTAACACCTAGGGGTGTATCCTTGCGGGCGCTGGTGCACAGGTGTTACCTCGTTTTTCTTCGGACAGCTTGACTGAAGATGATCCCTTTCTCTACCAGTGTAACACCTAGGGCTATACCCTTGCGGACGGTCGCGTACAGGTGATGCCACAACCTCCCTGATGCGGTGTGTTCGGTGGTCTTGCCTCACTGCCTCTACTTCTAAGGCATGGGCCAAGGCATCTTTCAACGTCTCATGATGCCCAAGTCTCACAGCGGCTCTAACTTCCAAGTCGCGTATTCCGTCGACGAAAGCCTGTACCAGATTCCCATTGATAAGTGCAGGAACAGACTGGTATGCTTTGCGGACCAGCTTTTCAACTTCCAGGGCCCACTGCTGCAGATTCTCGGCACTGCGTTGAACGCGATCCTTCAACTTAGCTCGGAATACGTGCTCCAGGTGCGCATCGCCGTATCTGGACTCTAAAGCCTCCAGCAGCTGCTCGTAGGTCACATCTTTGCCGAGCGCCTTAAGGATGTTTAGGGCCTGGTCTCGGAGGCCCAAGGTGAGCGCGGTCATGGCTTGCGCTTTGGTCCAGCCATTCGCCTTCATAACGGCCTCAAATTGGATTTTATAGGCCGACCACGAAGATGTTCCGTCGAATGGAGGCACTTTAAACCCACGTGCTGAAGGTGCAGCAACCATGGAAACCACAGTCCCATCTCCAGCTTTAAGTTCGTCTAAGGCCTTCTTCACACCAGCAATCTGAACCTCGGCCTCCGAGATACGATTCTCATGCTGGTGGACATGTTCCTTCATCACCTTAAGATCTTTGCCAAAGGTTGCGTGAAGATCTTTTATCAGGAGCATCTGTTCTTCCTGGCGGCGGACCTGCTCCTCTTTATCTCGCTGTAACTGTTCCTCCAACCGGTGAGCTTGCTCCTCTTGACGGCGAGCCTGCTCCTCTTGACGGCGAGCCTGCTCCTTCTTATCTCGTTGCAACTGATCTTGCAACTGGCGAGCCTGCTCCTCTTGACGGCGAGCCTGCTCCTCTTGACGGCGAGCCTGCTCCTCCTTATCTCGTTGCAACTGATCTTGCAACTGGCGAGCCTGCTCCTCTTGACGGCGAGCCTGGTCCTGCAGTAGTGCCATTAAAACAGTCAAGTCTGGCGCCGCAGGTGCTGGAGAAACTCCGGATGAGCCAGCGACTGGCTCCGACGTAGGCTGGGCACCAGCCGGTGTCTGTGTCGGAGAATCTCCAAACCTCCTTTGGTCCATATCTTGCTGTCGATGACTTCTAGTGCGGACACCGTCTATATCGTCTTTGGTAGAATTGGCATAATTTATCCTCACTTCTGACACCAATTGTTACGAGCTGGGTATAGGACAAATTAACACACTACCAAATAAACACTAAAAATCTTTAATCAACTTAAAACAGTTAAAACACTTCACAAACACTTAAACTTAATCACTTAGATATCGCACTAGTCGTTCACTTCGATCGCTTCGTTTCTTAGCCAAAATCAGACTGACCCACTTCCGCTAACCCGTCGCCTATTTATACGGCCGACCCATGTTCGAGAAACTTCCACAACTTCCGTGAATGTCTAGGTAGTTCCTTAGGGGGAACCCATCCTTCGAGAAAGTTCTACAACCTTCCCGAACCTTCTAGATGGCTCTATAGTGGAACCAATCCTTCTAGAAGGTTCCAGAAAGGTCCAGAACTTTCTCGAACTTTCTAGACACTTCCATCGTGGAACATTCTAGACTCGACCGTAGTCCTAGAATGTTCTCGTAAAGCAGTCGGCGTAACAATATGCATCGATATGTCTAACTTGGTACATTTATTTTAGTTCTTTGGAAGTATGTACAGATATAGCTGTCAAGTGTTTAGTTTATGACATCAGAATGTCGTTTATTTCTTTGTCAGCTAATTGCTTATACACTTTTTCTGAGTTTAACGGCGCATTCACTGATGGCAAATAACTTAATTGGAAATTCGATTGTTTTATTAGTTTGGCTTTAATTTACGAAATTAAAGAATTCAAGCTATAATTATACATATAAAATTTTGGTAGAGGAAAGGTTTGGTTTTATTTCATTTGATTTCGTTTTCCGGTTTCCGTAAATGGCTAATTAAAAATAATGTTGCCTGAGTTTCAAATTGCATACAAACTATTACTCTTATGGAGGAGTTTCGGAAAGTCTTTAGATGCCCTTTAGGAACGTAATCCTCCTGTTTGTAGCCTCTTTATGACAGAAACATTCTATCATCAATGGTTGAGATTGAGTTCTTGTCTTGAAAAGGTCACTGATAGCAATATGTTTCAACGAGAAAATAATAAATAATACAGGTCCAAGGAACTGTGATTTATAAGAGATAAAATAACTTTTTACATACCCATCCTATTCCGTCGTGGAAGGGTGTGTCTTCCCAATTGATCTCAGGAAATCGCTGAAGGACTACGCCGCTGTTCAGACCGCCCCCTGAAACAATACATATTTATGTAAGTTTATTAATTATTAAGTATTATAATTTAATTATTAAAAGGTCATTCCGTCGTACTCTAACAAAACTGCTTCGTTGGTCTAAGTAGTCGCAGTCGCGACTGGTATGCATGTGGTTCTGAGCAGGGTTCGAAGGATATATATCAATGGATATACAGGGTGTAACGGAAAGGGTATATACATACTTAAGGGTGTGCTACAGACTATCAAACTGAACATGTTTCTCATCATAAAACATGTTTTTCAGCAAAAAAAATATCTGCTGCCCCATAGAAAATTGCAATACCTATTCGACCCAAATGTAGCAGCAGATATTTTTTTTGCTGCAAAAAAAATTGATATATATCATGATATACATCCTATATATCCAATGAATAATTTATAAAAAGGTTTTGTCTTTAGTCGATTTTGCCTAATCTAGAAGATTTTATGTTTTGGATTCATTTGTCTGATTTTAAGTAATTACATTAAAACGTTTTAGTTTTTTTTTTTAATAATTTATTATGTTTATGTAAAACATATGCAAAAAATATACATAAATATTATTATAAAATAACAACATGACATTCATACAAAATGGATATTATCAAACTTGATATATGTAATATCGGATATACATATCATAAATATCCGATATTTTGATATTTATAATAAATATCGGATATTTTCGAACCCTGGGGTTTTTCTATCTGGACTTTCTCAGTAGCAGCCACGGAGTCTAGATTTGTGCCCGATTGATGGCTATAGGCTCGACCCCAATTACATTGGACTTAAACATAACTGGTGAAATGTGGGTGTACCATTAGGTACCTACACCTCTGCCTCACCCTTCGGTTATTATTATTCATTACAGTAGTTATATTATGTGTAGGTTTAACACAAAGACAACTCAACTCCTTTGACTCTATTACAATACAATTGACACAGTGAATATTCACTATCACAATGATAATGTTATATGTGTATGCACTATGCACTTATCTCTACGAATAAATAAAATTGAGGTCTGTTTGTAATATTAAAATAACCGCTTTTTACTACATGCAGATGAATGTATACATATATACGGTACATAATATACCAAAAAATCATTTTTTCTGTCTGTTTGTTCCGGCTAATCTCTGGAACGGCTAGACTGATTTTGACGGGATTTTCACTGGCAGATAGCTGATGTAATAAAGAGTAACTTATACTACTTCTGTTATAGAAAAATAAATGTTAATTAAAATAAAATGCAAAAACGAAAAAAAAAAACCTAAATGAACTAAAAAACATTTTTGTTAAATTCCACGCGGACGAAGTCGCGGGCACAGCTAGTTATAAATAATACAAGTGCACAAACAGAAAAACTTCGCCATTACTACCTACTTGACATGACTTTTGTATCGTACGTTTTATAGAAAGGGGGTTCCGGTGCTTAGCCCTAAGAACAATGTGATCGTTGTTATATTCATGCAAAACTAGCTGTCCCGCGCAACTTCGTCTGCGTCAAATTTTCCCCGTTTTGCGCAACATTTTCATTGCTGCTCCGCTCCTATTGGTCGTAGCGTAATGATATATAGCCTATGTCCTTCCCCAGGTTGAAATCTATCTTCTTGCTAAATTTCATTAAGATCCAATCAGCCGTTTAGTCGTGAAAAGGTAACAAACATACAAACAAACAGAGTGACATTCGCATTTATAATATCAGTATGGATAACTAGTCCGGGGAATTTACGCCGAAAATTAGGCCAACTCTGCATTAATTAAAAACAGCGATTTTTTTCATTGAATGTGTAGGGTATGGACAGGAGAGTATGTTATGCTGTATCCCGCGAAAAGTTCACCTCCGCGCATGTGTTTTTTTTAAGAAAACGTCTAATATGTTGTAACTTGGTGGAAAAAAATATAAACAGGTATGTTTATTTGGAGTATTGTAGAACAGATTGAGTGCTACGAGTAGGTCAGCAAATTAAACATTTTTCGTCCACGGAACAATCAGTTTTTTTTAAAAATCATATAATTTGACTTCGTACTTAAGGCAAAAATATTAACAGGACAAAAATAGTGCTACAGTGATTGTTATCAACATATCTAACTATTATTATGAAAATTAAACAAATTCTGCTCCGGACTTCACAGAAAATCAAGAAAATCCAAAAATCTTGAATACTACTTACGGCAAAAATGTAACAGGACTGAAATTCATTTAATAATGGGATATATATCAATCCAAACCTTAATCTCACAAAATTAAACAGATTAGAGCGTTATTTAATAAAGTAAAAGTAAAAAATAAATTACGATGAACGTGACGTCAGCGCTAAGCAGCGAGCAGCGTACAGCGTGTGCTAGTGTGCGTATCCAAGATAAGCGCTGCGTTCATTGTATGTGTATGACTGTGTTCTTTTTTAAGAGTCGGTGTGTTTTTATTGATAAATGATGTTTATTTTGCAAGTAGGTTTTATTGTGTTACTCTGTAATTGTAAAAGCATAGGAATAAAAACGGCAAGCCATCAGTCGGTCAGTGGCGACATACCTACTGTTTACAAACATGATCGTCATTAACGTTAAATCTTCATTTAGAAAACCGGCCAAGTGCGAGTCATACTCGCACACACCGAGTTCCGTAGCACCAAACAATATAATAAAAATATTTTTAGCGCTAATTAATTTGTAAACATACACTCAACAGTAAAACTAAATTTGTTAAAGTGAAAGTTTTATTACATCGTCTCAAACTTTTTCGTCTGTGTGTTGCATGTCGCGTGACGGTCGGTTTTATGTACTCCGCGTTTTATACCCTTAATGCAATATTATTCCATTTTTTTTTAGATAAATGTCAAAAGTATGAAAAAAAGTTTCACTTTTACCGTGGTTTCATAAAACCACACAATCCTTTTTCTTTTATAGTATGTTAATGATGAACAAAATTACTGCTGCAGTTTTGATAAAAAAGTTCCATATCTCGAAACCTAAATGATTATTTCAAGAGTGGATTATTTTCAGGGTGGTTGAAAAAATGTAGCACCCACCTCGTTTTCTTTGGCTAAAAATACAGAAATAGTGTTATTTTATAAAGGACGATAACAACACAGTTTCCCAACATGTTAAATGCAGGTGAGGTAATTATATTACTTATTTCACCATTACAGTGCAGATAGCTACTACATACTTAAGGTGGAAGTGGAAGGGTAGCCTGCGAAATTCAAATTGTTCTTTTGCAATTAGAGGGTCAACAAATGGCTTTACAAAGTTAGATATATATATATATACATATATATATAATAAAAATAGAAGTCCTGACTGACTGACTCATCAACGCCAAGCCCAAACCTATGACTCAGGAAAGCTGAAATTTTGCACAGAGGTTTCCTTTATAATGTAGACAAGGAATAAGGAAGGATTCTTCGAAATTCAACCCCTAACGGACTTAAATAGGGGATGAAAGTTTGTATGGAAATTCGTCATTTTTTAAGTTAGAAGGCTGAAATTTCATATACAAGCTTCTGGTTAGAAATAAATAAATACGTATTTTAGAGTTTTTAAGAATTTACCCCCTAAGAGGGTGAGATAGGGGTTCAAAGTTTTTCACAGCTTGAAATTCACTATTTGTGTTTCTCGATTGAATTGACGTGAAACACGTATCTATTTTTTTGAAAATTCCACCCCTCAGACGAAAACAGGGATGGCATTTTTTTGTTATTGTTTTTTGTGTTAGCACGTTTGTGTGGACAAATACGCTAAAAAAAACTTCATTTAAGTACACACTTCTAGGGAATCTGGGTCATTTGTGGGAAGGACACTTGCGGTAACCCATTTACGCGAAAAGATATTTGCGCGCATGGACACTTGCGTGACCGACACTCGAGGGCTGGACAATTGCGCGACTCAATGGCTTCACGGGTGTCGTTTTCGTGGTTTTAGCGGGTCGCTGGCAATAAAAAAAAATCGGAGATGGCCCCGAGGAAAATTTCCTGTTTTTCGTGCATGGGTGTCGTTTTCGTGGTTTTTGGGGTTGCTGACCAAATTGACGGCGAGGAAAACATTCGGTTTTTCTTTCATAAGTGTCGTTTTTGTGGACTTCAGGGTCGCCGTTAACGAAAATGATGACCTCATTTTCTAGGTGCAAATAATAAAAATTAAAATACGCAATGTCTCAATATCCTCCCCTAGGCTATGGCTGGCATTGATTTAAGTGATAACTGTTTCTCACGTGTGCAGTTTTATGTTGCGTGCTAACAACACAAAAAAAAATAAAAAAAAACGCCGTAATATACATTTCCCTAACCAGAATGAATTATGTGGCGTCTTACTTCGAAAAGCGCAGATTTTTACACAACTATTAAAATGTGTCCTATACTTACACTTACGCGCGCGCGAAGCCGTGGCCAACAACTATTATCTATAACATTTAAATGACTATTTTCGACATTATTTTGGGGTGGTTAACGCATACGTGGGCAATTGCCGAACTTCACGCGGGCGAAGCCGCGGGCAAAAGCTAGTCATTAACATTATGAATGAAAAAAAAAAATATCGCGCGCGACGAAAAATTTCATTTGGGTCGTGATGTTCAAATTTTCTTACGCTTTTTGCAATTTGCACAGCAGTGTCAGGTTTTATATTGATTAAAAACTGATTTAAACGGATCGTAAATACGTCGATTTCAAAATGGAAAATACTTGTATTACGTACAATATTTCATAATTTATTTCGTATATATGGATGACTCTGACGAACAACGTAACGTGAACATCGAAATTTTACGTTTACACCATGCGCTCGTGCTAGGGAACCAGATATTTACTTGAAAGTATGACAACCGGGAACACATCAAAACATTAAAATTTGTAAGTCTTAATAGTGTTTTGTTACGTATACGCGATTTTACACCTTATCTCTATTACGGAAAGATCAAATTCCTATGAAAGCGCTGCACCAAATACAAGAATGAAGCTTGCAAACGTATTTTACGTAAACATTATTTTTATTTTTTTTCAGTATTTGCTTTAAAGTGTTTAATTTTCGTGTAAATTGGTTAGAAATAGCCTTTAGATGAAAGTTAAACAAAATTAAACCCTGTTACATTTTTGCCCCGACCGCTATTGTAAAAAAACTGATATTAATAACTTCCGTGAGTCAAATTTGTTTAATTTTTTTAACGGAGGTTTAATATATTAATTTAAGTTATTTTATGTAAAAAAACCGCTGTTTATATTTTTGCCTCAAGTACAATCCAAAAATTACGTACTTAAATGTTTTTTTATCGAAATTTCCGTGGACGAAAATGTTTAATTCTGAAAAAATATATTACTGTCACCAGTTCTTTACCTAAAATAATTAAATTCGTCCTGTTAATAATTTTGCCCACGTTTTTATTCACAAAAACGCGTTTTCGTCTTTTTGACCTTGATCCTTGGAAAATGTTTAATTTTTTTTTATTATTTGGAGAGCTAAGGTCAAGTACACGATTCAAGAAAAAAATCGCTGTTTATATTTAATGCAAGGTTCAAACCTAAAAGCCCCGTACTAAACGGTTCGCCACACATATTGTGTTGTCGTGTAGTAGGAGGCCGAGCGTGTGTAAGTGAAGAGCCTATGATATATGGTATATGTGATATATGCGATGTCATACATAGTATATCTATTTATGTAAATAGCCTCACGTAATTTTCGTATTTTTATGCCGTCGCTCGCTGTGATGTCGGATAATGGAGGTACGCTGGTACCCTCTTACCATTGCTCTAACAATTTCTTGAGTTTTTTTTTTGCATGTAGCACCAGACCCTTTTTTTTCTAAAAGAAAAACTTAAATTACTCCTTACAATTATAACATCAGCTATCTGACAGTAAGTCTCGTCAAAGTTTTGGAGATTAGCCGGAAAACAAAGCCAAAAAAAAATTTTTTTTTTTTTCATTTTAATAAGTACCATAGTACTTTCAGTATGTTTGCATTAGTAAAAAGCTCTTATTTTAAAATTACAAACAGACTCTTGTAATATAATTTGTATGTAGACGTAAAGATTACCTACGTCCAACACTAGTAGATGTCGTACCATAGAAGAACGCGTAGCTTGACAACTGTAGAAACGAGTTTTGTCTAAGGAAGAATCGACATAATGACAGATAGACAATAACAATGTGTCAGTTTGTTGATTCTTCCGTCGTCGACTTAGCCCGTTTCTACGGCGGTCATGCTACTCGTACAGATCAACGCTGATTGTGTGTAGTCGAGACAATGAATGTGGAACGGTCATACAAACTTCCAACACAAGCTAGAGTTTCTAAAACAAATGTCAATACCCTACACACTATTGAATGACACCAAAAACTCCATATATGGAGAAACTAGGTATATTTTGGTTTTCATGACAATGCTGTGTATTGTATATGTTTGTTTTTGTTATCGTGAATTGAAGACGTTGATATAGAAAACATCACTCAAAGACTAATACCAAAAAAACCCCCGACATAAGTGACCGCCGGGGTCCGCTTTGTTTTGTGTTTGTGCTAAGCGGTCTACTTAGCGGTCCCCCGACGCTAAGACGATTGGATTATTTTATTTATGGTTTTTTAGAGGTCATTTAAGTCGGGGGTTTCTAAAATTTTTATTTTATTTCATGCTTTTTAAACTTAAATTATTGTATCTTAGCCTTGCCTGTCCCAATCCTGGGCATAGGCCTCCCCCATTTCTACCATTTTTCTCGGTGTTGCGCTTCTTCTCGCTAATTAACGAAAACAAGGAGTTATAAAATTTAGAAAAACCTGATCTTTCAGGGGGGAGGGGGGCAGTGGCCCTGGCGATACCCATGGTGACAAGTAACCAGATTACAAATTTCGAATCGACCAGAATTGTGGAAGTTGTTTATTTCCCTTCAACTAGAAAAAAGGTGATGACCTTTAAACGGCTGAGCAGATTTTCTTGAAACATAGCTAAGAACACTCTCGATTAAAATACCTTTCAAACAAAACCAATTTCATCAAAATCGATTCATCCGTTTAGGAGCTACGATGCCACAGACAGACACACAGATACACACGTCAAACTTATAACACCCCTCTTTTTTGGTCGGGGGTTAAAAACCCGTCTTACCATTTCCGTTCATGAAGACTAATTAAAGAGGAGGCTAGCCAAAGCTGAAAATATTATAGTGCACAAATCGCTTTAAAATTATAATGTTTAAGATCCGCCTAATACTAGAGAGTTCCATAACCAAATTCCAGAGTAATTTAAGACACGACCTCGCAAGTCGCAAGGAGCGTCAAAACTTTTTGAAGACCTTAATTAGATCCGCCGAAACTAAGTTAAAGAAGTCATTGCTCCAAGCAAAACTTCGCTAATCCTCACTGTCATTCCGGACAAGAAAAAAATTGAAAGGAAATCCTGTTCGAAAGTCCAAATTAGATATGTATTTAAAACTCGACTTAAAGCAGTTCAGTAAAATGCTAAAACAGTGTCATAAAATCAAAACCAATCGAAAATCATTTATTCAAATTAGGCTGATAATCAGCACTTTTTGAACGTCAAAATTACAAGAGACAGTCCTCCAAAACGCCCGCCCTTCCCATAAAATTGACAGCAAGGCATTAACCAGGATTACACACATAACATAACATCACGCCTGTAGGTAATCCCGCAAGGGTTAGGCAGAAGTGTACCTACTATTACACCCACATTTCGCCAGTTATGTTTAAGTCCTATGTGCGAGCCTATTGCCATCAACCGGGCACAAATCTGGACTCCGCGGCAGCTACTGGGAAAGTCTTGATGAAAATACTTAATTACAAACTGAGAATCGAGAGACCTGGGAATCGAACCCAGGACCTCTTGCTTAGCGGTCGCAGGACCACTAGGCCATCGAGTCAAACCAAGATTACTCTAATAATACTCTTTAAGAGCGTTTATACCTTACCGCTTTTCATACAAACTTAAAAATATTTTAAAAATGTGTTTTAAAAAAAGAGATAATTGGAATTTTCTGTTTCTATAGAAAATTTATAATCGGTCTAATTTAACTGTAACACTATTTTTCGAAAATGTTTTTTTAGTAACTTTTTAGATTTGTGTATCCTGCTTATGTGCACGAAGTTTCATTAAAATCAGTTCAGTCATTTCGGAAAATAACGACTTGAAAGTTTGTATGAAATGTCGTAAGGTGTAAACGCTCTTAACGCTTTACCACATTTTTTTAAACTGGCATGGTCACTATTACTATCAATTAAACTTGTAACAGTTTATCCGTGATCATGGCGTTTGCAACAAATTTTTTCAACAAATCCCCCAAATTTCGGGAACT
This sequence comes from Cerastis leucographa, assembly GCA_963082945.1. Lineage (NCBI taxonomy): Eukaryota > Metazoa > Arthropoda > Insecta > Lepidoptera > Noctuidae > Cerastis > Cerastis leucographa. Next base: position 5,225,346 of record OY720353.1, on the reverse strand, counting down.
CAAAACAAATAATAAACATGGTAAATATCCCGTTACAAAATGTTATTGATAAATAGTAGACTACTAGTATTTTTATGTCAACTTTCTCCCATACATTTCATCTTCATCTGCGAAACGCAAAACTTAGACTTAGCTCTTTAATATGATGTTCAAGTCATAAAGCCTCCTCAGAGAAGGTTCTACTATTGTAGTGGACTGACAAGTCTGGTAGCTTGTCATGGTTACAAGTTTGTCAAGTTCACTAACTGTATAAAGTCGCAAACAACTACCGAGTCGTTTTCCTTGAATCTTTAAAGAACATTAGTTCATCCTGTGCTGAATAGATTAAACAAACTGTAAAACGGCGATGACCAAAATTATAGATGTCAAAGATTGTATCGTTCCCACGTTCAACTAATGACTTCTATCAATGCCTGAAAGTTCTGATTAAATACCAAAGTCATAACGAATCAAAAATTCACGCCTGTAAGGGTGATTACATAAAGAAGCAGGTTTCGGGTACGGGCGGGTCGGTACCGACCGGTGCAGGTATTAATTTCTATGTTATCTTATGCGCTCACTTATAAAGAAACAGGTTTATTTTATCTGTTTCTATATACAAGTTAACTCTGCACTGATCGGTACCGACCCGAACAGATTTGTCTGTATCGGAAATCTGCTTCTTTATGTAAGCACCCTAATCCCCGAAAGGTTAGGCAGAAGTGTTCGTGTACCTAATAGTACACCCACATTTGGCCAGTTATGTTTTTAAGTCCCATGTAATATTGGGGGCGAGCCTATTACCATCATCAGCGCATATCCAGACGCCGTGGCTGCTACTGAGAAATTCCTGATGTTTAAACCCAATAACAATTCACCCGTCCTGAAAATCGAACCCAAAGACTTTCGTAACTAATCTCTCAAGACAAAAATTTTACAATAGGGGATCGGACTGGGTAAAGAAAACGACATTTATTTATTTATTTATTAAAACTTTATGCACAAGTATAAAAACACTGTACAAAGGCGGACTTAATGCCTTAGGCATTTTCTACCAGTCTACCTTAGGGTGATGCAGAGAGAAAACATAGTAGGTGCAGCATAACAAATGGTAAGAGAACATTTACAAATAAAATATAACGATACATACATAAATACATACATATATATATATACAATAAGTAAAGAGAGAGACAAACTAACAACAATTTAATTATGAGATGAAACTGCCAGCTTCTTAAGTAAGTGTTCGCGAGCTTTAACTTTAAATGTGAACCGACTGTTGGCCAACCTGATGTTCAGAGGGAGCGCATTCCAAAGAAAGACAGCCTGGACAAAGAAAGACGACTTGAGAAAACCAGAGCGGTGAGAAGGACAACGTAGAAGACGATTATAGGAGGAACGAAGATTCTTACTGTGCGCAGAGCACAAATATTGAAAATGAGTAGTCACATAAGAAGGAGAAGTAGGCTTATTAAGAAGCGAAAATAGGGTAGTCAAAGCTCTCAACGCTCTGCGCTGTCGGATGGGCAACCATTTTAAAAGTGACCGATGTGCGGAGACGTGATCATACTTACGAAGATTAAATACGAATCGAATGCAGTTATTAAGAAGTCGGTCAAGTTTATTGAGGAGATCTGCATTCAGGTCGTAGTAGCACACATCACCATAGTCAATTATGGGGAAGATTAGGGACTGTACAAGCATTACCTTTATGTGTGATGGGAGAATATTTTTTTGCCGATAGAGCGACCGCAATGTTCCGGTGACTTTCTTGCTCACAATCGCGACCTGCTTACGCCAGTCAAGGCAAGTGTCAACATGCAAACCCAGATCCTTGACGTCAGAGCTAAACGGAATAACTGTACCGTCAAAGGTAACCGGTGGCACCGTTAAGCCATTCAGCCTTCTCAGGCTATGGGGACTCCCTATAATAATAGCCTGGCACTTGGTTGGGTTAACCGCCACACCGAAACGATCAGACCAGTTTTTGACAAACCGTAAATCCCGGTTTAGCTCCTCGATCGCACCGGACAAGCTGTCAACACTAGCCTGACAGTAGAGCTGTAAGTCGTCAGCGTAAAGATGATACACACACTGAAGCTCGGTAGTGATGAGATCTATAAAAATAGAGAACAAAAGTGGAGATAAAATACCGCCTTGAGGGACGCCAGCATCAAGATCACACCAGCTGGAGCTAGCGTCACCAGCAAGAACTGACTGCTGGCGCCCCCGAAGATAGGAAGAAAACCATTCCAATACCTCCGGAGAGACCATCAGATAGGAGAGGATGGATAAAAGGACTTCGTGACTGACGGTATTGAAAGCATTGGAAAAATCAATTAACACCAAAACCGAAACTTTAGTGTCTTCCATTCCCCGCCTTATATCGTCAGTCACTTTAAGGAGGGCTGATACGGTACTATGGCCGGGCCTGAACCCGGATTGCAATGGACTGATAAGGGAGTTGTGGTGGATGAAGTGGGAAAATTGCTTGTGAACACAGGCCTCGAGTACTTTAGACAAAAAGGGAAGGATAGAAATTGGTCGAAAGTGGCTGAGAAGAGTGGGGTAAGGAATTTTAGGGAGTGGCCGAACATGGGCTTTCCGCCATGGAGAAGGGAAAACACCGGAGTAAAGGGAGAAGTTAACAATATGGGAGATTGCAGGAAGGAGCTGATCAAGAGCCGTCACAATCATGTGACGACTGATGTTATCACAGCCCACGGCTTTGGACTTAATGGACAGGATTATCTTCTTGATCTCTCCGGGATCGACTGGGGTGAAGACAAAGGGAGAAATTTATAGAAAGACAAAGGGACATTCTATTTTGTCCGTCAGACAGGTAATACAAAAATATTAGACACGTATTTTTTGTTTTATCAAAATATCGAAAAATTACTTAGTTAAAACTCATTAAAGTTGGAGAGTGGGGGCTTACTACGTCACAAGTAGGTATAAAACTTACCTACATGTGACGTCATGCGCCATTTCAACTCAATATATCTCCGTAATTTTATGACCACGTGAAAAAAGAAAAAATACGTGTCCAATACTTTTCAATAAACTACCCGACGGACAAAGAAAAAAAAATTGGATTATCCCCCTATTACAAACTCGCGACCCTTCTGAGATACGAAACCAAGTACATAGGACGACTGGACCTAAGTAACTACTCAAATGAGGTTTTTTGTTTAACTTTTTCCATCAAACAAAACTCCTATTTGTTCTGTCCTAAAAAGCTTCGCCTAACAAGCGCTACCTAGGGACCGTTGCCTTTTGCCTCCCATTATGCCCGAGCTAAATAATTATAGAATAACCTTCGTTGGCGAGTCTACACATTTGGCTGAAGGACACTGTCAAATGAGACCATCAATTGTAATTAGACAAGCCTTCCTGGAAATCGAGAGATTGTGTTATTTAGTTGTTTGTTTTGACTGTGAAGTTAGAGGAAATTTACTTAGCTTAGTGCTTATGGTTTAAAGGAGACACTTGGATGAATTACTGGAATGATATTTGATCAACTTTTAAAGTTATTCGCAAGGAGAATCCACAATCTTTCTAAAATAAAATTCCGATAAGCGTGCGTAATTCTTCTCCTACTAAACGGCTTGACCGATTTTGGTATTGTTTTGTGCACATTTTTTTTTACAAAATTTAAAACAAAATCCACACGGACTAAGACTGAGCTAGTTAAATCATAAGTATGGATCCAAATACAACTTCAAGGCCTCTAGCAATGTCGATAAATTACCGTCCAATTTCGACAACACTCAATAAAATATTTGTCCACCGAAAGCACTAAAACCAAACGAACCATGTTCTACTAATAATCACAGATGAAAGCTTACGCACAAAAGAAAATAAGGCACTAAATTCACGTGCAGTCCAGTTCAGGTCGTTCGACATTGTATACAAACTATTCCACATTTCCTGAAAGTTCCGGAATCCATGTACCACCTCATTAAACCCGACTGCCTTCCACTCAACCGGGTAACGGATAGCTTTTCAATCTCGCAGTCGTTTCTGCACAAAAACATTTATCGTTTTAATATTTAAGTGGTATTTAGCAGGCAAGTCGAGATTTATGAATTAAAGATGGTTTATTTCACGGTTTTCCGTTCGATTATTCTGATTTAAAAAGGATGCAACACAAGTAAGGTATTTAGGTTTGGTAGACTTTCGCGTTGGTCTAATCCCGTCTGCGAAGCATGAGGTCCTGTGCTCGATTCACGGGCCGGGTAAATTGTTATTGCGTTTTTCCATCAGGATATTTTCAGTAGTAGCCACAAAGTCTGGTTTTTTGCCCGAATGATGGCAACAGGCTCGCCCCCTATTATATGGCACTTTAACATAACTTGCGAATGTGGTTGTACTATTAGCCATAAATCCTAAATAATCTCTGCCTAACTCTTCGGTGGTGGTGTTATATTATGTAGATGGTTTATTTAAGGAGTTACTGCCCGATTATTTTAATTTAAAAATGAAAAATAAAAAATGTATTTTATTTATATTAATTAGAGTTTCAGTATCGTATTACCCAGTTACTGGGTTGTGGAGGTCATATAGGCAGTCGCTTCCCGTAAAATACTGGTACTCAGCTGCATCCGGTTAGACTGGAGGCCAACCCCAATATAGTTTGGGAGAAGGATAAGCAGATGAATTAGAGTTTCAGTATCACTCTAATATTGGTCCCCTGAAACCTCTGATTGGGTCTTTCGAGATCTTTTTTGCAAACAGGTCTCTAAAGGGTCTTCGGCATAAATAACGCGTTACACAGCCGCGAAACCCTTGAATATTTATTGGTTCTTTTGTTAGAATAAGCCCTATAGTCCGGGGAATTTACGCCGAAAATTAGGCCAACTCTGCATTAATTAAAAACAGCGATTTTTTTCATTGAATGTGTAGGGTATGGACAGGAGAGTATGTTATGCTGTATCCCGCGAAAAGTTCACCTCCGCGTATGTGTTTTTTTTAAGAAAACGTCTAATATGTTGTAACTTGGTGGAAAAAAATATAAACAGGTATGTTTATTTGGAGTATTGTAGAACAGATTGAGTGCTACGAGTAGGTCAGCAAATTAAACATTTTTCGTCCACGGAACAATCAGTTTTTTTTTAAAATCATATAATTTGACTTCGTACTTAAGGCAAAAATATTAACAGGACAAAAATTGTGCTAAAGTGATTGTTATCAACATATCTAACTATTATTATGAAAATTAAACAAATTCTGCTCCGGACTTCACAGAAAATCAAGAAAATCCAAAAATCTTGAATACTACTTACGGCAAAAATGTAACAGGACTGAAATTCATTTAATAATGGGATATATATCAATCCAAACCTTAATCTCCCAAAATTAAACAGATTAGAGCGTTGTTTAATAAAGTAAAAGTAAAAAATAAATTACGATGAACGTTACGTCAGCGCTAAGCAGCGAGCAGCGTACAGCGTGTGCTAGTGTGCGTATCCAAGATAAGCGCTGCGTTCATTGTATGCGTATGACTGTGTTCTTTTTTAAGAGTCGGTGTGTTTTTATTGATAAATGATGTTTATTTTGCAAGTAGGTTATATTGTGTTACTCTGTAATTGTAAAAGCATAGGAATAAAAACGGCAAGCCATCAGTCGGTCAGTGGCGACATACCTACTGTTTACAAACATGATCGTCATTAACGTTAAATCTTCATTTAGAAAACCGGCCAAGTGCGAGTCATACTCGCACACACCGAGTTCCGTAGCACCAAACAATATAATAAAAATATTTTTAACGCTAATTAATTTGTAAACATACACTCAACAGTAAAACTAAATTTGTTAAAGTGAAAGTTTTATTACATCGTCTCAAACTTTTTCGTCTGTGTGTTGCATGTCGCGTGACGGTCGGTTTTATGTACTCCGCGTTTTATACCCTTAATGCAATATTATTCCAATTTTTTTTAGATAAATGTCAAAAGTATGAAAAAAAGTTTCACTTTTACCGTGGTTTCATAAAACCACACAATCCTTTTTCTTTTATAGTATGTTAATGATGAACAAAGTTACTGCTGCAGTTTTGATAAAAAAGTTCCATATCTCGAAACCTAAATGATTATTTCAAGAGTGGATTATTTTCAGGGTGGTTGAAAAAATGTAGCACCCACCTCGTTTTCTTTGGCTAAAAATACAGAAATAGTGTTATTTTATAAAGGACGATAACAACACAGTTTCCCAACATGTTAAATGCAGGTGAGGTAATTATATTACTTATTTCACCATTACAGTGCAGATAGCTACTACATACTTAAGGTGGAAGTGGAAGGGTAGCCTGCGAAATTCAAATTGTTCTTTTGCAATTAGAGGGTCAACAAATGGCTTTACAAAGTTATATATATATATATCTATATTATTTAAATAAAAATAGAAGTCCTGACTGACTGATTGACTGACTGACTCATCAACGCCAAGCCCAAACCTATGACCCAGGAAGGCTGAAATTTTGCACAGAGGTTTCCTTTATAATGTAGACAAGGAATAAGGAAGGATTCTTCGAAATTCAACCCCTAACGGACTTAAATAGGGGATGAAAGTTTGTATGGAAATTCGTAATTTTTTAAGTTAGAAGGCTGAAATTTCATATACAAGCTTCTGGTTAGAAATAAATAAATACGTATTTTAGAGTTTTTAAGAATTTACCCCCTCAGAGGGTGAGATAGGGGTTCAAAGTTTTTCACAGCTTGTAATTCACTATTTGTGTTTCTCGATTGAATTGACGTGAAACACGTATCTATTTTTTTGAAAATTCCACCCCTCAGACGAAAACAGGGATGGCATTTTTTTGTTATTGTTTTTTGTGTTAACACGTTTGTGTGGACAAATACGCTAAAAAAAACTTCATTTAAGTACACACTTCTAGGGAATCTGGGTCATTTGTGGGAAGGACACTTGCGGTAACCCATTTACGCGAAAAGATATTTGCGCGCATGGACACTTGCGTGACCGACACTCGAGGGCTGGACAATTGCGCGACTCAATGGCTTCACGGGTGTCGTTTTCGTGGTTTTAGCGGGTCGCTGGCAATAAAAAAAAATCGGAGATGGCCCCGAGGAAAATTTCCTGTTTTTCGTGCATGGGTGTCGTTTTCGTGGTTTTTGGGGTTGCTGACCAAATTGACGGCGAGGAAAACATTCGGTTTTTCTTTCACAAGTGTCGTTTTTGTGGACTTCAGGGTCGCCGATAACGAAAATGATGACCTCATTTTCTAGGTGCAAATAATAAAAATTAAAATACGCAATGTCTCAATATCCTCCCCTAGGCTATGGCTGGCATTGATTTAAGTGATAACTGTTTCTCACGTGTGCAGTTTTATGTTGCGTGCTCCGAAGTGAGCTCGGCGAGTATCTTAGTAATTTTAGCCCCAAAAGGAAACACCGCAAACGTCATTTACACAGAAGAGCTAGGATAATTCATTAGTATAAAAGGGTGTAAAACACCTCTTAACGAAGCCGAAAGGCACTGGTTCTCCCTGTCATTGCGATCATTTTTTTGTTCTCTACCATACCTGGGAACCTTCTAGTTACGGAGATATTAGGGGTCAAAGTTCCAACTTTTTGACAAGTATTTTTTTAAATACAAGTTTTTAATTTAAGATTTTTACTTTAAACACCTCCACGACCCCCGTACTATTCAATCCGTCCATCAGCACAATGTTTTGAGTGCGTTACATTGAGTTCTACCACAAAACATGATTTTATACCCCCCAAAAAAAAAGTCGTTTCCCAGCAATAATTTTTGCGTAAAGTTACATAGTTTCATGTACAGAATGCTTGGTTAACGGCTTCGTGATGAGGTGATTTACACGGTGTAGTTTTCCGGGAGTTAAAAAGATTGGTTTAATCTGAGTATTTTTTAATTTAAAATATTGAAAGTTAAGTAAGTTAGCTCATTTACACCATAACCTATATCGCTAGGTGGATGGATGACCGGGGCATTTGAGCTACAGCATCGTCACTCGGAAGAAATGTATAAAATAAATTCTGGTTCAACCCATTTAGGTCCCTAACAACACAACAAAAAAATAAAAAAAAAAACGCCGTAATATACATTTTTCTAACCAGAATGAATTATGTGGCGTATTACTTCGAAAAGCGCAGATTTTTACACAACTATTAAAATGTGTCCTATAAAAAAAAAAAACGCCGTAATATACATTTTTCTAACCAGAATGAATTATGTGGCGTCTTACTTCGAAAAGCGCAGATTTTTACACAACTATTAAAATGTGTCCTATACTTACGCGCTTACGCGCGCGCGAAGCCGTGGCCAGCAACTATTATCTATAACATTTAAATGACTATTTTCGACATTATTTTGGGGTGGTTAACGCATACGTGGGCAATTGCCGAACTTCACGCGGGCGAAGCCGCGGGCAAAAGCTAGTCATTAACATTATGAATGAAAAAAAAAAATATCGCGCGCGACGAAAAATTTCATTTGGCCCGTGATGTTCAAATTTTCTTACGCTTTTTGCAATTTGCACAGCAGTGTCAGGTTTTATATTGATTAAAAACTGATTTAAACGGATCGTAAATACGTCGATTTCAAAATGGAAAATACTTGTATTACGTACAATATTTCATAATTTATTTCGTATATATGGATGACTCTGACGAACAACGTAACGTGAACATCGACATTTTACGTTTACACCATGCGCTCGTGCTAGGGAACCAGATATTTACTTGAAAGTATGACAACCGGGAACACATCAAAACATTTGTAAGTCTTAATAGTGTTTTGTTACGTATACGCGATTTTACACCTTATCTCAATTACGGAAAGATCAAATTCCTATGAAAGCGCTGCACCAAATACAAGAATGAAGCTTGCAAACGTATTTTACGTAAACATTATTTTTATTTTTTTTTCAGTATTTGCTTTAAAGTGTTTAATTTTCGTGTAAATTGGTTAGAAATAGCCTTTAGATGAAAGTTAAACAAAATTAAACCCTGTTACATTTTTGCCCCGACCGCTATTGTAAAAAAACTGATATTAATAACTTCCGTGAGTCAAATTTGTTTAATTTTTTTAACGGAGGTTTAATATATTAATTTAAGTTATTTTATGTAAAAAAACGCTGTTTATATTTTTGCCTCAAGTACAATCCAAAAATTACGTAAATGTTTTTTTATCGAAATTTCCGTGGACGAAAATGTTTAATTCTGAAAAAATATATTACTGTCACCAGTTCTTTACCTAAAATAATTAAATTCGTCCTGTTAATAATTTTGCCCACGTTTTTATTCACAAAAACGCGTTTTCGTCTTTTTGACCTGGATCCGGCCTTGGAAAATGTTTAATTTTTTTTTATTATTTGGAGAGCTAAAGTCAAGTACACGATTCAAGAAAAAAATCGCTGTTTATATTTAATGCAAGGTTCAAACCTAAAAGCCCCGTACTACTATTGGAAGCATTGATCAAACATTCGTGTATAACTGAAATTTTGACGAAAAAAAATATACGGCGGAGTTCATTCCGTATTCATTACGAGTTCGGCGATTCGAGGACGCCATTTTTAATGCTCGTCACGTTTTTGGCAGGAGCTTTTCAAATTATTTTACCATATTACTAACGTCCTTTTGAGTGGCTTTTTGCTTAGGTTTGGCCTTTTATGTGGCTACCTGTTACGCAGTTATATAATGGAATTTGTTGGAAAGTATACATAAAAAAATACTTACCTTGAATAATAACGTGGTGAGACGAAGATAACGAACTATGTTCCGTTTGCTTTTTTTCACAGGTTTGCGATTGTGCTGTCAAACCAGTTTGATTAGTGCGAAAGCGCTCTATTTCATATTTTTAAATGAATCTAAAATTCGCGTGTAGGTATGAGAAAAACCGTATTTTTATTAGAGCTTTAAATAACCTCCATTAGTGGGAATTAGTATCGAAGTAAACGTATGTACCTATGTTATGTATGTCCGACGGTCCTACGCAGCCAAACCTGTGTTTGTGTTTTTTTAAACGTTACCTCACATTAGGAATTTTTCCTGTATCGTGGGAATTTTAAGTAACATACACAAACAGCCAGACCCGGAACAAGTATCTGTAAGTCATACAAATATTTGTTCGGTGCGGGGATCGAACCCGCGACACGCAGCGCGGCAGTCAATCGCTCAGCCACAGCGCCAACCGCGTCATCAAACCGATCAAACGTGTTACTACTACGGGCTAGTATTTTCACCAAGCTATCTTCACAAATGAAATAAGCAGTACCTTTGTACTCAAATGTTTTATGTTTTTTCCTGTGTTCTCTACTGTGTGTACATAAATAGTAAAATAAATAAATAATCCAGGCCAAAACAAAAGAAGATCAACAGATGTAAGAACAGCTGAAAATGAAATCCTGAGGGCTGGACAAGTGGGAATTGCTTTCGTCGTTTCGCATAATTCTACAACCACTTTGAACAGGACTGATTATATAAGCTTTTGCATAGCTTCTTATGTAATTTTTTTTTTGCCATAGTCTTTACGTGATAGCTTGAAGATCGACCCGTGCGGCTGTTATTATTTAACCACGAGCTCCTCAGTCAGGATAGTTTAGCTTTACAAAATCAAATGCTTGTGCCACTACGCACGCAGGCTCAAAATAGCTAACAAAAAGTCCCGTTTAAGCAATTTAATAAAGAATGTATAACAGTTAAAGCCTTACATGCTTAATTAAAACGCACGCGTCTAGACGGATTTAAAGCGGGCGTTGTTTTGTTGCATTACGTCATCCGCCATTATAACTGCGAACTGTGATGTCATTTTATGTAAGGTATTGATTTGGTTGTTTTGGGTTTTGTCGTGGTTCAAGAACACGGTATCCATGGCCTGTTTTTTTTAAATCTACAGAGGTGCTGTACACATGTTCGGGTTGACATTGATCGGTTGGATTGGTATGGAATGCGGAGGTATGAGTTAATTGAACTGAGGAAAGTTTTGACTATGAATGTGGATGGGTATAAGAGTAGAGGAAGACCAATGAAACGATGGATGGACTGTGTGAAGTATGATATGGTAAGAAAGGAGGTGTCTGGTGAGATGACGAGTAAAAGAGAACTATTGAAGAAGAAGATATGATACACCGACCCCATATAAAGGGCAGAAGAATGATGATGAGGTTGACATAATTTGGCACAGCCGGGCCTCAAAAGCGAGTATCGTTCGGGAAAAAGCTGCCTGAATAATGCCGAGCTGACCCTAACACGATTCAACAATGGCAGACACCGAACGGAGTTTGCCGATTGGCACAAGCCGAATATGAGTGCCGAATATGACACTACATTTATCATTTATCAAGCACTGCGGGTTCCGCAACAGGTCCGAAATCGAATGAGCCGACTTGAAGACCTCTGTAAAACCCCTAAAGGAACCACAAGTACGAGAAAGAATGGACCAGACGTCATGGTGATGCTTGGGGGAGGCGATGGTTCAGCAGAAGACGTCTTTGCAATTAATGATAATGTGTTTGAAGGAAGCGTTTCTAGGGGGCGACTATTCAGGTTGCTAGAATACCAAAGCAAGAACAAGAAGCTGGTTTTACCAAGATAGAAAGAGAGAAAGAAAACATATTTATTTGGCACATGCCACAAGTGCCAACAAAAACAAAAAAAAAAAAAAAACTTAAAACTAAACAGAAAAAAGATAATATTGTGTGTATCACGGCTGCGCCAAAAAGGCCCAGTTCAGCAAACTGCCGAACAGCTAGTGCCCGACGCTGATTTTCAACTGGAACCAATATAATGACGTGACGGACGAAAAACAGTTTAGTAGGTATGTAGGTACTTAGGGTATAGACAGTGATTCAATTCATCATCTGCCTTTCCCAAGTCTGTTGGGGTCGGCTTTCAGTCTAACCGGATGCACCTGAATACCAGTATTTCACATGGAGCTAATGCCTATCTCACCTCCATACGATACCCGTTGGTAAGACTCGGTGAGAGACTTTCGGGCTACTGACAACCGGTACCAACGGCTTAACGTGCTCTCCGAGGCACGGAGGAAACTTGGTATTTTATAGGTAGTCACCCATCCACAGACCAACCTAGACAAGCGCGCCTTGACCTGAAGATTGGTCCGTGCGGCTGTCATTATTTAACCGACATTGATTAAATTGCTTCGGAAAAATAAAGTAAAGAAAAAACCTCTTATACAAACGATAATGAAAAGAGAAAACACAATTACGAACACAAAGTCCCAATCAGTAAGAAACGATAGCGTCATTATTTATTCATTGATAAAAGTTTCCTAGCACGCTTTAATGTGCAGTCATGTCAACAACATTAACAAGTAAACCGTTTTATCGTATAAAACAAACAGCTATATTAACTTACATTAGAACAGTACACAATCGGTTGACATTTGAACCGCAAGTTAACTTGAGCCCTTCACATGTACACTCGTACAGTCACGTGCTAATATTCACAAACAAATTCTTAAATTATTTTCTCCTATTGTATTGAGTAACTTATAAAGTTATAACCTTTTCACGAATATAGTATTTTGTAAGCCATAGATACTGTTACGAAATAGGTCTTAGTTATGTCAAAGTTGCAACCGATATTAATATTGATATCAAATATTTATGCTATTATACCACTGATGTGATAATCACTGAAAACCAGCGCTGTGCTGTGGTCCACTCATAGTACATTATTATGCTGAGTGAACTAACCTGCTATTCGCAGTCACGACGTGCAAGCAGTCAATTTTTTTGTTCCATCTTATTGTGTTTTTTAAATATAAGTTATGCGTCCTAAACACAGCTCCATTAAGAAGTTACCCCCTCGGCCGGCGTGTTAAGGGGTTAGCACATACTCAATACTGTCTGTACATGGCTAATGTTATTTTTTTTTTCATTTTGTATGTTGATAAATAAACATAGTTTCATTCTTTTTTTCTTCTATATTTCACCAGAGAATCTCTTTTGAATTTTAGTCTGTGTATTATACTTAGTGCACGCGTCTGTACATAGTTCAGTTCAGCTGGTGCCGAGTCAAAAGTTCAAGGCATTATAACCGCAGGTGCTTGTGCCACATACAACTGTAATAAAGTCAAAGTAACACTTTGCCGTTATAACTACATATTTAAGTTCCAATTTAAGCTGCAAAATTTAAGGCTCTTTTTCCGCGGAGGAGGAGAAGTTCACGTTGGTTGAAATCTACATCACGTCTCCTGTGATTGGCCGAATTTGGCACGTCTCCGATTTGCTTGAAACCGGGCCTTAATTGTATCCTAGCGATATTATTCTAAACTCACAAGAGCCAAAGAACTACGGCACAAGACATCGTATGCGACATCATTTCTTCCCAATTTACAAGGGACCGCTGCAGCCGCTGTCGCCTTCCATATCGTTACCTTTCGATTATTTTGCATCCTTTTGCTCTTTTACGGGCATTTGCAAATGATTCTTCTGGCCTGTCGCGTTTTATTCATTCGTGCTTGAAATATCTCTCTAGCTCTTAACCTTCGATCAGGGTTAGGTTAGCTCATAGCTATGATGACACATAGACAATACACTTTCGATCGATTTATTTACCATCGTTTTCTTAGCCAATCCATAAACAAACCAACGGTCATCCGTTTCTTCGCATCATTTGTGCTTTAGGTGTAATTCCACGCTACACGCTCAGATAACGAGTAATGATATATTTTTTATCACAAACGCTCCACTGAACATTGCTCTTACTTGTACAAAGACTTAGGACAAAAACTGTGCTGACTAAAGCGATGAAATCGCTTTATGTTACCCACATAAAGCGATTTCATCGCATAACACACGAGTTTAACGACAAGAAAAGAGATTTGGCGTAAAAAGGTTTAAGTTATCTCGATGTTTTGTGAAAGAAATGCCTTTTGTATTTGCCCAAAGAGATAGAAACTTTATGAGAAAATACGAGCAGCCTGTTATCACTTCTTTCTAAGCTTTATAAAGTTATTCATGTCTTCCTCTTGGCTATACTTATAAAAAAACTTTGTATCAGTAAAGCGCCAATATAACTTGCGAAGTACGGCACTGCCAATTCTTATTTGAATGTCAAAGAGAATAAAGTAATAAAAGTTAAGGATTTAATACCAAGGTACATTTGTGAAAGCATGGAACTGCATAGACTCCTAACTGTAGATACTGAATGTATCACGTTTCAACGTTGCATAACTGGAAGGCTAACTGGTCTCTTTATACTCAGAGGCCGCGCGGCCGGTTCTACATGTTAAGGTGTTGTGTACCATCTCTTTACTACGCACTTGAAGGGGTTGGAGAAACCGATTTTACCTTTTTTATTTTGGTTATTTTTATGTAACTACTTCTATACAAATAAATAAATGTGAAGTGTCTGCTGAATATTAAAATAACAGCTTTTTACTACATGCATATGAATGTATACGGTACATACCTATACCAAAATATATTTTTTACAATTTTTGTTTGCCTGTCTGTTTGTTCCGGCTAATCTCTGGAATGGCTGGACAGATTTTGATGGGACTTTCACTGGCAGATAGCTGATTTAATAAGGAGTAACTTAGGCTACTTCTATTTTAGAAAAATAAATAAAAATGAAGAAAAAATGCAAAAACGAAAAAGAAACTAAATAACTTTTTTGTTAAATTCCACGCGGACGAAGTCGCTGACACAGCTAGTTCGAAAGTAAAGTTAGTGGCTAAATAATAACAGCCGCTCGAATCAATCTTCAGTTTAACCCGCGCTTGCCTAGGTTGGTCTGTGGATGGGTCATTTACAAAAAGTAAGCCGTTGGTCCCGGCTGCCATTTGTTGATCTTTGACAGTCGTTACAGGTAGTCAGTGGCCCGAAAGTCAGTAAACCGGTCTTACCAAGAAGTGTCGGATTACCCAGTACTAACTGGGCTGTGGACGTCAGATAGGTAGAAGCTCCATGTAAAATATTGGGATACAGATGGATCTGGTTAAACTGGAAGCTGACCCCAACATACTTGGGAAATGGTTAAGCAGAGGATGAATTTCGAAAGTAAAGTTATAATCAGACAGTAACATTACAATTATTGTGACTTATTTGGTGAGCCACAAACCAGCACAGCTTGTTTAAGAACTCAAATAATCGTATACTATAATGTCTAGGAAGGTATCCAACTTGAACTGAGCCTCTGGATTCCCAAGAGGCGAGGTAGTCCGAATTCGGACTCCCGAAATTGCCTTGCAATGATCTCCGAACTAAAACGTAAGACGTTGATAATACAAACTCAAGCACAAACCAATTATTTCAATTAAACCATTACAGGCACTTCACAGGAATTCCCAGGCAGTCGGTCAGTTAGTCAATAAGTTGAAGCGGAGAGTCCGTTTCAAAAATTTGATCTCTATGGAAAAGGAAGGACAAGAAACTTCTAATAAACACTTATATAATAAATGGGAAATTATAAATGTAGCCGCAAAATTTTTATTTGGCCACAGAAATTTACTTAATTTTAAATGTAAGCCACGGGAAAACAAGAAGGCTTCTAATAAACTAATTCGTATTTTTACAACGCCAACTAAATATTTCAAAGAAAGCGTCAAATAAATAGCAAAAATTTTTTTTTTTACTAGTCTCATAGATTTATACATCACCATATAAATTACTAACTCAGCCACGAATTTTACAACTCACTAATATTTTACGTTTTACAGCTTTAACGTATGTTCCTTTAAAAAATGTATTTCAGGCATCAACTCGAAAACTTAATTAATTATATAACTTAAATGTAAAATAATACATCGTATTCTTAAAACATGAAAATAGAAACTGTTACTGGCCGCTACCACCAATGAGTGAGCGCTATTCGATGCACGGGGACGAGTCGTTTCGTGTAGTCAGAAAAAGAATATAGTCCACTACACTAGATCTTTTATTTAGTTAAAATAAACACTAACACTCCTCAACATCGTAAAAAAGACATTGCGGCAAACAGAACATAGGATGCGAGAGCGAGAGAAGGGAGCTCGGGACTTGCGGCACCCTGACTCGGTCGATGTTAGACAGTACAAAATCTTGAGAATATTCAAATAATTATAACCTATACACCTCTTACTACAACTTTCAAATCATATCAATGTCGAAACGAATAACCAATTAACCGAAGTGTTTCACTCGGCCTTCACAATCGTATGCAAATTCACGGCTAATATCATCAATTAACGTTTGCTCTAACAATGCTAAACATTTTGTAATGGCTAAAGCCTCGTATCCACTAGGCAACATTTGGCGCGCGACACGTGAATCTCAACATGTACGGCAACGCTGCACAACAGCGCGCGACGTTGCCAGCTGCCGCGCAACATGACGCGCGGCTTGTTGTTTGTTTAAAGTGCATCGTTAGTTGAGCATCAATTGTTGTCGAGTGGAGACGTGACGCACAACAATGTCCGTAGTGTGGTGTAACGAACGAGTGCTCAAATTAATCGAACTGTACCAAAACTATGAATGTTTATGGGATACTGCTCACAGAGACTATAAAAATAAATAAAAAAAAACTAGATGCATGGGATTCAATAGCGAAAACACTAGATGTGTCTGTGAAAGAGGTTGAAAGCAAGGTACATACTCTTCGATCGCAATTCACTCGCGAGAGGAAGAAATTTAAATGTTCAAAAAAAACAGTAGGTGGCAGTGAAGATCTTTTTAGCAGTAAATGGTTTGCATATGAACCTTTGCTGTTTTTGATAAAAGGTGAAACAACAACAACATTTTGTAACAGTATCTCGAAGTCTGTTTTATTCATTCGGGTAAAATTCGTAAAAGATCCATCAACCACACTGAGATCACTGAATACATTTTCTTTATTTTGTAGGTATTTTCTAACCCACCAACGTGGTTTTCTTCTTTTTGATTTCGACAAAATTATAACCACTGCCGCTGAAATCAACACAAGTTCCTCTGGCGACATGTTGTCGACGACTGAGAATGTGTGGACAGACAACGTTGTTAAACAAATGTTCCGCGTCAACATTCAACAAGTTGCGAAACATGTTGAGCAACATGTCGCGCGTCAAATGTTGCCTAGTGGATACGAGGCTTTAAGGAAACATCGTAAGAACCTACACTACGCTTCAGGAAAACATTTTGTAAATAATAAAGATTACCACCAACCACGGAACTTGAGTGTAAAACATTAAACAGGATTTGTCCAATATTGTTTCTTTCCGTTTGTCCGTGCCTCGGAAAGCACGTTAAGCCGTTGGTCCCGACTGTCATTTGTAGATATTTGACAGTCGTTACGAGTAGTCAGAAGCCAAAAGTCTGACATCCAGTCTTACCAAGGGGTATCGTATTACCCAGTTACTGGGTTGTGGAGGTCAGATAGGCAGTCGCTTCATGTAAAATTCTGGTTCTCAGCTGCATCCGGTTAGACCGGAAGCCGACCCCAAGACAGTTTGGGAAAAGGCTAGGCAGATGATGTCCAAAATTGTTTCGTTGGTTTAGTGGTCGCAAGCGCGACTGCTGAGCATGTTTTCCTGGGTTCGATTCCCAGGTTGGGCAGTGTTTTTCCATCAGGATTTTTTTCAGTAGCAGCCACGGAGTCTGGATTTGTGCCCGGTTGATGGCAATAAGCTCGCCCCCTATTACATGGGAGTTTTTTTTTTACGGACGGGAAATCATCAAATGACTTCTCCTGAGGAGGGAGTGTCAGACTTTTACTGACTAAAACCCATCCATGTTCCTTCTTCGCCCTTTGTGTTCCAGGGCCACGGTATCTCTTTCAAACAGTCCCGCAACCCTGGCAGGCATCTGCCCTCACGGACCCCTTCCGGTTTGCTGACATCTCCTTGAGGCGCGCGTGGAACACGTACGCGCCGTCGACATGGCCTGTCGTCATGAGACGGACGGACGGTGAGCTAGCCTATTACTCACCGTCCACAGGCCCGATTACATGAGACTTAAAAGTAATTAGCGAAATGAGGGTGTACTATTAGGTACACCTCTGCCTAACCCTTCGGGGATTACAGGCGTGATGTTATGTAATGTTGTGTTGCTGTTACTAAAATAATTATCGACAAAATAAATCTTCTGACATCGTCGCCAAACGGTAGTACTGCACTATTACGATTATTTTTGAGCAGAATCACTTTACGCTAAACGATAAACTAATTTTAAAACTATTCTGTGTCTGTCAATCGTTAAAAAGCAATGATAGCCTCGTGGTGTGACAATCGGACTGCCAAGTCATAGTTCACGAGTTCGAACCCAAGACACGCACCTCTGATTTTTCGGAGTCATGTGCGTATTGTATAATCATCACTTGCTTCGGTGAAGGAAAACACCATGAGGAAACCAAACATGCCTGAGAGATATTTCTCGATGGCATGTAAAGCCAAGTCAAAGGCCCATGGGAGGGATAAATAAAATAAAAACTTGAGAGGTGTCAAGGGACACCCGGATGGAACGAAGTTCCTTTCACGTACATATATTATGTACGTGAAAGGAACTTCGTAAAAAATCTAAAATGTATTGATATTAATATCAATACATTTTAGATTTAAGTTAGTGTGCAAAAAATAAAATATTTAATTTAAGGAAGATTAATCCTTAATTCGAAGCAATACGTCTTACTTAACTGCACAACCGAATTTGTACTTTGTAGTTCGGTCACTCAAAATAATAATCATATCTATCCTTACTCACATACACACCCCAATTGTACGTAATTTAAGGAAATTTCAACTTTATTTTAAAGAAATAAAGCTTACAATAGCTTACTATAGCAAAAAGTGTCGTGACAACTTTTCGTAAGAATTTTTTCCGTCTAGCCCCCTTTCACAACGCGCGATAAGGAACTTCGTTCCAGAACTCTTACACCAGGTCCTAACCTGGTGTCACACGAAGAATAAAGAATCGTTTGAAGATGATAGAGTCAGAACGATGTAAGTATTTTCCATAATAGTCATTAGTGGTACAAGTGGGCATTTGGGAGACTCAATGTACTCAGTTTCTACATTCCAAAACTAACCAAGTCCTATATCCTTTCAGGTGAAGTTAAATCGCCAAAGAATTTCACCAATCGAATTGGAACACACCTTCTGAGCTTGGTGTAGGATGTTCTGATCGCGATCATTTTTCGACCTGAAAATGAAAAAGCTGAAAGTCAAAAACCGCGAATTATTGACCGCAGAAATTGGAGAGGCCTATGTCCAGCCATGAATAGCGAACGTGTTTATAGCACATAACAATAAACTCCACAGCGTTACACGAAACAAAGGAATCTGCGTGAACGCAATAGAGCGAACTGTGCTGATTAAAACACTGCTATAGAATTTCTGTGGAACCACTATTAGGTACATGCTTGTTTTAGACTAGCTTTTGCCCGCGGCTTCGCCCACATGAAAATCGAAACGATTATTTCACGTGGACGTAATGCCAGGATAAAAGCTAAACCTATGCCTCTAAAGGGGTATGAAGAGAGAGTGAGAGAGAGAGTGAGAGTGTTATTTGTCTTAAGTCGTCTTTATTATCGCCATTTAGGAATTCGATGTTAGTTCTTAATTTGTGACATAGATGGCGCTGTTTTACTTTTTGAACTATATAGCAACATAGTAGGTATTCGTGCATGCTTCTTGTAGTGCCGCTACAACCAACACCAAGTCATGATCTGTCCGTGTGTCAAACTTTATCGATCTTTAATGGCTATTAAAGCTTGAAAAGGTAACAGGAAGAAAGGCAGAAAAACAAACAGACAGACAAACAAAGCTCAAGCATTTATAATATATATATGGATTTAACCAAAACAAAAAAAAAACAGAAAGAAAGACAAAACGAGGATTTACTAAATGTCACAAACATAACAAAGGCGATGCAGATGAAAGTGATATCGAAACAGGATGAATCACTTGTAATGAAATATTGACATTGAAACGTAACTTTGCCATAATATCACTTGTTGATGTTCAATATTAGTCACACGGTCCATTATGAAAGAAGGTCAGAAGATCTTTGTGGTAGTAGAAATCCACTATTGCCATTGTAAGCCAAAAACAATATACAAATGGAAAGCAAGTCACTGAATTCACAAGGCCACTTAAAACAGCACAATTTTCGTTAAAATTTCTTTCAGCGTTTTCACTATCTTAGGGTTGGCTTCCAGTCTAACCGGATGCAGCTGCGTACCAGTATTTTACATGAAAAGACTGCCTATCTGACCTCCACAACCCAGTAACTGGGTAATACGATACTCCTTGGTAAGACTGGATGTCAGACTATTGGCTTTTGACTACTCGTAACGACTATAAAATGACAGCCGGGACCACGTATCGTGCATTCCGAGGCACGGAGGAAACTCGGTATGTAATTATGGTCACCCATCCATGGACCAACCTCGGCAAGCACGGCTTAACCTTAAAGATCGACCCCTGCAGCTGTTATTATTTAGTCACGAGCTCTCCCGTTTTCACCCAAGTTCCATCCGCAAAATCGTTTTATGCTACAGTTGTTTTTCTGCACATCATATTGTGGCATGACTCAGTCTCACCCGAGCAGTCGTGCGAACGGTGACGTAATACTGATGTCAGATACCAACGAGGAAATGGACAAAAAATGAACTATTGTCGAACTTGTTGTGGTATTTTAATGGTTTAAGGTAACGTGACTGGCGTACATGGCTCGCTTACTGGTTTCGTAAAATTGGTTGTTGGGTATTCGCATGTTTATTTGGGTAAAGAAGTCTGACAACTAGTCTTACCAATATTTTCGTATTACCCAGTACTAACTGGGTTGTGGTTTGTGGAGGTGAGATAGGCAGTCTCTCCATGTAAAATACTGGTTTTCCGCTGCTTCCGGTTAGACTGGAAGCCGACTCGTTCATTTGGGAAATGGATCCCTTTGTAACTCAGAAAAAAAGTTAAGTCATAGGTGCCGTCCGTCTTTAGTAGATTCTTGACAATCTGTAAAGGTAGTCCGTCTGACCACCTCTCTTACCAAGAGTTATCATGTTATTCAGTAACTGTATTGTGGAGTTAAGATAGGCAGTTCGCTCCATATAAAATACTTGTATTCAGCTGCATCCAGTTAGACTGGAAGCCGACCCCAACAAACTTAGGAATAGGCTAGGCAATGATGTTCATTTGGGTTATACCTATACGTATATAGTTTTAGCGTCTTTATATTTTAAATGTGTTTTGACTTCGACCACATGCGCCTGAGTGTCTGCCGTTTGTATTCAGACATGTTTATGTTAAAAACATGAATCACAATTATTCACAACACAGAATCCGGAGTCGTTTTGGTGTCATGACTTTATTTATGTGTTAGCAATAACGGCTACCTCATAGAAAAATACAATTGTAAAAATCATACTTTGCATTTTATGATTTCTGGAAAGCTCTTAAAATCAAGAACTTATTATTATAGAAAACAGAAAGAAAATTGTTTTTATTTGGCATTAATAACACCTTAAAAATTATACAAAATAAATAAACAAACAAGACTAATAAGGCCAAAAGGGCCTCAGCTCAGCATAATGCCAGATAGCAATACAAGGTGTACCACCTGACGCTGATTTTTAGCAGATTTTTATAGTGGGTAGTTGTTAGTTCATTTTTCAGCTTGATGACGAAATATAGCATTACATAATAGCCTAAAACTGCCGTAAAACAGACGATTTCCCATCGTCCCAATGCTTCAGAGGAAAACGGGTATTAGCTTAGTAATAATAATCCGATTCATAGCTAAAATAGTATGGCAATGGAATTCGCTACTTGTAACTGCGCACATAGTTTCAGTAGCGCATAGTTCATAAAATACTTTAGCGCTAGTCGTAAAATGGTCGTAAAAATTGAGAGTAAATGAATTAAATTCTTTACCAACAGGCAGTTGGCAGACTGTATATTTGACCTAGATTTTGATTTTGCGAAAGTATGTTTTTTTCTGATATTATTTTGGTGACAATCAAGATTCGGCCCCAAATCTTTGCTGACTATACCCAATTAAATCAATCTTAGTTTGTCGTCTGAACCATTAAATGATTTTACAGTTAGGTATCTCAATACACCCGGTTCATTGCTCTAGATGTTCCATGTGCCGAAGTTGTTAAGCAATCAATCAGTTTACTCATTCTTGCGCAGTCAGTCATTGGCGCACTGTCGACGATCTACAGAAGCAATAAAAACGGTCTATTTCCCATCCTCCGTGCTGACTCAGCCTAGCTAAGCAAAAACAGCTGAATCATAAGCAGGGTACCAAGAAAATTAATAGTTGAAGTAAATAATTTACTCTAGTGAGGAAAGTTTTGAGAATCAATGTATCCACATTGATTCTCAAACATAATATTTATTTACTCATCCGAGTAAAGAAGTAGCGGAAGACCAAAGAAACGATGAATGATACGGCAAGAAATGAGGTATCTGATGAAATGACAAGTAATAGAGAAGTATGGAAGATGACATGTGCGCCGACCCCAAATAAACTGGACGCTTTTTTAGTACAGAATAGGGATGGGCGATTTAGTTTCAACATAACATTGATTTCATACAATAGTATGACACTAATAGCTTTGAACGCGGTTTAGATGTGCTGATCACGATCAGTCTTATTCGATGAAATTTGCCCGAACTATAGCAGAACAATACTGGCAATAAACCTAAAATCTATAACATATTTTTAGTTTGCGATTCAAGTCTAGCTAAACGAGGCCATGACAATAGCCTGTGGCGTGGGCAGACAATACGTCTGTTTCGAACATTATAGAAATAAGGAAATTGAATTTGTATATGTACAAAAGATGAAGGACAACATTAAACAGGTTCTTTACTCCTTTAACAATAAATTGTAGTTTACAAGAAAAAACGTGTTACTTAAAACGTACAATACTGTTGTTATCAAAAAATTGTAGTGTTAGGTTTGATTCTTTATTGTGGAATAGCTTCTATGCGCGGCTTCGCCCGCGTGGTACCCGGATAAAACGTAGCTTAAGTCCATACGGAATAAATGAACCTTACAAATAGTGAAAGACATTTTACAAATACATGCTGAGATTACGAGGACCTCTGCATAGAATACAAACTGACAAAATTCGCACACCCTCTTTATAATATTAGTCTAGTATAGGAGTATAGACTAGCTTTTGCCAGTGTTGTGCGTGAGGAGGGTTAGAAATTATCCCACGGGCAGAGTTCCTTAAGCAATAGGGGATAATCCATTTTTTTTTCTTTGTCCGTCGGGTAGTTTATGGAAAAGTATTGGACACGTATTTTTTCTTTTTTCTCGTGGTCATAAAATTACGGAGATATATTGAGTTGAAATGGCGCATGACGTCACATGTAGGTAAGTTTTATACCTACTTGTGACGTAGTAAGCCTCCACTCTCCAACTTTAATGAGTTCTAACTAAGTAATTTTTTGTTGTTTTGATAAAACAAAAAATACGTGTCTAATATTTTTGTAATACCTGTCTGACGGACAAAATAGAATGTCGTTTTCTTTACCCAGTCCGCTCCCCTATTATAAAAATAGTCTTTAGTACTAACTACAGCTGCTACTAACTGCTTACAATTTCACCAATTTAGCTCAGAAAAACCTCTAAAAACCACGGGATATTATCGTAAGGAAACTTTTCATTATTATCATTATATGTACGTGTTTCACATAACCGTTATGTAATAGCCTGTAATAGCAAGGGCAACGACCAGACCTCTTTGTGATCGGTTTTAGAACAAGGGTCATTAACGACCTTATTGCATACACATGATTAAGCCGCGTAATTATGAACACCTGTGCTTAACAAGCTCGATTACAACCTGTGTAACTTGTAAGAAAACATGCTAAGCCTATTGAAGTCCACTGCTGGATATAGGGCGCGCGCGATTTCTGGAGGAAATTCGAGGTTCAAAGCTTGCTCATACTAAGTCTAAATTTAATAAATTAAACTCTGTTTTCTATACTGTTCCCGCAAAACGGAACGCCTTTTCCTTTGTTTCCGTGTGTTCCGTTTTGTATTTATTCCTTTCTTCTTAATAATCACTGAAGAGATGCCTAAAGTGACAGTGTAAGTTTTAAAATAAGTGTAAGTTATAAATTACTTTGAACATGACTCTATTCTCGTTTCGAACAAACGGCAAAACAAAAATTATGCGTGGAGTCCCTCCGCGCGGAAGAGGTGAAACTTCGTAATACTACACGCATGTCTTCGAGTGCCACGAATTCACTCTCGTTATTTTATTGAGCTTCTAAATAATATTTTGTTGGTTTCTTGTTGTATTATTTTTATTACATAATTATTACATAAGTTTATCGAGGTTATTCTACTCATGGAAATTGAGCGAAGGCTGGTCACACCGAAGAGTTGAATGCATGACTGTTTGCACGCCATCTTGCGTACCTAGTAGAACTACGTAGTCACAAATCTTGTAATACCGCCATCTCTTAGTGAGTTTTAGAAAATATTCCCCCTCCATGGTAGCGTTAAATTTGTTGGAAGTCGCATAAGAAGTTTTAATTCAAAAAAAAAAAAGAAGTAAGACTAAATAAATTAAAATTATGATAACAATTTCATCACATTTTCATGACCACGTTTCGTTCGGCGTAACTTCATCCCTACAGAAAGCCCTAAAACGGCCGCCCTCTCCTCTCATTTACATGTTTATAATTTTATAATGAACTTAGAGGAGAGGAACAGGGGGCCGTTTCTAACTGACCGTTTTGAATCTGATGTTAATGAAATTGGGTTACAAACTCGATTCTAGTCTACTGCCCTGAATAAATAATGTGGTAGGAGGTAACACGGGATAATGACCGACTCCCCTGGTTTCTGAAAACCGGGTACAGAACTAATTGCCAGTAGGTAAATAATTATGCTACTGTTATAATGAGATGTCTAAAGTAACAATTTATTGGAGGTCTTACAGAGCAAATTAAGGGTTTCCATAGAAATTCATACGTAAATAACCTTTAAAAATGTCGGAACTAAAATCCATGAGTGACAGGCTATTGGCTAACATTTTTTGCTAAACGGAACTTATTTTCTTGTTTGTACCAATAAGACAAAGACAAACTGTAAGACTGATAACTTTTAATACCCATTGAATTTCCCAGTGGAAGCTGATAGGTTCGCAAAGACATGGTTAGTGACCTTGTCACTCATAGTTAATTAAGATAGAGTAACTAATATGTAACTGGCCGAACCGCACCAGCCTCGCCAGGTACCCTAATCCGCTAGGCTAGGGGTTCTCCGGGACGGGTTCCCGAGCCCATTTGTAAAAATCAAGTAGAAGTCAGTTTAGCTTAAAAGTAGCGTCTTAATTATTGAATAACAGTGAGAAGAATAATTTGGCATTAAACTGATTTTGTATGTTTTGATAAGACCGATTTAACATGTTAATACGTGTGTTTTGATTTTTAAAACTTGTAAAGTGGATTATACATATGTAACTGAATTGAAAAGACAGATATTTTCGGACTAATTTTAAAGTTAATATTATTTTAACGATTTTTTAAAAATCGTTTATTTTGTATAAAATTTTATTCAACATATCTGAGGGCGGTACTTTTATCAAAACTGACTTTTAATTGAGTTTATCAAGAAAAATGAATCGGGGTCCTCCGGGACGGGTACCTCGGGGATCGGGGTACTCAGGGAATAACCTCCCTCGCCCGGAGACGGTTTTTTATCGATACCCCTCCAGTGGTTTGCCAGTCAGGACAGGGCAGATTTTATGGACACAAGTAATAATCTTTCTGACCTCCCCAATATATTGGGAACTTTTGCCATCTATTTCAGCACAAATAAGGGAGATAAGACGTCCATCCACCTAATAAGGGCGTTCCAATCCATACTCCGTAAACATAATTACATATTTTCGGGGCGCAGCCGGCCCGTGAAATAGGTCAATCACATCAGTTACTGACGGTCGAAGTTCATTAGTGTACTATTTTGGGAGCCCAAATCGGCTCTATGATTCGTGTGTTTATACGAGCAACAGGCACGTGCGGGTATATAAGTGGGTACAATGTACCTTTGACATAGAAGCGAGATAGCCGCGGGTCTGAAAACCAGTCTTACCAAGAAGTATTTTATTACTCAGTACTAACTGGGTTGTGGAGACCAGATAGGCAGCCGTTCCCATGTAAAATACTGGTATAGTATTCACCTGCATGAGCTGCATCTGGTTAGACTGGAAGCCGATGATGCTAAAGAAGCAAGATCTATTTATCAGCCTTACCGTTGTGTAATTTTTTCTTTCGAATCGGCATGATCTATTAGAGCTTATAAGTATCATCAGCCTATAACTTCCCCATTGGACTTCCAATGGAGAAGGAACGGAGTAGGATGCGGAATGGAGATGCGAAATAGGACTTAGAATGAAAAGTATACAGTAAGTAAGTATACCCGGTGAGGGAGCGCCTTTAGCGTGTCGATGACAATTTTTTTTTCATACCATTCGCTGACGAAGACATTAAGGAAACGTAATTCATGGTCTATTCAAATGCTAATCGTGATGGCTATTTAACGGTCTAAGAAACAAAGGTACTGGCTGTCTCTGCCTCTATCTTCATGATTGTTGAAACATTAGGTGAAGGGCCAAGACCATCTGCACATCCCTCTTTGGACAGATAAGTCTCCTTCAAAATGGACAAGTTTCAGTAACGGCATCTAGATTTTTAGAGAAAATGTGAGCAAGAAATTCCATATATACTTTGGTTCGTTTTAAACATTACAACAGGAAATTTATGTGGAGTAAGTAGAATTTAGAGCAGGATGTAGCGTAATAAAATACGAAGTAAACAGTAAAACGAAAGCGGATATTCTGCAAATGCCATGTTAGCATTTCCTTAGCTATATTAAGATAGCACATCCCAAGTAATCCCAACATGTATGGCATTGCAATAAAAGGAAGGGCGGGCGTTTTGGGGGACTGTCTCTTGTAATTTTGACGTTCAAAATGTGCTGATTATCAGCCTAGTTTGAATAAATGACTTTTGATTTTGTTTTTTTTTTAATACATTGTATTTTGGTTTGTATTGTTTCCTTTTATCCTCATTTTCTACATAGTCACGACTTTTTCCCATGAGGGTAGACATAAAGTACATAACGTCATCTGATACCGAACCTTACAGTATATTAACATCTCTTCCTTCTTCCACTTCATACATCTGGTCTTACACATATTCGCACTGTATAGTATGTTATAATAAATAGTACCCGGGTATTCGAGCTATGCTCGGATGAAAATAAAAAACGGATTTGCCCTAATATGAGGTACCTTGCTAGATCAATTTTTCGTCCCGGTACACCTATATTGCAACTTTCATCGTAATCGTTAGAGCCATTTCCGAGTACGTGATTACAAGTATGATAGGAGCCCGAGGCTCAATAATAACAGCCGCACGGGTCAATTTTTAAGGTTAGGCCGTGCTTGCCGAGGTTGCTCCGTGGATGGGTGACCATAATTACATACCGAGTTTCCTCCGTGCCTTGGAAAGCACGTTAAGCAGTTGGTCCCGGCTGTCATTTGTAGATCTTTCACAGTCGTTACGGGTAGTCAGAAGCCAAAAGTCTGACATCCAGTCTTACTAAGGGGTATCGTATTGCCCAGTTACTGGGTTGTGGAGGTCAGATAGGCAGTCGCTTCATGTAAAATACTGGTGCTCATCTGCATCCAGTTAGATTGGAAGCCGACGCCAAGATAGTTTGGGAAAAGGCTAGGCATATGATGAACAGTATGATGGGATAGGATATAGTATGTATGTAATTGTTTCCTTTTATCCGCATACACCACGCCAGAAATGGATACACGTTTGATGAATAATTTACATCACCCTATTATTAACCAAAGCACTATAGAGCAAAGGCCCCTTTTCATCACCGAGAACGAACGAGCTATGAATAAAAAATTACAATTACACGATGTAAAATGTACCATCCATTCAACAGAGTTTCATACATGACCTAAAGGCATCATATGGATACATTTTAAAGGTTTTCAAAACTCAAACATTAGAGCTACTGAAACGGTATGAAATACGGTTTAAAACTTTCCAGTTACGTCCACCATTAAGGCGGAAACACACTTACGTGTCGTGGCGTGTCGTGACGCGCCAGAAGCATTCGGTTTCATACATCGTTGCGAAACGACACGCCATGCAAATATGTCCCTAACCATATTAAATGTAGGAAACCGATTTGCTTCTGGCGCGTCACGACACGCCACGACACGTAAGTATGTTTCCGCCTTTATGCGTTAAAAAAGGTTCCAAACTATTTTTTTGTACCGTGACAAAAAATTGTAATAACATACTTTACAAAATTATGCATTAGTTTTGCTGTCCAGTTCACTTGTATTTATAAACGTGAACAAGGCAAAGGGAATTTGTAAGAATCGTATCAGGTAGCGTTCTGTGGTTTGTGCCTGCCCCCAAGGGAAAAAAGCGTGATTTATATGTATCCTAGACGTCTTATCAGGTCGTGGTCTACTTGAGTGCCAAATTCCAACGAAATCCGTTCAGCCGTTATGGCATAAAAAAGTAATAGACAGAGTTACTATCTTACATTAGAATGGATTAAAATAAAACTGTTTTAAAGTGAAGTATGCGGCCGCGAGCCAATTTTTTATTTTAATGTTTGTCACTGGTTGCAGATGAAGGAAAACGTATGAGAAGATTTAAAAAAAACTGGCTAAGTGCGAGGTGGGCTCGCGCACGAAGGGTTCCGTACCATTATTTATAAAAACGACCAAAAAAAAAACACTTTTTTGTATGGGAGCCACTCTTAAATATTTATTAATATTCTGTTTTTAGTATTGTTGTTATAGCGGCAACAGAAATACATAATCTGTAGAAAGGGTATTGTTCATTCTAGGCTTTAACGTGGACAAGTTGTTCAGTTAAAAGTATTTTTATGATTAAATATAATTAAATCTAAAATGAATATTTTTTGTATACTCGTAGTTGGAAAGTAAATCTAAAAACATGTCGTTTAAAAAGTATTTATTCCGATTGACTTACAAAAGAGTCGCCATCTTTTTGGTTACAGGCTGATTTTGTGTTGCCACATTAATAATAACAGTGAGTTGTCTCTTTATAAGATACGTATTTTCTTGAGAATGTATTATCAAATCAACTGATTTTCAAACGCATCTGTGTTTATTTTCCTTTCAATACTTTAAAAATGAACAAAACACTAATCGTTTTTGACCTGCAAATCATTTTCCATTCGATTTTAATAATTAATCGATTATTGTACAATCGTTTTTTTTTGGCAACACCGGTCATCTGTCATTAATGACGTACAGTGAAAAATAAACATTACATTCGTTTTGCCTCTAGCAAAGACTCCCTCATTGCGAACTTTTCTGTTTTTGTTATAATGGACTCTGATACCGTTTCAATTGAAGACCCGGGTTTACCTTTGGACACTGTATCTGCTCATGACGATGACCCTGGCGCTATTTTGTTAAATATTGAACCGGCTTGAAATGAAAACCTTGGCATGAACATTGACGCTCCTGTATCTCCTATTGCCCTTAACGGGAATGACGAACCTATGCGATGTGTCAATTGCGGCATTGATATTATTTATCGCAGAAGTCGCACTCTGGAACCCATTGAAATACTAACAGTAATTCGACATTGGACTGCTCCACAAGTGGTAAACTAATGTTCTATTATTATTTTTAAAATAATCATTGCTATTATCCATACGAACTGAATAAAAATAAATATGCTTATGTCTTATTTGCTTTCAGCCCAGAGCTTTGTCTGTCATTCTTGCTGGATGTTGGCTATCAACAATGCAGCGGCTCAAGAAAATGAACCAAGCACAAGTAGTGGTCAGCTACGACAATTATGTGTAAATCGTGGATGTTCAATACTACATACTAGATATCATGTTTTGCATACAAATTCCAAAAGAGAAACACACATAAGAAATGTAATTATGGAGTGGATATCACCATGGCAAATACTATTATAGAAATGAAAATATGTGTGAGGAAAAAAAAGATGTCAGTTTGTGTTTCAACCAGTGACTATGAATGAAATTCTTTTAGGTTCATGGATCTGACCGCATCTGCCATCCATGTTGGCAATGTGCTGATAGAGCACCACTTCCTGCTTTAATATCTGCAAATGTACCAGCATAAGCAGAAACAATAACC
The DNA here is from genome assembly GCA_963082945.1 of Cerastis leucographa. Taxonomy (NCBI): domain Eukaryota; kingdom Metazoa; phylum Arthropoda; class Insecta; order Lepidoptera; family Noctuidae; genus Cerastis; species Cerastis leucographa. Next base: position 5,195,254 of record OY720353.1, on the reverse strand, counting down.
TTACCGGATTATACTAGAGCATCTGATACACAGGCTTTTTGTTTTTGTCCCTGTTGTGACTCATCGCAGCGATTGAGTATCCCAACATTGCTAAGGGGGAGAGAGCCAGCAACCTCCTTGAAGGTTTACCTTTAACTGGCAATTGCGCTTTGTTACGAGGAAAAATTCAAAGCGTGCACATAAGCCGAAAAATATATTTATATCATAATTAATAATGATCTGCAAGGCAGAGAAGCAATAACTCAATATTGTTGCAATTGCCTTGTACAGCTAAGAATGGTGGGCTGCTGTGCTCATGTTATGACCATAATATGGTACTTAAGCTGGGCAAGGCACAACAATAGGCAGGCAAATTAATATTAGACTGCCTACCCAGTTTTTAGATAATATTTTATTTATTTGTGATTCGGAATAAAAGTTATTGAAAAAATATATTATTTTTATTTTTTTCCATTCAAATGACGTCAGGATGAGTTACTACCACATTAAAAGGAAGAGAATATCATTATAGGAGAGCTACAAATCATGTTTTTTGGAAATAAAATACTCATAACTAACTTTTTTTCAGCGACAAGCCTTATCATTACACATGCTAAATATGAACTATTTTTACACTTTCCAGCAATCTTATTACTATAATTCGTTTCTTAGAGGTATAAACTATTAAAAACCCCAGTCATAAAATATTATAGTTAATGTCCACGTTAAGCCAAGTTACCCTAACAAAGTGAGCAATTCCCTTTGAACTGGCTCACTGTCAAGGTATACAGTGATGAGATACAGCCTGGAGACAGATGGACGGACAGCGAAGTCTCAGTAATAGGGTCCCGTTTGACCTTTTGGGTACGGGACCCTAAAAAACGGTCAGATGACTTCATTATTGGTTATTACGTCGTGAATGACTCAATTGTGATAAAGCTCTGGCGAAAGTGAAGCAAATACTGCACGAGTAGGGCCGGATAGTGTTTCATACATTGTATACGCGGCGGAGGAGCTCGTGGCTAAATAATAACAGCCGCTCGGGTCGATCTTCCGGTTAAGCCGCGCTTGCCTTGGTTGGCCCATAGATGGGTGACCAATCATTACATACCGAGTTTCCTCCGTGCTTCGGAAAACACCTGTTGGTCCCGGTCAGTGGCCCGAAATTCTGACAACCAGCCATACCAAGGCGTATCGTTTTACCCAGTACTAACTGGGTTGTGGATGTGGTGGTGGTGGTGTGTGGAGGTCCGATAGGCAGTCGCTCCGTGTAAAATACTGATATTCAGCTGCATCCCGTTAGACTGGAAATCGACCCTAAAATAGTTTGGAAAAGGCTAGGCAGATGACATTGTATAATCGCCTAAAAAACCCAATTTAACTACCACGAATGGTTTCAAAATCAGTGAACGAGACGCGTCATAGGCCAATAAATAAATCATTCCAATAAGATCAGTTTCGTTCTGTCTATTTATCGTGAACGCAGCCCAAGGCCGAATGAATTACGTATCAATTCGGACGCACGCTTAAGAATTGTAGTCAAAGTATTTTTGTTAGACATTGTTCTCGTTACATTGGCGTGTACTGAAATTCTTGGAATGTTAGGTACTTAATTAATTTACTTTTCAAGAAAGAAAAATAGGAAGCTAGTAGGGTTTTTAGCTACGTGTTCTCGGATAAACTGACTGAGAAGCAACTTGGTATTGGGTAACTAATTAACGACTTAGCACTTTTTTAGGTTACCTGCTAATCAGTGCAGGGTTGACTTGTTTTGGACTTTGCCGTTTAGGCATAGTTGCTGCCATGTTCCCAGCACTGGTTACCATGCAGACTGTTAACAGGATAACCCAGGGTTACTTTTCATCTGGGAATTTTTAAAAGGCTTACAGGATGGCGCTGACGATACGATACTAAGGTACGAACACAAAAAGTTTGCGGAACACTACCCTAATAGGAAAAAGGCATGAGTTTATAATTATAATTCATGTATGACATTATTGTGGTCACAATACTGTGGCTAATTAAACAAAAGCCTTTTACAACTTGAAAAATACTTCTCTATTTGGATATTGATGGACTCAAATTATACTCTACCAGAATGTAGCCACCAACAGAGCTCTATTGTTGGCTTAGTCTTTGCTTCTGTAGGTTTGAGACCTTTTCACGCCTAAAAGGATCAATATATTTCGGTGAAATTTTGGCACATCGGTACACCAGGTGCAGGTGTTTTAGCAGGATGGGTAGGAAACAATTGAGGCATATCTGGCACTGCTATTGTATTTGAGTTCCCCCATTTAGGCAGATTATTTCTACTGCAGCCAACCTGGGTCCGCATTCGGTTACAAGTTTCCAGATTGGCCACTGCAATTCCTACAACTAATGCAGAAATTTCCGAATGATTGAACAAGGAACTAAGTAGAACTGAGTAGTAGTACATCAGCAAGGTACGCATACCCTATTAAACCCAGCACAGATAAGTATGTACTGTCAATGAACTTGATGACTCATTTTATGTGTATGTATGTAATATACAGTTAATTGTTGGATAGGGGTCCGGTAACAGTTGATATTCCCTATTCAATGTCAAGTAATTGTACCTACCATTACTCAACCATTATATGACATTTTAAATTATGAATGGAAAATTATTATTATAATTCCATGGATGAACCCGATAAATGTTGTATGACATAATAAATATGTACTCCAAACCACAATATATTGGTTAAAACTGTCGAGCTTTTACTAGGAGAGGCTGGATTGTTAACAAGTGACGGACGGGTTTTTTATGTACCTATTTGAAACAATAACCTGTTACAAGTTAAATTTATGCAATGAAGTAATATTGGTCAAGGTTTGTGTCTCAGCAATCAAAATGATATAGGTTGATAGCCACTGGAGGCAAATGGGAATAAAAAATCCCCGTCGCCACCGGTGGTGAGTGGGAAGTCATTGCCCCCACTTCAGTTTCGCTGTACATTGCTTTCTCCATCGTAAGGAATAAAAGGATGAGGCAACATAACCTAAACCTGCCTCTAATCTCTAAAAAAGAGACAAAGTGCATTGAAATAGTTTTATATTTTGATTTCAATATGAATAAACTTGTTATAATTAAACATTTAAACTGGTATTTTGTATCACATATAATAAGACTCTTAAAGACAGACACCCACTGAAGTGGGTGCAAAGACTTCCCACTCGCCACAGGTGGCGACTGGGAATTTTTATACCTATTTGCCTCCAGTGGCAATACCCGCGGGGGCGACTGGGAAGACACGATATGCTGTATGGTTGTTCAGAGGGTTATCTTATGGAAATACTGTTTTAAGGTCCACTGCTAGACTATCAGATTTCTGGCTAAAGCTGATAATGATTTATAATCTAGATATTTTAATACAAAATATGGTCAGTGGGTCGTCTTAGGGGCTGCCTTAGATCAGTGGCATAGCAAAAGGCAAGAAGATAGGTGATCTAATCACTAATAACTTATTATTTTTAACTTTATTTTATTGAAGTGTTCCATTATTAGAAGATGAGAAAGTCTGATAATATATCCAAGTTTAATAACTCACAACTATTATTGAGCGGTGTTAAGATAATGACAAGAACCATTTGCATAATAATTATGCTTTATTAGAATTTATTCATAATTGTTTTGAATAACAAATTGTTGTTTTGCTGACTACAAAAAAATCTGATAAGAATTTAAACATTGCGTAACATATTATCATTAAAGAGTTAAACAAAATAATTGTTTTATAGTAGGTAGGTAATCAAATTCTTAGATAACTTATGGCTTATTTAATAATCAACACCAAGTTTAAGCAAAGATCATTAAATATTCAGCCTGTTGCTTTTTATACCTGTTAGTTTTTTCGCGCCACTTAGGTCCGCAGGTTAGTATGTGATCAGAATATTATAGTATGTAAGTAATAACAAGAAGTTTTTACTTACTCTCCTTCTCGTGGTCGAAGCCCACAATTACGAAGTAGTCCACGAGCCTGGACATTGCACTCCTACGGCAACATTCCAGCACAAATACAACAAATACACTCTGTAATTAGATTACACGATTTTACACACATTTTAAACACAATGCTACTCGTTTGCACATTTTCACCGCACTTTACTGATCACCGATAGTTCCGTACACACAACGCGCAGAATTCGCACACCATACACTTCACGGAATGTAAACAACACTTTCATTTATCGCGAGCTGAAGAATTTTTAGCTTCAATTACGAAAAAGAATATAGATTGTCCAGACGGAGAGGTTATGCACTAATACTTACAAAGATACCGGTATTATCCGAAACTTTATTTCAGATAACGTCATCCATTATAAAAGTAATCGCTAATGTAACAAATAACGCCCTAAATTGTATAATTAAGAATATTTTTCGTAACTAAACGTCACTACAACCGCGACCCATCGCTCGTCCGTCGGACATTTCTAAAAAAACTACCATGAATAAAAATCTACCGTTATATATTGCCATGTTAACATTTCAAATTGCCACTATATTTTATTTCCAAATTAAGATTTATTTGTTGCGTAGGTTTTTGTTTGTCTAGCCCATAATGTCCTACTGCGGGGCAAAGGCTTCTCCCATTCTTTATTTTTTAGCTTTTGCAAAATGGAACTCTTGAAGTTTCGAACTGTCTGTCTGTTTGTCTTCCCGTCTGAAATACAGAACAGTCTCGGAGTCAAGTAACTGTGAAATACAGCCTCTGTATATCACCATTACTTGACTCCGAGACTGTTGACATGTTGGCACCACACAGTCTGTTGATGACAGTTGAAACTTGGACAGTTGGTGTCTACTATGAACACAGCAGCTCTTATAAACATTTTATTTAATTTCTTAGACCAATGGTTTGTGGTGGTATTTTTAAAGAGTAAAATTCATAAAAATAAAATAGGTTTGCAGAACTGTCAACGAAAATATTTTTAAATATCTTTATCATCTGCCTAGCTTTTTTCTGTTATAAAATGTCATGAGAAAAGATAATGATGTCGAAAATGTTAAATAAGACACATCAAACGTAAAGTAGTTCTTCTAATCATAAGAAGCGTGTGATGTAATACGTATTCGTTTCCAAAACGATTCTGTTCTAGTCCTAATGGATGGCCTAACGCCTGTAACAGAAAGATTAAAGCATACCCAAAAAAGCCTGCCATGTGAGACAGATATATGGCAATCAAGGCATGAGGCTGGCACTGGACAGGACCGTGGAGATTGGCACAAGAAAAGGGAGGCCTATACACAGCAATGCGTGAATTCGGACTGTGGATGATGATGATGATAAAGGCATGAAAAACAGAAAAAATCCTATAGGACATACTTTTCTCGTCAATGATTATCCAAAATGATATTGAAGAGTGAGTGCATTGACATAAATGATGCTTGAAGAATTAGCTCAAGTTTGCTGGAAAAAACTACCATTAGAAAAAAAATATTCACGTTTTTGGCAACATTTTCACCAATTAACTTCTACATTTTTTATCTGTGCCATTGAAAACTTCGTATAAGTAGGCTAAATAGAAAAGTTTAGAGAATATTCTACCTATCTTGGTTTATCACATTCAAACTTGAATTGTAGTGACAGAAATTGAGTTACTCTTCAATTTGTTAGTACTTTTGACACTGATAACGCAAACAAAGTATCAAAATATTATTGATGTTTGATTATTACAAAAGATTATTAACCTTTACTATCGTAAATTTCCGTTTACCGCCCTCAAAACAATGTCGGATGCCCCAAGTAATCAAATACCAGGATTAAAACAGAAGAAAGTGTTTAAGGTGGAAGTTTAATCGCACTTTCCCATACATTTTTGTTTCTTGAAAATCTCGATACTTATATGCTTTTTGTAGAAGTAATGAAACAATATGATGTTATTACGAATTAGTGTTGTCGCAAAACCCTTCAAACATAAAGAAATAACAAGGTTTATAGGATTTCCAGGGCCGAAAAAAAAACGAAAAATCTTTGCTAGTGTGCGTGCTTGGAGTCACACCATCTACCGGATATATAAAGAACTTCTAAAGAACAATCGAGCCCCTTGCATAACAAAACTCGAAATAATTATCTGTTGATACTAGATGGCGTGGCGTTGTCATTGTAAGTTGGTGCCAGTAATAAGTGCGTGGACTCGCGAATATTTCACATTTCATTCGTCAAACAAGTAGGTAGGTAGGTACTGGCTGCGACGTTTTTGTTTGGGTGAATTAGATTTATCATTTTTTAAGAATGAAGTTAAACATTCTTAAATTATGTCATGATGTTCAAACCTAAGTTTGAAAGTACCTATTAGGGATGAAATGTGTAATTCGGAGTTGGTTCTAATTTTACTGTGTGATAGGTAAAACTTATTAGTTATTAACAAGTAGGTATTCAGACATAATTCGTTATGAAGCCACAGCCTGCAGCACAAAGCTTATCTTACTAAACTTTAATTTTGTACGTGCACTTTTCGTGGTATATGTAATAAACTAATAATGTACTTACATTTTATAACACTAGCTTATGCCCGCGGCGTCGCCCGCGTGGATTTCGATAATTGTCCCACGGGAACATATTATCGGGATAAATAGTATCCTATGTGTTAATCCAGGTTACAAACTACCCGTGTGCCAAATTTCATCCAAATCCATTCAGTAGTTTTTGCGTGAAAGAGTAACAGACATCCATCCATCCATCCATCCTCACAAACTTTCGCATTTATAATACCTATTAGTAGGATTACATTCATTCATCACACTATTTACATTCATGAATGTAGGTACTACCTAATAAAACATACACGACGCGGTCAAGGTCACGTTGAAACGCCGTAGTTCTATCTATCTATCTATCTATATAAATAAAAATCAATTGCTGTTCGTTAGTCTCGCTAAAACTCGAGAACGGCTGGGCCGATTTAGCTGAATTTGGTTTTAAAATGTTTGTCGTAGTCCAGGGAAGGTTTAAAAGGAAAGATAGGGTAGGTAGGTAGGTAGGTAGCGTAGGGTAGGTAGGGTAGATAGGTAGGTAGGTAGGGTAGTAGGGTATGGTAGGTAGGGTAGGGTAGGGTATGGTGGGTAGGTAGATAGGGTAGGTAAAAAGTGCATTGCAACGCATGCCGGGGACAGCTAGTCGATCTATATATCCATACTAATATTATAAATGCGAAAGTCACTCTGTTTGTTTGTATTTCTGTTTGTTACTTTTTCACGATTAAACGGCGAATCTGATCCTAATGAAATTTGGCAAGAAGATAGATTTCAACCTGGGGAAGGACGTATGCTATATATCATCACGCTACGATCAATCGGAGCGGAGCAGTAATGAAAAATGTTGCGAAAACGGGGAACATGTGACGCAGATGAAGTTACGCGGGACAGCTAGTCTATATATATATATATATCTAAAAATGAATCCCTATTTCCCTTGGTCACGGCATCACGCGTGAACGGCTGGATAGATTTCGATAATTGTTTTTTTGTTTTGTATGTTACTGACAGGAGAATGTTCTCTTAGGTAGGTAGGTAGTAGGTAGGTAGTAGGTAGGTAGTAGGTAGGTAGTAGGTAGGTAGTAGGTAGGTAGTAGGTAGGTAGTAGGTAGGTAGTAGGTAGGTAGTAGGTAGGTAGTAGGTAGGTAGTAGGTAGGTAGTAGGTAGGTAGTAGGTAGGTAGTAGGTAGGTAGTAGGTAGGTAGTAGGTAGGTAGTAGGTAGGTAGTAGGTAGGTAGTAGGTAGGTAGTAGGTAGGTAGTAGGTAGGTAGTAGGTAGGTAGTAGGTAGGTAGTAGGTAGGTAGTAGGTAGGTAGTAGGTAGGTAGTAGGTAGGTAGTAGGTAGGTAGTAGGTAGGTAGTAGGTAGGTAGTAGGTAGGTAGTAGGTAGGTAGTAGGTAGGTAGTAGGTAGGTAGTAGGTAGGTAGTAGGTAGGTAGTAGGTAGGTAGTAGGTAGGTAGTAGGTAGGTAGTAGGTAGGTAGTAGGTAGGTAGTAGGTAGGTAGTAGGTAGGTAGTAGGTAGGTAGTAGGTAGGTAGTAGGTAGGTAGTAGGTAGGTAGTAGGTAGGTAGTAGGTAGGTAGTAGGTAGGTAGTAGGTAGGTAGTAGGTAGGTAGTAGGTAGGTAGTAGGTAGGTAGTAGGTAGGTAGTAGGTAGGTAGTAGGTAGGTAGTAGGTAGGTAGTAGGTAGGTAGTAGGTAGGTAGTAGGTAGGTAGTAGGTAGGTAGTAGGTAGGTAGTAGGTAGGTAGTAGGTAGGTAGTAGGTAGGTAGTAGGTAGGTAGTAGGTAGGTAGTAGGTAGGTAGTAGGTAGGTAGTAGGTAGGTAGTAGGTAGGTAGTAGGTAGGTAGTAGGTAGGTAGTAGGTAGGTAGTAGGTAGGTAGTAGGTAGGTAGTAGGTAGGTAGTAGGTAGGTAGTAGGTAGGTAGTAGGTAGGTAGTAGGTAGGTAGTAGGTAGGTAGTAGGTAGGTAGTAGGTAGGTAGTAGGTAGGTAGTAGGTAGGTAGTAGGTAGGTAGTAGGTAGGTAGTAGGTAGGTAGTAGGTAGGTAGTAGGTAGGTAGTAGGTAGGTAGTAGGTAGGTAGTAGGTAGGTAGTAGGTAGGTAGTAGGTAGGTAGTAGGTAGGTAGTAGGTAGGTAGTAGGTAGGTAGTAGGTAGGTAGTAGGTAGGTAGTAGGTAGGTAGTAGGTAGGTAGTAGGTAGGTAGTAGGTAGGTAGTAGGTAGGTAGTAGGTAGGTAGTAGGTAGGTAGTAGGTAGGTAGTAGGTAGGTAGTAGGTAGGTAGTAGGTAGGTAGTAGGTAGGTAGTAGGTAGGTAGTAGGTAGGTAGTAGGTAGGTAGTAGGTAGGTAGTAGGTAGGTATAAGGTAGGTAGTAGGTAGGTAGTAGGTAGGTAGTAGGTAGGTATAAGGTAGGTAGTAGGTAGGTAGTAGGTAGGTAGTAGGTAGGTAGTAGGTAGGTAGTAGGTAGGTAGTAGGTAGGTAGTAGGTAGGTAGTAGGTAGGTAGTAGGTAGGTAGTAGGTAGGTAGTAGGTAGGTAGTAGGTAGGTAGTAGGTAGGTAGTAGGTAGGTAGTAGGTAGGTAGTAGGTAGGTAGTAGGTAGGTAGTAGGTAGGTAGTAGGTAGGTAGTAGGTAGGTAGTAGGTAGGTAGTAGGTAGGTAGTAGGTAGGTAGTAGGTAGGTAGTAGGTAGGTAGTAGGTAGGTAGTAGGTAGGTAGTAGGTAGGTAGTAGGTAGGTAGTAGGTAGGTAGTAGGTAGGTAGTAGGTAGGTAGTAGGTAGGTAGTAGGTAGGTAGTAGGTAGGTAGTAGGTAGGTAGTAGGTAGGTAGTAGGTAGGTAGTAGGTAGGTAGTAGGTAGGTAGTAGGTAGGTAGTAGGTAGGTAGTAGGTAGGTAGTAGGTAGGTAGTAGGTAGGTAGTAGGTAGGTAGTAGGTAGGTAGTAGGTAGGTAGTAGGTAGGTAGTAGGTAGGTAGTAAATTTAGGGATTTCTGAAAGAATTGTAGATTTTGGCACAATCTCTTAAAACCTATGTCAGTAGTACTGACCCTAACAGGTAGGTGTAGGTGTTCTGACTCAGTACACACCGAGACGCGACGCTGCGCGCACACTTATAGAGAGAAGATACACATTTCGTTGTGAGAAAACGTTGCGCCACGCAGCGCTGCGCCACGTGACGCCTGTAAAGAAATGTGTATCCTTTCGTGTAGAAAATAAAGTTAAATTTTGAATCGCTTTTTAAAATGTGCGCGCAGTGTCGCGTCTCGGTGTGAGCTGACCCTTAGTGTTCCAAGGCTTTGTATATAAAGTGAAGATTAGAACTAAAAAGCTTTCAAGCTAGTGGAAGTTTATCTTTGAAATCTTGGTGATTTGTTGGTCAGTGGGTCGTCTAAGGGGCAGATTTTTAGGAGTTGAAGTATACGCTTAGGGGCACTATGCGCAGCAAAGAAAACAAAAAAATAAAATTTTCGGCAAAAAAATTTTTTGGGACTTAGTGGATTTTCCAAAAAAAAAAAATAGGAAATTTGAAAAAAAAATGGCAGTTTCGGGTTAACCTTGGCCATAAAAACCATTTAGGTTCTGCGAAGTATGGACCCAAGAGGCACCGTTTCCGAATTATGGGCCTCCGAATTTTATTTAATTTTTATAAAACTATCTACATTTCCAAAATGGTAGCTCAAAAGAAAATATTTTCTGGAAAGAAACTGTTGCTCTAGTAGAAAACTATGAGATGGTGTAAAAAAATCCGAGAAATAAGAAAAAATTGAAAAAAATATTCTGTGTCGGTCGATCTTTCAGCTTGAGTATCGTTAGGGGCAAAGACACAAATTTTCGGAAAAAAAAAAACTAACAGATTTCGTCCGTTTTTCTTGCAGAAGCCTATTACCCTTGTCCATAGAAACTATTTAGGTTCAGAGAGGCATGGCCCTCCGACGCACCGTTTCCGAGTTAGGAGTTTTTTAATTTTTTTCTTGTTTTTACAAAACGCTCTATATTTCCAAAATGGTAGCTCAGATGAAAATCTTTTCTGGAAAGAAACTGTTGCTGTAGTAGAAAACTATGAGATGGTGTACGAAAAACCAAAAAAAATGCATTTTTTTATAAGTCCTCGCGCCATAGCGCCCACACTCCAAACGATTTTGTTCTTTGATCTTGAATCAGTTTGTAAATATCTATCACATAATTTATTTATTTATTTATTATTTATTAAAACTTTATGCACAAGTATAAAAACACTGTACAAAGGCGGACTTAATGCCTTAGGCATTTTTTACCAGTCTACCTTAGGATGATGCAGAGAGAAAACATAGTAGGTGCAGCATAACAAATGGTAAGAGAACATCTATATATATAAAAGAAAGTCGTGTTAGTTACTTCACTTATAACTCAAGAACGGCTGAACCGATTTAGCTGAAAATTGGCAGGGAGGTAGTTTAGAGCCAGGAGAAGGACATAGGATACGGTAGGGTAGGGTAGGGTAGGGTAGGTAGGTAGGATAGGGTAGGTAGGTAGGGTAGGGTAGGTAGGTAGGGTAGGGTAGGTAGGTAGGGTAGGTTAGGTAGGGTAGGTAGGTAGGGTAGGGTAGGTAGGTAGGGTAGGGTAGGTAGGTAGGTAGGGTAGGTAGGTAGGGTAGGGTAGGTAGGTGGGTAGGGTAGGTAGGTAGGGTAGGGTAGGTAGGTAGGGTAGGGTAGGTAGGTAGGGTAGGGTAGGGTAGGTAGGTAGGGTAGGGTAGGTAGGTAGGGTAGGTAGGTAGTAAGGGTAGGGTAGGGTAGGGTAGAGTAGGTAGGTAGGGTAGGGTAGAGTAGGTAGGTAGGTAGCGTCGGGTAGGGTAGGTAGGATAGGGTAGGTAGGTCGGATAGGGTAGGTGGGTAGTAAAAAGTGCATTGCAACGCATGCTGGGTACAGCTAGTTTACAAATAAAATATAACGATACATACATAAATACATACATATATATGTACAATAAGTAAAGAGAGAGACAAACTAACAACAATTTAATTAAGAGATGAATCTGCCAGCTTCTTAAGTAAGTCTTGGCGAGCTTTAACTTTAAATGTGAACCGCCTGTTGGCCAACCTGATGTTCAGAGGGAGCGCATTCCAAAGGAAGACAGCCTGGACAAAGAAAGACGACTTGAGAAAAGAGAGCGGTGAGAAGGACAACGTAGAAGACGATTATTGGAGGAACGAAGATTCTTACTGTGCGCAGAGCATAAATATTGAAAATAAGTAGTCACATAAGAAGGAGAAGTAGGCTTATTAAGAAGAGAAAATAGGGTAGTCAAAGCTCTCAACGCTCTGCGTTGTCGGATGGGCAACCATTTTAAAAGTGACCGATGTGCGGAGACGTGATCATACTTACGAAGATTAAATACGAATCGAATGCAGTTATTAAGAAGTCGGTAGCACACATCACCATAGTCAATTATGGGGAAGATTAGGGACTGTACAAGCATTACCTATAGGTGTGATGGGAGAATATTTTTTAGCCGATAGAGCGACCGCAATGTTCCGGTGACTTTCTTGCTCACATTCGCGACCTGCTTACGCCAGTCAAGGCAAGTGTCAACATGCAAACCCAGATCTTTGACGTCAGAGCTAAACGGAATAACCGTGCCGTCAAAGGTAACCGGTGGCACCGTTAAGCCATTCAGCCTTCTCAGGCTATGGGGACTCCCTATAATAATAGCCTGGCACTTGGTTGGGTTAACCGCCACCCCGAAACGATCAGACCAGTTTTTGACAAAACGTAAATCCCGGTTTAGCTCCTCGATCGCACTGGACAAGCTGTCAACACTAGCCTGACAGTAAAGCTGTAAGTCGAAAGCGTAAAGATGATACACACACTGAAGCTCGCTAGTTATGAGATCTATAAAAATAGAGAATAAAATACCGCCTTGAGGGACGCCAGCATCAAGATCACACCAGCTGGAGCTAGAGTCACCAGCAAGAACTGATTGCTGGCGCCCCCGAAGATAGGAAGAAAACCATTCCAATACCTCCGGAGAGACCATCAGATAGGAGAGGATGGATAAAAGGACTTCGTGACTGACGGTATTGAAAGCATTGGAAAAATCAATTAAGACCAAAACCGAAACTTTAGTGTCTTGCATTCCCCGCCTTATATCGTCAGTCACTTTAAGGAGGGCTGATACGGTACTATGGCCGGGCCTGAACCCGGATTGCAATGGACTGATAAGGGAGTTGTGGTAGATGAAGTGGGAAAATTGCTTGTGAACACAGGCCTCGAGTACTTTAGATAAAAAGGGAAGGATGGAAATTGGTCGAAAATGGCTGAGAAGAGTAGGGTTAGGAATTTTAGGGAGTGGCCGAACATGGGCTTTCCGCCATAGAGAAGGGAAAACACCGGAGTAAAGGGAGAAGTTAACGATATGGGAGATTGCAGGAAGGAGCTGATCAAGAGCTTTCACAATCATGTGACGACTGATGTTATCATAGCATCTGATTACAACGATTGCGAGCAGTTTTGAAAAGGGGCGTGAACGCGCGATCCCTTCGTCGCATTGCCATTAGAACTCCATTGTTCATCCATGGGGCCGGTGAGCGCTTCAACTTGACTTTCCTGACAGGAGCGTGGGTGTCATACAACTTGACTACAACCGCATTAAAAGTATTCACTTTATCATCGACTGATGTGGCTTCCTCCAGGGGCGTCCAGTCAATATTGGAAGCATGCTCGATGAGTTTTTCTGCATTCATCCGCGCAAAGGCACGCCTGTACTGGAAGGTAGGTTTGGGTTTAGGAGGTTTAAGGACATAAGACAGGAAAATAAGGTTGTTATGGGAAAAGCCAGGAGCGTCCTGTTGACCATGTGAGGCGACTAGGGAAGGATTAGATGCGAGAATCAAGTCGAGCCAAGTATCATCCCCGACAGTGTTATGATGCGTTGGTTGGAGAGGCAAGACATGCAGACTAACTGACTCGACCAGATGTAGGAGTTAACAGGATCGAGGGGAGTTGTGGGCAAGGAGATTGGTGTTGAAATCCCCCATGACGCTGTGATGTGCATACTCCGAACCTAATGATTCTAGGACCGATTCTAATTCGATGAAGTAATCAAGGGACGGGGGACAATACACAACTCCAAGAACAGTTTTAGCTCATAAAACACAAACTTCTAAAAAAAGAAATTCAGCCAAATTAGTAGTAGAGGAAGAAGTAGCAATAATTTTAAAAGAAAAATCGGCATGAAGGTAAATTGCAACACCACCCCCTCTCTTACCGATTCGATCATTCCGTAGGAGAACGAATCCTGGTAGAAAGTAAGTGGTAGACGCAAGCTCAGGTTATAGCCAGGTCTCTGAAATGAGGACGGTATGGACGTTATTGTTCGTAAAAGTATCGTAAAGCTCATTGTAGTGGCTGGGAATGCTCTGGGCATTGATGTGACAAACATTAAACAGTCGGTCAAGACTATGGTTAAAGTTTTGACGTAAAGTATCACCAAGGGTGTCTGTAATGGAACAAAAACTATCTTCAAGAGTGGCAGTAGATTTGTTAGCTGAGAAAAACGATTCATTATCGAAAATAGTGGTCATAAATACGAATAAAATATTTTTTTAAAAATATACTTGTAAAATTAAAATAACTATAAAAAAATAAAAAATAAACTACATGCTAAACAAGTAGGTACGACGGTTGCATCTCTGCACCACCCGCCAGCTAACATCATCATTTTAAAACACAGTGAACAACCAAGGAATGAAAATAAGTTACAATGAAATAGAAAAAAAAAACAAACCCAAAATAAATACAAAAGTACAGAAAAATAAAATTGTGGCATTCGGAACGCACCTTACGCCCTCAACAAACATAAAATTATCGTGAGCCGTAGACAGAGAAAACTATCTGTTTACGTCGTGAGCGTATCCGATCCTTGAAAACCCGATGTCAATGTCAAAGACAGTCATGTCATAATGGCATTAGCAATATGTTTTCAAAAAAGAAAAATAATGACAAAAACATCCTTGTTGAGGGTAAACTATTGTACGAATGTACGCAAGACATGTAACAATCCATCTCATGGTCGTGTGAGGAAGAAAGATAAAAAAAAAACAAAGTCAAGCAAAACAATGATTACGAGCCAAAACTAATCAAAGGTTATCATTACCAAACAGCAAAAGATAGCATATTAAAAGGTAAGTAAATCCTACGCAACGTAGGTATCTAATGCGTGAATTTATATATAGATAATATTTAAGAGTTTTGTTACCAAAAATTAACGATTATTTTTACTTGTTTTTCAGGCTATCTCCAGAAGTTTGCACTTTGGGATAGGTACTTCAGCAGCAACGGACTCAATTCTTCAAACGATGAGATTTTATGTTTACTTCCATCGGGGACTTTTAATTACGACGACACCGTCCTGAGTCCAGCATGACCGCATAGAAAAGTGAAGCCTCGCCTTCCCAAAGATGGATTGTCGGGTCTTGGTCAAGAATTCCTTGACGGACACAGACCTGTCTTCGCTCTCCATACCGCAGACCTGTCGTCATAGTTGAAGAATCTTACTAAAATCGCTGCGTGAGCGAGCGTGATCCACCATATGCTGGAGCTGCCCGCTGCCGGCCCGCGGCCTTTCGAATGATGATGGAAGATCAACAGCTATAATATGTTTAGTTATTATTGTGCTTCATTGGTGTAATTGCTAAGTGTGGCGTTCCAGTGTAACATATTTTAAATAAATAACTAAATAGGACTGTGGTGATGCTTGTTGGCGGCACCTAGTCTGTGGCAGACCTTTATGGAGGATGTGGTTACTGATTAAAGGCCCAGCTTCTTGTTAATTAGATCCAGGATCACTGTGCTACTGACCTCTCCTTCAACCTTTGCTATGCCCTGAAAGATCAGTGCCTTCCGACGATGCCAGGTCTCCAATTGGTCAACCTGTCTGGCACACTCGCTGATCTGTCTCCTAAGCAGACTTAGCATGCTAAAGTGCTAAAGATTAGCTCCCTGAAGGTCCGAAACTCCTCAGCTACCCTCGCCACATTATCTTTGGCTGGTCCTGCGCACTGAATTTGTGCCTCCAGTTCGCTCATCTTCCAGACAAAGCTATCCTCAAGGCTTTTCTGTACCAATGCAATCTCATCAAGCTGTGACATGGTGTCCTTGTGACCGGTCACAGTGAAAAAAACAGTGAAAGTGAAGTGATGTGCTGGCAGGTGGTGGAAAGTTATAGCTTTAGTCACATGTGTGAGCTGCAAACGTGAGTACTCACTATGCAGAAGTTATACACTGATATTTTATAAAGAATAAGTAAATAAACTGAGTATTTCTAATTAAAATAGGTATCAAATCAATATTGGAGATACGTTCTTTCTTTTACACCTACCCGCGCTATTATCTATTTATACATATTTATATATCTATACCTATTTATCTGTCAATGCTTCATTTTTTATTCCTTTTACCTATTTTTAACCAACTTCTAAAAGAAAGAGGTTATCAATTGGAAAGTTTTTTTTTGTATACTAATTTCATTCAGTAATTAATTTCATTGTAAATAAGCACCATGTGGCTATTTAGTATATTTTTAACCGACTTCCTAAAGAAGGAGGTTATCCATTCGACTGTGTTTTTTCAATAATAGACAGCAAATCTGTTGTGACAACATCATAACGTTACATCCCGCTGTAATGTTATGATGTTGTCACAACAGATTTATTTGGATATCTCCAAAGATAAAAAAAAACACAGTCGAATGGATAACCTCCTTCTTTAGGAAGTCGTGTCTTCTTTAGGAAGTCGTGTATTGTATGCTCTTGGGGCCAAAATGTAATATTCTATAAATTGATTTTCATCATATTACATTTTGATTTTTCATTTTGGTATGCAGATGTGTACAGTAAAACCAGATTTCGACAGTTAGTTATACATAGTATGTTAGTTTCCATTTGATTGGTGATAAACATATTACCATGATAATGTAACAATACATGTATTTACATTCATAGCAAAAATTTTAATAGGATAATACAACTAAATGGATAAATAAAAAACTTTTTTCAAAGAACAAAACAACTTCAAAAAAGTGTAATATAACTTTAGCTTCAGAAGTTGGTGGCAAAAAAACTGAATCAAACAAACAAGTAACCAACTTCTGAAGCTAAAGTTATTTTTCACTTTTTTGTTTTTTGAAGTCAGTTTTAATTTTTTTCCAAAAAGAGTATCCATGGAGTTTCTTGCACGTTCTTGTCCATAGAGATCTACCTCCCTTTTGGAACGTGCAACTAGAGACCTGAGTCCTTGACACTTTGAAACACCTTGAAATGTGTGGACATTGATATTGTGGGCTTTATAGATTCCTAGATCCTTGGTAACTTTTTATCTTGGTCTATGTTTTGTAGTAAGCAAGAACTTATTGTCGGGCCTATGATATCCTCCCATACTTACGTATTAACGCTGTAACAAAAAAATATTGTAAAACCAAATGATTTTAAAAGAGTAACCATGGAGTTTCTTGCCGGTTCTTTTCCATAGGAAACGACCAACACGAACCGTGCACCTTTCTTGTTGACGTTTTACAAGTGCCCTTGTAGGCCTATGTGAAATAAAAATATTTTGATTTTGATTCAAAACTGCCTGTAAATGGTATTTAAATAAATGCGTTGAGTTTGTATCAATTGTATTTTTTTGCCTTATTATAAGTGCCTATATGACTTGACTTAGATTGTTTTTTTATAAACAATTTATTGTATTATGTAGTTGAAAGGTGGGCAGTGATATCCTCTTTGTGGAAATGGCCTTGACTTATGAATTGTAGGTTGTATGTTCGAACCCTGACAGGCTCTTTACTTTGGGTAAATGAATACTAATACTACTTGAATAAAAAGCATGACTTACAATAGTTAATTATATAATTAGAGTAAAACACAAAATAACCAAACAAATTGTGTAAAACACAACATAAGGAGTCTCTTTGAAGGATCGCATCCGGAACGAGGTGATCTGAAGTGGCAATGGACCGGCCATATTAGCCGTAGAACCGATGACCGTTGGGGTAGACGTGTTGTTGAGTGGAGACCGCGAATCGACAAGCGTAAGATGGGACGCCCTCAGGCTCGGTGGAGCGACGATCTTTGCAGGGTAGCTGGTAGCAACTGCATGAGAGTTGCCGAGAATCGGGTTAAGTGGCGAGCGATTGAAGTGGCCTATGTCCAGCAGTGGACTGCGGTAGGCTGCTGATGATGACGATGATGACACTTACACAACACATTTATCACAACTACTTTAAGATTCCAGAACCAGAACATAAGATTCCCTTGTAGAAAGAACTGTTCAGAACAGAATAGATTTTCGCACTTGAATGTTTATGTCACTGACATTGAAATATGTAAATCGCGACAAGCGACGTTTCGTTTCATGTTAGGTACTATTGATGGGTAGTTATTGTAAAAAAAAAATAACTAAAATAAAAACGTTGCAGTGGCCCATCTCGTATTTTTTTTTTTAAACATTTTAGTCATAAAATAATGATAATCTAAGCTATCTGCATCTTTCCTAATTAAACGTTTTTGATGAGAACGCCATCTAGCGGTTCAGAAAGTAACCGTTTACGTGTGCATGTGTGTATGTGCATGGTGTGTACATATATGAAGTGGAGACGACTTGGGGGAATCTTGAAAATCTCCGTTTGAGAAGAGTTAACAAGTAAACTGTATA
Organism: Cerastis leucographa; assembly: GCA_963082945.1. Taxonomy (NCBI): domain Eukaryota; kingdom Metazoa; phylum Arthropoda; class Insecta; order Lepidoptera; family Noctuidae; genus Cerastis; species Cerastis leucographa. The sequence goes on along the minus strand of OY720353.1, from coordinate 5,177,113 downwards.
TGTGGAAAAATCAAGACAAAAGGCTAGTTTACGCAAATAGAATATTGTCCATCAAAGATATTTGCGAGACCAAATATCTTTGATATTTCCCAAATGCGACTACAACGCCATCTATTGAAAAAACGGCGGCGGGATCGTCAGCGGAACCACCTTAAAATAATAGTGTTAGGTGATTCAGGCGTTGGCAAAACGTGTCTAACGTTTCGCTTTTGCGAAGGACAGTTTTTAGATAAATCTGAGGCCACAATCGGTGTCGATTTCAGAGAAAGGAATATAAAAATTGGTGGGGAAGATATAAAGGTAACTTCTGTTATGAAATAACTAAATCGCCTCTTAAATTCCTGATATAAATGAGTAGGTATACATACACAAGTTACAATTTATTTCTGCTTAAATTATTCCGACAATTATTATGTTAAATAAAATTCTCCTTAGAAGCTTTATTTCAGACCTTGAGACAAGGGAAGGTCTGTATCTAGGCAACAAACCTTACCTGTTATGGAGAAAATGCCCTACATCTGGATGTATGGCTCAATGAATCCACGAGACTAAATGTACGCGACAAATGTAGACAGGATCTAGTTCTATACACACGTCATAAAATTATAAAATACTTTTCAGAACTTAAGAAGCACTTAAGAATAATATTTTCATAACTAATATTGCCTTAACATCTTCCTGCGTCTGGCATAATCACGAAAATTTTGATCGCGATTTTTACCTCAACATATTTTTAAACATTTGAACAAAAACAAAAATTTGAAGAAATTGTTTATAAAAAATATAATCTTTCTGCCCTTGTAATATGTTTCTCGAGGTAGTGCAACACGACTTTGCCTGCCATTTCACCTCTTTACCATTATGCTCAAATATAATAATATGGAGATCATAACTTCAAATCACATCATATCACGCATGTAATCTCCAAATGGTTAGGCAGAAGTGTACCTAATAGTACACCCACATTGCGCCAATTATGTTTAAGGCCCATGCAATAGCAAGCAAGCGTATTGCTATCAACCGGGCACAAATCCAAACTCCGTGGCTGCTACTAAGAATTCCTATTGGAAAACTTAATAACACTGTACCTGACCTTGAAAACAAACCCAGAACCAATGAGGAAGTAATGGAAATCATATTAAACTGAATCCATACTAATATTATAAATGCAAATGTCACTCTGTTTGTTTGTTTGTTTGTTTGTTTGTTTGTTTGTATGTTTGTTTGTTTGTTACCTTTTCACGACTAAACGGCTGATCGGATCTTAATGAAATTTGGCAAGAAGATAGATTTCAACCTGGGGAAGGACATAGGCTATATATCATCATGCTACGACCAATAGGAGCGGAGCAGCAATGAAAAATGTTGCGAAAACGGGGAAAATGTGACGCAGACGAAGTTGCGCGGGACAGCTAGTATTAAATAAATCTGATCTGATAAATTTGATTTCAGCTACAATTATGGGACACTGCGGGTCAGGAGCGGTTCCGCAAGTCTATGGTGCAGCATTACTACAGGAATGTCCACGCAGTCGTCATTGTTTATGATGTCACCAAGCCTGAAACGTTTCATGTGAGAATTTTATGCATTTTCAATAGAAAAAAAATAAAGCTTCTTTATGATAATTTTTGAGTCATAAATGTCCCCTAAGACGACCTACTGACCAATGAGCAGTCACTTCATGTAAATACTGGTATACAGCTGGATCCTGTTAGACTAGAAGGCAACCTGAACATAGTAGGGAAAAGGCTAGGCAGATGATGATGATAATTGTCACGAAACCTTCCTTCCTCTGTATGTTGTCGAACGTAAAGAATAACACCATCCACTATCTTCCCGTGGGTGTCATAAGAGGCCACTAAGGGACTTGCCAGAGAATGGGCAGCAGCATTCTCTGTGCTTTTGCAACAACCGTACTGCGATTGTCAACCCGCCTGCCAAGCGTGGGGATTATGGATGATAAACCTCCCCTATAATAAACGCAATACAAAAATGGGCCCTTGTACCCGGCAGCCCGTCTACCCTCGACTGTGGGTACAGTCGAGGGTAGACGGACTAGACTGGACTGGACTGTGGTAGCGGTCGAGGTTACGGCGCGAGAAAGAGATCAATCGTCGAATCCGACTCGACTGGGAGGCGATCGGAAAGTTGCGTGGTATCTTTTCGTCCAACTTACCGCAGTGTCTCAAGACGAAAGTCTATGATCAGTGTGTGTTGCCAGTGATTACATAAGGAACCGAAACGTGGTCGCTCACAATAGGCCTCTATTGTGAGCGACCACGTTTCGGTTAAATCAGAAGGCTTAAAGTCATCCAAAGGCCAATGGCTATGATTGGAGTTTCCTTGAGTGATCAATTCAGAAAAGGCTACCGACGTAGCCCGAAGAATTGCCAAACTTAAGAGCAACCCTGCCCACGGCCACAGTGCCCTGTCCACTACCACAGTGAGCAGGGTACATTGCTCGCAGATCGGATGGCCAATAGGGCCAGAAAGTTGTAGAATGACGACCGCGAAACGGAAGGCGTTGCGTTGGAAGGCCTCCCACTAGGTGGACCGATGACCTAGTGTAGGTTGCGGGTATCCGCTGGATGCGAGTTGCACAGGACCGGTCAATGTGGCGACACGTAGGGGAGGCCTATGTCCAGCAGTGGACGTCTTTCGGCTGAAATGATGATGCTGATGATGAAACCTTCCAGTAGGCTGTAGGACAAGTACTAACATTCCTAAATTATAGTGGAAAAACATCAATTTTAAAAAGTCTTTATGTAGAGAGGTAGGTTAGCAGCAACTGATTTATTTATTTATGAACATTTGGAGCATGACAGACTGGAATCTTCTGTAACATTTTGAGGAGTAGATGACAATCATATAGCAGCAGCTGTGAGCTAGGTTGAATTGCTGCTAGAAATATGTTGAGGTGAGTCTTAGTAAAATTATTTCAATTTTAATTCCAGTCAATAGCCAGTTGGATGCAAGAGGTGGAGTCGCATGGTCTGATGAAGGCTCCAAGAGTGCTAGTTGGTAACAAGTGTGACTGTGGAACCCCGGAGTCGCGACTAGCCACGACATACGCTCAGAGGCTTGCTGATAAATATGGAATGCCTGTAAGTAAAATTGACAAGACAGAAAGAAAGAAAAAAATATTAGTCTCACACAGGACAAAAAAAATGGTTAAAAGTAAATATAAGAAAAAAATAAGACAAATTAATCTGGCCCTATACGACCAGCCCCCCTAGCATGACCGTTCTATCTCTACCAAGAAACGACAAGAAATCTTTTCTTTACAACTTGTCATTTCTTCTGGCCGAGCATGGCGCGCACCGTCGACTCGCGTTTCTATGAAGACATAGACAGAAATTCTTTCCATAGCAACGGGGACGTTGCTATGGAAAGTTAAAAGGTTACGTTTAGTTAACAAAAAAAAGTTGCCAATTGCACGAGTTTTTCATTTTTCGTTGGCGAGATGGTGTTGCTGCATCTTGGATCCAGGCCTGGATCTTTTTCGCGAAATTAAACCTAAATATTTTACATAACATTTCAACCTTTTGAACGTAACTCAACGCAACCACGAAACGTATTTCTCGTATTTAGTTTTAAGACTAGTTTGACATTTGTCAGAAGTAATGTTTCTACCCCCAAATGTCAAAAGAAGAGAAAATATGGTCGTCATGCTCGACGTTGTAGACTTGTGTCGACTGAAGAAAAGAAACATTTCTTTTCTACATTCTTAATATCGCCATGCTTGGGAAGATAGAAATATCTGTCAAATTGTCGATTCTTCCGTAGACATAGCTCGTTTCTACGGCGGTCATGCTAGGCCGGCAGATAGAAAGATTGGTAGATATAGCAGCTCAAAATTATATACAACAAAAAAAACTCTTGGTAATGGTACCAAGAGTTTTTTTTGTTGTATATAATTTTGAGCACACCTAGGCCATGGTAGTGCCATGGGGCAGGCTTATTAGAATTAGTGGCGTGCCTAGGTGTCAACAATATACCAAGCCCATTAGGCAAGCAGACAGTTCATAAACCCTAAAATCATGAAGAGTAGTAAGTTATGAGGACAACCCAAGTTTGTAGGCTTGTATAAAAGTGCCGTCACTAATTCATCATTTTCCTATACCAATTTAATTGAGGGTGGCGCAGCATTTCTTCTTCCATACTTCTCTATCTAATTAGAACTTTTTAATATAATAGCAACTTATCCCGACTTCGCAAGGCTTTGTAACATTAGGCACAGAATATCCAATCTAGCATAAATTCCTTAAATGATGGTAAAAACCACATTAAAATCTGTTACGAAGTTTTAAAGCGGCCACAGACAAACAAGAAAAGCTACTTGATTTTATAATATTGCTGTTTGGTTGGTGATCCTTTCCTTATATCTTACTAGCTTATGCCTACGGCTTCGCCCGCGTTTTGTTCGGTAACTGTCCCACGGGATCCTACTACCGGGATAAAAAGTATCCAGACTATGTGCTATTCCAGACTATTATCTAGCCCTGTGCCTAATTTCATCTAGATCCATGATCCATTCAGTAGTTTTTGCGTGAAAGAGTAACAAAAATCTATGAATCCATCCATTCATCCTCATAAACTTTCGCATTTATAATGTTAGTAGGATGACGTAATTACAATGACTAGTCATTCATCAAGGTTCGTGAAAGAACAAATGTTTCAAGATGGCGCCTAACCATAAACAAAGAAATAAAATAGGGCGTTTTATATGCACCTTTTTCTTCTTACCATGTATATGGCAACCTAAATGGAATCAGACAGAAAGTTAGCGACGAGTTTGGCACTATATGCCCCAATTATAAGACAGACAGAATCATCCAAATAACTATTCGTTTTAGCGTACATCAAAATTTACGACATGCACAAAGCACGCTAAGCCGTTAGTCCCGGCTGTCATTTGTAGATCTTTGACAGTAGTTACATACAGATAGTCAGTGACTAGAAAGTCTGACCAAGGGGTATCATATTACCCAGTACTAAATGGGTTATGGAAGCCAGATAGGCAGTCGCTCCATGTAAAATACTGGTATTCAGCTGCATCCGGTCAGACTGGAAGCTGATCCCAAAATAGTTAAGAAAATCAAAATGATGTCATGAATATAAAAATTTTCAACATTTACGTTATCAACATATCTTCTGGAATACCTACGGTTATCATCATTATCAGTGGCCTTATCAAGGCCGTCTGTGCATACTGGAACACTCATAGTAATGAGTCACTCTGTCATCTGTTATTATTTATCAGAGATCCAGTGCCTATTGTGTAATCTGTAAATATATTGTTTAATTAAAACATAGTTTGTTTTCACGACGGTTTGTTCGTTGTCTTAGGTTTTGTAGACTAGACGATGATGCTGCAGTTTTCCCCATTATTTACGTATTTAATTTTCAGAGTCAAATAAAATTATATTGGTATTATAGATAGTATGGCTTTGTTTTTCAACAAACTTTTACAAAAGTTTATCATTAGCGCCTCTCTGATAACAATATTCAAGAGCCAAATAAACCATTCTGCACTTCAAAAAATTTTCACAGTTTGTGTTAAAATTAATTAGATACAACGATCTATAGGAACGCGGTCAAAATCGGAACTAACGCTGCAATGTTGTTTAGATAAAAATACTTCACGAACGAGTAAAAAAAATACAAATAGCGCCTCTCGTCTCTTTATTTTGTTATTCAAACACTTCGAAAGAACCACACGCCCTACACGGCACTGTAGGCCTGATTTGATTTTTCAGACGTTTTCAGGAATTATAGGATAGATCGCTTCACCGTGACCGCCCACAAAGTAGGTGAGCAGTCCCCAGGACGACCTATACCATTCAAAAATAAGTTCGCCCATTTAGGACATTGCCAAGAGTCACCGAGGCCCAATAATTTCCTTACTCAATAGATTGAGGCACGAAGTCCACTTGCATACTTTTGCTCCTAGTACTTTCCGAGTGAACGAAACCATAGCGCGATTCAGGAATCGACACGAATAGTACAACGCCATCTATCGAGCGTGGGGTTCAACTTTAGCGTTTGAAGTTGGTACACTTTTTGTAATAGTTGACATTCTATGAAGAATAAATGTGTTAAAATACTAAAATTAATATTTTTTAAGATCATATAAATTGGAATAAGGATGGAGAATGAATGATGTGTCCTATAGTCAAATTCTAGTGTCGTCCAAGGTTTTATACACAAAAATGTTTTAGCATGTTGGTAAATTAAAAAAACCGGCCAAGTGCGAGTCGGACTCGCGCACGAAGGGCTCCGTACCATTATTTATAAATTAAAAACGAGCGTATTTATTTTTTGTATAGGAGTCCCCCTTAAATATTGATTTTATTCTGTTTTTAATTTTTGTTGTTACAGCGGCAACAGTAATACATAATCTGTAGAAATTTCAACTGGCTACCTATCACGGTTCATGAGATATAGCCTGGTGACAGACGGACGTACGGACAGACAGCGAAGTCTCAGTAATAGGGTCCCGTTTGACCCTTTGTGTACGGAACCCTAATAATGCTTCTTTTTGCTATAGGTCAGTAAAAAGAAATATCATTTTTGAATTTATGTTACATAATTACCTCCAAATGGCATTAAACAGAATCGCTTTTCGCGTCTATTTCTGTGACCATCGTTGTTATTCTGAACAAGACAACAGATTTTGATTCGGATTTCACCAACATTCAGAACATCTATTTCGAATGGTGCGTTTAGTACATGTCACAGCACCTAATAGGGATGATGACTGGGTAAAGAAAACGAAATTCTATTTTGTCCGTCAATCAGATAATACAAAAATATTAGATACATATTTTTTGTTTTATCAAGTTAACAAAAAAATACTTAGTTAAAACGCATTAAAGTAACAACTAGGTATACAATGTACTGAGCCGTGACGTCATGCGTCATTTCAACTCAAAATATCTCCGTAATTTTACGAAAAAATACGTGTCAAATACTTTTTAATAATCTACCCGATAGACAAATAAAATGAGTCACCATCCCTATTCTCGATGTTTTGATGTGTCATCCTTGCACCCTTGCGAAGCAGGTGCTCGTCAGTAGCTTGACGTACGTCACTAAGTCTATAATTCCTTAATACGCTCTGACAACATAACATTACGCCTGTAATTATCCGAAGCGTTAGGCAGAGGTGTACCTAGTTTACTCACATTTCACCAGTTATGATGAAGTCCCATGGGGGGTACTCTCTGATAACTACCTGAATTGGGTCCATTTTTTTAATCCTAATCCTAACTTCCTAAATATCCTAACTAATATTATTAATACAAAATTAAGTTTGTTTGTTACCTCTTCACGCCTAAACCACTAAACAGATCACCCTGAAATTTTGCATATACGTTGTCTGGTGTACAGAAACGGACATAGAGTACCATTCATCTAAAAAAAAAAGTATCGTTCCCGAGGAAAACGACAATAACGTTCGGATGATAATAGATGGCGCCACGTGTCCGAGACGGTTATTGTCAAATTCTAAATATACGCGAGCAAAGCCGCGGGCAAAAGCTAGGCAAAAGCTAGTAAACTATATACTTCTAATCCTAACTAATATTACAAATGCGAAAGTAAGTTTTTTTGTTACCTTTTCACGACTAAACGGCTGATCGGATCTTAATGTGGCAAGAAGATAGATTTCAACCTGAGGAAGGACATACGTTACGACCAATAGGAGCGGAGCAGCAATGAAAAATATTGCGAAAACGGGGAAAATGTGACGCAGACGAAGTTGCGCGGGATAGCTAGTGAACTATAAAAACAACTTATTGCACTGTTAACTAAAAATTGTTATTAAATGACTGAAACTGACACTAACACTATAATTGAATGACTTGGTCTAGTGGTTGCGATCGTGACTGCTGAGCAGGAGTTCCTGGGTTTGATTCCCGGCTCGGGCAAATTGTTATTGCGTTTTTCCATCAGGAATTTCTCAGTAGCAGCCACGGAGTGTCGATTTGTGTCCGGTTGATAGCAATAGGCTCGACCCCTATTACATGTGACTTAAACATAACTGGCGAAATGTGGGTGTACTATTAGGGACACCTCTGTCTAACTCTTCAGGAATAACAGGCGTAGCGTTTGTAAAATTATCATCTCGCACTACAGCGCCCCCTACCGCCACGAAGCAGAGGCGGGTCACTATTAGATTTATGACAAGCCGTAGCCCGCATTTTCCAGGTTTTGTGTCGTCTTTTATGTGTTAGTTATTATAACATAACACCACGCCTGTAACCCGAAGGGTTAGGCAGAAGTGTACCTCATAGTTCACCCAAATTTTGGCCAGTTATGTTTTTATCCAAAGGGTCAAACGGGACCCTATTACTGAGACTTTGCTGTCCGTCCGACCGTCCGTCTGTCACCAGGCTGTATCTCATGAACTGTGATAGTTAGCCAGTTGAAATTTATACAGATTATTTAACTTTTGTTGCGGCTATAAAAACAAATACTAAAACAGAATAAAATAAATATTTAAGAGGGCTCCCCGTACATAAAAGTAATATTTTTGCTCGTTTTTATAAATAAAGGTACGGAACCCTTCGTGCGCAAGTCTGCCGCGCACATGGCCGGTTTTTAATTCCGAAGCCCAGTCCATGTCTCACTTATCTTTTTCCTTTTTTCAGTTATTTGAAACTTCAGCGTTACTGGACTCAGAGTGTGACAACGTCGAGTCTATATTCATGACTCTAGCGCACAAGCTGTACTCCAAACAGCCTCTTAGGGTGGTTAGTGTGGAGGTAAGAATTTACGACTTATCGACATAATTATGTGCTGCACGCGTAGCATGACCGCCGTAGAAACGGGTTATGTCGACGGATGAATCGGCAAACTGACACATTGTCATTATGTCGATTCTTCCGTATAAAGGGTGTAAAACACTTCTTAACGAAGCCGAAAGGCACTGGTTCTCCCTGTCATTGCGATCATTTTTTTGTCCAACACCATATCTGGGAACCTTCTAGTTACGGAGATATTAGGGGTCAAAGTTCCAACCTTATTGACAAGTATTTTTTTAAATACAAGTTTTTAATGTAAGATTTTTACTTTAAACACCTCCACGACCCCCGTACTATTCAATCCGTCCATCAGCACAATGTTTTGAGTGCGTTACATTGAGTTCTACCACAAAACATGATTTTACACCCCCCAAAAAAAACTTTTGCGTAAAGTTACTAAGTTTCATGTACAGAATGCTTGGTTGACGGCTTCGTGATGAGGTGATTTACACGGTGTACAAAACTCGTTTTCTACAGTGGCCATGCTATGCGTGCTGTAGAACATCCATAAATGGAGAAACTCGTGGCTAAATAATAACAGCCACTTGGATCATTCTTTTGGGCAAGCCGCGCTGGCCTAGGTTGGGCTGTGGATGGGTGGCCATTACATACCGAGTTTCCTCCGTTCCTCGGAAAGCACGTAAAGCCGTTGGTCCCGGCTGTCATTTCTAGATCTTTGACAGTCGTTACAGGTAGTCAGTGGCCCGAAAGTCTGACAACCAGTCTTACCATGGGCATATCGTACTCCCCAGTACTTACTGGGTTGTGGAGGTCAGATGGGCAGTCGCTCTATGTAAAATACTGGTCATCATCATCAGTAGCCTATAATGTTCCCACTGCTGGGACACAGGCCTCCTCTCTATGAGAGGGAGTGGGCTGTAATCCACCACGCGGGCCCAGTGCGGGTTGGTAGATGTCACATGTCTTCGAATTTTTAGTTCTAGGACATGCTGGTTTTCTCACGATGTTTTCCTTCACCGTTTTTGAGGGCAGCGGTGATGAAATAAATTACACAAAGTAATGCGCCTGCCTGGGTTCGAACCCACGGCTTACTGCTCGTAAGTCGGGGCTGCCACCGAGGGGCCACCGTAGCGCTCAAAAAAAAAAACACTGGTAATAAAAAAAATACTGGTAGTAAAAAAATACTGGTATTAAGCTTCATCTGGTTAGACTGGAAGCCGACGAACATAGTTGGGAAAGGGCTAGGCAGATGATGAGAACATCAATAAATAGCGAAACAGACACTGAACGTGCTTTTGGATTTTAACATGCTTTTATGAACTTCACCTGTAATTATGTAAAAAAATCTTAGAAGTTAAATTTGACCATTTTCCCGGTTTCCGATTGAGCAGAAATTTTGCATACATGTTTAGTTTGGATGACAATGTATGGTGAGCTAAGTGACGTCATTCTTTATGTGTTTTTTTTATGGGTATCAAATGAAAGGGTTTGCTGAGAAGAATGCAAGAAGGCCAATGCTTTGATAAGGGTATTTATATACCCATTATGTATATCTTAGCTGGGCAGACTGATTGCTGGTTTATATACAGGGTGTTTGGTAGAAGGACCGACAAAATGTTTGAGGGATTAAATGTGTCATTTGCACAAAACACATTAATAAGACTGCTTTTTTAAAGTAATTTGTAAAACAATATTTTTTAAGGACTGTAGTGGACACTGTTTTCTTCAGGATTCCATCTTTAATTTTCTTTTACTTCTTTTTCAGGGTGAGCACGGTCCAGGCGTTGTAAATCTACAACGACAGAAGCGATCAACAAGTTCCAATGACAATTGTCTATGCAGCTAGACTTTAGGCCTAATAGCCACTGTGCATTATACAGTGCTACAAGAATCTTTTGGCGAGAATATTAATGAAATTGTTGTTGTGAAAAAACAAAATCGCAGTTTTAGTTCCAACTTTTGCCACGCGCCAAGAGATCTTTGTGCAGCTATAATTGATACAAAAACCATTCCGTCTAACATCCATGACCAAACTTACCGCGAGATTTAAGCTATTTACCGCTATGCCCATCCTGCCATTATGTAGCCTTGTATGAAAACAACGCTGAAAATGCGAGGTCAAATAAATTGACTAGCGAAACCTCAAAATGGCACCTATTGTTTTATCATAATTATTGGGTGCTTTGTTCGATTTGGTGATGGTAGAATTGAGTCAAAACTCATGCTTTTTTGAACGATAAAAACATCCACAGTGGCGATCCTAAAAATACATCGATAGTCTTTTGGTATACATATTTACTCGATTTCGTTTGATCGGACATTTTGATCGTCAAAATTCGCCAAATTAGTGCACTTTCAATTTAAAAAGTGCAATTTCTTTAGGTATTCTAATTGGATTCTGAATGTTGAAAGTGTCGATTACATACACAGGGTGGAAAGGAAATCGACATACAGACGGTTAACACGTGTTCAGTCAATCATTTTAACTCCCCGCTACCACAAAGAAATTTGGCATGAAAACAGAAGCAGTCATAAGGACTGCCGACAGAAGTGAAAATTCAAAATAATGGAATAAATCTATTATTAAATCATTCACGTCGCTAGTCTGGCGCAGTACGTCACGAGCATGTCGAGGTCATCAAATAGTCTTAGCGAGGAATCGAACCCGTTCATTTTGAGAAAAAAAAAACACTGTATTATTACACTATGCGATAGTGTCGCTGCTAAGGATCAAATTCTGGGAAGTAATGACATACGGCAAACGATAGGAAAGAGTCCAAAAAAATTACACTGGTCCATACAATCTTACCCAAACCCCTTTGCATCCAAATAAAGAAAGCTAAGGTTTATTAAATGCCGGAATAATGAACAAGTTTAATTTCTTAAGATTAGATTGACGGTAGTACTGCTATTTATCTTGATATTGCCTTTTATTTTTATGTTACAGTGTGAAAGGGACATCGGCGCACAAACCCCCACGTATAGGTACATTTTTAATCGGTTTTACGGAAAATTTGGGGAGTTGAGAATGATGCACTAAATAACTGCTTTAGCGTCAGTGTCGCATACATCCTCTATAGGTCATAATACGATTCATTTGGTTGTGTTTTTTTTTATTTGCAATCATTCCATTTTTGTATCCTAAAATAATAAATAATATTTTCGTTGTTGCTGCGATATCCAATTAACATTATAAATGTGAAAGTGAGATTGTTATTAACACATTTATGCCTTATTGGCTGGACAGTTTCTGATAAAAGCGCTTTGAATTATTAGGATGCCTGAAATTCGGCATTTTATTTAATCTTCGAAATTGAAGTTTTATATAGGGTGATTGGTAATTAGTGACTGATACTTAAACAAGTGATTGTACTCATGACAACAAGCAAATTTCCCAAAGAAATATTTTTTACACGTTCATTTTTATGACAATAATACAACAGCCGTATGAAATTCGCGCGCGCGCGCCTGTGGCCTATCAGCTTGTGATAAAAGTGAATGAGTACGGAAAAAATGTTTCTTTGGGAGAGTTGTTTGTTATCATGAGTATAATCACGTGTTTAAGTATCGGTGACTAATTACTAGTCACCCTATATACATGGCCGCTATTTTGAATATAAAATATAATGGTGGAAGTTAAATAGGCCGCGCTTCATACAAAAATCTTTCAACCCCTTTGGCATGCTTATTGATCATGACTATTTTCAATTATTTTATAATTATGTTTTTTTTTTTTTAAATTTACTTATTTAATAAAAACAAGGTTAATACAAATCTTAATTTAAGTACTATCCCCCACAAAACCGTTTTCACGTTTTGTTCTATTGTCTCTGCATCACCCTAAGGCAGACTGGTAGAAAATGCCTAAGGGTCAGTTCACACCGAGACGCGACGCGACGCGACGCTGCGCGCACACTTTTAAAAAGCGATTCGAAATATTACTTTATGTTCTACACGAATGGATACATATTTCTTTACAGGCGTCACGCGGCGCAGCGCTGCGTGGCGCAACGTATTCTCACAAGGAAATGTGTATCTATTCGTGTAGAAAATAAAGTTAAATTTTGAATCGCTCTTTAAAATGTGCGCGCAGCGTCGCGTCTCGGTGTGAGCTAGCCCTTTAGGCATATTAAGTCCGCCTTTGTACACTTTTTACTTGTGCTTATTTTTTTATTAAAAATCTTGACCTACAAGTACTTTTTGCTCTCGTGGGATAATTTCAGACCTAGCGGGCGTGGCCGAGCTAAACCGCGTGTAAAAAAAAGCTAGTTGCTGAAATGTGTTAAGTTTGGCCGTCACTTTAATTTAATACACAGGCCTGAAGCTAAATTTACTTAATATTTATTTGTTATTTACGTGCACACGTCTCAGGCATTTTGTATTTATTTTACACTTAATACATTTTTAGAAAGAGACAGAGCGAGAGTAGATGCGTGGTACTCGAACGCATGCGTGTAGTATCACGAAGATTCACTTCTTCCGCGCGGAGGGACCACGCACTATTTTGTTTATTTTATTTATAATGCATTTAAAAATCATTAAGCTACTAAAACCATACCTATTTAAATACTGCATTCTTTGACGATGTGCTAAATTCGAACTCTCATATTTAGAACTCATTTAAGTACATAATTCTTGTAAGTTTTTACCTTTGGTATGGAACGACCCGTTATACTGCCGGAACGCGGATCCACGATAAAATGAAATCACGCGATTATTTTACAGAAAATTATATTTTAGTTTGCGGATCTAGGTTCCATACTAAAGGTTCAAGCAGCTTTCCAAAGCCAACATTTTAAGCCCATATTGGTAGCTTTTAAGAAGTAACATCAATTTGTGGAAACAATGCTTGCCAAAGTAAATCGTAGCGTTTGAACAAAACGTTGTGCCAATTTTGGTTATAAATATTGCAATAAAATAAGTCTAAACTTTAATGCTTGTTTTCACCAAAAACTAAGTAATACTTAAGATAATGCTTAAATATTATTTAATTGTAATTTCAACATTCGGCGCTGTGCTGAGTTTTGAAATCTGAAGCGGGGCGGTTTTATTTAGGCATTAACTAAAGTGTTACTTTGTAAGTAAAAACCACAGATAAGGATATACCTAGATAACGTAAGAGGACCTACGTCGCGTACCTTATTCTTTTCTTTGCGGATGGGAAATCATCAAATGACCCTTCCCGCTCTGGGCGGAGCGGGAGGGAGTGTCAGACTTGTACTGACTAAAACCCATCCATGTTCCTTCTTCGCCCTTTGTGTTCCAGGGCCACGGTATCTCTTTCGAACAATACCGCAGCCCTGGCATGCATCAGCCTTTCCGATTTGCTGACATCTCCTTGAGGCGCGCGTGGAACACGAACGCGCCGTCGACACGGCCTGTCGTCATAAGACGGACGGACGGTGAGCTAGCCCATTACTCGCCGGCTTAAGCATTTTATGCTTCACGTGGCCACTGTTACAGCAAGTTCATTGCGACATCACGCGACGTCGCGTCAATCGGCCTGTACTAAGGCGGTCGTTAAATCCCATGTCTCGTATCCGCAACCCCAAAAATTTGGGGTTGCGGATACGAGACATGGGGGGGTACTATGACGCTTAAAACATTATTATACCATTCCTATTCCAGAGTGGGAAAGAGATGGCGCTAGACGACCTGTATAGCTCCGTCTCTTTTTCACTCTGGAATGAGAATGGAACAATAATGTTTTAAGACGCCATGGTACGCCACCTGGTAGTTGTTTTGGCCACTAGGGAACGAACGGAACGAATTTTTTTGGTTGATCATCTAGGTACGCTCAGAATTTTGGCCTGGCAATTAACGTATCAAAATAACATTACAACTCAAGAACTTAATTCTAGACATTTAAAGATCAAAATGTAGTCTATTTTGTACAGTAACTTGTTTGTGTAGTGATCAAATATTGCTTATGACGTCATAGTAGGACAAAAAAAATGGCACGTTTGGTTTTCATACGGATCGTGACACTTGCGTTATCTAGGTATATCTATCTGTACATCTATGTCTTTGGTAAAAACGGCAGTAAGTGGTGGTAAAGTAATTCTAGTAAATAATAAAATTTATATAACGTAACAGTATTTTATCTTCCATATTTTGTCGTCTATTAAATAAATATTCAATATTTTTACCTTTTTATTCAAATTATTCAATTAAATTAATTAAGAATGGTCGAATTTTATTATGTGCTGTGGAATAGTAAATAAACAATGTATTTCAGGCCTTATTTAAAAACAGTAGACCTGTTGAAAATGTGAGAATATGCAGAAATTATCATTGAGGCTTGCTTGCACCACTAGTCACCAAAATCCTTTCTCAGTTATTAACTGACTTCTTCTATGTTTGAGTGTATGTCTTTTTTTAACTCTGTGTGTTGTGTATCACTGTCAAAATCAGATCCTGTTTCTATCTGCAGGGTTTAATAAAGTAACTTAACACGAAAAGGATGGCAGGGTCTTAGTTCGATCGCTCTCTAGAGCCCGCCATCCCCTTCGAACCTAACCTGTCCGCGTCGGGGTGCCCAAAGTCCCGAGTTCGCTTAGCGTGCCTCTGCATCAGGCTGTTCTTTATTTTTCCTATACATATAATATAAAGTAACTGTTGAATCGCTTCTACTGACGAGTCAGTCAAAATTATATTGATCTTTATTTTCCTTATTATAAGACAGTCTGTTATTGGTTTGCAGTTGACAGAATAGGGGATCGGACTGGGTAAAGAAAACGACATTCTATTTTGTCCGTCAGACAGGTAATACAAAAATATTAGACACGTATTTTTTGTTTTAAAAAAATACTTAGTTAAAACTCATTAAAGTTGGAGAGTGGGGGCTTACTACGTCACAAGTAGGTATAAAACTTACCTACATGTGACGTCATGCGCCATTTCAACTCAATATATCTCCGTAATTTTATGACCACGTGAAAAAAGAAAAAATACGTGTCCAATACTTTTCAATAAACTGCCCGACGGGCAAAGAAAAAAAAATTGGATTAACACCTATTAGAATGATGAAGCATCTGTATAAATACGGTTAGTGCGAATTTCAAATATCATTCTATTTCTGTAAATTGTTTGTAGATGATGATGAAATCACAATTTTATATTTTTTTTAATTGTTTGGTAAGCCGGGACTTAAACATAACTGGTTTTTCCTGGTGATGTATTTCCTTCTTCTTCTTCTCTTCTCAGTTTGTTATTGAGTTTTTTCATCAGTACTTACCCAGTAGCAGCCGCGGAGTCCAGATTTGTGCCCGGTTGATGGCAATAGGCTCGCCCCCTATTACATGGGACTTAAACATAACTGGCAAAATGTGTACTACTAGATACGCCTCTGCCTAACCCTTCGGGCATTACAGGCGTGATTTTATATTTATTGTTTGGTTTAGAGCCAAACGTATTAATATTTGCGGTGCAAGCAGGTCTAAAAAGATACCAGTGAATTTTAAATATATTGTGTGAAAATGATGAAATTGTGTAAAACCTAATTTATTTTTATATAAGATTAGCAGTGTAAGTATTAGACAGAAAACGTCGTGCTTTTAAAGGTAAACCGTTTTTTGCATCAATCGTGTTAATAATAAAATACTAGACGAATTTGACACTTTCTTAAAAAATCCACTTAAAAAAATGCTGCCTGCCCGATGGCGCTAAATTTTACCGTTACAGAACATAAAATGATTTGGTTGCTAAATGCAAATTTGTGACTATACTATTGGTACTTGTTAGTTAAACGAGTAGTGACGAAAAAGAATTGAAGGAAAGCTATATGGATAACCACGGAGGCAAATAAAAGTTAAAAGACATTTTAATTGGTACAGTGTAATATTTTGTTAAGCCACAGTAGGTCACGGTACAATTTAATTGAACATAAACAGTGTTACTATAAAATAAAAAATAAATTAATTACCTTATAATTAAAATAAATATCTATCTTATGACCCCAAACAATGGCTCAGAATAGAATGTAAATTTAATTGCGAAAAGCCGTGCATTTTTTTTTGGCTTCTTTGTAAAATATCGTTGGAAACGGTTTACCTTTAAAGGTGCGACGTGAAATCATTGAGATATTAAATAAATCGTTTTACGTTGTTATTTTTGACGTTTTATTTTACCTAAGTAGAGACGGCTCTGTTAACCTGCACCCCAAAGAGTATAGTAATATAGATGGAATAGAGAGCCCACTCAAGCGAATTTTTGACACCTACATTGAACGGTGTCGCCACCTGATACTAAATCCGTTGAACTAATCCCAATAGCTATAGGTGCGCTCATATACTTATATCTATATCTTTGTTATTGAATAGGTTTTCTATGGGTTTCTGTTTTTATTTCTTTTTTTACACTCAACTCAACCGCACTTTCTGCATCTAAAGCTCCAGAAAGTGCGGTCGAGTTGAGTGTAAAAGAAGATAGAACCGAGAAACCACATAAATTACACAAAATGGGAGAGATCTACAAGCATGCGCACACGCCGATAGTCGCCATTTTGTAAACAATCTGTATGATATTGTTGCAAAACCTAAAAAAAAAATATTCGCAATTACAAAATTCTTTTAAAATAAATAAATGGTTTAATCTTGTTTAGAGTTTAAATTCATTATTTTTAACTGAATTTTCATTCAAATCAAAAAGGTATTTAATCACACTGGCGATAATTGGCGTAAGCACCATCTATGTCATTTTAATGTACTAAATCTCAAGTTTATGCGGATTTGGTAAGAGATGGTGCTAGTATTTTTGTGTAAAATTGGACGCCTATGTCAAGTATGGCAGTGTCCTCCCCCTGCTGCACCCGTTGCATGACTGCCGTAGAAGCGGTCTATGTCGACGGAAGAATCGACAAACTGACACATTTGTCATTGTCTGTCTGTCACTATGTCGATGCCTCCGTAGATAAAACTCGTTTCTACAGTGGTCATGCTACGCGTGCTGTAGATTGTACGCACGGCCGCCAATCAAGCCATACGAATCCATTTTTACGGATCTCATTGTATTGGAAATCTATGCAAAGAGAGGCTATGTTATACTGGAAATGTATACGTTGTTGTGTCGCCGTGTGTACGTATGTCATGTCCTACGTTTATCCGTGTTGCTAGGCAACTGGGCTTATTCCAGTTGTAAACGTCTCTGTGCCTACTGGCCTTGTTTCGTTCTGTCTCCTGCTGATATGGAAGGAAGTGAAACTATGTTTTCTCCTACTCCTCCGCTATTTTCTGATTAATTTCGTTCTGGGGTCCAAGACGGATAAATACTTTCTCTGGGACTTCGTCGAGCTTCATTGTCTCGGGGCTTTTCTGGTGTTTGCCACTGTTGCCCATCCTTAAGTACTAACAATGTAACATGGAAAATTGTAAAACCAAATAATTTTAAAAGAGTAACCATGGAGTTTCTTGCCGGTTCTTCTCGTGTGAAATAAAACAATTTCTTTGTCTACACATTATTTTGTTGGTAAACAAATACCCGCTTGGCACGGTTTTTACGAGTAGACAAAATATCGCGATGTATTTATTGCATGTAAGGTTAATACTACTGCATTCCATATTTAGACCTTCCGGAATGTAATCTATCTTAACGCGTAAATTACATCAAAATGTTTTGCCCTTGCGCAGTTTAGAAGGACAACGCGGTCATAGACACACACAAAAAGTAACACCTACCTACTTATGTAAAGCTATTGTTAATTTAGAGGCTATCTGTATCGACTCCGTGGCGCAACGGTAGCGCGTCTGACTCCAGATCAGAAGGTTGCGTGTTCAAATCACGTCGGGGTCAATTTTCTCTTTTTGAATTTTGCTATGAAATAAAATGGTGATCTATTTATACATTTTAGTATTGTTACCATTTTCTGACCACATTTTACTAGATAACTGCGCCGCGCATCCACAGAGAATAAATCACGACGCTTCGCTAACGTACTACGCACCTATGGGCCATCCATAATATTATTATATTGGTCATCAATCAAGCCAGCGACCATTCAGGGACGTATTGTATCTTGTGGATGCATCGTTTTAGTGAATCGTTTTGTGTCTATGTGATTTCACATCTTGTAGGTCTTAGGTCTGCAAAAATTGTCTGCAAGTGCGCCTTTAATTTGCTCGAAATCACCTCAATGGGAGAGTCACACTCAATGGGAATCAGTGCTGTTTACTGATGAGGATAAATGTGTATATACATGGCAGTGACAGGACAGGCCGAGTTTACAGGCGTTCAGGGGGGTGATATACGCAGCGAAATTTCGTTCAAGCACCATTACGCGGCAACGATCATGATTGGGCGCTGGCGGCCGCTATCTTCAACAAAACTGCCCCCGTATTCACAAACGCTCGGATTCGATTTCGATTCGGAAAGTCGTATGTTTATCTCGCTCGCTTTTGTAATGCCAAAACAAGATAGACATACGACTTATCGAATCCGAGCGTTTGTGAATAGGGGGCCCTGGTCTCTCTGACCTTCTGCGGACAAAAGTCGTGATTGTGGGGGCATAGTGCGCGAGTGGGAAAATCTGCTCGAAAATATCGTGACCTTTCCTAAATCTGCAGAATTTGACTTAGGAATTTATATTTTTTTAAACCATGCTGGATGAGTGCAAGTGTGGCAAATTAGGTGAATGTGAACATAAATAATAACAGCAACATGGCTAAATAATAACTGCCACTCTGGTGGTTCTGTGGATGGGTGACCACCCATTACATACCAAGTTTCCACTGTCCCTCGGAAAGCACGTTAAGCCGTTGGTCCCGGCTGTCATTTGTAGATCTTTGACAGTCGTTACAGGTAGTCAGTGGCCCAAAAAATCCGACCGTATTACCCAGTACTAACTGGTTTGTGGAGGTCAAGGCAGTCGCTCCATGTAAAATTGCACATCACAAATGGTATTCAAATGCATCCGGTTAGACTTAACATAGGTGGAAAAAAGCTAGGCCGATGATGATGTGAATATAAATAAAACCACAAAATAATTTCATCTCAATTATATTAATTTATTTAATAAGAGAACATAGACAGCATTCGCCGTGAGTTACAACCACAATCGGCGCTCCATACATAAGGGATCTGCCGAAACACTTGTAATAGACAATAACGGATTCCGAGCAACATCACAAATATACTGGAAACACATCAGCGACGAAAAAGAAAGAAACGTTTCTGAGAATCTTTTTCTTTCTTTGTAAGTAAGTGGAACTATATTCGTTGCCAAGAGCATAAAACATTTATTTTACGTTGTCTTTGACATTTTTATAAAAATCGTGTAATTCTCATGCAGTGATGATCGGCAACGAATACGTTATGTGTTGATTGGTGACATTGAATGTGATTTTACAATCTCTTAATTACAAGAGAAAAGTAAAAAATCTTGACAAGACGTCGAAAAAAATACATGTAGATTTATTATCTAGCTACTACACGTATCAAACGACAAAACCTTATATTTTTTCTTATTTAAAACTATGAAATCTAGAGACCTGTTACAAACCAACACACACACAGCCACTGGAATTTAAAACAATTTTTCACCACTCCCGCACAAAAGAAGTGTCTTTCCTCTACGAAAACAGTGAGGAAAGTTGGTTTTTCCTCACTGTTTGAACAGTGAGGAAAGTAATGATCCCGTTCAGAAACTAACTTTGCCTGATTTTTTTATGTTAAGTTTTAAAGATATTTTAAAAAATAAATAATTTAATGCTTAGAATAGAAATATTTATAAGTTAAGATTAATGTTTTTTTATAAAATTTATCAAATTATTGAAAGTGTATAAGTTCAGAAACATTAAAAAAGTTTAATAAAATATTGAAAAAATGACATCGTTAATTTTAGGATTATAATTTTTGAACGCACTCAAAGAAAGAAGCCTGAGAAAGAAGGACATTAGAAGCAAAAATTCGAAAAAAGAATTATTTTGATTTGCTTTGTGACTATTTAATTTATTTACCTATTATGACTGAATACTTTCTTGCTGGGAGTGGTGAAAAGTTTTGTATGCAACTTGTGAGCAAGTTCATTTGCTATTCGTTTTGTTGAGTCTTTCGCTTACTCAGGATTGAAATTTATAATCACTCGCTGCGCTCGTGATTCTATTTTTCAATCCTTCGTTCGCTCAAGACTCAAAATCAAAACTCATAGGAAAAACGAACTTTCCTCACATGTTGGATAAATAACTATTTCGCGTCAATATTTTAACAATTATACAAATTTGTTGCGAGAATTTTCAATCAAAACAGCCCATAGGCCAGGTTACCAATACTAACAATACACCTAAAATCAAATCTTCGAAATCCACCTCCCAATTCTGACCTACGGGCGACTAAAGATATATATTATGTAGATTTAATATATCACATAAATATATACAAAAACAAAGCTTCTGTATTATTCACAGCAAAGTCATGTTTTATATTTGAAAACTATTATATTGATAAATTTGCAGAATCTCAACATTTCTGAGTTTTCAATCGCATATGATTTTATACTTGAAAATGTTGGGAATCAACAGCGAATCATAATAGTAGCTAGACATACATTAATCTCGAAATTGCAATAACTCGGACATTACTAGATTTTACATTTTTGTTATTATATCATAAAATTTTCTAAGAACAATTATTTAAACAGTGTCAGAAATCTAAAAAGTTTCTTTCCAAGTGCTTAAGAACCAAAGCTGCAACATATCTATGAAATCTATTGTGTTAGGAATCTCTTTAAGTATTTATTACGAAGAAAACTATCTAGATTTCAGAAAGAACATTAAAATTTACGTATACCTATCTAAAACTAACAGAGAACACGGACACACGATTATTTCAACGATTGCACTAAGATTTACACTAGGTTCCTCAAAGTCATGACAAGAGCTACGATTGGTTGAAAGAGTACGACACCAGCCAATCGTAGCACTTGGCAAGACATTTTGCTTCTTTCAGAAACCGCGCGAATTAATACTACTGGCTTACCCTTTAACTTAAACGGTCTGGAGCATCTGCGGGGTGCGGGAGGGGTATTTATTGACGCCCGTCAGAGAAGGATGAGCTAAGCGACAAGCAAAGAGACTTAAAACACTTATAGAGCGGGCATTGGGAATATTTTCGATTTTGGCACACGAATGCAACCTGCCAAGCAGGCGTATGATACTAGACAGAACGTTTTTTTTTACTGTGTAGCAATAAGTATTGGATCACGATTTTCTTTGTCTTGTCCCGTCTTGTGTGTGTGTCTTTGGAGACAAGTTACCTCTTCCCCTCCCACCCCTCGCAGTTGCCTCAGACACCGTCTTAATTACAAGGTTAGCCTAGTTTAGGAACTAAGTTATGTTAAGTTTTAGAAGTGGGATATAGAATCAGGTGCGTTGTATAGGTATTATTGCCACGTGGTCCCGGCTAGAAAAAGTGTTTGAATATAATGACATAGCTTGCTGTTGTATTTTCTACTTTAGGCGCTAGGTTGAAAGTTTTAAATCTAATAGCGCACTAAAAACCTTATGATACTCGTATTTTATATTTCCATTGTCAATTTCTAGTGGCGTTGTGTAATATAGTTATAGAAGTATTATTAGTATTTGAATTCGATTGAAAATACTTTGGAGTGTATCAATCTATACTAATATTATGAAGCTGAAGAGTTTGTTTGGTTGAATGCCCTAATCTCAGGAACTACTGGTTCGAATTGATAAATTATTTTAGTGTTGGATAGCCTATTTGTCGAGGAAGGCTAGATAAAAGCGGAGCATCAATGAAAAATATTGCATAAACGGTTTTTTTTTTCTTATTTAACGTTGTAGAAGTTACGCGTTTCAGCTAGGTAGGGTTCGAATCTATAACGTAATATTTAAAAGTTGTCTGCCATCGATATGCTAAAAAGGTGAACACTTAGAACGAGAGAAACTAAATAATTTAGCATTCCTATATGAAACTGGCTTCTATATTTTTTTTCTCCAATTTATACTAAAAGCTTGTTTGATGAAATTGTAATCTAAAGTTGACAATGCATTAGTATTTTTCAAAACAGTTTCATTAAAATTACGTGTATGTGCAAATGTGTAAGGAATATTTAAATATAAGTAAGAAATATTTATACATATAGTATGTGAAGTGGTTAAACCTCTGGTTTCCGAAATCGTGATCGAAAGCCAAGGACCAAAATGTATGAAGTAAGGTCGATGATTTTTCAACCATAATGCTTAAAACTGGCTTTATTCAAGGTGTTGTTTTGCATCCTCGTCAAATTCAAGGAGGTAACTATGCTACTGATTCTCGTCCCGAATCAATAATAAAATGGCTTGGTAATTTTTATTTTTTTTCTTCTTTACGGAAATCGGTAAGTGTGAACCACCCGTGTTTTAAACGTGGATCGTCTGGTTCTCGCCCTACAACCTCGCTTACACACATACAAACAATCTCAAACGTTTATTCGATAATTTCTTATTCCCTAAACCACGTTAAGGGGCTTATTCAGAAATATTGACAAACTTTAACAACCAATAAAATCAGCGTATAATAATAATTAACTAGGTACCGTAATTTTAATTGATTATTTATGTCTTTTCTGACCACCTCCTGACATTTGACGAGAATGCAAAACAACACCTTGTATATATCCATAATTTGCGGACGCACACAATAACATTCAATACATTCGTTCACGTTAATCGTCTGTGAATTCGAACTTCTTGTGCGCGTCCGCAAATTATATAGAGTAGGGTCACAAACGTAACTACGTTTAATTTTCGTTCGTTGCCGAAGTTACGTTACGGAGAAAGAGAGTAGACCTCCACTTGGATTTGTGCCCGGTTGATGGCAGTAGGCTCACCCCATTTTACATTAACTGGCGAAATGTCAGTGTACTATTAGGTAGGTCTCTGCCTAACCATTCGAGAATTACAAGCGTGATATTATAATGTTACTTAGGACATAAGGTCGAAAAGTGACAGACCGTCAGTGAATTCGGTAGTACATAAATCGATTAGACATTAAGAAACCAGAGGTCAGTGTTACTATGTCTATGGATCGGGACATAATTATGATTTAAATACCATTCAATATCGTGTACAAATTTATTTTCAAAACATACATTATTGATACCCCTTTAATCATGTCAAAGATAATGTGTCGTATGAAATTCTGCATAATATATAACGATTTGTAACTCAATCAGAGTTTCGTTTTATTTATCGAAAATTCTTAAAAAGCTTGATAAACCTTTTTCATTAAAGATTTATTTAGCAAGTAGAGAAAACGTATAGTTTCTGAACGAGTCTACAACTTAATGTAAAGCCTAAATCGTGTCGCATAATTTTGGCACTGCCATACAACGCAAAAATATTCAGACATTACTTTAGTATGAAAATGAGGCAATACTTATTTATTCTTTTATAATGAGAATTTGTTAAGACTATGTGTAAAGGGGTATTTCGAATTCAATTTTAAATCTATGTTAGATCTATAATCATCAAAAATCCTTGGTTAGTAATTCAAAACAATAAAAATAGTAATTAAAAGAAAATCACAGTGATTATAACTAGATTGTCTTTGTGCTAAATTAACACTATTTTGATAACACTGTTGGTCGGTACCACTAACCCAGGGTTGGGCGACGTCGCGTACAACTGGCTATGATCGGGCAAAACGGGTCATGATCGGGCAAAACGGGTCAAGATCGGGCAAAACGGGTCATGATCGGGCAAAACGGGTCGTGATCGGAAAAAACGGGCCATTTTCGCGCAAAGACTATTTAGGTGAAATTTTCGGGGTTGCCAGTGAACTGACTTATGCCCAATGTTTTTTTTAAGAATCAGGTTTGATTCGACTTTAGTCAGTTTGAAACTTGAATCTTCTGTTCGGGACTGGGATTTTGAGATCTTGTGACCATGAATTGTGTTAGCTTCCTATGTTTTCCTCGTATTTCTTTCATATAAGTCTGATTTTATCTCTATGAGCCGACACACACATATTTCGAACGATATTCGATCTATTATCTTTCTAACCGCAAGCAAAGCCACGGGTAAAACTAAAGTTACCAGTTCTACAATTTAGTGCAAACTCACAAATCCTATTTTCCGAGTTATGAATAGTAGCCATCTATGTTCGAGTCGTTGAGCTATTCCCCTAGCAGTGACAAGTATGTGAGTTTGCACGCATAATTATAATAAGCTCTGCTATTACGTCGATGAAAGAGAGTCTAAGCTCAAAATATTTGTCACGTATCTCGAAAGTTGTTGAGCTATAACAAGACCCTGCAACAGTGACAAGTTAGCCACGTGACAACATGATTGATAAGTCGTACGTCAGTTCAACTCAACATATTAGAGAGTTGTTGAGCTAAGAAGTTACTGTACCAGTGACAAGATAGCCACGCGGTTATAAAGACGTACGCCTACGTCACATCATCTGAACCCTTTAGCGAGTTGTTGAGCTATTTATTCCCTATTGAAGCGAGTGTCACGTGATGGTAGTACAGCTCAACTTAGACCGAGTTGTTGAGCTATTCCGAATTGTAGCGAGTGTTATTAACGAGCGTCTGTAGCAGTGACAGGTCGGCGAGGATGCGCGCGTATCACAAGTTCTGCCACGTGGTGGTGACGAGGACGTTGGTGTCGAGAGCGCGGGCGATGCGCTCGTGCAGGCCGTGCGACAGCCACTGCATGCGCAGCGTCGAGTAGCGCGACGGGCACAGGTGCAGCGGGTTGCCGCGTCGGAGACCCTGGAGAGATACAGCAAACAGTTATTTTAGGTGTAACAGCAGTCATTTCCACGGTGTGAAGAATGATATTAAAAAAAGAAAGGAGAAAATGATGCCGTGACGTCTCACAGAGGACAATGGAAGAACATATCGTGTTGCGCCGACCACACGTAGATCGGGACAAGGACAGGAAAATAAAAATAATAATAAATTTAATTTATTTCTCTCTTCATCTTAAACAGTAGGTACAGAGTCAAATTATCATATATCGCTTATCAATTATCATAGAGACTGGTGTCTGTTTTAGGTAAAACCTGTATTACAGATCACCATAATGATGATTATCAGTTCTTTTTAGCAGGTGTAACAAACAGGCAACTTATTACCCTAAATGCAGTACATGCCTCTTAGACCCTTTGGTAGAATTATTTCGTCGTTTTTTCATGGTCACAAGTTTGGAACAGCTTTATTTTTTCTAGTGACCCACTAAAAATGCGGTCTCGAGTCATGTACTGAGTACCAAGTTGCAAATTAGAAGTAGTCAGATGCCATGCCAGAAAGTCTGACACCCAATATAATAAAAGAGGTATCGTTTTTCTAAAAAAATGGATTGTGGACGCAGATACGCAGTCGATGTACAATACTTTTTTTTTTTCATTTTATGAATGAAAAATTTACCTAAATATTGGACATTATTGCCTAAATAAATCATATTGTATGTCATTGAATTTTGACTTATATAATGTCGGATAAGCCAATAGGTACTAGGTTATGGAGTATAGGCAACTCAGTAAAACCTACTAAGACATCATCTGCCGAGCCCTTTTTCCAACTTTATTGGGATCGTCTTCCAGTCTAACCAGAATCCAGTTATACAAATATTGTTCAATTTATTTAAATTATTTGTAATTCTAATGATTAATAACTCAATTTTAATGTAATGATGAAATACAATTTGTACGCCGGAAACGGCAGAATATTATGATCGTAATACATACTCACATACCAGTTTTGTACAATATTCTGACAAATAAATGCATTCTATTCTATAAAATACTGGTAGTGCTGCATCAGGTTAGACTGGAAGCCGATCCCAAAATATGTAGTTAAGAAAAGGCTATGCAGATTATTCTTTTAGCTATCCTGTCCTGTCCCAAAGCTGCGGCAGAGGCGTCCCTCCATTTCTTCCAATGGTCCGGGTACTACGCCATTTCTTGCCGATTTCTAAGGAAGACATTCAAGTTGTCATATGAAACGGCGGCGGCGGTGGTTTTGTGTTGTTTTTTTTTTTACCTCTTTATTTGTGCGAGAGTAATAAATACTTTATCTCTGTTACCTGATCAGTCTCCCCGTACGAGTCGAGGTAAGGCGCGGGCAGCTTGGCCCCGCGGGCGGGCGCGGCCAGCAGCAGCAGCTCGCAGTCGCGCACGCGCATGAACACTTTATCTCTGTTACCTGATCAGTCTCCCCGTACGAGTCGAGGTAAGGCGCGGGCAGCTTGGCCCCGCGGGCGGGCGCGGCCAGCAGCAGCAGCTCGCAGTCGCGCACGCGCATGAACACTTTATCTCTGTTACCTGATCAGTCTCCCCGTACGAGTCGAGGTAAGGCGCGGGCAGCTTGGCCCCGCGGGCGGGCGCGGCCAGCAGCAGCAGCTCGCAGTCGCGCACGCGCATGAACACTTTATCTCTGTTACCTGATCAGTCTCCCCGTACGAGTCGAGGTAAGGCGCGGGCAGCTTGGCCCCGCGGGCGGGCGCGGCCAGCAGCAGCAGCTCGCAGTCGCGCACGCGCATGAACACTTTATCTCTGTTACCTGATCAGTCTCCCCGTACGAGTCGAGGTAAGGCGCGGGCAGCTTGGCCCCGCGGGCGGGCGCGGCCAGCAGCAGCAGCTCGCAGTCGCGCACGCGCATGAACACTTTATCTCTGTTACCTGATCAGTCTCCCCGTACGAGTCGAGGTAAGGCGCGGGCAGCTTGGCCCCGCGGGCGGGCGCGGCCAGCAGCAGCAGCTCGCAGTCGCGCACGCGCATGAACACTTTATCTCTGTTACCTGATCAGTCTCCCCGTACGAGTCGAGGTAAGGCGCGGGCAGCTTGGCCCCGCGGGCGGGCGCGGCCAGCAGCAGCAGCTCGCAGTCGCGCACGCGCATGAACACTTTATCTCTGTTACCTGATCAGTCTCCCCGTACGAGTCGAGGTAAGGCGCGGGCAGCTTGGCCCCGCGGGCGGGCGCGGCCAGCAGCAGCAGCTCGCAGTCGCGCACGCGCATGAACACTTTATCTCTGTTACCTGATCAGTCTCCCCGTACGAGTCGAGGTAAGGCGCGGGCAGCTTGGCCCCGCGGGCGGGCGCGGCCAGCAGCAGCAGCTCGCAGTCGCGCACGCGCATGAACACTTTATCTCTGTTACCTGATCAGTCTCCCCGTACGAGTCGAGGTAAGGCGCGGGCAGCTTGGCCCCGCGGGCGGGCGCGGCCAGCAGCAGCAGCTCGCAGTCGCGCACGCGCATGAACACTTTATCTCTGTTACCTGATCAGTCTCCCCGTACGAGTCGAGGTAAGGCGCGGGCAGCTTGGCCCCGCGGGCGGGCGCGGCCAGCAGCAGCAGCTCGCAGTCGCGCACGCGCATGAACACTTTATCTCTGTTACCTGATCAGTCTCCCCGTACGAGTCGAGGTAAGGCGCGGGCAGCTTGGCCCCGCGGGCGGGCGCGGCCAGCAGCAGCAGCTCGCAGTCGCGCACGCGCATGAACACTTTATCTCTGTTACCTGATCAGTCTCCCCGTACGAGTCGAGGTAAGGCGCGGGCAGCTTGGCCCCGCGGGCGGGCGCGGCCAGCAGCAGCAGCTCGCAGTCGCGCACGCGCATGAACACTTTATCTCTGTTACCTGATCAGTCTCCCCGTACGAGTCGAGGTAAGGCGCGGGCAGCTTGGCCCCGCGGGCGGGCGCGGCCAGCAGCAGCAGCTCGCAGTCGCGCACGCGCATGAACACTTTATCTCTGTTACCTGATCAGTCTCCCCGTACGAGTCGAGGTAAGGCGCGGGCAGCTTGGCCCCGCGGGCGGGCGCGGCCAGCAGCAGCAGCTCGCAGTCGCGCACGCGCATGAACACTTTATCTCTGTTACCTGATCAGTCTCCCCGTACGAGTCGAGGTAAGGCGCGGGCAGCTTGGCCCCGCGGGCGGGCGCGGCCAGCAGCAGCAGCTCGCAGTCGCGCACGCGCATGAACACTTTATCTCTGTTACCTGATCAGTCTCCCCGTACGAGTCGAGGTAAGGCGCGGGCAGCTTGGCCCCGCGGGCGGGCGCGGCCAGCAGCAGCAGCTCGCAGTCGCGCACGCGCATGAACACTTTATCTCTGTTACCTGATCAGTCTCCCCGTACGAGTCGAGGTAAGGCGCGGGCAGCTTGGCCCCGCGGGCGGGCGCGGCCAGCAGCAGCAGCTCGCAGTCGCGCACGCGCATGAACACTTTATCTCTGTTACCTGATCAGTCTCCCCGTACGAGTCGAGGTAAGGCGCGGGCAGCTTGGCCCCGCGGGCGGGCGCGGCCAGCAGCAGCAGCTCGCAGTCGCGCACGCGCATGAACACTTTATCTCTGTTACCTGATCAGTCTCCCCGTACGAGTCGAGGTAAGGCGCGGGCAGCTTGGCCCCGCGGGCGGGCGCGGCCAGCAGCAGCAGCTCGCAGTCGCGCACGCGCATGAACACTTTATCTCTGTTACCTGATCAGTCTCCCCGTACGAGTCGAGGTAAGGCGCGGGCAGCTTGGCCCCGCGGGCGGGCGCGGCCAGCAGCAGCAGCTCGCAGTCGCGCACGCGCATGAACACTTTATCTCTGTTACCTGATCAGTCTCCCCGTACGAGTCGAGGTAAGGCGCGGGCAGCTTGGCCCCGCGGGCGGGCGCGGCCAGCAGCAGCAGCTCGCAGTCGCGCACGCGCATGAACACTTTATCTCTGTTACCTGATCAGTCTCCCCGTACGAGTCGAGGTAAGGCGCGGGCAGCTTGGCCCCGCGGGCGGGCGCGGCCAGCAGCAGCAGCTCGCAGTCGCGCACGCGCATGAACACGCCGGCGCCTCCGCCGCACGACACGCAGTGCGCCACTACCGCTCCCACGCGTTGGACTTCACTGCTGCGGCCCGACTGGACGAGAATAATATGTTGGATAAGATGAATAAACGCATAAATCGGTTACTCAACATAAGTTGGATGATTTATTTATGACTCTACAGAAAAATAATTGCTGGGAAACGACTTTTTTATTTGGGGTGAAAATCACGTTTTTCGAACTCAATGTAACGCATTCAAAACATCGTGCTGATGGATGCATGGAATAATACGGTGGTCGTGAAGGTATTTAAAGTACAATTATAACATTAAAAATTTAAATAAAAATAAAATATATTACACCCATTATGCCCCTTTCAGATCAGACAGGGCTTTTTTAACATATTGTATGTCCACACAATAGTCATATCTTTGAAAAAGTTTAAAATAAAATGTAACATGTATTAACCTCTCCGGCCGGAGTGGAACGAATTCGGTACGCGCAAGCTTTACCGTTGATCCCCGCCGTACCGAATTCGGTACGCGGCGCACCAGCAACTTTAAACCCTTATCGTACGAGAAGTAAGGTTCTAATTAGCTTGTTAAAATTTACGTCTCGGGCCAACTAGAGTTTGATTCAAATGAAACCATCATACCAACCTAACAACTGCACAAAATTATTAAAAAAATAAAGTAACGCGTCTTTGTGGACTGTCAAAATGCGTCATGGCGGCCAGTGTGGAACGGTGATGTTTTGTTTTGGAATGCAGTGAAATTTTTGTGTTTTGTGTTGTTAAACTTTGGTAAGTAAATGTATAGTATGTTATAAGTGTATAATGTAACTTTTTAGATAGTCATTTGCTGGAAAAAATATCTAAAAATTATGTTTTTGACCCAAAAATTTCTCCAAAAATTTCTCCAAAATTCCTTTGTTGTGAAGTTCGTCAGTCGAAATTGAAAATATGAATTTGACTCTTTTACAATGAAATATGGTCTTGGAAACATTAGTAATAAGCGAAAAAATAGTGATAATTCATTATTTCTTGCATTCGAGGCATATTTATTCATATTTATTGATATTTCAAGTATTTTCATGCATTGAACTGCGCAGTTAGAAAATGGCCGATTCTAATAAGACGTTTGAGTTGGAATCTTGCAAGAATAATTTATGTAGGACTCCTCAAAAACACTGTCATTAGATTACTTGTATATTTCTTATGTTAGATCTAAAGTTTCGTGTAAATTGATTCAGTAGTTTTACCAAAAAAAAACAAACTACGACAACAGTATGTTTGCGGCGAGCTCTCTGATTTCTATGCGATGTTTATAATTCTCAAGTAGTTATGAGACAGTTGTTTATATTGTAATACATGGTCTCGTTTTTCAACAACCCGAAACTGTTTACCGGTTGAGATAAGAGCTAATAGAACTCGAGCGATAAGCGTTTTTGTGAGCGCAGGCCACTTGACTCGCGCGATGACGTAACTGGGGGGCCCGCGGGGTGTTTTTTTTGTCAGCCAGAAAGGCTTGAGAGGTTAAAACATAAACTCAATCAAAATCAACTCACCTTTGGTATATCAGCTTGACAGCAATAACTCTGCGAGCACAATATCTGCCCGCACACCAGACACATCGTAGGCTTCTTACTGTCCTCCCTCTCCGAATTCGGACACGAGAACTCCGAAACCAAATTCATCAGTTCCGAAAAATCATCAGGCAAATTGATCAGTTTCGGGGGTTCCTTAGGCTCTATTACCACATGGGGCGGTATTTCACCACTAAACCATTCAGTAGATAGTCCTACCCATTCAGTAATCTTCTTCTTTGCTGATGGGGTGTCTATTAAGTCCTTGAACGTCATTGGCATGCCTAGGTACCCACACATACTTTCCCACGTGTCACCATCGACAACAGCTAGCTCTGAAGGTGCACTAATGTCACTTAAAAAGTGGTAGAACAAGCAACAACAGCGTAAGAAAGTATGGCATTGACTTTTAATTTCTTGCCAAACTTCTATCGGATTCAAATTGTCCTCTAAAACCCCTTTGCGGAGCTCCTTCATGAATGGTAGTAAGTTTTCTAAGTCCGGGTTCTTGAAATCTTCTTGGCCTTCCATAGGCTCGCTCTTGCAAGTTGAGACGTCTGTGACGAGCAGGGCTCTCGCTAAGGTGGCTCTTAAACATTGTAGGGTAATCTGTTTGGCCAGATTCGTCGGTCTTGCTGGGGAAGCGACTTTGCAGAACAGGGATGGTGCTGTTAGTACTAACGAGACTAAAGTACCGAAGGGCTCATGGGTTAGTGGGGATGTACTTTCTAAGGTGTTCAAAGTACTTAGGGCGTGGTGTGACAGGTGTTTAGGAGACACCCATACGGCTGGGAGGGAGGCCGCTAGTCGGATCAGCGCTTGTAGCGTGTCCCGATGTCTGGCGGGCAGGTCTCCTAGTAAGGGCCGTTTCTCTGCGTGTAATACCGCGTTTGTGCTGAATATTGTGTACGATGTGGACCGGTAGAGGGCGGCACTTGCTACCATGCCTCCGTATTCTGAAATTGGAAGAATCTGCGGAAGATATTGAATGAAGATTACAAATAAATAGAACATTGTACGTAATAAGAACATTGTCACAATAGCATTCATTGAAATGAATGGAGAAATGTAATCGGTTTTTTTGTTTCTGGTAATCTTATCTGGCGTAGTATTTGATACAAAATTTCGTTCAATATTTTGGTTTACCAGTAGATAAACGCATATTTTAGCGTTGTTAAACAGGCCAATAACGTGATTTA
Organism: Cerastis leucographa; assembly: GCA_963082945.1. Lineage (NCBI taxonomy): Eukaryota > Metazoa > Arthropoda > Insecta > Lepidoptera > Noctuidae > Cerastis > Cerastis leucographa. Next base: position 5,144,833 of record OY720353.1, on the reverse strand, counting down.
GAGGACAAACCTATATTATTTGGTCAATATGTTAATAGATACTTAGAATAACTTCAGGAATAGATGAAGAGAGAGGCATCCATAACACACGTTTAATCTTAGCTTGAGTGCCAGAGGTTTAAACTCAGTAGTTTTTTTTTTACAATTTTTAGGTTTATATATATTAGGTCTGTTATACATAGTGCTATTCTGCTAAATTATAAACTGAAATAAAGTATTAATATTTATTATAGATCTACAATATCATCATTTGCATAGCTTTTTCCCAAACAATCTAGGGGTCGGCTTCCAGTCTAACCGGATGCAGCTGAGTACCAGTATTTGACATGAAGCGACTGCCTATCTGTCCTCCACAACCCAGTAACTGGTTACAATATCCCTTAGTAAGACTGGATGTCAGACTTTTAGCTTCTGACTACTGGTAACGACTGTCTCAAATGACAGCAAGGACCAAAGGCTTAACGTGCTTTCAGAGGTACGGAGGAAACTCGGTATGTAATAATGGTCACCCATCCACAGACCAATCTCGGCAAGCACGGCTTAACCTTGAAGATCGATCCGTGCGGCTGTTATTATTTAGCCACAAGCTCCTCCTACAGACCTACACTAATAGTCATGAAATTCTTGGTAAAGAGAATTTAAGGACAAACGAAGACAGGTAATTCAATTAATACTTACATTAGCAAAACCCTTAATCAACGCCTTGGTCATGTCATTATACGGAGGAATCTCTCCTTCAAAGTGCACCAAGAACTCAGGCTTCAGCAAATTCTCCGCATGAGTCGACACATACACTTCAGTTTCATCCCCTTCCTCTCCTTCCTCCATATCCGAAGACATGGCTCCCACACTCCTGGCCCTCGCTTGACAATGCATCTCTTCGCAGAACTCGGTACATATATGCAGAGCTTCGGATCTGACTTGGTGTTTCAACTTGAGGATCATGTTGACGGAGTCGTTGTAGGTGTCCTCCGCGAGGGGGGGCGGGGGGCCGGGGGGCATGGCGGGCGCGGGGAGCAGGGGGAGCGCGGTGTTGCACAGGCGCTCGCAGAGGGGACACAGGTACTCTTTCTTTTCGACGTCGAAAGCTGCCGGCTGGCGGCCGCGGTACGGTCTGAGAAAATATTATTGTTTTAAAAGTGTGTTTTGAGTTAATAGATCTGCGTTTATGAGTAAGATCTTATCTGTTTTTCAAACTATTAATAAATCTAAAATATTTTTAAAGAAACAATAGAAAACGGGTGTCATTCATTGTTTTCAATAAGGAGGCAGAAAATTTGCCAATAATGCTCTGCATCTGTAAAAGTCAAGCTCCATAAATATTATAACCGTTCCTCGATACCGTTATTTTAGAGTATTCTTTTTCTAGTAAAAAAAGAGTGTACCGGGTGAATTTAAAAAGTGAGCGTGGACGAACAAATCAGAAACTATGAGGAATAGCGACGCCCTACTTTAATGAAAACTAACCCTGCATATGCATCTTCCATATTACAGCTAAATTTCTTAACAACGTACATGAGATCCAAGTATCCATACCTCCTGTTCTCCTTGTCCTGCACATTATCTACGTAGTTTCTCCAGCAGGCGGCGTGTAGCGCGTGCCCACAGCTGGACACGTGCGGCTGGAGCCCTAGGCCTGCGGGCAGCCAGCTGGAGCGCCAGTGCTCCGGTATCCGGCCGCAGCCCCCAACACGGAGACGGTTCAGTACGCTCGATTGCTGTACGAACGCGACTAAGACTAGCGGTTCGGCTCGGATGTCGACGCGAGCCTGAGAGAGGAAATTATTGGTTAATTAAATAAAGCGACCTATGTATGACAATGTAGATAAATGTAGCCAAGGAAAGAAAGAAAATAGGTTTATTTGATGTGCCAAATAAACCACCACACGAGTGCCACAAGTGTACAAAACATTTATCAAAAAATGACAAAAAAAAACTTCACGCAAACTGATCGGGTGCATTGGACTCCTTATTTTGAATCATATTCCACTGGAATTTTTCTCAATAAAACGGACTCGGACATATTAACCTATTTTTTTTTTTACATAAATGGAGCGCTGCGTATCATCATCACCTGCCAAGCCTTTTCCCAAACTATCTTGGGGTCGGCTTCCAGTCTAACCGCATTCAGCTGAGTACCAGTATTTTACATGAAGCGACTGCCTGTCTGACCTGGAATGGAGTGCTGCGTATAGAGAATGTAATTTTACATTGAAATAAAAGTCCAGGTGGAATCATTATCATGGAATATGATTCAAAATTAGGATATGCATCCGGTACAGCCTGCATAAAGAGCAATTGATTATTTTTTCGCGATAATGATGCTGGTCCCATACATGGTCTGTAGCTCACCCTTAAACATTACCACAACTGTTGATTACACACTGTATACAAGATCAGTAATCAAGAAAAGCTACATACCTCTTCTTGACACATGATGCAGACACGCGGAGGCTCAGGCACTCCTCCGCCCCACACTCCTAGAGCGGCGCCACAGTACAGCGGTCGTAGCTCTTCTTCTTCTGCTGTCACCTGTACATAATCAACTCGATATAAAAGGCTGCAGATGAATAAGTAGGCGGCGTTTTTTATTACTTCATTATCTCTATATATTAAATAAAAGTTTATTATTATTATAGTATAAAACAAAGTCGCTTTCCGCCGTCTGAATGTTGAAAATCTTGTGAATTACGCCTCGGATTTATTTATTTATTTGTAACACCTTAAACTATCCTTACAAGGTTTACCCTAATGCGACAGTTCGGAACTTGAAACTAATTAAACTTGATACTTAGATTTACAAAAATTAGAACAATACAAAATACAGCATTATAATTATTATAATAGTGGATAAAACAAAAAAAAAATAGTACATATACAAGGTATTGTTTTGCATCCTCGTCAAAATTCAGGAGGTTGTCACACAAGACATAAATAAATCAATTAAAATTACGGTACCTAGTTAATTATTAATGAACCCTGATTTTTTTGGTTGTTTATGTTCGTCAGTATTTCAGAGTAACCCCCATATCATGGATTAGGAATTAAGAAATTATTGAATAAATTTTTGAGATTGTATGTATTTGTGGAAGCGCGGTTATAGGGCGAGAATCAGACTGCCCGCGTTTAAAACACGGGTGGTTCACACTTAATGATTTCCGTAAATAAGAAAAAACATAAAAATTACATACCCATTTTATTATTGTTTTGGAACGAGAATCATTAGCATAGTAACCTCCTTGAATTTGACGAGGATGGAAAACAACACCTTGTATAAACACAATTTTGATGCGGTTTTCACCAATAGACAGAATGAGAAGAAGGTTCATACGGTGTGCAAAGGACACCGACGCGGAACAAGTACTCAGTGCATCATTTCAGAGTAACCATGGAGTTTCTTGCCGGTTCTTCTCCATAGGAAACGACCAACCCGAACCGTGTACCTTTTGTTGACGTTTTATAAGTGCCCATGTAGGCCTATGTAAAATAAAATATTATTTTGATTTTGATTCTGAACCACCCTGCATAGATTTTATTTTCTGAAAATAAATAAAAAACTGTTTCCTACAAAACTGCAATACCTACACGGTCAAAATGTATGAAACAGCTGTACTTTTTTTTTTTTCGATGATACATTTTCTATGTTATTTAATTTGGGGGGTTCAGAATACTGTGTGTTTTGTTTTCCAAAAATAAATCTGCTGTGTCCTACAATACTGCAATACCTGAACGGTCAAAATGTATGGATCAGCTGCATTTTTTCGCGAAAAATAGAAGTAAACTTAGCAGATAGGTACCTGCATATATATGCACACTGTACAGTTTTCAGTTATGCTTCAAGATAAGAAGTAACTAATTTATATTGTACTTAAAAAAGCACGCAAAAATAATGATTACGGTAAACATTTTTTTAATAATATTGAAGTTACAACAAAGCAAATAAAAAAAAAATGCATCTAATAACAAAAAGAGTCATATGACCCGGACGTGATTTGAACACGCAACCTTCTGATCTGGAGTCAGACGCGCTACCGTTGCGCCACGGAGTCGATGCACTTAGTAGCCAAAATTAATGACCAGTATACAAGTGTTTACAGGCAAACGAAATTGAAGGTAGAAGAACTTTTTATCTTAGATCTTTCTTGATCAAGATTTAAGTAATGATTATTCTGTCTTTATGTATGTTTTTTCATAGGTAATCCACCGATATGGATAAGATATTATTTGATAGCCGTTTTCACTAAATTAGGTGACATATTGCAGTTGTATGTTTTTTTTTCTGTTGAAATCATAATTCCCACAAATAACTGAATGGATTTTGATGAAATTTGGCACACAGATAGCATTTAAACTAGATTAACACGCTTCGATCTTTATCTTGATAGCACGATCCTGTAGGACAATACAGAACTCGACGCGGGTGAAACCGCGGGCTTAAGCTAGTTTTAACATAAATGACCACGTACCTCAGTAGTGGTTTCTTCGAACAGCGTAGCGTTGTTGGATATAAAGTTGTTCATCTGCGTCTTCATCTGAGCCATCAGCTTTTCGCGACGTTCAGCCGCTAGTTTTGCGCGACGAGACTTTTCCGCTTCTGATAATAATAAAAAAAAAAACATATTAACCAAAGACTAGTAAGATTAGTAATATAGATGGAATAGAGAGCCCTCTCACGCGAATTTTTGACGCCTATATTGAACGGTGTCGCCATCTGGTACTATATCCGTTGAACTAATCCCAATAACTATAGGTGCGTACATATATTTATATCTTTGTTATTGAATAGGTTTTCTATGGGTTTCTGTTACTGTTTTTATTCAGAACCGAAAAACCACAAGCATGCGCACACGCCGATAGTAGTGACCATTTTGTAAACCATTTTTACAATATTGTTGCCAAACCTAAAAAAAATATTACCAATTACAAAATGCTTTTAAAATAAATAAATGGTTTAATCTTCTTTAGAATTTAAATTTATTATTTTTAACTCAATTTTCATTCAAATTAAAAAGGTATTTAATCACACTGGCGATAATTGGCGTAAGCACCATTTATGTCATTTTAACGTACTAAATCTCAAGTTTATGCGGATTTCACACACGCACTCTTACTCACTCATTGTTTACTTACTCAACTTATTCGCCTCTATTTCTTTCTATTTAAATGTTATTTTGTATTGTATTTGCCGTGTATAAATCTGCTGTTTTAGCGTTTGCACTGTTTACTTGATAATAGTCAGATAAAGTCCAAGCGACAGTAGAACACTGACTCCTAAGACACAGGGTATCCTAGTTTAGGAGGCAGGGTTTAATAAATTCGTACGCCTTTCACACATTGTGTAACACGAGCTAGATACTAAGCAAATTGTAAGGTATTTTTGTTCAATAAAGATATTATTACTATTACTATTTAGTAAGAGATGGTGCAGTAATGATTTAAATAGCTTATTTCGTGTCTATATCTTTGTGTAAAATTGGACGCCTATGTCAAGAATGGCAGTGTCCCCCCCGCTGATATTAACACTCTTTCGCTGCTAAGTTCAAATAACAGATTTTTACTTGTATGCGCAAGTCATCTAGCTACGTATAAAGACGACTCGGGAGGCGACTTGTTCGCACACGAACGAATTATTGTTCGACCCGCAACCCTGGCTTAGCACCGAAAGTGTTAAGATCACTGATGGAAATTTAATTTTAAAAGTTAGGCGATTCTTACCCATCCTGATTTCCTGGGGAATCGCGTTCCACAGAGAAATAGACTGTACGAAGAATGATCGGTGAATGAAGTCAGTGCGGTGAGAGGGACATTGAAGAACACGGTTATGCGAAGAGCGCAGACTCCTATTATGGTTAGCACAAATGTATTGAAAGTGGGGTGCGAGGTACTATGTTGACGGAAGAATCGACAAACTGACACATTGTCATTGTATATTTGTCATTATGTCGATTCTTCCGTATACAAAACTTGTTTCTACAGTGGTCATGCTACGCGTGCTGGATACTTAAGGGTATATTTTTCAAAATTTCAGTGTTACGTACCGGCTGCCTCATCAGACGCGGGTTTTTCTTCCTGATCGGTCTCCATACTATCACCGTCACCGATTTCATCATTCTGGCCTAGCAGAGTCCTGAGAAACAAAATAGAAATAATACGTTTTAGAATTACATTGCCGTGGGAGTTAGCCTGCTAGCTCGGTAGTCAGTATGATAAGAAAACTTGACAGCAAGTCTCGCACAATCCGCCTATAATGTCATAGTCAAAACTTTTAATCTATTTTAACGATAACTAACATATACTTAGAAACTTATTAGGTTGTAGCTTCTTTTTTTGTGACCCATTGAAAAACATCGTGTTGTAGTAATTCTAGGCAATAACTGAGGCATTCACCAAGAATTTTAAATAAAGGTTTTGCCTGATACCGGTCAAAAGTGATTTTGTCCGATTTACAGTTTTAACTGTGACATAATACACTCCTGGAATACAGGCTTCCTCTCTGTAAGTTTATCACGCGGGCCCAGTGTGGGTTGGTAGATGTCACATGACGGTACGTAACGAGTGGCCACCCATCCACGGACCCATCTCGGCAAGAGTGGCTCAACGTGCAGCCATTAATATTTAGCCACGAGTTCCACTTGTACAGTCAACAAAACATTAGGTTTACAGGCAAAAAAAAAAACTATCCACTACTATTACAATATTCACTCTCTACAATAGGGGGTGAAGACTGGGTAAAGAAAACGCAATTCTATTTTGTCCGTCAGACAGGTAATACAAAAATATTAGACACGTATTTTTTGTTTTATCAAAATATCAAAAAGTTACTTAGTTAAAACTCATTAAAGTTGGAGAGTGGGGGCTCACTACGTCACAAGTAGGTATAAAACTTACCTACATGTGACGTCAAGTGCCATTTCAACTCATTATCTCCGTAATTTTATGGCCACGTGAAAAAAGAAAAAATACGTGTCCAATACTTTTCAATAATCTACCCGACGGTCAAAGAAAAAAAAAATGTGATCATCCCCCATTTCATCTTTAGTAACATTTAAAACATAATACTAGGACACCCTAGATGTTATAACTATTTTGTTGACTGTACATCAGGCAGATGATGTTACTCACTTCATCTTATTCAGCACCCATCTAGCGAGATGTCTGTGCGCGTCGACGCGAGGAGAGTGCACCAGCTTCTGCAGCAGCGCCAGGATGCCCGAGCGAGCCGCGCTCTCGGAGAACTGCAGGAACTCGTAGTGCCCGCTCTCTTCGTCGCGGAGCGCGTAGCCCATTAGGTGGAGAGCCTGGGGAAATGGAAGGCATTATGTAGTTACTGGCGTGGCTTTAGGTAGGTGGCGGGGTCAGACTGGATGCGGAAAGCAGAAAACAGGGTATTGTTCCGCAGCAGAAACGGTCGGAAAATACAAAGAAAACCAACGTAAGAACTAAGAATTTAAGATTTTTCTAAGAATCGCCGAGTCTGAGTGGTTACTAAGGCTTGGCAAAGGCGGCCGCTACCACTTTCTAAGACTACAAGGCGAAAGAAGTCCTACCTACTTAGATGAAATTTAGCTCAAAGGCTGCCAGGTTCGCTTGCACCACACATCCCAATATTTGGCGACGAGTTTGGCACTTTCAGTAGCGTCCATCAGCTCATGTGATGTGCAAATAACAGCAAAAGACTGGAAACGGTATCAAGTAACACCACATTTACACTTCAGGGCAGTGTCATCTACGAATGTCCACCTGATCAGGTTTTCCTTGCTCCGGCCAACCTGTGTCCAGTCTATTCAAGGACTTCCAGCAGGCGTAGCATGACCGCTGTAGAAACGGGCTATGTCGACGGAAGAATCGACAAACTGACACATTTTCATTGTCTATTCATGTAGATTCTTCCGTAGACTAAACTCGTTTCTCCAATGGTCATGCTACGCGTGCAGGTCCGCCATGGCAACTCGTGCCCAGCCCCCGCATTTACAAACGCTTCTCGCTACAATTCGGAAAGTCGTATGTGTGTCTCACTCGCTTTCATTAAGACAAAACAAGATAGACATAAGACTTTCCGAATCGAAATTGAATCGAAGCGTTTGTGAATACGGGGACAGTCATTTTCAGCGAATGGCACAAATTATAAAAAACAATTAGTGATTGTGATGCAAGCGGACCCAAAAAAGTGCGCAAGAGTAGCCTGAAAAAGAACGTAGATAAGTTCTATTGTTTCTGTCAACTGCCAAAAGAAAAATGCGTCAGTTTAAAGGCTTGTATCACCAGCCCAAATTAAACACATGAATCTTTTGAAGAAACTCCAACAATAACCAGCTTACCTTATGCACTTGCGTCTCTGAGAACGACCTGGCCCTAAGGTCTAGCGCTCTTTCCAGTACAGTCTTCAGTACGTGATGAACCGAATCACTTTGTAACAGATTTGCGAGCAGTCGGAATGGAGGCGACAGCTTCGGTAGTGCTGGAGGTGGGCAGCATTCGGGAAGACCTGGAAAAGAAAGAACACAGTTTAGGACAACGTGAGTGGTTAAAAGTGGGACGAATTGACGAAGAACGATGTTGCCGTCACCCCTAACTTGAACTACATAACATTATAGTATAGTGTTTTTCCATTCAGAGATTCCCATAAATATTTTGAAAAAAATCCAACAGAGATGAAAATGTTGAGATGGATGTGTGGACTGACTAAAATGGATACAGTTAGAAATTAGCACATAAGAGCGAGTTTGAAAGTGGCGCCTGTTACAAATAAAGATAAAAGGGTCGTCTGTCTTGGTATGGACATGGTGATGAGGAGGGATGGAACACAATCATGTGACTAAAAGAGTGATGAATATAAATGTGGAAAAGAATGGAGAGGGAGAGAAAGACCAAAGCAAAGAACGATGGATTGTGTGAAAAATGATATGAAGGAAAAAGGAGTAAATGATAGCATGACGAATGACAGAGAAGTATGGAGGAAAGGGACGTGTTGCGACGAGCCCAAATAAAATGGGACAAGGGAAGGAAAATGACGATTTTCAAAAAATATTTATTGAAATGTTTTTAATATAACAACGACTAATACAAGTGAAATAGTTATTTGTGCAACAAGAGAGCAAAGTCATTTTTTGCTGCGAGTGCTGATTTTGAATCCTGAGCGTGGCGAGGGATTCAAAGGCACGAGATGCAAAAAACTTTGCTCTCGTGTAACACACATAACTTTTCACTTCAGCAGCGAGAACACTTTACGAGATAAAATAATAAACAGGAATTGATTGAAATAATAACTATTTATTGTGAATCAAAATAATTAACATTATAGATGATCACCTCGTCTGTGATAAATCTAAAAAATAAGATAGCAACACCGTCTCCGAAAAACTGCTTGCGCCCTTTGTAAGTCTCGTTGAAGACATGGTATGCTTTCAGATATTTCTTGCGAGACTTCTCAGGTAGGAAACTTAATTCTGCATTAATAACTGTGGTGATGCGGATGCGGTTAAACAAAAATGCGGGAAAAAATATATGAGCGGAGGAGTTAAGATACGCCAAATAAAAACCCAATCAGACAAGCGTTAAAGAAAAGCAATCAACTCACCATGCAATGCCGCCACGATGTCCTGAAGCTTCTTCTTAGGGACAGCGAGCCCAATGCACATGCACAAGCGGTAGAGAATCGTCTTCAGTATGTGTGATGGTCGCGGAAGGTGGCGAGAGCAAGCGAGGGTTATAGGTTTTTTGTTGGCACGGAAGAACAAACAAAATATGGATTTAAAAATGGCGGTGCGAGGCGGCGTGGCGTCCGGTGCGGTGGCGGCGCGGAGCGGCGACTTTACTGAACGGCGAACGATGTACAACTGGCTCGCTCCGAATATGCGCGCGAGCAATGAATGAGTGAATGCAATCTTCACCGCCGTCCAATTGAATGATATTGGCGCAACCATCCTCCCCCCTTTGGAAATCCGTAGAATTTTCGAAACAAAAAAGAAAGGATAAGGAAGGGATCTTAAGTTAAAACTGAGCGAAATCAAAGGCATTGACGTAAAGTTAAAGGTTACAAGAGATGAACATTGAAGGTGTGGGTTAAATTACAAATATACAAATTATACTAAAGGTTAACGAATTATAACTGTGCTAATCGGTGGATTAAGTTTAAATTATTGCGAAGGAAGGGGGCACAACTTAACGACGGGGCGTTTGAAAGTCCCTGCTGTAGTGCGTACTAATGCGACTCGCACGATTCCATCTTTACCCGGATATACTTGCTCAACAATGCCAGTAGGCCAGCGAAGCGGCGGTGAATCATCCTGGTGGATGAGAACAAGTAAACCTGGTTTAATAGGTACAGCAGGAGTATTCCATTTTTGCCTCAGTTGAAGTGTATGCAAATAATCTACATGCCATTTTTTCCAATAGCTTTGGACTAAACTGTCTAAAAGTTTTTTCCTATTATGAAGGCTCACAGATGCGTCCACCTCATAAGCAGGCAACGACTGCAAAGGAGTTGTGTTTAAAAAATGCGCAGGAGTTATAATCGTATGCGGCTGGTCTGACAGCGCACATAATGGGCGAGAATTTAAGACGCTCTCAATTTGAGTTAATACTGTCAACAATTCCTCATAGCACAGTAATTGTTGCCCTATGCAACGATATAAATGAGTTTTTATACATTTTATGTTACTTTCCCAAATTCCTCCCCAGTGGGGTGCTCGAGCAGGGATATTACGCCATGTTATTTTACGATTATTTAATTCAGTTTGAAATGCGGTAGATGTATCTTTAGAAGAAAGGAAAATATATAACTCGTCCAATTGACGCTTTGCACCGATGAAATTTGTCCCGTTATCGGAATAAAGAACAGATACTGGACCTCGCCTAGACAGGAAACGCTTGAAAGCGTCAAGAAACGTTTCTGAACTCAAGTCTGAGGCAATTTCAATATGTATGGCTTTGGTAGTCAAACACACGAAGAGACAAATATACGCCTTTTGGCTTTTAACGCCCCTCTTTCGCGTGATAGTAATATTTATAGGACCAGCGTAATCAACGCCAGTGTGAGTGAAGGCCTTAGCTTCTTGCACTCGAGAAGGGGGTAAACTTGCCATCATAGGCGTAGGATGAGAGGGCGCAACTTTAAAGCAGAAGTTACATTGGCGTATGCGTTGCCGAATAATATTTCGAGCGGAAATGATCCAATATCTTTGCCTTAATAAAGACATAAGAAGATGTGAACCGGTATGACAATTGGATCGATGACAATCATCTATTAGTAAATCGACTATGTGATGTCGACGGGGAAGCAACAATGGATGCCGACTCTCATAAGGTATATGAGCATTTGTCAGTCGACCACCGACGCGGAGCAGTCCGTTGTCATCAACAAACGGATCTAGCTTTCTCAAAGAAGGCGAAGGTAATCTACCCTTTTTAATATTTTTTATTTCATCAGCAAAGTGTTTGCTTTGTAACTCGCGAAGAATCAGGAGTTCAGCGGTTTCAAGGTCAGAGACCTGAATTACCAGAGCAGGAGGTAACTTACGTAGAAAGCGCAAGACATATACCAGAATGCGTAATAATTTTTTCCAAGACGAGACTCTGAGAGCTAGCTCCAGAAGTATCGAAGTATCCAAATCAGGAATGACTGTTAGAGTAACAGAACTCTTTGCTTCAGGTATAAAACTTTCAACACAGGACGGTTTGAATGGTGCAATTGGCCATTCAGCGGGTGGATGGCAAATCCAAGGTGGACCGTTCCACCACAGCGGATGATTAATGAGTTGCGAGGGTAATAAACCTCTTGATAAACAATCACTGGGATTTTCTATCCCACTTATGTGAAAAAAGCGGTCAGGAGATAAATTTTCCTGTATCTCAGTCACACGGTTGGCTACGAATACTTGCCACCGGTGTGGAGATGAATGAATCCACGACAGAGCGATCGTAGAATCACTGAAAGCGAAAATCTCTTTTATAGAATAGCGAGTATCAAAGACCGTATGTACTTGTTTGACAAGCTTCGACAGAAGTAGCGAGGCGCACAATTCAAGCCTTGCCAGCGAAACAGTCTTTAGCGGAGCCACTTTGGACTTAGCGCATACTAAATGAATTGATATATTACCGTTGGGGTTCGTTACGTGCAGGTATAGGACGCAGCCGTAAGCCCTCATACTAGCATCTCCGAAGCCAAGCAAATTTACTACACAGCCGGCAGCGACACCTAAGTGGCGGGGTATTTTTAAATTAGCTAATAACGGTAATTCAGATTTGAGTTTAACGAAACATTCAGTAATGATTTCCGGAGGCTCTTCATCCCACCCCACCTTAGCAAGCCAAAGATCCTGTATTAGAAGTTTTGCGTAAAGGATGACAGGTGCGACGAACCCTAGCACGTCAAATAGGCGAGCAATAGTAGACAATATAGCGCGTTTAGTGTTACAGGTAGTCGCGGAGGATGTGGCGAACGAGAACACATCAGAAGTAGGTATCCATTTTAGACCTAAAACCTTCAGTGTGTCATCATCATCTGTGAACTCGATCACAGCACGATACGACTCCGGCAAGTGAGCGAGAAGTTCCGATGAGTTGCTTGCCCATTTGACGAGATCAAATCCACCGACCTTGAATAAAGCGAGCAGCTCGTCTGCTAAAAGAGTACCCTCTTCGACAGAGGGTACAGAAGTAGTTAAATCGTCCATGTACAGTTCTCTTATGGCGACATCTGCCGCGAGAGGAAAGCGTTCGCGATAGTCCTCCGACAACTGACGGATGGTACGCATCGCCAAAAATGGACTCGAGCGGAGGCCAAAAGCCACAGAGTTAAACTGGAAAATACGAATACTCTCGGTATCGTTAAAGCGATATAATATTTTTTGATATTTACGATCATTATCTGACAATAAAATTCTAAGATACATTTGACGTATATCAGCGGTAATTGCTACCTTAAAATATCTAAAGTTAAGCAAAATCGAAAATAAGTCTGCCTGCAAATTAGGCCCTGTATGCAACAAGTCGTTGAGCGACTTGCCACTATCAGTTTTAGCGCTTGCATCTAAGACGATGCGGGTTTTTGTTGTTGACTTGTCAGGCCGTACAACAGCGTGGTGCGGGATGAAGTAGCCTTCATTTATAGCGGACAATGAATAAGGTATTTCAGAAAGATAACCCTTATCTATATAATCATTAATTACATCGTTATAAGCTTGACGTAAAGCGGGAAGCGAATGAAGCTTGCGCTCTAGCGCAGACAATCTACGCTGAGCGTGAATGTAGGAGTTACCTAAAGACTTAGGTTCACCCTTAAAAGGTAACGACACAACATATCGCCCACATGAATTTCGTGAAACGGTCGATTTATAAAAATCTTCACATTCTTGATATTCCGGACCTTTTTTGTTAACAGTAGGTACTTCCTCTATTTCCCAGAATTTTAAAATTATATTATTTAAATTATCTACTAACGGGCCGAAGGACCAGGCTACACTGTTATGGTTGACAGAAGGTACCTCACCCATGACAATATAGCCAAGCGTGGTTTCTAAAGCATGAGGTATGGAGCGAGCGCTGACCGCAGAATCAGCTGATTGAGAGGTAGATGCTGGTATAACCCTTTTCCCGAGCAAAACAAATGCGAACATTTGCGTACCAAGAATCGCGTCTATATTCCCAGGCACATCCCAGCATTCATCTGCAAGCGGTAAACTCTTGAACTGATCCATCGCGGACCTTTGTACCGCGCGAACTGGTAACGGATCAGCTATATGATCAATCACTAACATTGTCAATTCGTATTGAGCGTCACTTACGCGCGATTGTATTGTAAGCGACACGTAACCCTTAATGGGAGTGGAAATCGTACCTACTGATTTTAAGGATGAGTTAACAAGCGGTTTAATATTTAGTTTTAATTTTTTACAACATGCGAGGGTGATAAGATTATTTTGAGAGCCACTGTCTACTAAACATCTTATAACAAAGCGTTTTCCATTTATCGGAACATAAACTTGAGCCGTTGGTAAAACAACGGACGTATTCAACTGGTCACAAGCTAAATCTATATTGTTACGCGACGTCAACGCGATTGAGATATTAGAATTAGTACATTCATTCAACTCGGCGCACGAAGATGTCACGACCGGCGGCGCGGCTGAGTTTACATGCATACACACTGACTGAGCGCCGCTATCCAGTGCGCTTGCACCCGGCAAGGACGAGGCTCCTAATACGTTATGTTGTGATTGTTGGGAGGTTAAATCGCGATTATTAAAATGCAACAATGAATGATGCTTTTTGCTGCAATGTTTACAAGTGTTTGTAGAACCACAATAAAAGGTGGTATGTTTATTACTAAAACAATTGATGCACATTTTATTATCTTTAATGAACTTAAAGCGATCTTTCACATCCAATTTTTTGAATTCTGAACACTCGTATAAATGAGTATGTTGCGAGTTTTTACAAAAATTACAAGCGGGTACATTAATATTAGTTACCTCCTTTTCTGTTAATGCGAAGGTATGCGAAGTTTTCGATACAGATGAACGCGGCCGATTTTGTAAGTTAGTACCCTGATTAATTTGAGGTGATGTGTTCTGACGAACAGCAGGTGTTCGTTCAAGAACTTTGATGTGATGCCTTATGAAATTTATTAAATCATCACTTGTAGGTAAATCTTTGTCGCGGACGGATAACTCGAAGCTTTGTAGTATCTGAGTATCTAACTTTTTTAAAACGAGCTGAGTAAATATGAAATCGGATAAATCGCTAATGTCTAACTGTCTTAACGCGGACCAAGATGAATGAACCCTTTCAATAAAATTATTTAATTGACCGGGTGAACCCGAGGTAGGTTTTATGTCGAGTATATTATTTAAGTACATAGATCCAAGTAACCTGTTGTCTTGGTATTTTGTCACTAACGAATTCCATATCGTAAGATAGTTAGATGCATTAGGAACTATTCCCGCGAATACATTTTTTGCGCTGCCATTTAATTTACTAACTAAATACTGTACACGCTGATCATCAGTCAGATTTTTATTATCATGAACGTTCGTTTTAAAGCATTGATAAAAGAGGGGCCAAGTTTCTGGCTGGCCAGAAAAACTTGTTAATTCCAATGGCGGTAGGCGGCAAAAGTAAGATTCGACCGCGGGCTTAGCTGCGTTCGCGCGGTTAGCGTTAGACTCGATTAATAAGTTATTACGTACATATTGAATTTCTGAAAATAACGTTTCGAAAGAACTCCAATTACTACAACTTATTTCATAATCAGGGTCTATTTCTAACAATAATGTATTATGTTGATCACAAAGATCGTTAAAGTTATTATATAATTTTTCGATATTCGAAGAAGCGGCTAGAAATTCATGTTTACTTCTAGTATCAATATTTGAAGGAGTTATTCTCTTTGCAATCTTGAATAAGTCATTGATTTTTTCGAAAATAGTTTCTTTTTTTGCAATGATAATTTTCAATTTTGCTTTCGACGCCATTTTGTGGCGTCACCTAAGTTCCCGGTATTCGAGTTAGAATTTATAGAAAATGAGCTATTTATGGATTATTGAACAAGTAAACTATATTATTGATATTTAAAAACGTTAAACTGAATAATATATGGGATCTATTCACTCGCTACGTCGATAAGTCAGTCGAAGCACGGCACGTGTCACGTGGCTTCTTTGTTTAGATAAAGATGCGTAATTTACTTGAAAAGCACAGTTTTAAACGTAATTATTTAGGGATTACTTAGGTAGGGAGATAGGGAATTATTTTTAAAAGGTATGTACTGGCTCAGTCCGACTCGAATGGACCAAAATTATGGTGATGCGGATGCGGTTAAACAAAAATGCGGGAAAAAATATATGAGCGGAGGAGTTAAGATACGCCAAATAAAAACCCAATCAGACAAGCGTTAAAGAAAAGCAATCAACTCACCATGCAATGCCGCCACGATGTCCTGAAGCTTCTTCTTAGGGACAGCGAGCCCAATGCACATGCACAAGCGGTAGAGAATCGTCTTCAGTATGTGTGATGGTCGCGGAAGGTGGCGAGAGCAAGCGAGGGTTATAGGTTTTTTGTTGGCACGGAAGAACAAACAAAATATGGATTTAAAAATGGCGGTGCGAGGCGGCGTGGCGTCCGGTGCGGTGGCGGCGCGGAGCGGCGACTTTACTGAACGGCGAACGATGTACAACTGGCTCGCTCCGAATATGCGCGCGAGCAATGAATGAGTGAATGCAATCTTCACCGCCGTCCAATTGAATGATATTGGCGCAACCAAACTGTCTTGTTGTTTTAACTCTTCCGGTGTTACAATACTGTTCTCGTCGCTAGTTTCACTCATATTTTACGAGTATTTTAATATTTTTAACTTATTCAACTCTATACGCCAGCCACTAATTTTTTTTTCCCGGTCTTTTATTTAAATTAAAGCGTGTTCGGAAATAGCACCCATGATATTTTATTATTCAAAATATATTACGTAACATTATTGAAACTAGAAATAAATATTTACAGGTTAAATATCAGTTTTATTTGCAGTGAATACTTATTTTCGTTTAAATACAACAATAAGTTAAAAATTCAATAAATTACATTAAAAGACATTTTTGCGAAATCTCTTTAGTTAGTCCGAAATTCCGAACGTGTTCGAATTCAAAAACGGAACTTCGAAAGGGCTGGTTTTTGTCTCTCTTTGTTTCTAATGGGCGGGAAAGAGATAGAGTGTGAATGTTTCGAATTGTATGATTAACCCAAGGCTGAATAAGATATTCGGGGCTTTCTGAAAAAAATAATTAAAAAGTTACTTTGTCTCACTCAGTGAGCAAAATCGCATTTTGCTCACTGATTTCAGGCAGCAAAACCTACATGTTTGAGCTACTGAAGTGAAAAAGTATTTAGCTTCTTTATGTAGGTCTGACAGCAAGAACCGAAACAACTACTTGTAGGTAATAGATATATTTGTTCCGTGCGGGAATTGTACCAGCGACACGCAGAGCAGCAGCCAGTCGCTCAGCCACTGCGCTAACCGTCAAATAAATTATTTGACTTTGACTTCAGGAGCCGTTTGTTTTGGAAATATTTGAAACACTCTTATACCCGCCATTAATGCCCTGGCTGGAGGCCTTACACTCAAGGCATCAACAGGAAAGTCTGGTTAAGCAGGAGTCAACCTCATAGATTGACCTGCGAGATGCCATATATAAGAAAAAATAGTGTGTGAAGTCCTTCCTCGCAGAAGAAGTGAATCTTCGTAATACAACACGCATGCGTTCGAGTGCCACGCATTCACTCTCGTTATTTTATTGAGCTTCTAAATAATATTTATTTGTTTTCTTGTTGTATTATTTTTATTACATAAGTTTATCGAGGTTATTCTACTCATTGAAATTGAGCGAAGGCTGGTCACACCGAAGAGTCGAATGCATGACTGTTTGCACGCCATCTTGCGTAACTAGTAGAACTACGTAGTCACAAATCTTGTAATACTGCCATCTCTTGGTGAGTTTTAGAAATGGTAGCGTTAAACGGTAAACTTGTTGGAAGTCGCATAAGAAGTTTCACTTAAAAAAACCGTCAGCACTCACCTTCCGCCTTCCGCCTAGTCCTCTGCTCCTCCTCACTCCTGGACAGCTCCTCCCTGGTGTAGTGATAGAAGAAGGTGTCGTACTCGTCGTACAAGTGAGGCTTCAGCTTGTACACCCCGCGGTTGTTGCCGCCTGTCGGCTTGATGAAGTCTGCTATCTCGTGGATCACGGCTTCAAGACCTGTTTCGTGGAGCTGGTCTTCTGGTAGAGATCTGGAAGGAGATGAAGGGTTGATAGTTCAGAGAACATGTAGGGGTGTAAAAATACCCTTAAAGAAGCCGAAAGAAAACTTTTTCTGCCCAAACCATACTTAGGGTCAAAAATCCAACTAGTTCACAAGTTTTTTTTAATAGTAAAGATAACCAAATCAAATATCAAGATCTGGCTCCCGAAGTTGTCGACATGTGGGATGTGAGTACAGCAGTCATTGTGCCGATAGTCGTGTCGGCCAATGGCTTAATGGCCAAAAGCTTCGACCAACATTTGAGGAGTCTTTCGCTTTTTTGGCAGATGTATCAAGGGCTTGATTCAGAAAGCAGTACTTCTGGACACAGCACGTTTTGTTAGGAGGTTCCTCTCTCAAGAGCCCTGACCACCGGTAGTGCGGACCCTGTTCCCGATGCCGGTGGGCTACTTTTTGAAACTTTGAAATAGAGCATTATTATGTTATTATAACTACGCAGCGGTCGGCTCCCAGTGTAACGGGATGTAGCTGATGATTTTACATGCAGCCTCTGCCCAATGATGATGTGATTTAAGAACACAGTGCAATAATAACCAACCTGTTTAGTTCAGAGTGCGGCATGGGCTTGACGCAGAGCATCTGTATGATCTCCTTCATGGTGCGGTCGTCGTTGGTGACCTCGCCCACGCCGGGCACGTAGCGGGACCCGTAGACTGGAAGTAAGCAATAACAGGGTTAATTCCTTTCCTTTATCATGTGGATAGTGCTTAACCAGAGTTTTTATGCCACCCATGTGCCTCTGACTTGGCTTTACATGCCGTTGGGAAGTATCACGCAAGCATGCTGGTTTCCTCAAAATGTTTTTCTCCACCAAAGTAAATGATAATAAAGTGATAATTTTTTTTTATTTTTTTTTTAAACTTTGCCCTACACTAGGAATATCTCCTGTATCGTGGGAGCGTTTACAAACATTTAAACTAACATACACAAACAGCCCGTGAGCCCGACCCGAAACAACTATCTGTAGGCTATCAAATATTTGTCCGTGCGGGGATCGAACCCTCGACACGCAGCGCAGCAGTTAATCGCTAAACCACTGCGCCAACCATGCCGTCGAAATTATACAATACGCACATAAATACGAAAATCAGAGGTTTTGGGTTCGAACTTGAGACCTCTGACTTGGCAGTCTGACGGTCGCTGTCGACGACGTCATGGACTGTGCTCCGCGTATTTGTAGTATATTATCAATTTTTACAGGCCCGTGCTTGTACGCAGTGACTTTAGAAAAAGTCCGATCTTATAGAGCGTCGTCTCTTTCACTCTAGCTCCTCTCTTTCTAAATCTCGTTACGTCCCATAAAAACTTACTAGTAATAAGCAGTCCTAGGAACTCCTCTAGCATGCTGATAGTATGCCTAAGCGTGTCGTCTTCAATATTTTGCCGTTCGAAGTCAGGATTCGCCCAGTTCAGTAGGTTGAACTTGTTTAGAACGTGGATGATGAACTCGTTGCTCTCTATGAGGGAGGCGCCGATCTGTAGAAGGAGAGTCATTCTGAGAAAACATATTGTCAAGACG
Organism: Cerastis leucographa; assembly: GCA_963082945.1. Lineage (NCBI taxonomy): Eukaryota > Metazoa > Arthropoda > Insecta > Lepidoptera > Noctuidae > Cerastis > Cerastis leucographa. The sequence continues at coordinate 5,125,503 of OY720353.1, read as the reverse complement.
TGATACCCCCTCGACTCCCTTGTAAAATCAACCTTTTCCCGTAAGTATAATGTTTGTTTTGGATCGATTGTTGATGCATTATTAACATGGGTGTCGTTTTGATTTTTGGGGTCAGTGATATCGACAATGAGGTCAAAATATAAAATCCAAGATGGCGCCGACGTAAATGGCCAGTTTTTAGGGTTCCGTACCCAAAGGGTCAAACGGGACCCTATTACTGAGACTTAGCTGTCCGTCCATCCTTCCGTCTCACACCAGGCTGTATCTCATGAACCGTGATAGTTAGCCAGTTGAAATTTCTACAGATTATGTATTTCTGCTGCTGCTATAACAACAAATACTAAAAACAGAATAAAATAAATATTCAAGGGGGAGCCCCCCCCCACCATACAAAAAGGTGATTTTTTGCTCATTTTTATAAATAATGGTACGGAACCCTTCGTGCGCGAGTCTGACTTGCACTAGGCCGGTTTTTTTTTAATGTCGGTGTTAACTATGCAGCTACCTTATAAATCCTAACTGAAAACTGCCGAAAGAGGGCGCTGACTCGCTGAGTAAGGACAAGTAACAAATATTGAGCGCTTTCTCGCGCCTATCTTGGCTTGCTTCAGTAATCACTGTCGACGATGGTCCAGCGCCTGATCTGTCTCGTGTCGTGTCGGATTTCCGTCCCGTGGGACTATGCGAGTGACGGAAGAGAAAACACACACTTGTGAAATGGGCCACCAAGACCAAAACGGTCCGGACTATGTACCTGCAGCATCACAACGTCTCTGTCCAGCATCTCGGCGCGGCACTTGACGTTCTGGTAGAAGTACAGCTGGTTGATGAGCGCGAACCCGTTGCGGCGCCACATGCCGGCGTGCACTTGACCTATCATGGCCATGGTTTGGAGGACGGGCTCTGCGGATACAAAGGGAAACATAAGTTATCTTTTATTGAAAGGGGGGCCATACGAAACTGCAATCAGAAAAGGGACCCATACTTAATTTGATAGCCGAAACAACTGCTATAAGGCACTAAATTCGATATTTAATACACGTATTCTTTGCCCTATCGACGGCTCTTTAATTAGCTCTCGCCTAGGTTATTCCCCTAGCTAGTTAATTAAAGAGGTTCAAGATTGAGGAGAACTTACAGAAGTTCACCTCATTTTGGATCATGCAAAATAACTGAAAAATAGTACAAGCTAGTACATCCAGCCCCATCCACTCATCGCCAGGAATTCATAGTTAAATAAGAGCAGCTGCTCGGGTGGACCTCAAGGTTAAGCCGCGTTAGCCTAGGTTGGTCCGTGGACCAGCGGGCGATAGATCGGGGAGTCTATCGCTGTCGCATTGCACGGCCCTCGCGAGCGGTGGCGATGTCTCAGGTGAGCCCGGACATCGCCAAAGGAGTTGGTGCCAGGAGGCGGGCTGCGCTGGGTGGGTCGCGAATGTCATGCGTAGCAGTTCTCGTGGCCCATCCACCAAGGCGACAGTACGCTCACGGTGGTGTTTTTTAGTGGGTGCAAGCCCCACATAACCAAACCGTCTCCCCGGACGGCGCGGTATGCGTTAGGCATTTTTCACCACTTAATAAAAAAAAAAAAAAAGGTTGGTCCGTGGACGTGCAAATAACATCCTGGACCAACGGTTTATTGTTAAAAACCGTAAACCGTTGGTCTCGGCTGTTATTTGTAGATCTTTGACAGTCGTTACAGGTAGTCTGTGGTCCGAAAGTCTGACAACCAGTCATACCAAGGCATATTGTATTATTACCCAGGACTATTTAGGTTGTGGAGGTCAGATAAGCAGACGCTCCATGTAAAGTCCCTACTAGTATTCACATGCATCCGGTAAGAGTGGAAGCCGACCTCTAGAATAGCTAGAAAAGGTTAGGCAGATGATGAGAAGTGAAGAGCATACGAAACCCCCAGAGTCCGAGACCCTTCTCGGACTCTGGGGGTTTCGTATGCTCTTCACTCACACTTCTCACCTCTTCGTAATCTGAGAGACGAAACAACTGCTTTAAGGCACTAAATTCGCAGATGCCACAAGCCAATTGCCGTACAGATGAACAGTTGCATTTAATCGTATGCCTGGTCGAATTTCCTTTTCTCTTAAGACTTAGCAGACGGTTCCTCTGTTACTGTTCCAGCACGTTACCTATAAGTTCTGCGGGCGTGGGCTTGGGCCGGTCCTGGCGGTCGAACTCGCGGCTGTGGTAGGACAGGCCGTGCTGGTGCAGCAGCAGGTGCAGGCCCGCGATGTAGCGCGACAGCGGCCGGTGGATGGAGACGGGCTCCGTCGATACGTCGTACGGGATCACGGACGCTGTCTGATTGCCCAGTTCTGGGGGATAAACAAAAAAAAAATGAGCAAGTGTTCTTCTTAAAAGCGTGTCTCTATACCTCCTGGTTTCGTCAAACCAACCTTGGCCACACAAACACACATAACATAAGCTTAAAACAGTAACTACTGTTTTCTATACAAACAATGTGTTGTTTCGCATCCTCGTCAAATTGAAGGAGGTAACTATGCTAATGATTCTCGTCCCGAATCAATACTAAAATGAGTAGGTATTTTTTATTTTATTTTCTTATTTACGTATAATCGGTAACCGCGCTTTCATACATACAAACAATCTCAAACGTTTATTTGATAATTTCTTATTCCCTAAACCAAGTTAAGAGGGTTATTCTGAATTACTGACAAACATAAAAGCGTTTATTTATAATTAACTAGGTACCGTAATTTTGATTGATTATTTATGTCTTTTGTGACATCCTGTTGAATTTTGACGAGGATGCAAAACAACACCTTGTATAGATTTTCCCAAGAAACTCAAAATGACAAGATATTCGATATGAAGAAAAGATTCTAGTGTGGTAAAAAATGCTGCAGCAAATAGGTCAGATCTACTTACCCCTCACAACCCTAGCTGGAGGCGTGTAAGTCTCAACATGTTTCCGCAAGGCCATGCGGTACACGGCGGTCGCGAGCGCCTTCTCTGCCGCGCACCACTCCAGCGATAGCGTGATGCTGTGTGCCAGTTTCACGTGGAGATTGAAGGCTGACTCCCATTCTGGTTCATACTCCATGTGTTGGCCGACCTGGTGGGAGGAGCACAGAAAGCTAAGGTCAATATCATCATCTGTATCATCATCTGTCTAGCCTTTCTAAAGGGTGTAAAACACCTCTTAACGAAGTCGAAAGGCACTGCTTCTCCCTGTCATTGCGATCATTTTTTTGTTCTACAACATACCTGGGAACCTTCTAGTTACGGAGATATTAGGGGTCAAAGTTACAACTTTTTGACAAGTACTTTTTTAAATACAAGTTTTTAATGTAAGATTTTTACTTTAAACACTTCCACGACCCCCGTACTATTCAATCCGTCCATCAGCACAATGTTTTGAGTGCGTTACATTGAGTTCTACCACAAAACATAATTTTACACCCCCCAAAAAAAAGTCGTTTCCCAGCAATAATTTTTGCGTAAAGTTACTTAGTTTCATGTACAGAATTCTTGGTTGACGGCTTCGTGATGAGGTGATTTACACGGTGTATACTATGTTAGTATCAAGTTCCAGTTTAAATTCAGGGACTGCCTATCTGACCTTCACCGCGTCTATAACTGAGTGAAACGATGCTCTTTGGTAAGACTGGTTGCCAGAATTTCAGACATCTTACTACCCGTAACGACTACCAAAATAATAACCATGAGTAAACTCAAAGGATACTGCAAATGCCGCAGTGGAATATAAATCTTTTCTGGTTGTTATTTTTTTTTATAGAGTAAAAACCGGTCTTTTATGAAGGTGCCATAGTGACAAAAGTTTCTTCACTATAAGCTCCTACCTGTCTGACATCAGAGTCGAGATCCTGAAGCAGGTTCAGAATCCGAAAAAAGTCATCTTCTAAGGAAGCCAGAACTGAGTTCAGGAGATACTTGCAAGCTGGGCTGTTTGGCTCATATTTAGGTACCGACATTTATTCAAACAGTACTTTTCTACAAGTTCCTACCTGTCTGACAACAGCTTCCATCCCCTGCATCATGACGAGCAGGTTCAGCATCAGAGAGGCACCGTGCATGAACCTCTTTCGGAGGCCAGTATAGAGCTCAGCACCCGTATTCACAAACGCTCGGATTCGATTTCGATTCGGACAGTCGTATGTCTATAATCTCGTTTGCTATCGTTATGCCAAAACAAGATACGACTTATCGAATCGAAATCGAATCCGAGCGTTTGTGAATAGGGGGCCAGGAGGTACTTGCAAACCGGGCTTTTTGACTTCTATGAAGGTGACGCCACTAGAAGCTACTTCACTACGAGTTCCTACCTGTCTGACAACAGAATCCATCCCCTGCATCATCACGAGAAGGTTCAGCATCAGAGAGATGCCGTGCATGAACCCCTTGCGAAGGTCATCGTCGAAAGACGTAGGTATTGAGCAGAGGAGGTATTTCACGTCGTATAAGATGAATTGCGCGCGTTTGAACGCCATTGGGACGTGTGACCGGTCGAATTCTAGGCGACCCTGTGGATGAAAAAAGTTTGTTTTAATAAAGTTACTAAGCATAAGGGCAAAGTTTTAAAGTAGCGAAGAAATTGTCAGCCGCAAAATGTGCTATTTTATTTAGATTTTTCGATTCGACCCCGGGGCGAGCTGAGGGGTCTCTCAGACTCCAAGTGACTAAAAACCACCCCGGTATTCCCTTCCCATACGTGCACGGGTGATCATGGGAACTAGTACGCCTTCCACGAACCCCGGCTAGAGCCTCCACAAGTCCGCGGTGGGAGTGAGGTGGAAAACTCCCCCCGCGTCGTAAATAGAGCTGAGCGCTACGCTTCAGCGCCTCGGGACTAGTTATATTAGGGGGCGGCCGAGTCATATTAACCTAACCTTTTTTTTTTTTTAAGTATGGGAAATCATCAAATGACTTCTCCCGCTCTGGGTGGAGTGTGAAGGAGTGTCAGACATGTACTGACTAAAACCCATCCATGTTCCTTCTAAGCCCTTTGTGTTCCAGGGCCACGGTATCTCTTTCGAACAACCCGCAGCCCTGGCAGGCATCGGCCCTCTCGGAGCCCTTCCGCTTTGCTGACATCTCCTTGAGGCGTGCGTGGAACACAATCGCGCCGTAGGCACGGCCTGTCGTCATAAGACGGACGGACGATATTAACATAACCTGACGTAACCTTTGACTGCACTGCTGGCCTACCATGACGTCTTAAAGCAGTATCGTTTTACTCCTATTACAGTGTGGGAAAGAGACGGAGCTATACAGGATGTCTAGCGCCATCTCTTTCCCACACTGAGATAGGAGTAAAACAATACTGCTTTAAGACGTCATGGTAGTCCAGCTGGTCATAGCATAGACTGCTGAACATGAGCAATGCTTAACCTTAAAATAAACAGACTAAGACTCATTTCACAACGTCAAGATTTCTCCATAATTAGAAACGGTGTATTCTCACTCACATTATTACACCGCCGATTACACTCGCTGACGAATGTGTTCATAACGACGAACAACGCGTCGTGCTTGGCTATCAGATGATGCGCAAGAGTCGGCGTGGTGTACAGCTGCACCGACAGCGACGATATGGAGAACGAGTGGTCGTGGTCGTCGCGGATGAAGTCTTTGAGGATTGAACCTGGAACGAAGATGGAGAGGATTATATACTATAGGGAATGATGTGAGTCCTAATATTTTTACATTATCTGACAGAGCGTAATTTCGTCTGCATGCGACATGACGCTCCTATTAGTCGTAGCGTGCTGTTATATAACTATCCTTCCTCGATAAATGGGCTATCCAATACTAATAGTACATTACGATATTAGTGCGTTATGATGGTTATAACATGAGAGGCGGAATTTCAGCCCGAGCCGAAGGCGAGGGCGTAATTGAGCCGAGCATGTTATAACCAATACGCACGTATATCGTACGACGTTTTTTAACACATTTGCGAGGAAACAGAAAAAAAAAAAACATTTTATATTTTGTTCATTTCTAATTATTGAAACAGTTAGTGAAATTACAATTATTAAAATGATACGTAGTTGTAGTTGGTTTTTTAATTATGTTTTTATTATTATTATTACCTACTTTCATAATGTCATTGTTTTGTGTTAGGGTAAATGTTGGAGACGACGAAACTTCTTGAAAGACGGCAGAAGAGCATTGTAATTCGTCATTAGTTGTAAATAAAAAAATATCCTCAGTAGAAGTAGAGGGCCGCGGCTCAGGGCAAAACTTCTTCGTTTGTGGCTCCAAATTTATTGCCTGAGTTATTTTGGCACTTATATAAAAGATCGGGGTATTTTGGTTTTAGTGTTTGGGATTTTAATTAAAAGCATTTTGCCTTGATTTTCAATGTCATTTGTGGTAATATTGTGAAGCTCTTGCCGTCTACATGCACCATTAATACCAAATATTAACGCAACCTGAAAAGAAATAAAAATGTGTAAGATAAGGTATAGGTACTTAGCTTACAGACGGTCGTTAAAAAATATGTAAAAGAGTATGTACGGTAGATCAATATATAAAATAAGGAGGCAAACTGACCTTAGTTGCCAGGTACTGGCTATCTGGAGCATCTCTTAGAAACTTTTCGAAGTCATTTGATGACAGTACCTTAGATTTTTTCTTTATAAAACCATCAGAGTGTTTCTTTAAAAATGCAATGAGATTTGAATATAAATTAATATCGACACCATTTTTCATCTTGAGGGTACTTTTCAGCATCGAATATGTTGTCCACAACGAACTAGGCTTATATTTACTAGCTAGTTCATTAAAATACGCCAAAACTACATTTTCGGAAAATGACTTTGCATTTTTCATGTTTTTCCACTTCAAAAAATTTTCATACGTGGTTATGTATCTGTCTTTGGATATTGACGGCAGCAAGCTGTCGCATGCGGTTCGCGCTTCTGTTAGTATATCCGGTGGAGTTGAAGTAATATATGGCTCTTCTTCATTATTGAAAGTTGTCATATTTAAATTTTCACAATACAAGTACAAAGAAAAGAAAATTTGAGAAACATGGCGCGAGGATTATTTTCTGCCGTAGCTGCGTGAAAATGTTGGCAAAGACGTTAGAGCACGCAGCCAAGTTTTTAAATTACCGAATAAACTGTTTTATTTTTATTTTAAATAAACTGAATCTGTGAATGCACACTGTTGCTTTCCCGCCATTTTAACAGCGTGCTAGCGCTGCCTACTGACTGGCGCCGCGCGGCGATTAGTTCGAAATTTGAATAGCAACAGCGCGCGAAATGGCAAATAATACTGTTATGGAATTTGTATGGACTATAACTTAACTATTTGCTCTGATAACACACGCGTTTTTTATGACCCGCTTTACATATTTAAAACCGGTGGAATTACATCAGCTTTACGAGCAACGGTGTTAAAAAATAAGTTTAAATTCGAATCAGGAGTTCAAAAAAAATCCTCTGGCTTGTTTGTTGTTTCGTTTAATCATCATCATTATCTTGCCCTTCGTTTATGGATAACTTTTAATTCGCCGAATTTATATTGTAGCGTAATAGTGTGACCTGTGTGCATCCTTTAAACACCAATGCGGTTTGCTCCTTGTTTACATCAAGGAGCAAAACGAAATGTAAATTTCAAGTTCAAGATACTAGTATAAATACTTAATTTTACACCCTCACTTTACTCACCATAATTCTTCGTAAACAAGATAGCCATGGTCCTCTTGGTGTTGTAGTCCATCAGGGTCGTAGCGATGAGCAGCCGATGCCAGGCCGTCCGCGCCGCCTTCCACATGCGCGAGTCGTTCTGCATGACGCCGACGGCCACTCCCCCCGCCCCCCCCACCGCCCCCGCCGCGCTGCTGCCCCCCCACACGTCCTCGCCCAGCGCCACGTGGCTGACGGCCAGGCGGAGACTGGGCTCTTGGCTTACGAAGTTTTGTAGCCTGAGGGTCATTGCTTAGTGTCACACAGCAAAATGGCAGTCACACAAAATTTACTCTACTCAACTGTTCCTCAAACTTTTTCGAATTCAAAAAGCCGAAAAATTGCAAGATCTAGAGATCGTATCCAGCACGCGTAGCATGACCGCCGTAGAAACGGGCTATGTCGACGGAAGAATCGACAAACTGACACGTTGTCAATGTCTATTTGTCATTATGTCGATTCTTCCGTAGAAAAAACTCGTTTCTACAGTGGTCATGCTACGCGTGCTGGTACTCATGCACAGCATTTGCCTTTGTGATCACTTGACCAACAAAGCAGTCATTACTTGTGTAAGAGTTTATTTATTACTTTTTCGTAGATACTACTCCTAACTATGTACTGCTAATTATGTACTGCACATAAATTACAGGTAGTACAATGTAGAACTTAATAAATTGGGTGACACATCACTCGCTACAACCATTCTTGTTCACCCGCACCGTCACAATGCTGGATAAAGGCCTCCATACAAGAGAGTCCAGCTGACCTTTCATATCCATCTGGTTTTCATCTGGCCTTGGCATCTACCTTGTCGTTTGCCTTCAGCCTAGCCTTTTCCCAAACTATCTTGGGGTCGGCTTTTAGTCTAACAGAATGCAGCTGAATACCAGTATTTTACATGAAGCTACTGCCTATCTAACCTCCACAACTCAGTAACTGGGTAATACGATACCCCTTGGTAAGACTGGATGTCAGACTTTAGGCTTCTGACTACTCGTGACGACTGTAAAAGATCTACAAATGGCAGCCGGGAATAGAATAGAATAGAATAATTTTTATTTGTGTAAAAACATGGTACAGTCAGCATCAAAGGTCGGTTAACACTTATCAATATTACACCAAGTTTTGTGCTGGTCAGTGTGATCTGATGTTATATTGTTTTGCGAATTTGTGTAACCATTGATGAAAATATTGTTATGCCTTTTACTCCAGTCTGTTAATATGGATCAATCTAAAACTAAGACTTCTTATAATTTTGTTTATGTAAAGCGACTTTTGCTGCTGACCGTACATTTAGGTCTTATAAATAGGTTTGTGAACTTACATGTTTTACCATAGAATGGCATACAAATATTTGAACATGTTAAACATGAATTTTAATACGAGGCATACATTTGTTAAAATATTAATACTATTAGCATGTCTAGGTAATAACGCTTACAATTTAAGGATTCGTTCGTTCGAAATCTTTAAATAATAAATATAAGCTTAAAAATAAAACTAAACGCAGCAACATGAAATATTTTGTAGAGCTCAGTAACCATATCTATCAGTCACTTTTTTTTCTAAAAATTCTTTTACACTATAACGGGACCAACGGCTTAACGTGCTTTCCGAGGAATGGAGGAAACTCGGTATGTAATATCCACGGATTAACCTTGGCAAGCACGGCATAAACTTTAAAGATTGACCCGTGCGGCTGGTATTATTTAGCCACGAGCTCCGTAGATCCTTCAGAGTAATATGAAAGATTTTTACTTCAATCGAGATTACAAACCCAAAAATCCTACAAAACTATATGTCACCTCTATTTCTCAGAAGACTTAGACAGAGGTGCAGCTCTAGTACACCCACATTTCAACAGTCAATTTAGAAATTCATTGTCTTTAAATTATCTTCGCCATATATCTGGGCTTTTACTATAGCATCATGCTGAGTGGTACCCTGCTTGTCACAGTCACGACGTGCAAGCTGTCAAGTGTTTCCTTCTGCTGGCGTACCATGACGTCTTAAAGCAGTATTGTTTTACTCGATTCCAGTGTGGGAAAGAGACGGAGCTATACAGGATGTCTAGCGCCATCTCTTTCCCACACTGAAAAAAGTAAAACAATAATGTTTTCACCACTCCCGCACGAAAGAAGTGTCTTTCCTCTACGAAAACAGTGAGGAAAGTTGGTTTTTCCTCACTGTTTGAACAGTGAGGAAAGTAATGATCCCGTTCAGAAACTAACCTTGCCTGATTTTTTTTATGTTAAGTTTTAAAGATATTTTAAAAAATAAATAACTTTATGCTTAGAATAGAAATATTTACAAGTTAAGATTAATGTTTTTTATAAAATTTATCAAATTATTGTAAGTGTTAAGAAACATTAAAAAAGTTTAGTTCAGAAACAGTAAAAAAGTTTAATAAAATATTGAAAAAATTACATCGTCAGGATTATAATTTTTGAACGCACTCAAAGAAAGAAGCCTGTGAAAGAAGGACATTAAGTACAAGCAAAAATTCGAAAAAAGAATTATTTTGATTTGCTTTGTGACTATTTAATTTATTTACCTATGATGACTGAATACTTTCTTGCTGGGAGTGGTGAAAAGTTTTGTATGCAACGTGTGAGCAAGTTCATTTGCTATTCGTTTTGTTGAGTCTTTCGCTTACTCAGGATTGAAATTTATAATCACTCGCTGCGCTCGTGATTCTATTTTTCAATCCTTCGTTCGCTCAAGCCTCAAAATCAAAACTCATAGGAAAAACGAACTTTCCTCACATGTTGGATAAATAACTATTTAAGACTTCATGGTAGGCCACCTGTTCTGTTGTATGTTTAATGTTTTTAGGGTTCCGTACCCGAAGGGTCAAACGGGACCCTATTACTGAGACTTGGCTGGCTGTCCGTCTGTCACCAGGCTGTATCTCATGAACCGTGATAGTTAGCCTGTTTAAATTTGTACAGATTAAGTATTTCTGTTGCCGCTAAAACAACAAATACTAAAAACAGAATAAAATAAATATTTAAGGGGGCTCCTGTATAAAAAAGATGATCTTTTTTGCTCGTTTTTATAAATAATGGTACGGAACCCTGCGTGCGCGAGTCCGACTCACACTTGGCCGGTTTTTTTTGTCATTTTGTATGCATTTCATTTACCCGCGACAAATAAACATTTATCCTTTCTTTCTATCATAAAATCCATGAAAACTACTCACCAATGCAGCAGCTTCATCGCGAAGGTCTGATGTGCGATGACATGGGCGTGCATGACCAGCACCTTGAGGCTCGGTCCGTGGCGCGACGTGAACCTTTCGAACATCGCCGTACAGCTGAGCATAACGTACGTGTCGTTTCACCCCACACCGGTACGAGTAAGCGAGATAGTGATAGATTGTTAGGTATGTATGTAAGCGGTTATGCGGGGATAGTATTTGAAAATGGAACTGGGGGGTTACTATGGTGCTTAAAACATTATTGTTTCATTCCTATTCCAGAGAGGGAAAGAGATGGAGCTAGACGACCTGTATAGCTCCGTCACTTTTTCACTCTGGAATAAGAATGGTTCAATAATGTTTTAAGACGTCATGGTACGCCACCTGGTTTCTTTTTGGACAATTATTAAGAGAACGATTGTTTTGTTTTGTAATTAAATGGCTTATAATCATCGGAATAGTTTCAATTATTAATATGCGAAGAAAATTAAGTTAGCGTTATACACATACTGTTCCGCCCCCCGGCAGTTTCTGGTTCATTATACAAAAACAAACCGAACCGAGCATATGTTTTAGATAAAAATGTAATATTTTTAGCATATTATGCGCTTTTGCAATAAACCAAGTTAGATCCTATTCTTTGATGTTTATGGAATCAACATCGGATTTATTCCAAATCAAGTTTAACAATAGTTTTGATGAAAAAATATAAAAGTCTTTTATTATGATGGCACAAACAGGCTTTCACGTAAATACTATATGCAAGGGTTAGTAAAGATAGCAGGACTGAGGTATAGGAATACAATATCAGATAGATTATAAAGTAATTCACGATGACGCGTCGTTTGACTCCTATCACAACTGCATAAAGTTCAAATTGTTATGTCAAACGCGTCATGGTGGAAAACAAAAATAACAAACAGTTTTGGAACGAAAATTATCAACGTGTCAATATTTCAAGTTCCTTTGGCTTTTGATGCATTTGTTTTAAAAAGTAATTGAAACAATAACAGCAAACGCCGCGCCCTCGAGCATTTATCAGATAATTTTGTATTGATTTTCGTTCCAAAAACTAAAAGCTAGTAAGCAATAAACGATTATCGACCATAATCGGTTATTGTTTACAACCTTTTATCCGTGGCTTCGCCCGCATGGTGATCGGAAAACGGCAAAATTTCAAAATAACAAGAACGTACCTACATTTGAGATAAAAGTATCCAAAGTTCTTATCCACGTTATGTTCTACCTATGTTCCAAGTTGGTTTGAATATTTTGGCCTGCCTACGCGCCCGGCATTTTTTTTTCGAAAATAATTTCCCGCTTCTGAATTTTGAAAAGGACATAAGCGGACAGTTAGACAGCGCAGATTCTGTATACAAAAATATTCAAACCCCTTTGTTGCAATTTCTTTTTTCCATTTACTTTCCCGTGGGATATTATCTGACCTCTAAACAGGCGAAGCCGCAGCCTTAAGAGCTTTTACGCCTTACGACATTATACAAACTTTCAATTCCTTATTTTCCGAAGTGACTGAACCGATTTCGATGAAACTTCATACGCATAAGCTGGATACATCGATCTAAAAAGTCACTAAAAACATTTTCGAAATGTCTTTTTTTAAAGATAATTGGAAATTTCTCTTTCTATAGATAATTTATAATCGGTCTAATAGGGATGGTGACTATTTTTTTTTTATTTGTCCGTCGGGTAGTTTATTGAAAAGTATTGAACACGTATTTTTTCTTTTTCCAAGTAATCGTAAAATCACGGAGATATTTTGAGTTGAAATGGCGCATGACGTCACGGCTCAGTACATTTTATACCTAGTTGTGACGTAATGAGCCCCCACTCTCCAACTTTAATGCGTTTTAACTAAGTATTCTTTTGATATTTTGATAAAACAAAAAATACGTATCTAATATTTTTGTATTACCTGATTGACGGACAAAATAGAATTTCGTTTTCTTTACCTAGTCATCATCCCTATTTAGTTGTCATACTATTTTTTTGAAAATATGTTTTAGTAACTTATTAGACCTATGTGTCCTGCTTATGCGTATTAAGTTTCATTAAAAATCGGTTCAGTCATTTCAGAAAATAAGGACTTGGAAAATTTGTATGAAATGCCGTAAGTCGTAAACGCTCTTAAGCTAGTATTAAGCTAACAACTAGTTTAATTTCACACAATAAAACACTTACATCTCGATGTCGGTCTTCAGTTTGTCGCAGACTTGGAAAGAGTTACATTTGACCAGCGCTCTTCCCTCGCGATCGATCAGACTGACCAGCTCTAAGGAATCCCGCTGATTGCATTTCGTTACTCTTACTAACGTTGTTATGACCTGAAAGAAGGAATCTTCTTTTTATCGTATGATAAGTGCCTTACCTGGAGTCAAGTTTTTATGCCGCCCATGGGCTACTGACTTGGCTTTACATGCCGTCGACAAATATCTCCCAGTCATGATATTCAAAAAAAGAAAAATGAACTAAGGAATAATAGGGATGGTGACTATTTTTTTTTTATTTGTCCATCGGGTAGATTATTAAAAACTATTTGACACGTATTTTTTCTTTTTTAACGTAATCGTAAAATTACGGAGATATTTTGAGTTGAAATGGCGCATGACGTCACGGCTCAGTACATTTTATACCTAGTTGTGACGTAGTGAGCCCCCACTCTCCAACTTTAATGCGTTTTAACTAAGTATTTTTTTGTTAACTTGATAAAACAAAAAATACGTATCTAATATTTTTGTATTACCTGATTGACGGACAATATAGAATTTCGTTTTCTTTACCCAGTCATCATCCCTATTATAGTTAATGTTATCCACAAAATCTTATCTTACTTTGACTATAATAGTAAAACGGGAAAGATTGTGAAGATGGTTGAATGTTTGTCACTCTTTCACGCAAAAACTACTGAACGGATTTTGATGAAACTTTACTTTAGCATATACAATGAGAATAACACATGGGCTATAGTTTATACAGAAATTGTCTTGAGGGAGGTAGTTGAAGGAATTTTTTCTTAAACAAAGTTCACGCTCGAAATAATGGTACTTATCGCACCGTTGTGGGTTCACAAACACAATGCAGTATTAAACATTCATGCTTTTTCTTAGGAATCTTGCACTAGTGCATAAAAGTACATCACAAAAGTAAAGTATGGAATTTTGAACTGGGGGGCAGTATCAAGGTGTATGCACGTACCTTAAATGTTGTAGCTACTGGGTTATGGGGGACTGTCCTTAACTTTACAAAAACATATTTTTGTTCGTTAATGGTGTAACTTAATCATTTTTCTTAAAGATAGGTACCCCTACCTCTCTTTCTCACATTTAAAAGAAATATAGGAGAAATTCCTAGTATGGGGCAAAGTTAAAAAAAAAAAAGTAGTTGAAATGTATACAAAGCGACGCTGTTATAATATATTGGAAATTTATAGCTTGATGTAGCGCCAGATACTTCTTGTTGTTGACTATTCATAAGTGCCTGAACTGATCTATAAAGGACACCGAAGCGAAAACGGGTACCTCGTAATACAAGCACATCATTCTGACCCCTCCTCAACCCACACATAGGCATTTTTATTGGTTATTTAAGAAAAATAGCTGTTTCCAACAAAAGTGGAATCACACGGTCAAAATGTATGGAACAGCAGTTTTTTTTTTTTAAATCAATACGTGGCAAGCGTTTCTGCGTCGGTGTCCCTTCCATATGAATAAGCTTTATATCTTACAATATTGCTCACTTGATTGGAAACATTAAAAATTCATGCTGTTTATTTTATTCAAAGATGGCGGTAGCATACCTGATCGAAGGTGTGCGTCTCGTCGTTATAGAGAACGGTGCAGTAACAGTCGGGCTGGTCCAGTATCTGCAGCAGATCCCTCTCCGCGTCCTTCAGCCTGGAATCGGTGATCGTACTATTCCTCTTATTATACACTTCGATTCTACTATTGTATGGAAACAATCACAAGTAGCTGAAAGTAACTGGGGGCGAGCTTATTGCCATCAATCGGGCACAAATCCAGACTTCGAGAAACTCCATAGGCCCTACCTTGACGTCTTAAAGCAGTATTTATTTATTTAGTGCATGGAGGACTTGCAGCTTATAAAAATAAATAAAACAGGGAACAGTAGTCACCAGAGAGCCAATTACTAATTCTCACGTATAGTCTACTATAATACTAATTTATGGTGTGAGCACATTAAGCAGTATTGTTTTAATGCCATTATAGTATGGGTAATGGTGTTACCGCATCAATCGATCGTCGATCGATAGTTTCTACTAGGTAAACCTATCGATCGGTTGTCGGCTAATCCATTCTACCATCGATCGACCGATTGGTGTGGTAACACCCTAAGAGACGGAGCTTTAGATGACGTCTAGCGCCATCTCTTTCCCACTCTGGAATAAGATTAATACAAAACTGCTTCAGGACCGTCATGGTAGGCAACCTAATGTAAAAGCCTTATAGCTCTTTGCTCCACCTGGGAATCGAACCCTAGACCTCAACATTTTTGTTGAGGTGCATCCACACAGAAGTTACTTGTTGTGTTTTTGTAGAGCAACATTTACAGAACTTCTAGTGCAAACTTGTACTTTATGTGTATGGGATTTGAGTTGTTTTTTCGAAAACTTGTTAGACCTATTACATTGCAAAAGCATGATAACAACTTAGCCACTAAACACATACCTAAAAACAAGTCTGGTAATAGTAAAACTTACCTCAAATCGTTAGGTAGTCCGGGAGCATGATCGTGTGTGAGCAGTCGCAGGCAGTAAGTGAGACAGACTGATGCTACAATCTTCATTCGTTCTATCACATCTGGCTTTATGGTGGCCTCGGCTTGGTTATCCTCTTCTGATGCCTGAAAATATAAATTTAAATTAGTAGACTGAATGAAGGTACCGCTTTTAAAAATATTGATATTCCTAGCACATAGTCCGAGAGAGCACTGTAGAGAGAAACAGTGGCCCAGTGGTGGCAGCCCCGACTTACGAGCAGTAAGCCGTGGGTTCAAACCTAGGCAGACACATTACGTTGAGTAATTTATTTCATCATTGCTGCCCTCAAAAACGGTGAAGGAAAACATCGTGAGGAAACCGGCATGTCCTAGAACTAAAAATTCTAAAAAGGCATGTGACATCTACCAACCCGCACTTGGCCCACGTGGTGGATTACAGGCCCACTCCCTCTCATAGAGAGGAGGCCTGTGTCCAAGCAGTGGGAACAATATAGGCTGATTATGATGATCGTCCAGCTAACCTTTTCTCAACCATGGTGGATGTAGACAATTTAATGAAGCTATTAAATACCAGTTTATCAATTTCTTTTAGGCCAGTCATGTAAAACAGTAAGACTACCAAGAATTTTATTTTGATTTCCCATGAATGCCAAAAACTAAGTTTGCAGTTACAAAAGGCATGAGCTAAATGCGTAGCGCTCGTAGCACTTATGTCAGTTTCTAACTTCTAAAAAGTGCATCCTACGGAAAAGTCACTCGGTACACTTTTAGAAAAGAATATGCTATAATTTGAGCGTCAACCTTAGTTCTTTATGTCCAAAAGAACTTGAGATAAAAACAAACAACTAACCCCGCAAACGATGCGGCACTTAATATCGTGTCCTGCGTGTCTTACTGTTTGTTCATTACAGGAACTGATGGACGCTGCAGAGACCGCCACTAACTAGTGGCTCAGTTCTGGGCCGATACAATTTAGATTGCCATCGATACGCTAAGAAGAAGAAGAACTTGAGATACAGATTTTAAAAAATTGGCTATTATATTGGAGACTCCCTTCCCTTAGCCGTGACTGAGTCCGATGATTCCCGATATCCACCAGTGGCTTGGCCACCGTCCACCACTGGAATAATATTATTGAGTCACTGATAAGCCCACTATTGGTGGGCAACGAGAATAGTCATGTTGAAAATTGGTGGCCAACGGAAAAGTCACGTCACTGTCCACCAGTGGTGCCCAGCGGAAAAAATACATATAAAAAGTTGAGGTCAACCGTCTGGTGCACAGCGAGAGATATTTTTAAAATTTGTTTCGCTATCCACCACTGGTGGCCAAAACTAGTGGTGGACATCGGGAACCATCGGCTGAGTCGAAAGATACTTACAGCGTGCAGCTCACAGTAGGGGTCTTTCTTCCACGCCTCGGTGTCTCCGCAGTCGCAGCAGCCGCCGCCGCTGGACTGGCCCATCTTGTACTTGTGCTGGCGGTGAGCGGACACCTTGAAGCACTCCACGCAAAGGACGCAAGTGTTGTCCATTCCTGGAAAAATAAATATTATGTTATGTAATTGCGCTGTATAACTCCGAAGTTGATCGCTACAGTTATTATGCCTTGTAACAGGGACTGTTGCTTCATTTTATTCTTGTCTTTGTTTCGAATGTTAAAAAGTGCCTGTAACTGGCCTACTTGAAATAAATGCTTTGGATTTAGAATTTGACCGCAGCAGCAAAGTCACCAAATACAATGAAAGACCAGCAGCCACAGGACTAATTACAATAAAGCTCTAGGAAAACAGCAACAGCAGATAATTTCTATCTACAGGTATTCATAGGGTTACTTAAAACCCAATCGGTCTATATGGTAGGAAAGCTTAAGCTTTAACGCTGCTTTGACCTCTTTAAGAACATAATTATGTCCAAAAATCAACTATCTGTGTCCACTACACAGCCTCGTATGGTGTCTTCGTATAATGCTTAGCGTTTTGCGTGGATTAGCGCATATTTCCCCCAACTTATTCCTTTAATTTTTTTAAGTTGTGATCATTATTCTCTTGCCCTTATACCAATTCATTTGGGATCGGCGCAGCATGTTTTTTTCTTTCATACTTCTTTAGTTTAGTTTAGCGCAAATAAATGTTTTTAACTCCTTTCTTTTTTAACACTAAACGCACTCTCGGCAACTGTACCTCTGCCGGATCGCCCTATTTGAACACCCAGCCACAGAGCGTAGACCGGCGCGGGAGGGCGGCTGCAACCCATCGCTGTTGCCCCACACGAACTGCTCCAGCGGTTGATCAGTAGCAGTCTACTATAATACTAACCGCACTCTCGGCAGCTGTACGCCGGATCGCCCTGCTTGAATACCCGGCCACAAAGCGTGGACCGGCGCGGGGGCGGCGGCTCCGACCCATCGCTGTTGCCCCACACGAACTGCTCCAGCGGCTGGATCAGTAGCTGTGCTGCTATCTCCTCGTCGAATGACCAGTCTGGAATGTTAAGAGATGGATTTAGGAGAGAGTTATTTTTGAATCAGTTTGTTTAGTAAGCCTTTTCTGTTTGACGTCGTATTTAAAGATAAATATTTAGTTACAGACTATAAATAAATTATTAATGAATATGTTGGCATAGTAAAGTATAACTTAGGTCCAAAAGTTTCCAGGCTACACACATTAGATTAATCAGAGATACAAAACTATCATGTCACTAAATTACTGAAGTTTTCTCTAGTACAGTAAAAAAACTAATATTTTTGTTCAATAAACTATATTGAACAAAAATATTTTTTTATTTTTATTTTAATCCATTTTTGTTTGGATATTACTTCTTATTGTTTATAGTAGAAGCCGATTTAATTGTTGTTGTTGATTTAAAACAATGGCTTCACAATGGGAGCCATTTTTTTTAATCCTGCACAAGATAGAAAAAAGAAAATTAATTTTTGCTCCAGGTGCATCGTATTCCGTTATTTCCATTTTTAAAATGTATGTTTACTATCAATACGGAAATCAAAACACGTGTACCCCCCACAAGTGCTGCCTCTGGCGGAGCTTTTTTAAATCTTCAGAGGCATAAGGCTAATTAGCTGAATTAATAACTTAATACCCGTGTTAGTCTGAAACAGTATTTAAATTCAACATGTCTAGAGGGTATTTTCTTATCCACATAAATATTTCTAGGCTTACTCTTAAGTGCAATGACCCCAACACACAAACGGCCATTATCTAGTCTACTCTTCTACATTTCAAACATTCTTTTCGCAAGAATAACAAACAGTTTATATTTATGCTAACGCTTTAACCCAGTAAAAGTTGTGTAAAAAATGTTGCAATGTTTTTACAATTGTTTATTTGGTACAGCGGTCGTGCCGGGTAAATAACTTAGTAAAGTCTATAAAACGTCTCCGTTTCCAATTCTTGTTTTATCCATTTAAACGAATATAAACTTTATGGAAGTAAAAATTAAGTTGATTCCAGAATGCCTTTACTATTGAAAAAGTCACAAAAATGATGTGGCAGAGACTAAACTTTATGTGTGGGTATTAAAGTGCTGTTTTCATAAACACACGTTTGTTTACTTGTTTGGAAACTAAATCGCGAACGCCGGTTAGTTATGTAGGTGCGATGTGAACTAAAATCAGTGAAGTGAAAATTGTTACAAAATTAATATGAATACTGAATGCTTCGTTGGTTTAGTGGTTGCAATCGCCAGTGCTGAGCATGTGGCTCAACGTTTGATTCCCGGATCTGGCAAATTGTTAATAGGTTTTTCCATCAGGAATTTCTCAGTAGCGGCCATGGAGTCTGGATTTGTGCCGGGTTAATGGGAATAGATTCGCCCCCTATTACACGGGACTTAAACATAACTGGCGAAATGTGTGCATACTATTAGGTACACCTATGCCTGCCCAATCCTTCGGGGATTACAGGCGTGATGTTATGTTATTTATTGTTTACCGGTAAAATCTTTGGTCAAGTACTAGCTGCTTGATTGACGTAACCCACTTAAATATTTATTGCCCAAAATAGGGGTGACAGGTAATACAAAAATGTTAGACACGTATTTTTTGTTTTATCAAAATATCAAAAAATTACTTAGTTAAAACTCAAAATATTACATTAAATGAAAATATTATGTGAAACTAGGTTATTTCTCGAACAAAATTGGCATTAACTACTTGTACTACTGATTCGATATGAAACAATGATAAAATCTATCATGTCTGCATAGTACCGCTAGCTAATTTAAATTTACACTGTAATTGATTTTTAAACACTTATTTTTTTTAACGGTCTCACAAAAAGGTGTTATATACTACCCTGTACCTAAATTAATTTCCTTATTTCCAGTACTCAGTCAATGATCGGCGAACTATTTTATTAAACGAGGTAAACCACTACTTTAGCTATCATTTCAGGAATACCCTACCTAGTACAATACCTAAATTAACTACTTACCTAGTTTGTGTACAAAATAAATAATGTCGAACTGTCCTTATTGACATTTTACTGTAACTAAATGTTGTTCAATCACGTTAAAGGACAATTTGGTATGGCGATAGTAACCAGAATCGCCTGCATATTTGACAGGCCTGTATGAATAGAGGAGTTTAAAACTGTTATAATAATAGGGGAACATCGTGAGTTAATATGTTATTATCACTGCTGCTCTCTAAACGGTGAAGGAAAACATCATGAGGAAACCGGCATATCCTAGATCTAAAAATTCAAAGATATGTAAGATCTACCAACCCGCACTGGGCCCGCGTGGCGGATTACCTACAGCCCACTCCCACTCACAAAGACGACGCCTGTGTCCCAGGAGTGGAAACATAACAGGCTGATTATGCATAAGAATAAAAAATATTGCCAAGGCAGACCGCGGCAAAGGTGTTGTGACGATCTGTTCTTGTTTGCGGGGTAAACATGGTCAGTTAACGCACAAGATAGAGAGGTTTGGAAGGAGAAAGAGTACGCCTTTGCCCAGCAATCTGACACTTGACAGGCTACATAAAAAAAATAGAATTGCTGACGCCTAGCAGTCTCGTCAAAAACAGGAAGACATAGAAATAGGAAGATTTGAGTGCTTATACTATCTAAACTAATTCAAGTAATTCATAAAAGTGATTTTAATACGGCTCTTATTCTCACTTGATACTATACATAGATTGGTATGTATCGAAGCAAAAGCCATTAAAAATCACACATGGGAGAAAGAAGTGGCATACGTGCAACATGCAACGATAAGCAACTAATGAAAATGATCGCGGACCACCCTTTGACACATGCAAGGGAAAGTTAGCAGCCGTGTCATACTTTCTAAGCCGCGGGAATAAACTATACCTAGGCTGTATTAGGTTCGCCTGAAAGCCCTAAGTGGATCGAGTTCGAATAAATTAGTAACATTATAATGCCATACCTATAGAAAGATCAATTATCAAGGGGTAGAGAACTATGCACGTATTTCTGTGTGTATATGATTGCATTTTAAAATTTTTATACAATAAAGGGTGTAAAACACCTCTTAACGAAGACGTAAGGCACTGGTTCTCCCTCTCATTGCGATCATTTTTTTGTTCTACACCATACCTGGAAACCTTCTAGTTACGGAGATATTAGGGGTCAAAGTTTCAACTTTTTGACAAGTATTTTTTTAAATACAAGTTTTTAATGTAAGATTTTTACTTTAAACACCTCCACGACCCCCATACTATTCAATCCGTCCATCAGCACAATGTTTTGAGTGCGTTGTATTGAGTTCTACCACAAAACATGATTTTACACCCCCCAAAAAAAAGTCGTTTCCCAGCAATAATTTTTGCGTAAAGTTACTTAGTTTCATGTACAGAATTCTTGGTTGACGGCTTCGTGCTGAGGTGATTTACACCGTGTATAGGCTTGCGCTTGGCCGCAACACGCCTGATGTGAAGCGATGTTGAGTCTAGGGTGGAGCACGCTTGCCAAGAAGAAACCGATTCAATCGAACTTTGAAGATATCCAGATTATAATGATCAGGGAACAAAGAAGCCAGCAGTGAATTCCACAAGGTGAAAAAAACCTTCAAGTGCGTCCGTAAATAAGAAACGACCCATACCAATCCGTTATTGTCGCACCCATCTGCCCCCCTCCTCCCCCTTGACTCAAAACCTGACGACGCCCTTGCAAGTACGTGAACAGACAGTCAGATACCGGTGCACTCTCTATTCTTCTCTCATAATCCGATGGCACGGCATTCCGACACGACCGAGGAGTGGTCAGGCCCAGGATCAACGGTTTAACGTGTTTTCCGAGTAACTATAGACTGCTATGCTACTGAAAAATGTTGAATAGCAAAACGCGTTGAATCTAACCCTGTACTACCATGTGATCAAAGGGGCAGGTCAATTGATGAGACGAAACTTTCTACCGGACTCATCATCTGCCTAGCCTTCCCAATTATGTTGAGGTCGGTTTCAAGCCTAATCAGATGCAGTTGAATATCAGTACTTTACATGGAGCGACTGCCTATCTGACCTCGACAACCAAAAGGTATCTCTTGTCAGACTTGCGGGCTACATTACCTGTAACGACTGTCAAAGATCTACAAATGCCAGCCGGGACCAACAGTATAACTTCTACTGGACTCGCAGTATAAATTTCACCTTTATTTATAGTGTGTTTTATACTATAATCTCACTCTCTCAAAAATCCAGACACGCAACAACGGACTAAACTAAACTTTGTAGTAGGCCATGCAAATATTTGTACTGTGCGGTAATTGAATCCGCGGCGGGTAAAGCAAAGCTGTTCCTTTTAACATATGCAAGAGATTTTGTTTATAGAAGAGTCTTGATCGTCTTCCCCGACTGTTTCAGGTAAGCATAACATAATCATTCTAGTAAGTTCCTATTGTTGGGCCACAGGTTTGATCTCTGATAGGGAGTGGGCAATCCACCAACAAACCGTCTCATCTTCATCAGCCTATACTGTTCCCACTGCTAGGACACAGGTCTCCTCTCTATGAGAGGTAGTGGGCTGTAATCCACTACGCGGGCCCAGTGCGGGTTGGTAGATGTCACATGTCTTCGAATTTTTAGTTCCAGGACATGCCGGTTTCCTCACGACGTTTTTTCAGCGGATCACCGCTGCTCTCCAAATTAATTTCATCAGAATCTCTCAATCTCTCAAATCGGTAATTTATTTCATCAGAAATAAATTACAAAAAGTAATGCTCCTGCCTGGGTTCGAAACTACAGCTTACTGCTCGTAAGTGGGTGCTGTGGTGGCACTGCGCCACCGCTGCTCTCAAAACCGTCTAAAACAGGCATATAATACAGGGTACAAGGACACTGACGCAATTTTTTTTTTTAGATTTTTTTATCTATAATTTAAAAAAAAAAACTGATGTTCCGTACATTTTGACCTGTAATGAATACGTGGTTACCGTTTTAGCATCGGTGTCCCTTTAACCCTGTATTTACCGTGTTAAGTTCGTACATGACATTTATTTCCACGACCCTGTTTACATGAGTCGATAGTTTCGGCTTCAGTAAGCAATGCTCAAACTTGTGGAAATTGACGGTGCGGGGAAAACCGTGGCATAATAATTATAACGCTACCATTTCTCAATGACTGTAACAGAAGACTCGAGACTCTACAAAGTCAGGATTTTCTAAGACTTCATGTATCATAAGAAGACATCGGATTATATGCACTATCAAAATGCCAAAATATGCACTAAAAAGATCGAATGTTGTCTGTTGTTTATTAAATAAGAATTTACGTTTAATATCTACAATAGTACATTATTTTAATAATAATCGGATATAATTCTTGGGACAATGCACACATAAATATTTTTCCAGATTTCCTAGAGCAAACTTATGAAGTTTTGATACTTAATAATAATTTGTCTACTGCATCCCATGTTACTAGATAAAACTTGTAATTTGGCCCCATCTGTGCAAAGGACCATACCTAGGAACCCTCTAGTTACGGAGATATTAGAGGTCAAAGTTCCAACCTTTTTTAAGATATAACTTTACTTTAAATACCTCCATGACCCGTTTACTATTCAATGCATCAGGACAGTGTTTTGAGTGCGTCACATAGTTTTACCGGAAAACGTGATTTTTCACCTCAAAAAGAAGTCGTTTCCTAGCAATAATTTTTGTCTGGGGTGACTCAGTAGGATGTACAGAATGCTTGATTGACGGCTTTGTGAAGGGTGGAATTACACCTTTAAACCTCGTGTGCGTATACTTTCATTCCTACGTATTTATATGTATAGGACAGCATTTAAATTGCCACGAACCTAACTCCCTAACCCCTAACTCATAAAAGTGTTACTCTGTTCAATATTTTCCAATATATCCAAAGACTGGCTGACGAGGCTAACGTTCCCGCTTTTTGCAACACGCCTAGCACATTTTAACTACTGCATAAGCACTAATAAATGAATACGTTCTAACTTAACGGTAGACATACACGCTAGAGTGTACCTGACTCTGACCTTTACTGAGTGTTCCTGTGTACAGGATAACCTGTGCAGGTTCACCTGTAAAGGTTGAGTTTACAAGTGAGAAAACCTATACGGTTTTGCAAGGGACACGCTCCGGTTTACCTGTACAGGTAAATCTGTCAGGTACATCCTAGCGTGTATGGCTACTCAACAATAACGCTATAAAATATATTTTTTTTATGCATTTGCATAATTATTTTTATATTTATATTTACTAGCCATCGGATTATATGGATATTGCAAATGCATATAATTCAATGACTAATCATTATTATTTAAACCCGGGTAGCTACAGCAAGTGCATTATCATAATTATACAGCATGTTTAAAAAAATCGTGTCCGATCAGGAGCATGTTAAGGTATACCAATAAGATAACCAAATAAAATAAGTTTTTTTTTTTTTATCCGAAGAGGTCTACATAAATAGAATCTAATCTCGATACCTAATAATACCCTCGCGGATCGGACAGGTTTTTAACATATTGTAGAAAAAGATGCGACGTAAAAAATGATAATTACCGTCTACAAGACCGTTTGTCATTTGGCGTAAGATCACCGCTATTATTTGTATGTCTGCAAAGGTAAAATAACATATTCATTCATGAAAAGAAAATATGTAAGGCTAAGGAATTGGGAGAATAATATCATCAGCAAGTGAGCGCCACACCGCGCACCTAGATTTTGACGTTTCATAATAAGTGTCGTATGTTCGGTTATGAGAATATAAAGATAAATAAATATATTCAAGGTTTTTTTTTACTTTTCTTCCCACATGGAATTTCTCATGTATCGTGGGTGCGTTTTACAAACATTTAAAGTCACATACACAAACAACCAGACCAACGAAACAACTATCCAAGCAGACCATGCAAATATTTGTTCCAAACGGTAATCAAACCTGCGATCCCCAGCACAGTAGGCATTTGCTCAACAAATGCGCCAACCGTGTCGTTTATAAGGTGGAGGAGTACCCTTTCTTCTTCAAAACTTTTTGTCCGAAAATCATTATCCATAACACGTTTGCTATTAACTTCAGTTACATATTTATCTTCACTTCTACAACTATTCTGTTATAATATCGAGTACTTACTACAAAAAATTTAATCTCCAAATTTTGCATAAAATAAAGTCATCGTGTCCAAAGTATTGTATTATACAACCTGTTTTTTTTTATATCCCATAACTCTAGGATTATATTCTGTAGGTAAAAATAATACTAAAACTCCTAGAATAGGTGGTCCAAAAATGCATAGTTTCGGAGATATCATCATTCATAATTAAATTAGGTCAAATATTTTCACCAGTATGACGAATCTTTACTTTTGCGTGGTTGCCAAACTTCGCAGTAATGTAGTAAAATAGTAGTAGTTTCATTGATAATTACGAGTAATTCTTTTAATTCAAACCAATAATTCACATTTAAAGCTAAGCAAATGCGAAAAACCAAAAAAAAAGTATGATTGAAACAATTATGTTTCAATCATACTTTTTTTTTGGTTGGCAACGGATTTGAATTATCATATGCCAGTTGATTCTTTGATATGGTCTCAATCACATCCTACAGTTATGGGATATAAAAAAAAAACAGGTTGTATAATGTGTATTATTCCGAATGTTCATTTATAAATGTTCATATGTTGCATGTTTGCTTGCATGCTGCATGTTTGCTGGTTTCGCATGCTTCTTACGGCAAAAGCAAAAGCCTTGTAATACAAATTTGTATTTAAATATACAAGGTGTTGTTTTGCATCCTCGTCAAATTTCAGGAGGTGGTCACAAAAGATAAAATAATCAATTAAAATTACGATACCTAGTTAATCCATACTAATATTATAAATGCGAAAGTCACTCTGTTTGTTCGTTTGTTTGTTACCTTTTCACGACTAAACGGCTGATCCGATCTTAATGAAATTTGGCAAGAAGATAGATTTCAACCTGGGGAAGGACATAGGCTATATATATCATCACGCTACGATCAATAGGAGCGGAGCAGCAATGAAAAATGTAGCAAAAAACGCGGAAAATGTGACGCAGACGAAGTTGCGCGGGACAGCTTGTTATTAATAAACGCTGATTTTTTTGGTTGTTTAAGTTTGACAATATTTCAGAATAACCCCCTTAACGTGGTTTAGGGAATAAGAAATTATCTAAAAAACGTTTGAGATTGTTTGTATGTGCGTAAGCGAGGTTATAGGGCAAGAACCAGACGGGCCGCGTTTAAAACACGGGTGGTTCACCCTTACCGATTTCCGTAAATAAGAAAAAAAAAATTACCTATCCATTTTATTATTGATTCGGGACGAGAATCATTAGCATAGTTACCTCCTTGAATTTAACGAGGATGCAAAACAACACCTTGTATAGTATAAATAAACAATATATAATTAAAATATATAATCTTAATTTAATTAACAATATAAAACCAACATTGTATAATTTAGGACTTAGGACTTTTATTGAAACCTTAGTTTTAGTTGTTTTATATTCTATTGATTTTAATATTTATGACAAACGGATTTAGGGCATATTGTTTTTAGGGATTTCAATTTTATGGCATGTATTATTTTGTGACATTCAAGCTTGGGCAAGTTATCATTCAGACAAATGATGATTAGGATAAAATAAAAATATGGCACTTTAGATTATGAATAAAAAGCTTAGGGAACACAATAAAGATCCCGTGTATGTATAATCATGGGCATTGTCAAAAAATATAACCCGTATATTTTAATTTATTTTGTGTTAAAATATAGTATTTTAAGAAACTAATTTGAATATATTTGAAGTTCATTGGTTAGTTTAATTTATATTGAATTTTAATGTTTTCGGTTTGATGACATCATCACTGGAATAGATTCCTTTGACCATTCAACGATTTAACAAGTGAATGACACGATAATGACAGTTTGCTTTTTAAAATCCACTTGAAGCTGAAGAGCCCATCACCAAAGATTTTGCATCATCGTCTTACGACTAAAACCGTGTTAAACAGATAGATTTGTGTATTCTGATTCCCAAAAAAAAGCAATAAAACATTTTGGTACGAAAATATCAAACATAATGTACATTTTGCATGTCAGACATATTGAGATAAAACAGTCCACCAATTTTTTTTTGACATAAGAACATATCCTGCCATAAAATTGCGAAGTTTCTGACTGCTCTGCCCTCCTTGTCAGGTTTCAGATTCGTCTACCTAGTCTAACGATTTAATATGGTTTTAGCGGTAAAACGATGTGACATGATTTTGGTCGTGGACTCTTATACTATAAAACGTATTTCTCGATATTCCTTCGTGAGATGTCGTCATTGAAGGTCAAATATAAGGAGGACGGCTCGACCGATTATTTTTTTATATTTTTTTTGGTTGTGTTCGTAATTATCAGGACAAGGTTTTAGTAGAGTACAATTAGACAAAAAACATACTCATAAGGTGGAACGAAGTTTATACTGGCCAGATTTTCATGAGTCTTTTTTTATTGAGTTCCTTAAGATGTGGAGAAGATAGTGAACTTCTTTGTAACTTGAAATTCGCCAAATTCATTAAGCGCCAGTTAGGTCTGTTTATTTGTTCATTGTTCTCGATGAAATTCGTATTTCAATCACTGAATTTCGGTATTTGTAAAGTACCGAATTTTAAAACTAAGATTTGTTTTGAAATTAGTAACTGATGCTTTGTTACAGATTACTGGACAAGAGAATGTTCAAAAAACCACATTCATGGATGAACTAAAATTCATTTGCAAATATCAGAAAATCGTTTAAAACGTAACGGCTAAAATATATATATGACACTCAAGGGTTTTATACGCTATATTTAAAACGTTCCCATGGGTTAATTTCCTTACATAACGGGAGCTAAAAAAAAAAGCTATTTTCATTACTTTATCATCAACTAGCACTTCGCTCATGACTCCGTCCGCTTGCTAATGGTGAAAGAATTTTTAAAATCGGTCGAGTAGTTTTTGAGTTAAATTGTAACAAAACAAACAAACAATCAAGTCTTTTCTCGTTATAATATTATTATTATATTATATTAGTTTAGATAATATCGTAATTGAACTTAAACATGATGATGATTGATGAGATTTCGTTGGTATTATTACGATCTTACTCAAAAGATGTTCAAAGTGAGCCCACTTGTGCCAGTAACCCAGATACTCTGAAGTAAATCTGCTGTCGAACATGATAATATCAGTTGTGATTTGTTTAACATACTAATAACATCAAATCAATTTACTTGACATGAGATTTGACAAGAGATTACCTTGAACGAGCTAAAAATCTGATAGATTGCTTTAAGTAAATCAGAACAACAGAATTATCTGCATTGATAAGAACTTGTCATAAATCCTTCGATCAATATTAGCATAAATCATCATAAATAATATTTATTTCTGTAAATTGGCCGGCGGCGGCTTTTGCTCCTATGCGACTACTTCTGCGAAGATAAACATACAACGCAATTCGAAAGCATATCACTATTATTTTGGCGAGTAAAATCGTTTTAAACTAAATTACAATCTCGAATATACACCCTGACTATACATTCCTCTCCATCGGAAAAAGCTTTAAGATCCATGCAACAATTGCGAATATTTCGTCGTGCGATGTCGTCCGAAATGAGCATATTTTTTTTCGGTACTATTGCATATAGATATAAAGCTCTTTCTGATTGGCCCAAGCCCGCGTGTGGTCACTCAAGTAAGCAACATGCTGATTTAGATACCGATAGCATAAAAAAACCGGGTTAGTTTTCAATGTCTAGCCTAATTTCCAAACATGATTCAGTGTCGATAATATAAATATATTCCTTTTTTTTATACATCTTGTCGAAATTCAGTTCAACAACCGAGAATACCGATTTTTTTAATGGAATGTTTAAATTTGTATTTAATTAAAATATTTGATAGAAATATATATAGAAACAGTTACATTTGGCTAGTTATTGAAAAATAACCCTGTATAAAAACTTAGCCACTCACCTAAACAAGTCCTATTAGGTTGCGGAGAGTATATCCTGGGGACGGTAACTCTCCAATGGTCGAGGAAGTGCGCTGGTGCCAGGGTACCTTCCTCCATCCTGGACTTCCATAGCTCCACAACAGCTTCAGCACGGGCGGGCAATGTGAACCTGTCACACATTGTCACTTTGTCACTTTTGTTAGTTCAAAATATTGTCGTTCAGTTTTTCGGTTACCTATTATAGCATTATTTTGTTCTTATAATTCAATTTCTATAATTATGACAAGTCCAAATTTTAATTCAGTTTTAGTTCAATGATTTCAGTGTCAATTGGTATTGGACAAGGCTAAGTTTTGTCACTTGCACTAAAGAGAGGACAGTTTGTACTTTTGCAGAAAATTAGGGTCCAATTAATATTTCAAATAATCAATTCATCACAAAAACATACGGTAGCACAGCATTTTTTTCAGTCTTCCAAACTCTCGGCATTGGTCTCAATTTTTTTTTTGACAAGTCACCTATCGTAAATATTGAAGAAAAACACAGCGACCTTACGCTTCGGTGGTAAACACTATACTGTCTAAAAAGCTGGCAACACGCCACCACGCGAATCCATTCTATATTTAAAAAAATCTAAACAAGAATAAAGATCAAGAACAAATAAAAACAATACAGAAAGTGAATGTGCAATATGACATTTATTTGTTTGTTGATAAAGTTCAGAGTTGTTTGACCTCATAACCTGTGAATTAATGGGTTCTTGAATGAGTCATTTTGCCAAACGCCTTTGATGCATTCTCATTATTGGGCGATAGAATTTGAGAGGTAATGATTGAGACATTGAGTAGATATAATTATTAGAATATTTGTTGCTATGCAAAACACAGAACTATAAGGCAGTGACCACATTTATGGACATACAATCGGTTTAGGCCTATGACGTTTTGTTCTACGTTTTGTAGTAAGCAACGACTTATTGTCGGGCCTACGCTGTCCTCCCATACTTAAGTACTAACGCTAACATACAAATATTGTAAATCCAAATGATTTTAAAAGATAGTAACCATGGAGATTCTTGCCGGTTCTTCTCCATAGGAAACGACCAACCCGAACCGTGCCCATCTAGGCCTCTGTGAAATAAAATATTTTGATTTGATTTGACGTATCAACATATTTGTTATTTAGTATGCTGCGGTGTCGATTCACCCGAAGTAAAACGAGGCGAATGACGTCACATTCGCTTAAATGCATGGACATGAAGCTCTTTCTGAGCGTCAAAAGCTAATTTCCCGTCGATAAGTTTAACTCACACAAAAGCACGACGTAACGTAAGGGTCCAATGCACAATATTGATTGGACCAGTCATGATCAGCTTCCTGCCCTTGTCCCATTCTATTTAGGGTCGGCGCAATACATTTTCTTCTTCCATTCTGCCCTGTCAGACGTCGCGGAATCATTTACTCCTTTCTCTTTCATATAATACATCCTTTTCTTTGGCGTTCTCCCACACCATCCGTCAACATTCATATCCAGTATTATACATATAAAATAATTGCTGCTTTCGATTTTGTTAACTACAAATTCAATGTCACTACGTTTGGAATGAGGGATATTTCACCTTGGTCAGACAAGGACTAGACGGACGGTAGACATTTAGGCCACTCCAGAAAGTGGGCAGTTGTCTGATTGGGGCACGCACTATACTACAAGAATGACGAAGATGCACGACTAAGGACTACAATAATGCAAGTTTGTAGTCGATAGTCTTTTCAGAGGAATCTAAACTTGACCAGCCCCCTTATTCACAAACGTTTCGATCCGTTAAGTCGTATGTCTATCTCGCTCGTTTCCACTTCCCAGAAAAAGAAAGACCTACGACTTAGACCCAAATCTAAATCGAATAGAAGCGATGGTGAATAAGGTTATGGAGCTACGGGACTGTTCGAAAGAGATACCGTAGCCAACAAAACACAAGGAACATGGGTGGGTTTTAGTCAGTACAAGTCTGACACTCCCTTCCGCTCCGCCCAAAGCGGGGGGGGGATATTTCACCATTTCACCCATCCGTAAAAAAAAGTAACAACGAGTTACTTTCAATTGTCCGATCATTTTAATTAAAGAAATGCTAATGCTAAGCCAGACGATTAACAATTAGGTGTGACAAACAAAGTTTAGGTCGTTGCCACGGAATGTCAATAATGAATGACCGGTCATGAAATAATTTGGCGGTCATACATATGACCGCCAAAAGTCCGTCCGTGAATAAAAAACCAAAGAAACGATGGATGGACTGTGTGATGATAAGGCAAAAAAGGGGGTGTCTGATGAGATGACGAGTAATAGCTGCTGCTGCTGCGCAGACTCCAAATGAGTAAGGATGAGTACAACAGAGAGAATCATGACATCGGTGTGTGAACATCCATTTCAGACGAAGACCATCCTTTACCTAAAGCGGGGATGGCAAACCAATTGCACGCAATTTTGTAAAGCACGGTCATATATCAGCCAGAACTGGTAGACATGACATAGCATGACCAATTGACCAACCTTTATTTGGGATGGGAGTGAATCAATAGCACGCACGAAACTACAACAAATTGTAGGCACGGAATTAATGTCACTAAACGATTATAACAATTAAGTTTTAAACATATAAAACAGCATTATTGGTTCATTGGTTTGGGTGTTGTATGATATGCCACAAATCTTGAATTCATTCATTTAGTGACAACGAACGCAGTCTATCGCGAATAAAGTAGCCGGAAGAAGCTGGCTATCTATGACACAAAAAAGTGGAAAGTGGATAGATTTGGAAGAGACCGTCTCACAGCATTGGGCGGCCAAAGGTTGACGAAGAAGAGATAAATAACGCAGTCTAAACCGCTGGGTCTTACAGCTCAACATTTTGGGCAAGAAGTTCTTATAGAAAGTTTAGCACGAAAGATGTTTTTTTTTTTTTTAATTCTTTTTAAAAATTAAATTCTTTTTTAAATTCCCTTGGTAGCTATGGAAGTTCACCATTTCTGCTGAATTTTAAGGCTTCTGTGGTTTGTTTGTAGAAAGACAATCATTCGGACGTTAAATAATGTAATCTAAAGTAATCCATAGAATAAACTTTCATGACTTGAGAGTAGAAGTTTCGAAAATGCGTCATTTATAGAGTAAATACGTCCTGTATGAAGCATAGTGCTATTTTAGTACACATGACCTGGACTGACTTCTCTAAATAAATCTTAATACTCCAGATACCAAGTTCCAACTAAATCTGATGACACAACTTCTCCATAAAGCAATTGTTTTTCTGGGTGAAGTAAAAGCGCAGGTGCTTGCTTACTATACGGAATCCCAAATCTCAGTACGGACAAGTCGCCATAAATCGTTTGGGATCAATATGTGGGCACGTTTTTTTGTATAAAACATTTCCCCACTCTAGGAATTTCTCCTGTATCGTGGGTGCGTTTACAAACATTTAAAGTCACATACACAAACAGCCAGTCCCGGGACATCTAAACTTGCAGGCCATACAAATATTTGTTCCGTGCAGGGACCGAACCCCCGACACGCAGCCCAGCAGTCGATTGCTCAACCACTGCGCCAACCGTGCCGTCGTAGCAAGGCGTTGAAGAGTGCTCAAAAGTGCAGTCGTACAGACACTTAAAGCCGTTTTGACGTTCAAAAAGTGCTGATTATCAGCCTAGTTTGAATAAATGACTTTTGATTTTGATTTTTTGATTTCGACCTTAGGACATTCAAGTAAGTGGGTTCTGTTCTGCCCAGCATCTTCTTAGTTCTTATATGGTATGTTTCTTCTGTACATAGTATGTTGGACGGGTCTATTATTGCCACTTTCCAAAGCTCTTGGCTGGCATAATAGTGGAAGACCAAAGAACCGATAAAGAATTGTAAGAAAGACGGTGCCTATGGCCCGGAAGCCGAGGGGAGATGGAGATGACGGCTGAAACTATATGGAAAACGAAGGCCTACTGAAATAACCCCAAATATATGACTATAAGGATAGGATGCTCATGGGTGGTTGAGTTATACCAGCTCATAGCTCAATGTTACAATGGAATGTGAACAACTATGTTTTATTATTCGCTGAAAACCTTCGGCAACCAACATTCTAAGCCAGCCTCAATTTACCGCTATAAACCCAGTTATAAAAATATATTAAGAACCGTACGTCTATTAGAAAACAAGAACATTCTCAACGGAAATAATTTTCAGAATCAGTCTAGTCGTTTCTGAGATCGCTCCACACATACTGACATACCAGCACTATCTAATAATAAAGTATATGACGTGGGTACGTTTGTTTGTACGACGAGATGACCCTTTCTACATTTATATATTCTACAGGTTTTAGCATAAACATGACATTTACATACAGGGTGCGGGCGACATTTATATGCAGCAACTGCGAATGTATCTTTGTTATCTTTCATGCCTTAATAGCGTTTATACCTTACGGCATTTCATACTAACTTTCAAGTCCTTATTTTCCGAAATGACTGAACTGATTTCAATGAAACTTAATACGCATAAGCAGGATACATAGGTCTAAAAAATTTACCTCAAAAACATTTTCGATATGTCTTTAACAAAAAATATAGTTGGAAATATCTGTTTCTATAGATAATTTATAATCGGCCTAATTTAGCTGTAACACTATTTTTCAAAAATGTTTTTTGTGCTTTTTAGACCTATGTATCCTGCTTATGCGTATGAAGTTTAATTAAAATCGGTTCAAGTTATTTCGATAAATAAGAACTTGAAAGCTTCTATGAAATTTCGTAAACAGGTAACTACTGCAATAACATGTAAGGTACACTTTTGACTTTTTATTCCAGTAGTATGTTCCCGTCTGATAACTTCTGAACTCAAAGTGCAAAGTCGCGGGCAAACGCTTAGCGTTAACATAATAAGAGTCACTTCCTATGACACATGGGAGTCGTCTAGGTGTGCTATTATTATCAATAGACCACACATAACATACGAGATAAAGTAGGTGCCATAAGCGAAAGATTTTATTTTATTATCTACGGTTTTTTCCGACTAGCGAGGAAAGTTATTGTTCGTATCGTGACATTATAATAAGCCTGAAGCAAACACATTACCCGACATTCTTTCGCAGTCGGATAAAAATACAAAGCACTTAAAGAAAACGGGAGGCACATTAAGGAGGGGACAAATGGATTTATAGTTGATGAAAAATAACTATTTTACACTGCCTAGATACACGGCCTGGAGGCTGAATATAAAGTAATTGGCTACGGACGAATTTTTTGGAGCAAGATCTTTGCGCTGTGTTATATTTTATATGTACTGTTTATTTTAGTATCTTTTACTATGTATATTCTTCTTCTTCATTATCGAGTAATTAGTGTCTAACCTGGTGTAAGAGTTATGCACCCATGGGCTTCTGACTTGACGTATTTTTCTTCTAAAGATTTTAGAACCATTAGCACTCAAAGTTCAGTTTTTAGAGATCTGTTTCAATGCAGACATGGATGGTATTTAACTAAAAGAGAAAACTTTGAGTTTCGAGCGGCGCGCGGCTTGGCTGGAGGCCTATCAAATAATGAAAGACTTTAGGAAGTGGAAAAGTTGTTGTACCTACATGCCATGATGTAATGATCAAAGAAGAATTTTTAATGTTTTGTTTAGTGCCTAGATATTTTGGACTGTCCTAAGCCAGGTAAGTTTAAAGTATGAGGGGAAAATGGATTATACCTAAGAGTCATTGACCCGCTCACATGTTCTGCGATAGTATTAAGTCGCTAGCGCAAGGGTGTATACACGTTGCGTGTCATTTGCGAAAATTTTGGTATGGTTCTGTCTGTTATTTATCAGTGTTTTTTTTTTTGTTTATATTTTTATTAGTATCATGTTAGCATGTACTATTATGGGTTTGAATATGTCCCTCGTTTAAACTAACATGCTGTATAATCAAGTAATGAACACGGGGTATGTGTCGGTGTGTATGTATATGAGTGTATTTCTTCGGTGTCCCTTCCACCCTGCAAAAGGTCAAATTTACCTAGCTAGCGAAACTCGACAGACGTGATGGAAATCGATATCAAAAACAATATGATTTGATAAAAATTGTTTTTGGGGTCAAGGACCGCCTGCCTGTAGTTTAGACGGTTCTTGACCCCAAAACCAATTTAATTGAAATATCAGTGTATTTTTTTTTTATTTGTATAAACTTCGATATCTAAACACGATAAACAAAAGATTATATAGGTATTCTAAGCTCATATTTGAGTGTACCTGCACTTTGGAGGACCTAAAAGACGCCACAGATGGTGCAATTAATGTGGACACATACGATATTTTATTTAAGGTCTTACCATCGACACGAAAAAAGAAGAAGAAGCTCATAATTATTTTAATTCATCGATGTAAATCCTAATTCTTTCAACCTATAAAACTACTGATTTATCTAAAGATGTCATTAACCTACGCATTCGTAACTCCAGCCCGCCAAAATATTCACGATGAGAAAGAAAAACTAAATTCTCGCAAGACGGTTTTAAAATATACTGAAACTATTTTTCTCTGCTTTTCGTACATGCAGTCAATGCGTGTTTTTTTATTTTATTTAGAAGATGGAATGCGTTGGCTATCGCTATATTGGTTAATTGTTTATCTCATTGCATTGCACAATGATTATTGTTTTTTAACATCTTTAGTGATTTGTCAGAGTATTTCGTCAGCAGAAAAATTGGATTAATTTGAAAGGTTGATGTAAACTCTTACATCAGCTCAGCTTTTTTAGGGTTCCGTAGCCGAATGGCAAAAAACGGAACCCTTATAGATTCGTCATGTCTGTCTGTCTGTCCGTCCGTATGTCACAGCCACTTTATTCCAAAACTATTAAGACTACACAGCTGAAACTTGGTAGGTAGATGTATTCTGTGAACCGCTTTACGATTTTTGTATAAAAAAAAATAGACTATGGATACCACACGGAACTGAAACTAAAAAAAAACCATCAAACCTATACGTGCGGTTAAAAATTACATTGAGGTTCCTAAAACCATTTTTTTTTTCAAAGTCAATTATTTGAAAGATAGACATGAATGACCGTTCAAAATATTGTTATTATATTGTTTGGGGCTATGGAACTCTGTGTGCAAGTAAGACTCGCACTTGACCCGTTTTTTAAGCAGAATTTTATCTATACTAATAGAATGAAGCTGAAGAGCTGCCTCGTTGGTCTAGTAGTCGAAGGCGCGACTGCTGAGCATGTGGTGCTGGGTTCGATTCCCAGGTCGCGCTCTGTGTTATTAAGTTTTTCCAAGAATGTCTCAGTACCAGCCACGAAGTTTGGATTTGCGCCCGTTTTATGGCAATTCTTGACTAGCTTCTATTACATGGGACTTAAACGTAACTGGCGTAATGTGGGTGTAATATTAGGTACACTTTTGCCTGACATCTAGTTTGTGCGTTTGTTTGAACTCGCTAATCTCTGTAACTACTAGTCTTTGGGCATTGGGTAAGTTTGTATGGGGATGGACTAGTGGCATGATTTTTTTTCACAGCGGCCACAAAGATAATTGTTGTTAACGTATAGTGGAATATATGATATTAATCACTCCTAATAGAATTTTGCCGAAAATAATATCGGAGCTGAAATATCTGATGTCAAAGTTGTGTTGTTCCTACTAACAGTTTGCATACTTTTACGTATTTTATCAAAAAATAACTCTTTCCTATCGTTTGCCGTGTTTTTATTACTTCCCAGAATATGATCCTTACCAGCGACACTATCGAATGGTGTAATAATACGGTATTTTTTTTTTTTTTCAAAATTATCGGCTTCGGTTCCTGGCTAGAAAAATAGATTTTTCAAAAAACCAATGATGCAGTTTTAGTTTTTATCAAAATCGGGCTCGTGACTCCTTCGAGTGTTTTTCGCTATTCCTCATAGTTTCGGATTTGGCCTTCCATCAACTTGAAAAGTTCACCCTGTATATCTCGGCTCCGATGCATTTTGGTAATAATAGTTCATAGAAGAAAATGAATGTCTTATAATCTTTTTCATTAGTGGCCGCAGACTTAAAAAATCATGCCACTTTTACCCAAACCCCTTTGAAAAGATCGTTTTGCATTTGATAATCCAATTCTTAAAAAGCTACGACCATAAGAACCGAGCAAAACAAGAGGCCTGTGTGTTAACCTATTTGATAAATACTTAAGTCACACAAAAATCCTCACTAATAAAACCGACGAAAAAAAAAATCACATACCTACACAATTTGTTACAGCAAATACATAACACTCATGTCAAGATGCCTAACAAATCATCCATCGCCTGACTCTAGACTATATCATTAACCAGAAAAACTCGGTCAAACTCCTTCGTCAATCTACTTCCAACTCTATCGCTCTGCACATAACGTTCATAATTGAGGCAAGTGCGACAGCGGTTCTGGCATATTGCCAGCATCCACTTCAGCCACACTACCTGTTCCCTAAGACCTTGGAGCTGACACTGAACTCATTCAGCGAAGGTTGCAGTTCACCCGTGGTATAGCTACATACGACATATCTATGCATACAGCATTGTAGAAAGCTGTATGCATAATATGTCACAGTCAAAACTGTTAATTAGTCAAAACTATTTTTACAATAACTAACATTTGATTGGTAACTCATTATTATTAATTCTTTTTTTTCAAACAAAGTCCATACATTGTATAAAAAAATAATAATAATATTATCAAAAATTAGGTATTTAGGTTTTTTTTAGTGGCCCTTAGAATAGAAAAACATCATATTGTAGTAATTCTAGGTAAACTAGGATAACAGAGGCGTTCTCAAAAAAAAATTATACACACGACGCCATTTAACTTATGTATGTTTGTCTTTTCATCATCATCATCATCATCATCAGCAGCCTATAAGTGTTCCCACTGCTGGGACCCACGCCTCCTCTCAATGAGAGGGAGTGGGCTTATCCACCATCCAGATGTCACATGTCTTCGAATTTTTAGTTCCAGGACATGCCGGTTTCTTCACGATGTTTTCCTTCACAGTTTTGTGAGCAGCGAGCTCTGTTGTTGGCACTTTAACATAACTGGCGATATACTGGTGAAATATGAGTGTATTATTGGGAACACCTGTGCTGAACCCTTCTGGGATTGCAGGCTGATGATGAATGAATGATGTGTATGTATGTATTGCGACGCTAAGTAACCCTTTTTTTTTTTTTTTTTTTTTTTTTTATGTATGGCATCTCGCAATTCAGCCTCTGAGGCTGGCTACTGCTTAACCGGTCTAATCCTATGGATGCCTAGAATTTAAGGCCTCCAGCTAGGGCAGCAAAATTATCTGAGTTAAGCGACAGCTCGCTAAGGGCACCCCCTGCGGGGTTCGGGCCTCGGCTTAGGGTGTCGCTTGGGGAGGGCAGCAAAGGGACAGGCTGGATCTGAGTGATTTCATTATTTAGGGGCTGATTTAAAACCAAAGGCTCAGCATCGCGGGCTGGCTCGAGCAAGGGTCGGGGGGGGGTAGTGAACAGGGACGTCGCGACGGGCCTCGACGGCGAGGCCGGAATGACGGCGGTCTGTGTCTGTGTTTACGATTTAGAGTACTGGTTTCCCTACTGCTCTCTTGTAAAAGGGTAATAGGGTCATCAGGAGTGACTAGGGTATGCCGTGGATGGCGAATCCTACTGATACGCGATGGTTCGTACCGGGCGGCCGATGCGATCAAGGGGTTGGGATGCCTAACAGCTTGGTCAAAGAAACGCTTGGAAAGGCGTTTCATGAACTGAAGGATGGTCGGGACTCTAAGATCGACATGAAGATTGTCGTTACGAACGTACCAGGGAGCGCCCGTGATTTTACGTAGGAAACGGTTCTGCAATGTCTGCATCCTATGAATAAAACGTGGCTTAGTGTGTGCATACACGACACAAGCGTAGGTCATGATGGGACGGATCACTGCGGTATAGAGACGCAACTTGCACTTGAGTGACAACTTGCTCTTTGCCGTCAGCATGTGGTGGAGCCTACCCATAGCAAAGGCAGCACTGTTACGTGCTTCCTTGATATGTGACGCGAAGGTCAGGTGTTGATCGAGAGTGACTCCCAAGTACTTGGCTCGCTTCTCCCAGGGGATAGGCTTGCCGTACATGGTAATCGGGCGAGGGGGGGGACGGTTATGATGTGGTTTGACGAACAGGACAGCATGGCTCTTATCGGGATTTACCTCGATTCTCCACTTACGGAACCAAGCGCCTAAGACGTTGGCTGACGTTTGCAGAGTACTTGCGATGCTGTCCTGGCTAGTGCCGGTGTAATAGATGGCCGTATCATCGGCAAATAGTGCTAACTGAGCCTTCTTGCTCTTGGGGATGTCACTGGTAAACAGTGTGAAGGCGAGTGGGGAGACGACGGAGCCCTGAGGGACTCCGGCTCGGATAGGGTGAGGGGAGGACAAAGCGTCTCCAATTCGATAGCGGAAAGTACGATTCGACAAAAAGTCCCGTAAGATGAGCACGAGACGGTCTGGCACTCCCATTTGGTAAAGCTTATATAGTAAGCCGTTGTGCCAGACTTTGTCGAAAGCTTTCGCTATGTCGAAGAAAAGTACGCCCGTCATAGAACCACGCTGGAAGCCAGCGCTCAAGTGTTCTACGATGCGGTGTACCTGTTGGATGCACGAGTGTCCGGTCCTGAAGCCGAACTGTTCGTTGGGAATGAGACTCTTCGCTTCGGCATAATCTTTGAGTCGCTTATAAATAAGTCTCTCGTAGATTTTGCCGAGTGCATTCAGGAGACTGATAGGCCGGTAGCTCGACGGCTCGGCCTTTGGTTTGCCTGGTTTGGCAATACCGATCACAGTGGCCTCTTTCCAGACTTGTGGGAATATATTGTTGCTCAAGGCGCCATTGAAGATGGCTACCAAGAGAATAATGAGCTGACCAGGGAGGAGTTTAAACACCTTATTGGTGATGCCATCGGAGCCAGGTGCTTTCCGAGGCTGAAGCCTTTTAATGATGTCTTGCACTTCCTCGACTGAGACGGGAGGCAGAGGATCATCAGGGTCTTCAACAGGGGGGAGGGCGAATTTACTTTCGACGAATGCGTCCACCTTCTCCAGGTGTCGCTTGTCTACTGGCTGCAAACTAGGGGAGCACTGGGATTCAAGGCTGTCGGCCAGGCATTCTGCCTTTTCAGAGTCGTCAAAAGCGACGCTCTTGTCGGGTCGGGTGAGAGGAGGCATAGAAGCCTCTTCTGTGGAGCGCAACTTCCGTTGCAACTGCCAGAAGGCTAAGTGGGTGGGCTCGAGTTCGCTAAGCGTCTTGTCCCATTGATTTGAACGAAACTCACTGGTGCGGTCCTTTACAGCACGCTGTAAATTACGCATGTGAGCCTTGTTCGCATCGCAAGGAAATCTGCTGTAGGCACGGATGGCCGCGTTCTTCTCGGTTATCAAATCACGTACGTCAGCGGGTAGTTTCCAGCGACGATCGCTCGTCTCCGGGACTTCCCGTGAACAATCCGTCAGTACGGATTGAACGTGATCTGTAAACAAGTTGATGGCGGCCGTCGTGTCTGCGACTGAGTCTATGTGGTCAGGGATAGCTTCCAAGTGAGGAGACGTGTCAGAGGCCAGCTTAGAGCTGACTTTCTTCCAGTCAGTGATCACTATGGTAGGAGCGGGAGCGTTGGGGTCAGAAGGGCCCGAACGAGGAATAAGGTGCATGAGCACCGGACTGTGATCCGAGTTGTAACCCTCTGACTACACATAAATAAACGTCTGCAAGTACGGAGTGCCATATTTGCACACGTGTGTGTAAGGTGACGCAACTTAGAAGTGGTATTTTAGCTAACATGCTTTTGAGATTGGCGTGACCAAAATAATCGCGTTCATACAAAATTTTCAATACAAACCTAAAGGGACTGTTTGAAGAAGGTATTAAACGCTTTCTATGTTATATTGGGGTCAGCTTCAAGAAAAACATCAACAAAACAAGTTTCATAAAATAAATACCTAGACAAGTTCTTGTTAAACTGTCTATGTTACAGCTACTCATCTGCCTAGCCTTTTCTCAAACTATGTTGGGGTCCGCTTCCAGTTTAACCGGATGCAGATGAGTACCAGTATTTTACATTAAGTGACTGCCTATCTGACCTCCACAACCCAGTAACTGGGTAAAACGATACCCCTTGGTAAGACTGGATGTCAGACTTTCGGCTTCTGACTACTCGTAAAAACTGTCAAAGATCTACAAATGTGATCTTTCTGAGGCACGGGGGAAACTCTATTTGTGATTTTGGTCACTCATCCAAGGATCAACCTCGGCAAGCACGGTTTAACTTCAGTTCATGACTAAGAATACCAGTGTTAATCTACTTACTTTTTTTTCTAATATAACGTCCAGGTCCAGCCCTATCGTCGACAGGCCCAGGTGAAGATGGCGAGAAGATCTTCGCACCTTCAGGCCAGATTGGACTGTCACTGCACTAGCGCAAGACGGAGAGAATTGGAAGGAGATCAATACTTGTTTTCCTTGCAGTGACACAACACAGGATGGACATACAATGAATAGATATTTTTGCCAGTTCGCCTCGATGGCCAAATTCATAAGCCAACAAAATCCAAAAAACTAAATTGCTCTTCCAAATAACAAATCATCATTCTCTTGCCCTTATCCCAATTCATTTAGGGTCGGCGCAGCAAGTCTTCTTCCATACCTGCTCGCTACTTCGCTACCTCGCCACTCAGCCAAGCGTTAAGATGAGCAATCAATCGTCATCTCATCAGACACCTCGTCAAATGACAACTACTATAATAATAACTCTCGCTGCAAATTGAGTGTATTTTCTATACACCATAAATCATTATCGGACATTTCACTCGAAAAGTCGAGACCACTAATGGCATCGCATGCCTGAAAGCGTGTAATGGACGAAGATAAGTTATCGTTAGGTACTAGTAATGTGAGTGTTATAAAACATTTCCCAAACGGGTTTGGGTAAAAGTGGCATGATTTTGGGAAGTCTACGGCCACTAATGAAAAATATTTTATTAGTAAAAACACAATAAGACATTCATTTTCTTCTATGAAAAAAGGAGCCGAGATATACAGAATGATTTTTTCAAGTGGGTGGAAGGCCAGATCCGAAATTATGAGGAGAAGCGAAAAACACTCATAAGAGTCACGAGCCCGATTTTGATAATAACTAAAACTGCATCATTGGTTTTTTGAAAAATCAATTTTCCTAGCCAGGAACCGAACCCGTTAATTTTGAAAAAAAAAAACGTCCTGTATTATTACACCATTCGATAGTGTCGCCGCTAAGGGTTAAATTCTGGCAAGTAATGACATACGGCCAACGATAGGAAAGAGTTATTTTTTTATAAAATAACATAACACTATGCGAACTGTTAGCAGAAACAATATAACTTTGACATCAGATATTTCAGCTCCGATATAATTTTCGGCAAAATTTTTTTAGGAGTCATTTGTATCGTATATTCCACTATACGATAGGAACAATTGTCTTTGTGGCAATGAACAAAAATCATGCCGCTGATCCATACAAACTTACCCAAAGCCCTTTGAATCAGCTACGAAAATGCATGAGGAAATAAATAAAATAGCATCGCGCCTATAATCCCCGAAGGCTTACACAGTGGTGTAGGTGCCTAATATTACCACAGTTCGCCAGGTATTGTATTAGGAGGCGAACCTATTGCTGTCATCTGGGCACAATCCTTGACTTCTTGGCTGCTACTGAAAAATCCCTAATAGAAAAACGTAGTGTAACGTAAAATGAGGAAATAATGTTTCGAATAACTTAATAATTACCAGAAGAAACGATCGATATAGGTTCGGGAGCAATGATTGTGAAATTATTTTTTTTAAATGACACTTCTTCATAAATTTCTGCGTATGAATGCCGGATAGAGCTTGCCCATCCAAAGAGAGACTATTCAGAGCACCATCAGCCTTGAATTTTCCCAAGTATATTTAAGTTGGCTTCCAGTCTAACCGGATGCAGCCGAGTACTAGTGTTTTACATGGAGCGACTGCCTATCTGACCTCCACAACCCAGATACCCATGGACCAGGACTACGGCATGGAGAACCCAGGAATTCCCAGATTTTACTGTAGAACCGAAACCGAGTTCCGCATGCCCTAACCAGAACAACTACTGGCAACAAAACTCAACTGCTTAGAGAAACCTACATCTTAGAAAAATCTGTTTTATCTGCACCAACTAGTTATACACGGTGTAAATCACCTCATCACGAAGCCGTCAACCGCGCATTCTGTACATGAAACTAAGTAACTTTACGCAAAAATTATTGCTAGGAAACGTCTTTTTTTAGGGGGTGTAAAATCATGTTTTGTGGTAGAACTCAATGTAACGCACTCAAAACATTGTGCTGATGGACGGATTGAATAGTACGGGGGTCGTGGAGGTGTTTAAAGTAAAAATCTTACATTAAAAACTTGCATTTAAAAAAAACTTGTCAAAAAGTTGGAACTTTGACCCCTAATATCTCCGTAACTAGAAGGTTCCCAGGTATGGTGTCGAACAAAAAAATGATCGCAATGACAGGGAGAACCAGTGCCTTTCGGCTTAGGAGTTGTTTTACACCCTTTATAGGGTGACTGGTAATTAGTGACCGATACTTAAACACGTGATTATACCATGATAACAAACAACTTTCCCAAA
The DNA here is from genome assembly GCA_963082945.1 of Cerastis leucographa. Taxonomy (NCBI): domain Eukaryota; kingdom Metazoa; phylum Arthropoda; class Insecta; order Lepidoptera; family Noctuidae; genus Cerastis; species Cerastis leucographa. The sequence continues at coordinate 5,081,689 of OY720353.1, read as the reverse complement.
GATTTTTTTTTATACTCATTCACTTTTATCACAAGGTGATAGGCCACAGGCGCACGCGTGAATTTCATCCGGCTGTTGCTAGTTATATCAGATTTCTGGGATCAAGAATTCAAGACCATCATTAGTTTGTAATGTAAAATAAGGAATATTCAAACTACGTATTTGCCCCAGTAAACAAAATCAATAATTTCTCTGAAAGACAATAGGCCAGGCAAAAATAGATGCCATAGAAATCTACAATAGGCATTCCAAGTTGCACCCCAATCTAGTTTAATCAAATGATTTTCAAGCAATGCACGCCGATGGCGCCTGTATAGTACGATATGTACTTACACGCAAAAGTAATGTTATAGTGTGAATCTTACTACTATTTATTAACCCCCGACCAAAAACGAGGGGTGTTATAAGTTTGACGTGTGTATCTGTGTCTGTCTGTGGCATCGTAGCTCCTAAACGGATGAACCGATTTTGATAAAATTAGTTTCATTTGAAAGGTGTTTTAATCGAGAGTGTTCTTAGCTATGTTTCGAGAAAATCTGCTCAGCCGTTTGAAGGTCATCACCTCTTTGCTAGTTGGGGAAATTAACAACTTCCACAGGTTTGGTCGATTCGAAATTTGAAATCTTGTCACTTGTCACCATGGGCATCGCCAGGGGTGGCTGCAACCGCCCCCCCCCCCCAACAGCTTCTATTGGCGAGAAGACGCGCAACACCGAGAAAAGTGGAAGCAATGAGGGAGGCCTATGTCCAGGATTGGGACAGTCAAGGCTAAGATAAAATAATATAAGTTTAAAAAGCATGAAATTAAATTTACAATTTAAAAAAACCCCCGTCACAATAATCCAAGCGTCTTAGCGTCGGGGGACCGCTTAGTACAAGCACAAAACAAAACCGACCCCAGAAGCTAAGACGCTTGGATTATTTTATTTTTTGACTTTTTAGAGGATTTTTGTGTCGGGGGTATTTTAAATTTAATTTTTATAAACTTGGTGTTGTTCGCGACCTTCGTCCGCGTGAAATTAGTATTGGAAAAATATTACTTCCTTATTTGAATCGGATTTTGTTAACAATTTCAATGGATCCCTAATCCTCTTTCTAAATTAAAAGTAGGCCAAATGACACCTTATAACATTAGCTATCTGCTAGTTAAAGTCCAGTCAAAATGTGTCTAGCCGTTTCGAAGAAAAACCGGACTAACAAGACATTTATTTTCAGCTCCGGTGTATGTTCATTTGATCGTTGTCAATCTTACACCAACAAACAAACTATCAGAGAAAAACAAGCATATTCAAAAAAATCTAACAATATTTCATAGAATACCCATTATGGTATGACTTTCGCCTCACCTTGTAGTCGAGTCTACAGGGAATAGAATCTAATAAATGCGAAGGCTGGCTGTATTGCAGTGTTCCATATATAGCGGAGGTTGCTTTTAATTACTTTGCGGAAATGAGATTGCTGGATCAAAATGGAGTGGCATTATGCAGGTTGTAGCAGTAGTAGCAGGGGTGGGTACTACTACACGTTTAAAATGCACCAATGAAATTGCTTGAAAAAAAAAGGGATACCAATTTACATCATCTCATCATCTGCCATCAGTCTTTCTGCCGGATCGTAACAGGTGGAGCTCTGACCTTTCTGCCTACCCCCCATGGGGAAAAGGCGTGAGTTTACGCACGTCAAGTACAAAGTTCTCAAAAGATAATACCCCAAGAGCCACTCTCAACAATCAAACAAATCAGATTCAGTACACTCCAGCTGGCAATTTAATTGAGACAAGTGGTTTCTCTGACTCGATTGCAATCAAAGTTACTCACAAAATGTACTCACGCGAAGCCATCGTGTCTTTTGAAGAACGTTTTATTTAAATACACCGTGTAAATCACCTCATCACGAAGCCGTCAACCAAGCATGAATGACCAACATGAATCTAAGTAACATTAGCAAAAATTATTGCTGGGAAACGACTTTTTTTTGGGGGGTGTAAAATCATGTTTTGTGGTAGAACTCAATGTAACGCATTCAAAACATTGTGCTGATGGACGGATTGAATAGTACGGGGGTCGTGGAGGTGTTAGTAAAAATCTTACATTAAAAATTAAAAAAAAAATACTTGTCAAAAAGATGGAACTTTGACCCCTAATATCTCCGTAACTAGAAGGTTTCCAGGTATGGTGTAGATGATGTGTGTGTAATGATCGCAAGGACAGGGAGAACCAGTGCCTTTCGGCTTCGTTAAGAGGTGTTTTACACCCTTTATGTATCTCCAGAACTGAATGAAGGTGGATATAAGAATAGCGGATGAACCGAGAAAACGTCATACAATGGACTGTGTGAAAGATAACATGGATAGTAAGGGAACTCAAAATCTCTCTATCTGCTTTATCATTTTATGCCACTTGGCTTTACATACTGTTGAGAAATATCTCTCAGGCATGCTGGTTTCCTCACTATTTTTTTCTTCAACCGAAAAATCATAGGTGCGTGTTTTGGGTTCGAACTCGAGACCTATGATTTGGAAGTCCGACGGTCACACCATTAGGCTATCACTGCACAATTTCAATTAAATGAAAATATTTAAGTAAGTCCATACAAAAACACTTACGGAAACAGATAACTTCTAGCATTATATTCAAGTCTTACATTTTATCATCGAGCTGATTAAATTCCAAACAAAAATTATATCATTTCCGTGCAAAGTCTACTTATCATCCGTGAACACATGTCGGGAGATAAGCAAATAGATGTGGGTCAATCAATGCATTGAGGTTCAATATTAACAGCACAGATAAAAAAATAAAACAGTATGTGACGTCATAAGTGGTCAATCGACGGTTATCGAGCAGTCTTTCTTACGTTTAATAGAAACTATTCAAGGTCTAAATAGACCCCTAACGAAGCCGTCAACCAGGCATTCTGTACAACAAACTAAGTAACTCTACGCAAAAATTATTGCTGGGAACCGCCTTTTTTTTTGGGGGGTAAATATTTTACGGTAAAACTCAATGTAACGTACTCAAAAACTTTATTACAAAAAAAAAAATAACCGACTTCAATAAAACACTAAAAAGTGGCAAATAATTTTAGTTTCGGCAGTCGGTGACTTGTTAGTTTCATTTACTTTTTTGCCACCGACTTCCGAAACTAAAATTATTTGCCACTTTTTAGTGTTTTATTGAAGTCGGTTATTTTTTTTTTTTGTAAAAAAGTTTTTATTTTAGCCTTTTCAGTTGTGGTATCTCACTTTAATCCTAGTCAAGTATATTTTTTACATTTTAACTAGACACCAGCACATCGTCCATACATACGACAAAGGTCAAAATGCATAATAAAGAGGATGACTCAAAAAGTACCTAAGCAAAGATAATAAAATTCATATAGCTCCACCGGGCAAGCTTTCTCTACCAAATGAATGAAAAATCGTCTAAATCGGTCCAGTAATAACGGAGAAATCGGTGTACATACGTGAAAAATTTACATATAAAAAAAAATGTTAATAAAATGAAAACTATATTATTTTTTTATAGGACCAAATGGCAGCTATTCCACATCAAACTAAAGAAGAATCACGCAAATCGGATCATAAATCTCAGCGTAATCGGTGATTCGGTGTATACACCTGGAAAGAGCATACCGTTACAATTCCAACAAGCCCAAACACAGCTAAGATTCATTGCCTTGTTATGGAGTTCCGAAGCCTGTCTCTTGGATTCATCATCAGATATGATGGTAAAATGGTTCTTATTGGACGCAAATGCTTCACTTGTTGTAGAAAATACCAAAATCACTGTACGTTTTCCTATAAAATTTGAAGAGTTCCCTCGATTTCGCCAAGATTCCATCATCAGATCCCGACTTGGTGATTATGGGACCATTTGGGAAGTATACCCTTTCCAACAAAAAAAGAATTTTCCAAATCGGTTGGCAAGCGACGGAGCAATGCGCGAACAAACATAAAAAAAAAAAAAAAAAAAAAAAACATCCGAATTGAGAACCTCCTCCTTTTTTAGAAGTCGGTTAAAAATGATCGCAATGACGGGGAGAACAAGTGCCTTTCGGCTTCGTTAAGGGTCTATTTACACCCTTTATTAATTTTATTGAAGGAAAGGGAAACCTCCAATACGTTTACAATCACGTTGACCAAGTTTTTTACCCTAATCATGAACTAGAGACTCACGAGCTTGTGGCTAAATAATAACAGCCCAGATTAAGCTTCAGGGTAAGCACCGCTTGCCTAGGTTAGTCTATGGATGGTTGACAAACAATTACTACCGAATTCTTTCCGTGCATCGGGAAGCACGTTGAGCCGTTGGCCCCGGCTGTCATTTGTACATCTTTGACAGTCGTTACACGTAGCCAGAGGCCGCAAAAGTCTGACAGCCAGTCTTACCAAGGGGTATCATAATACCCAGTACAAACTAGGTGGGTTGTGGAAGTGAGATAGGCTGTCACTCCATGTAAAATGGTATTCAACTGAAAGCCAACCCCATCTATTTATATTTTACTGTTTTCTCTAATTTTTGTTAAGACATTATTTCAATACTTAGGTATTGACGTAGTAAACTTATAATTACTTTTGTCATTTATATGTTTTTCTTGGTTTTTAGGGTCCGTACCCAAAGGGTCAAACGGGACCCTATTACTGAGACTTCGCTGTCCGTCCGTCCGTCCGTCCATCTGTCACCAGGCTGTATCTCATAAACCGTGATAGCCAGTTGAAATTTCTACAGATTATGTATTTCTATTGCTGCTATAACAACAAATACTAAAAACAAAATAAAATAAATATTTAAGAGGGCTCCCATAAAAAAAAGTGATTTTTATAAATAATGCTACGGAATCCTTCGTGCGCGAGTCCGACTCGCACTTGGCCGGTTTTTTTGTTGTTGTTTTTGTCAAAATTATTTACTTAATACCATATTATTTACTATTAATTATTTACTTAATATAATATATGCATTCCATTTACTTATGTAATTATGTTATCAATTTGAATGTCAATGACCTCTATGAATATTTGTACACCAAGGTATAACATAGCGCGCTTTATAACAACTATTTATTGTACCTGTGCTAACAAATGACTTATGACTTATATTACGTAGTTGGGAATAAGCTAAGTAGATGCAGCTTATTACCATTTTGACCACAATACCCTTTCAAAATATACACCGTGTAAATCACCTCATCACGAAGCCGTCAACCAAGCATTCTGTACATGAAACTAAGTAACTTAACGCAAAAATTATTGCTGGGAAACGACGTTTTTTTGGGGGGTGTAAAATCATGGTTTGTGGTAGAACTTAATGTAACGTACTCAAAACATTGTGCTGATGAACGGATTGAATAGTACAGGGGTCGTGGAGGTGTTTAAAGTAAAAATCTTACATTAAAAACTTGTATTTAAAAAAAAAAAATGTCAAAAAGTTGGAGCTTTGACCCCTAATATTTCCGTAACTAGAAGGTTACCAGGTATGGTGTAGAACAAAAAAATGATCGCAATGACAGGGAGAACCAGTGCCTTTCGGCTTCGTTAAGAGGTGTTTTACACGCTTTATGCCTGCCTTTGCCCTTGTATGACAGGCCATACCAAATTTGATTTTTAATGGTCTTTTATATGACTCAAACGTAGACCACTAACCATTCAAATTTTATTTTCCATAATACATTCAATATACAACAAATGCTATTCTGTTCATTCATAATCTTGCAAAAAAACCATTGTGTCTGCAAAATAATGATTTATGAATAAAATTGATTTAAAATCGCTTAGTATTCATATAAATGTAAAAATATTCGTCTTAATCATTTATTCTGGTGTTTCTCTTATTTTATCTACAAAAGAGCAAGTTATTTTTATTATTTTTTATCTATACAATCATATAACAATAAATAATAAAATTATGGATGGTTTAATTATTTCTAAATTAGGATGTTCTCTTCAGTTTCTTTTAATAATGATTTAACCAATTTTATGATAATTTAGTTACACTAATTTCGATCGGCTGATTAAAGAACCCTCCTTTTGGGCTTCGCCGCAATATCTATGCAGATTCTATTTTTGAGTTTCCATTCAACAGTATGTTTTATAAAATTAAAAGGAAAATTGAATTAGCTATTATAAAATAATTCAATTATTTAACATAGGTAATTTAATGGCTTTACCTGTACCTACCAAATGAGTCAAAATTAATAACAGCAAAAGTAGGTATTTATTTGAATAAAATAAACGTAATTTTTGCGGAAAATTAAAATACATACTTAAACTGAAGCCTATTTCGAAACGTCCCAAAAGGGTTTGAATTTAAATATGTTTGTATGGAGTTCTGCTTACTTTCCGCCACATTTTTTGATCACGAAATTACGGCTTGGCATAAAACATTAAAACCATGTTTTAATAGCTGGCATCAATACAAACAGAATACAAACGAAAGAAGAAGAGAGAAGAAGATCTGGCAGAACTGTCAGCTAGTATTTGTCTGGCGGTGTCCGTGCTCGGAGTATTACAAATAGGGTTTGTGAGCATGGATGAATATTTGTTACTCTTTCACAATAAAACTACTGAAAGGATTTGGAGGAATCGAACTACAACCGGACGAAGCCACGGGCATAGGCTGATGCTAGTACATCATCATCTGCCGAGCCTTTTCCCTACTGATGGAATCGGCTTTAGTCTATCCGGATGCAGCTGAACCAGCATTTTACATGGAGCGACTGCCTATCTGACCTCCACAACTCAATACATACTCAATATATAAAACGATACCCCTTGGTAACACTGGTTATCGGACTTTAGGGCCACTGACTATCCGTAACGACTGCCAAAGCTCTACGCCGGGTCTTAAGCCGGCGGCGTAACGTCCTTTCCGAGGCACGGAGGAAACTCGGTATGTAAGCACTTATAGTAGTACATCATCTGTCTAGCCTTTTCCCAAACTATCTTGGGGTCGGCTTGCAGTCTAACCGGATGCAGCTGAGTACCAGTATTTTACATGAAGCGACTGCCTATCTGACCTCCACAACCCAGTAACTGGGTAATACGATACCCCTTGGTGAGACTGGATGTCAGACTTTTTGGCTTCTGACTACTCGTAACGACTGTCAAAGATCTACAAATGACAGCCGGGACCAACGGCTTAACGTGCTTTCCGAGGCACGGATGAAACTCGGTATGTAATTATGGTCACCCATCCACGGACCAACCTCGGCAAGCACAGCTTAACCTTTAACATCGACCTGGGCGGCTGTTATTATTTAGCCAAGAGCTCCTCCTATAGTAGTACATAAATCAAAAAAATGTAAACCAGGAAAAGAACATGATTCATTGTGTATGCTAAGCCACAAGATCTTTATCCTTGGTTGGCTGTAAACCGCAACCAGTTTTCACCACGTGCCAGAATTGTAACCAGTTAATAATATATTTATATTTATGACCGAAAGATTCATTCTTTAGGTATAATACGGTTTCTCGGGGTCACATCAAAACTTCGAGCCACAAAAAGGCCAGACAGGTGAGTCGTTATTGTGTGGACTTTTTGGTTAAAGGAGTGGAACAAAATTTCAAGAAAGTCTTGCAATTTTGTTTAAGAGAACAGAGGAGAGGATCTAGTGAACGTAGCTGTAATGAGCTGGATGTGGAATGCATGAGATTGTTTCTTTTAGCGATGCTTGGGAAGCTGAATAGGGATGGTGAAACATTTTTTTTATTTGTCTATCGGGTAGATTATTAAAAAGTATTTAACACGTATTTTTTCTTTTTTTACGTAATCGTAAAATTACGGAGATATTTTGAGTTGAAATGGCGCATGACGTCACGGCTCAGTACATTTTATACCTAGTTGTGACGTAGTGAGCCCCCACTCTCCAACTTTAATGCTTTTTAACTAAGTATTTTTATGTTAACTTAATAAAACAAAAAATACGTATCTAATATTTTTGTATTACCTGATTGACGGACAAAATAGAATTTCGTTTTCTTTACCCAGTCATCATCCCTATTCCAGATAGTGACGTCATTCGGATGAGAACATTATGATCAAGTAGGTCAAGACCATAACATCACGCTAAGAATCCTCGAAGGATTAGGCTGAGGAGTACTTGATAGTACACCGACATTTCGCCAGTTATGTTTCAAGCCCCATGTAATAGGGGGCTAGCTTATTGCCATCAACCGGGCACAAATCCAGACTCCGTGGCTGCTACTGAGAAATTCCTAATGAAAAACACAGTAACCCTTTGCCCGACCCGGGAATCAAACCCAAGACCTCATGCTCAGCAGTCGTGCTTGTGAACACTAAACCAACGAGGCAGTCTAATATTTTCATCATAAGGTTAAATAATAAGACCAAAACTACCAATAATAATATTACCCTGCAGAACGAGCAAATTTAATGGCACATACTAGAAAATCGTGAGTTACACCATATTAGCCACACATTGTATGGCATTGACAAGTACAACACAAGTAATGATAAACCGATATCATCATCATCATTAGCCTACAATGTTCCCACTGCTGGGACACAGGCCTCCTCTCAATGAGAGGGAGTGGGCTGTAATCCACCACGCGGGCCCAGTGCGGGTTGGTAGATGTCACATGTCTTCGAATTTTTAGTTCTAAGACATGCCGGTTTCCACACGATGTTTTCCTTCACTGTTTTTGAGGGCAGCGGTGATGAAATAAATTACTCAAAGTAATGCGCCTGCCTGGGTTCGAACCCACGGCTTACTGCTCGTAAGTCGGGGCTGCAACCACTAGGCCACCGCTGCTCTAAACCGATATACCGTAATTTTATTGCCAACTGTTTTATTAAAATTAATTAACTAATAATGTATGAAATTATCTTCCTATGCGACCAGCTGTAATCATTGCATATTTGGCAATGCTTATTTTCACTTCAGTAGCTCAAACATGTAGGTTTGAGCAAAATGCGATTTTGCTCACTGAGTGAGACAAAGTAACTTTTTAATTATTTTTTTCAGAAAGCTCCGAATTTCTTATTCAGCCTTGGGTTAATCATACAATTCGAAACATTCACACTCTATCTCTTTCCCGCCCATTAGAAAGAGAGAGACACAAAGACCAGCCTTTTCGAAGTTCCGTTTTTGAATTCGAACACGTTCGGAATTTCGTACTAACTAAAGAGATTTTGCAAAAATGTCTTTTAATGTAATTTATTGAATTTTTAACTTATTGTTGTATTTAAACGAAAATAAGTATTTACTGCAAATAAAACTGATATTTAACCTGTAAATATTTATTTCTAGTTTCAATAATGTTACGTAATATAATATATTTTGAATAATAAAATATCATGGTTGCTATTTCCGAACACGCCTTAATTTAAATAAAAGAGCGGGAATAAAATTTCGTGTATGGCGTAAAGAGTTCAATATGTTATAAATATTAAAATAATCGTAAAATATTAGTGAAACTAGCGACGAGAACAATATTTTAGCAATATTTTTTATGCAGAAATAAGTATCCTACCTGAGAAGTGTCGCAAGAAATATTTGAAAGCATACCATGTCTTCAACGATTGGAGACTTACAAAGGGCGCACCGCGCAAGCAGTTTTTCGGAGACGGTGTTGTTATCTTATTTTTTAGATTTATCACAGACGAGGCGATCATCTACAATGCTAATTATTTTGATTCACAATAAATAGTTATTTCAATCTATTCCTGTTTATTATTTAATCTCCTAAAGTGTTCTCGCTGCTGAAGTGAAAAGTTATGTGTGTTACACGAGAGCAAAGTTTTTTGCATCTCGTGCCTTTGAATCCCTCGCCACACTCAGGATTCAACTTTAGAATCACTCGCTACGCTCGTGATTCAATCGTTGAATCCCTCGCTTGCTCAGGATTCAAAATCAGCACTCGCAGCAAAAAACGACTTTGCTCTCTTGTTGCACAAATAACTATTTTAAACGTTTCAAGCAAACGTTTTCTTATTATGTACCTCAGACTGCATAAGTAATTTATTTTTCCAAATTCATTTGGGGTCGGCAGGGCACATCTTCTTCTTCCATACTTCTCTATTACTCGTCAGCTCATCAAACACCTCTTTTCTCGCCATATCATCCTTCACACAGCCCATTCATCGTTTCTTTGGTCTTCCTCTACTCTTATACCCATCCACATTCATACTCAAAACTTTCCTCACGACATTCTCCTCATTCCTCTGCATCACATGCCCATACCACGACAACTGATTACTACACAACTAATAGCATAAGATGGCATTAATGGTATTGAGTTAAAACAGAATTTTAATACGGTCTTTGACGATGCCATGATGAAAGCGGCTTAGTTTTGGCCCACCAATATCTCAATCATGCCGAGCAAAGAACTTAATTTTTCGTTTCTAGATACTATCAAAAGGAGAATGCCCACTTTTGGGCCTACGCATTACAGTCAACTGTTTTATTGCAAAATTATCGTCATTTTATAATATAACGAAAACACAAAAAAAAATACAGTTATGAAACTGTGAAAAATGCATTTTATTGTGTTACTTACAACTCTGCCCTGCTAATTGTACTTGCAGTAATCGACATTTTTGGGATTTTCACTTTTTTGCAAAAATGACACCTCAAGGGGCTAATCTATACAAAAAAAAATAATTTACATATTTTTTTTTACTATAAACATGTTTTTTATGTAACGAGAAACACAGTACTTGCACAAAAGTATTGCTTTTGCTAACAATATATGCAGCATGCAACATGTGCTACAAGGTTGTGCAGTACTTGCTACGTTTACTGCAATTTCATTAAGCACATAAGTTTTTTGCAACCAACACTAACTAAAACTAAACGCAGTATTCTACAGTGCTGCGTTTGAGTGTAGCGAGTATTATAAAGAGCTACTCTTGCGCCTCCAAAACTTAACGCAGTATTCTACAGTGCTGCGTTAGAGAGTAGCGAGGGAAACAAAGAGCTACTCATACACCGAAGCCGCAAAGTACAGTGCCGCGTTTAGTGCTAGCACATCAGTGCGTCGACGTCATCCACGGACTGAACAAGTGTGGGGCTCAGCCACTCCGCCAATCCTTTTAAAAGTATGTTGGACATATCGTTAATTCTGTCCCAACGCCCAATTTATAGCGTTAAGATGTAATTAATGGATCGATATCTTCAAGAAGATTTTATCTTGCTTTGACAACATTTCTCATTCAGAGTCAGAGAAGAGCTACTTTTTGGTGCCCAATCAAATACTTAGTTAGATCAATAAAACCCAGCAGACTACGAATTAGCAAAAGTTGTATTAGTAGTTGTGTTCTCATTGAAAAGCACTTTCAAATGGTGTAATTGTATTGCTATTGGTCACCCTAACAATCTTAACTTCGCTTCGGTCCTTAATGTATTTAGGATAATAATTCCGAACAGACTACGAATTAGTTAAAGAGGTGCTAGAAGCAAAGGTTCACGTTAAAAAGCTCTATTCAATATTGTATATCTTATAGCTAGTGGTTGGGAAAATCTTAATTGGTTGCAAATAAAATCTTAACTTTGGTGTCCAACTTGTCACCTACTTAGGTCAATAACTCCGCACAGACCGTGAGAAAGCAAAAGTTGTGTTATTGGTAACCCAGAAAATCTTAATTACGGTGCTCAAATCAAGTCACCTATTTCAAATCTCCGTACGGACTACGAATTGGCGAAAGTCATGTTACTGGCACTTATTCCTTGAAAAGCTTTATAAATTATTACTATTGGTTGCCAAGAAAATCTTAATTGGTTGCAAACAACCTTAACTACGGTGTCCAACCAGTAACATATATACAAGGTGTTGTTTTGCAACCTCGTCAAATTTAAGGAGGTAACTATGCTAATGATTCTCGTCCCGAATCAATAATGTCAATAACTCCGATCAGACCATGACTTAGAAAAAGTTGTATTAGTAAGTAGTTAAAGTTTTCTCCAATGATACACCATTGGTGAAAACTTTAACTAGTCACCCCAAAAAATCCTAACTTCGTTGCTTTATGAATTATGAGTCACATAGTAAGGCCAATAATTCCGAACAGACTACGAATTAGTATAACTGGTGCTAGTACCTAGTAAAAGTTTTAATTAAAAAGCTCTATTCAATAGTGTATAATTATCTTATGGCTAACGTTTGCTTGTCATCAATTTAGGTCAATAACTGTGAACGTACTGCGAATTGCCAAAACTCGTGTTAGTAGCAAGGTTGTCCTTGAAAAGCTGTTTTGAATCATGTTTTGCAAAAATCTTACCTATGGCTGTTAGACCTTAGGGCAGATGTCTTACTTCAGAACCCATTCTGCTTTTTGAGTAATTTTAATTTATAAGTGAGAACACAAAGTATATGCGGGCCAAAAATATGAAACCCTTTCATGAATATGGTAAAATTGAACAAGTTTTCTTCGGTTTCTTTTTTTTGGAAAAGTTGTTAAATATCTTATGTTAATTAATCACTGAAAATATTGGCACTTGATTTTGTGAAACCTTGTATAATTATACATGGTTTTACAAAATCAAGTGCCAATATTATTTTTAATATTTATAGATTTTAATAAAAAACCTTTTTTCTAATCTATTGAAATTATTTTTACAGAACCTTACCAAACTTTAAACTAGTACCGGGCATGAGAATAGGACATGATTGCTAACTAAAAACGCAGTATTGAACACGTGCTAGATGATTTTGCAGTAATGAACACGAATACTGCATTTGGCCTTAGTAATGCACACCAGCCGAGATGGTAGATTAAAATGCAGTACTGCGATTTTTGTCCAAATGAGACAGTTAAATAAAGAAAAAAATATGTCAATAGAAAGTTTGTTTTTTTTCTTGTTTTTTAGGTACAATTCAAAAGTTATATAACATAGTCTTGTTGTCTAGACATCAAAAAATATGTTTTGCGCGTTTATCTCCAAACCGCCATTTTGCAAGTACTGCGTTTGCAATAAGGAGGGCAGATTACTCTCACTAGCTAAGTATGGATACGTGGCTAAAAAGACATTGTGTCAAGTTTAAAAATATATGTCATGTATTTTTTCATTTGTCAAACGAACTCAAACGTCAATTAATTCGCTTTGTTGTCAATTGTTGTGCTTGCGCTGGTGAATGTGTTCTGCTACGAAATTCGTATTTTCTGTGATCTAATCACACGTAAAACGATTAACAGTAACTGTGATTGTATAACAAACCAGTAAGATAAGAATGATTTCTGATTAAATTGTATAGTTGCTTGTCACTTAATCCATTTTCTAACCTCACTTTAGCCATAAATTCAAATTCAAAAATCTCAGAATACAAACCAATGTCAAAAGAAATAAGACCAATGTCATGGCTGTAACATGTAGGCCCAGAGATATAGGGAAGATAGGCTTTCTCCTTTAAAGGTTGATTGTTCAGTGTCACTATTATCTTGTGATAATCCAGGAAGCACACAACAGAAAGGATGAAACCAGTAGATACATAACATAAGGCCTTGTAATCCCCGAAATGATAGGCAGGGGTGATCCTAATAGAACACCCACAATTCGCCAGTTATGTATAAGCTCGCCTATTGCAGTATACGAAAATTTAAAGTTGAGTTATCAGTAGAAGTAGTAAAATTAAAATTAAATCGAATACCTGTCATCCCAGTTCATTAAAGTAGCATCTTGTCCTTTATTATAACAAAGCGATACCAAACGGAGATAAGAACGCGAAATCTTATGAACCCAAACAAATCCCGCGTTCGATTCAATAGCTCTATTCTCATCACTTACACTAAATCCATTCAAATCCATGTCAAAAATAAGAACACTATCACTGAAGTAACTTTAAGATAAAAAAAAAAATAAGAAAAAAAAATCACGGTGTATATGCAAACTTAGACACTACAAGACTAAACAGTAATCTTCGTAAAAAAAAACGTAAACAACATAACGGCGAAGGCTGTATTTTATCAGAAGCAGGAAACATCGGAAATTAAACTAATCTTATCAGTTATCTTATCATGTTAAATCTTTATCATTCTATGTTTCTGTTACGATGTCCTCGAGAAATCAATATCATAGCGGTCGATTATTTAAATATTCAAGGTTAGAGGAGATTATGTAAAGAAATGCTTTTGCGAATAAAGTATTTGTACGTTTCATGTATCGTACATGGCACGCGCGCATTGCATAGATCAGCATCTTTCGGTCACCTTAGTCAGCTGTACTCATTGACGCATTATTCATATAGCACTAGTTACGTGGGAGTTAAATATATTCCACTAGCTGATCCCAACATGCGTGGCAATGCACTTGTTCCTACCTACCTTAAAATGGTTGAGTTGAATGATGGCTGATACATGCGTCATGTTCGTGAACGGGCGCTGTCAGTTGTGACTGGTCATCTCTTAGCTGCCACGGTTTATTTTAATTACTTTATTTTTAATTACTGATTTAATCTTTTACTCTGGACGCTCTTAACTTGCCCGTATTTCCACATTGTTCTTACATATTTGTAATTCTTAACATGAATGATGTAACCAAGATTTTGTAACATATTTTGATTTAAATGAGTGTCCATAGAGTTTCTTGCCCGTTCTTCTCCATAGAGATCTACGCTACGGAATGGGCAACTACAGTACTTTCATAAGTTATTATGCCTTGTGACTGGGACTGTAGCTTCGCGTTTTATTTTGTTTTCTTTTTTGACTTTCAAAAGTGCCTGTAATGGTCTAATTGAAATAAATGCTTTGACTTTGACTTACCTACTCCTACTACCTACCTAAAAACCTTCTCCTGACAATAACAAACACAACAAAAAAAGAATTAACGAAATTGGTCCAGCTGTTCACACGTAATGCCGTGCCCAAAGGAAATAGGGATTTGTTGGCGCAGTGGCTGAGCGATCGACTTCTACGCTACGTATCGCGGCGCGGGTTCGATCCCCGCACGGTACAAATATTTGTATGGCCTACAGATATTTGTTCCGGGTCTGGCTGTTTGTGTATGTCAGTTTAAATGTTTTTAAACGCACCCACGATACAGGAGAAATTCCTAGTGTGGGACAACGTTTATAAACAAAAAAAGAACAAAACATGAAACAATTAGGTTTGGAAATTATACAGGGTGCAAGTCACCGATGCGCGACGCACAGACGCTTGCCACGTATTTTTTTTTTGGTTTAAGAACAACTTTATTTCTCATAAGAATTACATAGATAATTCACTTACTGAGAAACACACTAAAATTAAGATTTATAACTAGAGCGCACAGATTATGTGGGTACACAGATAAATAATAACATAAACTCGATCTTATGTTTAACAAAACACAACATGGATATAGGTTGATTTTTACTAGATGTGGCATTGAGGGCATAGTCTGTCCGCCATGGGATCTGGAGGCACTACGCCGAGGGGAAACTCCGCTGCCGCGGCAAATTGTCGCTCAGCGGAGGAACGAGAGAGGGAGAGAACCTCACGTCCCAGCCGCCGCGGGAGACGCCCCGGGCGTCGGGGGGTAACCAGTGGCCCCCGGCCACCGTAGGCGCGAGCCTGTGGACGGTGAGTAATGGGCTAGCTCACCGTCCGTCCGTCTCATGACGACAGGCCGTGTCGACGGCGCGTACGTGTTCCACGCGCGCCTCAAGGAGATGTTAGCAAACCGGAAGGGGTCCGAAAGGGCCGATGCCTGCCAGGGCTGCGGATTGTTCGAAAGAGATACCGCGGCCCTGGAACACAAAGGGCGAAGAAGGAACATGGGTGGGTTTTAGTCAGTACAAGTCTGACACTCCCTCCCGCTCCGCCCAGAGCGGGAGAAGTCATTTGATGATTTCCCATCCGCAAAAAAAATAAAAAAAGGGCATAGTCTGTAATGAAGTACATGATCCCGAACTCCATTATGTACTTAATACGTTGTAAGAGTTTGGTAAGGTATCCAGGTTGGAAGGGACAACGACGCACAAGAACGGCGCGTCCTATGTCCCGGGGTTTTGAATGAAGTACTGAATATGTGTTAAGCGTTTGTGCTTCATACATAAACCTTACCAAACAAAGCAAGAGCTGTAGGTATGTATTAAGAATGAATGAACGAAGCCGAGGGCAAGAGCTTCTGTAGTTACCCTGCACCGACAATGACTCGAGATTCCCTTAAAGGCATGCCAAGGTGTACAGTACAGCACTTCCCCTTTCACTATAATGATATCATCCGCATAGCGAGTATTCATTAATCACTGTTTTTAAAATGTCAAGTCATCTCCGCTGAATTGGGAATAGGGGTGCGGACTGGGTAAAGAAAACGACATTCTATTTTGTCCGTCAGACAGGTAATACAAAAATATTAGACACGTATTTTTTGTTTTATCAAAATATCAAAAAAAATCTTAGTTAAAACTCATTAAAGTTGGAGAGTGGGGGCTCACTACGTAACAAGTAGGTATAAAACTTACCTACATGTGACGTCATGCGCCATTTCAACTCAATATATCTCCGTAATCTTATGACCACGTGAAAAAAGAAAAAATACATGTCCAATACTTTTCAATAAACTACCCGACGGACAAAGAAAAAGAAATGTGATCATAAATATACCCGAAATCATCATCACCTGTCTGGTCTTTTCCCAACTATGTTGAAGTCTGCTTTTAGCAGTTCCCGCGTTATAGAATGCAGCTGAATCAATGTCATCAACCACAGCCCGACTTTACCAACTGCTGGGTATAGGCCTCCACGTTCTTTTGCCAGCTTTATTTATTTATTTATTTATTTATTGCAAATAAATAAATAGCTTTATCCAGGATACTATACTTATTCTCCGTATACCAGTATTTTACGTGTGGAAATCCTCAATGAACGTCTTCTGGGGGATCTGTCATACTCCTACTGACTGAACCCACACGGTGTTTCTCCTCGTCACTCCTGGCTGGAGTGCGGGGACGGGGACACAATAGGGGATAATCCATTTTTTTTTTCTTTGTCCGTCGGATAGTTTATTGAAAAGTATTGGACACGTATTTTTTCTTTTTTCAAGTGGTCATAAAATTACGAAGATATATTGAGTTGAAATGGCTCATGACGTCACATGTAGGTAAGTTTTATACCTACTTGTGACGTAGTAAGCCCCCACTCTCCAACTTTAATGAAACTAAGTAATTTTTGATATTTTGATAAAACAAAAAATACGTGTCTAATATTTTTGTATTACCTGTCTGACGGACAAAATAGAATGTCGTTTTCTTTACCCAGTCCAATCCCCTATTGCATTCTCCACAATAACCCCAGCTCCAGTATTTTTCATGGCACAACTGCCTTTTTAACCGCCATAACCCAGCTTTAGTGACACGATACCCTTTGTAAGACTGGTTGTCAGATTTTTGGGCTTCTGACTATTCGTAAAAACTGTTGAAGATATATGAATGACAGGACCAACTGATTAATTTTAATCGAAATCTTGTGTATATTAAGAGCGTTTACTCCTAACGGCATTTCATACAAGCTTTCAATTACGTACTCGAAATGGCTGAACCGGTTTTAATTAAACGTTTTAGACCTATGTATCCTGCTTATGCGTATAAAGTTTCATTGAAATCGGTTCAGTCATTTCGGAAAATAAGGACTTGAAAGTTTGTATAAAATGTAGTAAAGCGTAAACGCTCATAAATTCATTCACTAACTAGCACGTGGTCAAAATTTATTCGATATCGTGAATGAAAAATAAAGATTTAATCTAGGTAGCCGCAGTTTCTTCGATATCAAATATCGTTATAAAAATGCTTCGTTTGTTAGAAACAGATGTTATACTCAATTTTTATCAAAATAAATAAAATAATATATACAGGGTGTAAATCACCTCATCACTAAGCCGTCAACCAAGCATTCTGTACATGAAACTAAGTAACTTTACGCAAAAAATATTGCTGGGAAACGACTTTTTTTTTGGGGGTGTAAAATCATGTTTTGTGGTAGAACTCAATGTAACGCACTCAAAACATTGTGCTGATGGACGGATTGAATAGTAAGGGGGTCGTGGAGGTATTTAGAGTAAAAATCTTACATTAAAAACTTGTATTTAAAAATATACTTGTCAAAAAGTTGGAACTTTGACCCCTAATATCTCCGTAACTAGAAGGTTCCCAGGTATAGTGTAGAACAAAAAAATGATCGCAATGACAGGGAGAACCAGTGCCTTTCGGCTTCGTTAAGAGGTGTTTTACACCCTTTATAATAAAATAATCTTTTAGTAAATTAATGTTAATTTAATATTCTTTATGCATGCAATATCACCCACCTGTTAACGTCGTTTGTCATGAAAGGTAAGAATAGCAAAATAAAACTGAGGTAATTTTCCCATTGGTCATGGGACCCACAGGTCACACAGGCCGTGATATACCTGAGATACAAATTCATCAAAACCACTCGTGTTTCTAGGGTTCCGTACCCAAAGGGTAAAACCGGACCCTATTAGGGTCAGTTCACACCGAGCCGCGACGCGACGCGACGCGCGACGCTGCGCGCACACTTTTAAAGAGCGATTTAAAATATAACTTTATTTTCTACACGAAAGGATATATATTTCTTTACAGGCGTCACGCGGCGCAGCGCTGCGTGGCGCAACGTATTCTCACAAGGAAATGTGTATCTTTTCGTGTAGAAAATAAAGTTAAATTTTGAATCGCTCTTTAAAATGTGCGCGCAGCGTCGCGTCTCGGTGTGAGCTGACCCTTACTGAGACTGCGCTGTCCATCCGTCTGTCACCAGGCTGTATTTCATGAACCGTGATAGTTAACCAGTTGGAATTTCTACAAATTATGTATTTCTGTTGCCGCTATAACAAAAAATACTAAAAACAGAATAAAATAAATATTTAAGGGGGTTCCCATACAAAAAAGTGATTTTTTTGATTATTTTTAAAAATAATGGTACGGAACCTTTCGTACGCCAGTCAAAAGTCGGACTTTTTCTTCGTTGCACTCTGTGCGACAATTTTTGCTTTTAATTTGTATGATATTGATCTTAGAAAAAGAATCAGAATCATCTCTTAGTTGCCACGGCTTATTTCGAACTAATTATTTTATTTTTTTAATTGTCTTTTTATTTTTATTTTACTATGGACACTTTTATCGTGCACGTCTTGCTACATCGTTCTCACATAATGTACCATCTCAACATGAATGATGTAACCAAGGTTTTGTAACAAGATTCTGATTTAAAAAGAGTGTCCATGGAGTTTCTTGCCCATTCTTCTCCATAGAGATCTACGCTTTGGAATGGGCGACTACAGTACTTTCACAGTTATTATGTCTTGTGACTGGGACTGTAACTTCATTTTTATTGTTGTTTGACTATTCAAAAGTGCCTGTAATTGGCTTACTTGAAATAAACGATTTTGATTTGATTTGAATATTAGTTTTATTTTGTTTATGATGATGATGACATCTGTTAAATATCAGGCTATTCTTAGGAATCTTTTATCTATTTTTCCCAAGGTTAGACCCGCTACTTACATAAATGCATTTCCTAATTATTACGATCTTTATCTAGATCTCTGATCTTCATTACTTAATAAATTATACGTTAATGTTACTTATTTGATATTCCAGTATTGCATACATAACCAAGCGACCTTTTCCAAAATGTTATCGTTGCGTTTGTCTTGTTTTTTTTTAAATGGCAGTAGCCCGCTAACTTTGCGATTATTAATTTTATTAAAAAAAAAAAAAGACTTCCTTATTTGAATCGAATTTCGTTAATAATTATTAACGAAATTCGATTCAAATAAGGGTTTTAATATTTTTTTAATGAAACCCTACTTTTTTTCTAAAACAAATCAAGCCTAAGTTTATCCTTATAACCTCAGCTATCTGCCAGTAAAAAACAGTCCAGCAGTTTCGTCGATTAGCCGGACCAAACAGACAAACATTTCATTCAACATTTTTGAGTACCGTATATATACTTTCATATGCATTCAGTAAAAAACTGTTATTTTTTAAATTTTATTACGCTTATTACACTTCAATTTTATTTATTTGTATAGATAAGCTTTTTAGTAATTTAAGTATCAGTACTATCAGTTCTACCATAAGTATCTTGTAACTTCAAGAATGTTTTGTGCTTTTTTATACAAGTCTGTCATTTTATTATTGAACGAGTAACAAGCCGCGATCCACATTAGGATTTCCTACTAAGTTTTGCTCCTTGCACCCATTTACAGGATGTTTTATTTTTAATTCTTCTGTACTTCTAATGGCGCATCCACACATCCGTCAGCCGTGCCGCCGGGCACGCCGGGCACATGCATCTTTTAACACATGCATCTTCTAAGTCGGCGGCAAATTCAGCGGCAAAGCCGGCGGTAAAAGCCCGCGGCATGTGTGGATACGCGTTAAGATTTTTTTTAAAGAGAAGATAATATTATTCACTATAGTTCTAAATAATAATAAAGTCTTTTATTCTGAACTTTCCTGGTATGAAAATTTTGTGTTTACAGGATATCTCTCAGTTCAGTGTGCCTTCTGGCATAGCATATTATTATTCGTTTTAGTTTGTATGTCTTTATAATTGCATTTGAAACTCAAGCTAGAAGAACTAACCAATCAGCGCCTACAATCCTAACTCAAGACTAAGATAATTATAAAACAATGTAAATTCAAATGCAAAATATTGTTTGTGAATAAATGACTATGACTCAAAAAAAAATTTGCTCGCGGACCGCGTTAGGTTCGCCACTACTTGCACCCACAAATCAAATCTACTCGTATATTTGTGGAATCGGACAACTTCGTCACCGCGTACTATTTGTTGATACAGAGGTGTTTGAACTGTACACACGGTGTTATGCGCGACCCATTTAGAAGCTTTGATAGTCTGCCAGAGGACCTGGTTTCAGTAAAATGTTTTTTTTCCACTTTTTTTAACAGGTTCAACTTTTGCAGTTTGCGTTCCGATACTTTATTCACCCAACTGGGTTTATTGTTAAGCCAATCAGTCTGTCAATATCGTACCACATGTGGCATTCTTTATTTTCATTAGATCTAGTGTTTGCAATCGCGACTGTAGAGCATGAGCTCCCGGGTTGGATACCCAAGTCAGGCAAATTCTTATTGGATTTTATCAAAATAATAAAATTCGGGGTTGCGAGCCGTGCGGATGCTCTGCCTACCCCCACACTATGGCATGGTACGATTGTAATGAGGCAGAACGGCATCACTCGGCTAACAGCTGATAGGTCACAGGAGCGCGCGCGCGCTAATTTCATACGGGTGTAAGTAAGTATCGGTCACTAATTACCAGTCACCCTACATACATGTATTATGAGTTTGATATCTAAAGATTTAAATTTACATTTTTATTAATTAGTTGCGCAGTTGCAAGTGAGTTGAACATTATATTATAGTATACGGTATGGACGATAAGAAGCTAAAATAGAGCTCAAATATTATGTATGTGTTAATTATAATATATATTTTATTTCATGTATAAAAAAGTGCTAGATATAAGTCTTTTATTTTTTTATTGTGATAGTTAGTTCCTAAATTAAGTGATAAAAGACTTAAGTTATTTTGCTGCGCCCTAACAGGGTCATGTACTCTCTAGTTTTAAGCCCAGCTTATAACTATGATTGCGTACATTTTGCATTAAAATTAGTTGTATCAAGGCAAATTAATGCACTCCCGTACCTTAGAAACTGATCCTCTAGACTTGTTGAGGGAAACACCGAATAAATCGGAGTTAACTAATAATAACCAAGCTCTAGCACCAATAGGCTACCTTTTTATACAGTATGTGTACATAATTAATGGGGGGTGTAAATGTTGCCTACTTTGAGCCATTGGCCATTTTTATTACGTCATTATTTAATCTACGGCTAATTGACACTACAACTACATTCATTATTCAGTCTTCTCCCAACAATATTAAATCGGAAATCAATTACAACGTAACGCATACCAATAACTTGCGTAGAATGAGTTGGCACACAATGAGATGCAAGTTTCTACGTCACGTCTGCTTTCAGCAAGATCGCGGAAGTGTGACTGTATTTGTTCCGCACGAAACATAAACTCGGCATTGTCATGAATGAATGAGTTTGATCTTTAAACAACAAACTTATAAGACGTTAAACGATTCTCGAAAACTGCTCTATCAATTTTTTTCCGACTTTTATCACAATTTCAGGTCTCAAATCTCTGTCAGCCTTCATATGTGTTCACCCCCTTTCTACTTCTTCTTTTTTTATTTTTTTTATTGGTGTGTGCTAGCTGACATGTGCCATAATTTTGATGTAATGGATTCTTTGGTTCTATAAACTTGAACACTATTGTATAGAATCTGGTTCTTCTAACCAAACAGACAGATGTGTTGTTGGGGAGTTTGTGCCGCCACTTCTTCTTCCCAGCTAAAACACTAGGAAGTGGCGAAGGGCGGGCGTTTTGGGGGACTCTCTTGTAATTTTGACGTTCAAAAAGTGCTGATTATACGCCTGATTTGTAACTGTCAAAATCCCAGTGATACTTATTTTTCGTAACAATAAAATTATTCTTGTCGAGTGATAGAGAAGTATGGATAATAAAAGACATGCTGCGCCGATTCAAAATGAATTGGGATAAGGACAAGAGAATCATAAATAAAGTTGTTGGGTGTCTGTCACTGACAACTCTGTCAAAATTAATAGTCTCGTTAAAACAAGGTTGATATTAGTTACTGCTGGTAAAATAACTGTGAAAAGACTGAAGCCATATCTTTAAAAAAAACAATCAACCCATCAATTATTTGGTCATCCTCTATTCTCATAAACATAGGCCGTCAACCTATCGTAAAAACGACAACTGGTTACGAGGCAACGATAGGAATATAGATTATATAGTTACCAGCGCTTAAAAAGCCACATTATAAAACACTAAAAATAACCTAAAAACTTTACACACACTGTATTCAATCACAGCCCACAGGCTCTCGAACACTGATCAGATTTTCGATTGAAAATCGACTATTATTAGAATAGAACGTGCTATACATATTTTTTATCCAGGTCTAAACGAGTTTAGTAAGAAAACTTGTACATACATATTCAGAATTTTAAATGTCTAATTATCTAGTCTTAAAACTACCATTATTAATTCGGTTAGTAAGAACAGGGTTTAAATTCTCGATTTATTTCATTCTGATCCCAAAAACTAATACCACTGGTATTTGTATCAAATGATACTTATTTTCTACTAGCTGTGCCCGCGACTTCGTCCGCGTGGAATTTAATAAGTAGCCTAAGTTCCTCCTTATTACATCAGCTATCTGCCAGTGAAAGTCCCGTGAAAATCGGTCCAGCCGATCCAGAGATTAGCCGGAACAAACAGACAGACAAAAATAGTAAAAAAAAAAATTGGGCGATGTACCGTATATAATTCATATGCATGTAGGTAAAAGCGGTTATTTTAATATTACAAACAGACACTTCTTTTTTATTTATTTGTAAAGATGTATAGATTCCGAACGGATACCACTCTTTAAATAATAAAAATTAATGTGCGAAAGAATACCAACAATTTGAATTTGGTACAGTCAGCTAATTCAAACCGAATCAAATTAAATTTGTTTTAGAATATTTGAATGTGATCGTAATATTATGTTATGCAAATTCAATTAATTTCAATATTGTTACAAAGGTACTCCGTGCAGGGCACGCCACAATAGTGGCGATAAGTCCCCTAGCTCTTTGAGGAGTGGCTGAAGAGACGCCACGGTGCCCTCACCTTCCCCCTGACGCAGGTCCTCACCGGACATAGGTAAGAGTAGTTTAAGTGAATCATTTTGCTTTTTTTTTTACCTGTCGATTTTGGTCAATTGTTCCAAAATTCTAAACAACCAATCAGAGTCAAGTGTGACAGGAATGTCTAAAATAATTTATGGTCTTGTTAGTAATACGTAAGACAATGGAATAAGGTCCTCCGAAAATTCTTAATTGAGTTCTCTCGTAACAAACCTAAGTGTGCCAGAGAGAGACAAAAAATAACAACGTCAATAAAAAGTTACCAGTTGGGACGTACTCATAAAATATTTTCCACCCGTTGCTTTTTAGTTTTGGAGCGCCCGGGAATAAGCCTTTTGTAATTTTTCTTGTACAAGGGGGGACAAAACTTCTAATAAAGTTGATTATTAGTCATATTTTATTATTGAACTAGACGTATGCTAACATTTTTTTTTGGAGATTAACAATTTTTTTTGTTTCAATTAAATGTCTAATATATACAAAAATGCTTTGTATATTATGTTCATATATATACAAAGCATTTTTACTGACTGTACCTTTTATCTTTGAACTTGTTTTGTTATTCGTTTGAACAATTCTTAATTGAGTTCTCTCGTAACAAACGTAAGTGTGCCAGAGAGAGACAAAAAATAACAACGTCAATAAAAAGTTACCAGTTGGGACGTACTCATAAATGTTTTCCAACCGTTGCTTTTTAGTTTTGGAGCGCCCGGGAATAAGCCTTTTGTAATTTTTCTTGTACAAGGGGGGACATAACTTCTAATAAAGTTGATTATTAGTCATATTTTATTATTCGTAAGACGTATGCTAACATTTTTTTTTTGGAGATTAACAATTTTTTTTGTTTCAATTAAATGTCTTATATATACAAAAATGCTTTGTATATGTTCATATATATACAAAGCATTTTTACTGACTGTACCTTTTATCTTTGAACTTGTTTTGTTATTCGTTTGAACAATGGTATCATTTCGAAAGAGATAATAAATATGAGTTCAAACAAATACCAGTGGGATTAGTTTTTCGGATCAGAACGGTACAAATCAAATTATCACGATGCCTGAATAAATAAGTCTTCTTTAGCGGTAATTTAAGACATGTTTTTATCCTGATGTCCTAGGCAAGTGTGCTCCAACCTAGGCCGCATCATCGCGTCACAACAAGCAAGTTGTGACAAAACGCAAGCCTATGAAGTGTCATCATCATCAAATCCCCCGCTTTGTAACTTGGGGTCGGCGCAAGACGTTTTTTTATTCCATTCTCCCCAATCTGTCCATCATTCATTCCTGTTTCTTTAATATCACGCCTCTCGCAAGCCATCCATCCTTTCTTTTGAAGTCCTAATAATATTACATTAAAATAAAACAAAAGCTTACTAGATAAAGGATGGTTTTGAGAAGTCTAATAAATCTGTCGTAGAGCCAATGTCAAGAGTGGACGCGGAAGAAGATGTACCGGTTTTGTGGCGCCTCTTGATAAACGCCTCTACTCGTAAACTGGCTTTGTTTAGACGCTTATGTTTTGTAGACTAAATACAAGGTGTAAACTGACACTACGAAGCCGGTAACCAAGCTTTCTGTACATAAAATCTAAGTAACCCTACGCAAAAATTTATGATGGGTAACAAATTTTTTTTTGGCGTTTTCCAGAAGGTTTCTATGTAACGCACAAAAACATTGTACTGATGGATACATAAGATGCATTGAATAGTAAACGGGTCATGGCGGTATTTAAATAAAGCTATAACCAAAATTGCTACTCACAAAGTTGGAACTTTGACGAGAAGGTTCCCAGGTATTTTGCAGGACAAACAAATGATCACAATGACAGGGATAACCTACAAGGTATTTTTAAGTTAGTTTTAAGTTATTTTGCTGCGCCCTAACAGGGTCATGTACTGTCTAGTTTTAAGCCCAAAGCTTGTAACTGTGAATGTGTACATTTTGCAATAAATAAATAGCAAGTGCACCCATCAGCTACGTGAATCCAAAATTATTTAGCGGCATTAAAATACAATAAAATGAATTAATGTACAATAGATCAATGCTCATTCCTTCACTGTATGAGAAAGGCTAGGCTATTTTCCAGTTTTCGTTCTCAGGAAATTGTGTCTTTCTACTCGGAAATTACTACCATAGTTCCTAGGAAATCGGGATTTGACTCGCAGAACAGCGCCTTTCCCTACTTTACTGACAATACTGGGTGGAAGAGATATTTACGCACAAACAGTTACCAGGTATTTTTTTTTTTTAATGCTGGTTAAAATTGAGGTATTGCACAGCAGTTTTTTTTTAATCACCGATGAAAAGCTTCTTTGTGAAGGGTTCAGAATGATGTACTAAATAAGTGGTTATCGTTTGTGCGTCGGTGTCCCTTCCATCCTATACGTAGTCTTACCGAGAATTAATGGCGGATTCCTCGTTAAATCTAAAGTAGACTCTTAGAAGAGGCTTCTTGCCTCGCCTATCAGTTATTTTTAATCTGACTTTATACCGCAATGATCTTTATTCTTGTCACAATACGAGTCCTATAGCGGCTTACTGCTTTCAGAAACAATATAACGGTAAAAGGAGGTCTTTTTACAGTCTTACCTGTCAGCCGGTATCATGTCGGCAGCGTCGTCCTCCATAGATTCATCGCCAACCTCCACCTCCAACTGCACGGGGGGCGGGGAGCTCATGTCCGGTGATCACCAATCGCCAACACCCTGAGATAAACAAAATAGTAAATAAATAATACTCAGTCTTTGATCCCAATATTAGCTATAAGGATTAGGTGCTGCACTCTTGTCCGAGTCGACATGATAAGGCACAGCCACTGCACAATGGAACTGCCTGATATGCATCCCAAAATTACGAGTATACGACAAGATCTCGTTCGATACAGTCTAGCTAACTCAAGATTGTATTCCCACACTATGCATAATTCTTTCTTTACAGCCAGGATAACACACTATACAGCATGAATATTCCAAGCATACGTAGATGGGCAAATTCGAACCAATAAGAAATAGCGTAAGGGCCATGACCTTGGCCTTCAGGGAGCCTGTGAAATATCATTTTAAGACCCCACCTAATATCGATTGCTGGAAAGGGTGGAATGAGAAGGGGGGCTTAGCGCGACCTTGATTTAAAAACACGAAAATGGAATCTTCAATTATACTACACTAACATTTTGATATTAAATATCCCCGGTGTAATTTTAAACTGGCCTAGTTATTTCGCAGTTGTTATTTAATCGTAATTTGATAAGGGTAGGCTCATTTTTAGATACATAAGGTTAAATAACAGTCAAGGGAAAATCTGCAAAAACAGCACATTTGGCATTTGCCGGTCTTTTGTAGCTGATGGAAAGTCACCGGCCGGGTACCAGGTTCCCGCATGCGAGTTATCGACCAAGTGTCATCGCATTTTGAATTCAAGTGACAAAAACAAAACTGTTCACCATTTTCAGTCCCAAAATAACTGAACTATTTTTCAAAAGGTTACAATACAAAAAGCAACTGAAAAATTCATGAGCAATACTGTCCTATGACCTCGGACGGGCAACGCACTTAGAAATTGCTTTTGCACTTACACAGCAATTTGTATCAGATTTACATGTGATAAAATAGAGTCGATGACCTGGAATGTGTTAACAATAGTGAATGTAGACTTGGTGCGCGTTTTTTAGGGTTCCGTACCCAAAGGGTCAAACGGGACTCTAGATATTATATGATGAAGTTAAACTAATTTATGCGGCGGATATGCGACTGTTTATCTGACCTCTACAACTCAGTTTAGTACTGAGCCACTGACTACCTGTGACCCCTGTCAAATATCTAGAAATGACAACGGCATAGCGTGCGCTCAGAGGCCGGGCCACCCTTCTAGGCCTAGACCTTAGCAAGCACTGCTGAACCTTGAAGATGGACCCGTGTGGCTGTTATTATTTAGCCACGAGCATGCATGATACTGGATTCTTCGATTACATTCTTTATCTAATACTATAATATTATAAAGATGAAAAGATTTTGTTTGCTTGTTTGCTTGAACGCGCTAATATCAGGAACTATTGGTCCGATTAGAAAAATTCTTTCAGTGTTAGAAAGCCCATTTATCTATTCATCATCACGCTACGACCAATAGGAGAGGAGCAGCAATGAAAAATGTTGACGCAGACGAAGTTGCGCGGGACAGCTAGTTAAAGTGAAAGTGAATTTGTTTGTCAGGTCTGAACGGATTTCGATGAAGTTTAGCATATGGATAGACGATGACTGTTCATCCCGGTATGGCATTCCCGTGGGATAACATCCGACCTTCAACTGAGCGGAGTCGCGGGCAAATACTAGCATCTAATATCTTCGAGATAACGAGTCCTATACTAGAATCCCTAGATCCACATTCTAGATTGATCACAATGTTATATTTGCTAACATTTGTATTATTCATTCTATACCTACCTACTTATTATGCATGAAATAAACTTGATACCTGATCGTATCTTTGTCACAACAAACGTCATTATTAGGTCACAAGGTACAGTCATTACCCTTGTGACTTAGAAATACTCAAAGTCAAAGATGCAAGTTCATTATCACTCCTAGGAACTTAAAAATGCAACTGAATATAAACTTAATCGCTTATATCTAAGTTACAAATTCAAATCTGAGATGAAAATAGTTAAGTATAGATTTCAAGGCTGTATTCAAATTAATATTCAATCGTCTTTCACTATGTATTAGTTACCAGTTTTTGTAAATATTAAGTTACATAATACTAGTGCAGTAATGTGTGAAAGAAAAGTGAGAGTTTAGCATGTAATAAATTATAATGCAACCACATTTACCACAATTAGAGTTATATCTCTAGCAAATGATTAAACATAGTGTTATTACTTGAGAGTGAGTAATAATCAGAGAGCAGCGGTGGCCTTAGAGAGCAGCGGTGGCCCAGTGGTGGCAGCCCCGACTTACGAGCAGTAAGCCGTGGGTTCGAACCCAGGCAGGCGCATTACTTTGTGTAATTCATTTCATCACCGCTGCCCTCAAAAACGGTGAAGGAAAACATCGTGAGGAAACCGGCATGTCCTAGAACAAAAAATTCGAAGACATGTTACATCTACCAACCCGCACTGGGCCCGCGTGGTGGATTATAGCCCACTTCCTCTCATAGAGAGAAGGCCTGTGTCCCAGCAGTGGGAACATTATAGGCTAATGATGAATAATAATCAGAAGTCGGAATTAGGTAGAGTTGTTTATGTACTTGCATCAAAATCGGGATTTCCATTGGAATTCCGCATTGGAATTATGCAACTCCGGACATCTGATATCGGATGGTTTAAATTGTGTAAAAGTTTTATTTAACACATCACGGGATTTTTCTGCTCTTTAAAAATTAACCTCGGGATTTGGGGCATTTCCACTTTATTCCCGACACTTATTATTAGGGCTTTATTGTGCCCGACAGGGTCCACGATTGTTTCTTTTGCTAAATGTTTACCACCTAAGCCTACATTGCGGAATACACTAAAGAATTGAGTATTCTTTCGCTGTAAGAAATCAGTGTAAGTACATAAATAACTCTACCTAATTCCGACCTCTGGTAAATAATTATCATCTTAGAATAATTATAATCACATAATGTCACGCTTATATTCCTCTCTATGGAAGGGAAGACAGAGGTGTACATGCAGTACACCCACATTGAGTTCTTCGCCAGGTACTATGTTTAAAGATAACATCACGCCAATCCCCCAAACGGTCAGGCAAAAGTGTACCTAATAGTAAACCCACAATTCGCCAATTATGTTTAAGTCCCAGATAATAGGGTGCAAGCCTACTGCCATCAACGAGCATAACTCAAGACTCCGTGGCGGCTACTGAAAAATTCCTGACTATGAATTTTTGGATATGTTTAAAATCTACCAACTCTAGTAAGGAAACGCACCAGGGATCAACACCGCAAACTGTGGCTATAGATGGCTGCCTCACCAAACGGGCGCTTCGGCTGACCAAGCCACAGCTCCGCATAATCACAGCCGCCATTACTGGGCACGGCTCTTTTAATAAACAGCTCTTTGTCTTAGGAGTCACAGATAGCCCACTGTGCATAGCCTGCATGGAGGAAGACGAGACAGCAGCCCACGTGCTTCTACACTGCCCAGAGGTAGCAGCATACAAGGCAAAGTACCTCGGTAACCCAGGTACTCTCCGCGAGATCGTCAGCAACACTAAGGAGCTGCTGGCCTTTCTCGGGGAACTGGGGTGGTTAGAGTAATGTTCCCACCCCCACGCAAAATAAAAATACGCGCCTTGGACGTGGAGTTGCGGAAACCAGCCCGCTATACAATATAATACGCCTATCCATTAACTAAACACAATTCCAGACTCCTGAAATTCCTGATGGAAGAACCCCAATAACACTTTAACCAACCTGGGAAGATATCCCAGGACCACATACTCAGCAGAAGCTCTTGCAACTACACTAGATCAACAAAACATGCAATGAGATAATTTATAAG
The DNA here is from genome assembly GCA_963082945.1 of Cerastis leucographa. NCBI lineage: Eukaryota > Metazoa > Arthropoda > Insecta > Lepidoptera > Noctuidae > Cerastis > Cerastis leucographa. The sequence continues at coordinate 5,051,476 of OY720353.1, read as the reverse complement.
TTACAATCATCTTGCTAATGAACAATTGTTTTCCAACATGAGCATTGTTAATTCATCATAATAATATTGTGATGACATCATAATTAAAATTATAATAATAACTTGAAATTCCACTTCCTTGTGCTTCATAAAAGGATGTTTTAATTAAATACTTATGTAGCTTATAGACTTATTATCTTTGGGAACCAAAGTTTGAAAATGTTTCCAGCACATACGTTGCCGTCAACATACATGTCTAAGGTCATGTAAGGGTGCGGGCCTGTGGACGGTGAGTAATGGGCTAGCTCACTTTCCGTCCGTCTTTTGACTACAGGCCGTGTCGACGCCGCGTTCGTGTTCCACGCGCGCCTCAAAGAGATGTCAGCAAATCAGAAAGGGTCCGAGAAGGCCCATGCCTGCCAGGGCTGCGGGACTGTTCAAAATAGATACCGTGGCCGTGGCAAAGGGCTAAGAAGGAACATGGATGGGTTTTAGTCAGTATAAGTCTGACTCTCCCTTCCACTCCACCTAGCAGGAGGAGTCATTTGATGATTACCCATACCACATAACATCACACCTGTAATCCCTGAAGAGTTTGGTAGAGGTGTACATAATAGTACGCCTGCATTTGGCATTGCATACATATTTGATGATATTATTCAACTGTTTTCTACTCATATACTGTTTCCATTTAATGCCAGGTTTCAGTTGTTCATTGACAAGTTCTTGTCCTTTTATTGTATCGTGTTGGTGAGACTTATCATACTTTTGCTAGTCCAGCATTCCATAATGCTGACTGAGCTTTTGTCAACATTATCAAATTGTTCTTAGTGCAGAAGATAAGACAAGCATGAGACGATATTAGAGAGGTCATGGTTTGTTATCTAGGTATTTACCTGTTTAAATAACTTAAATTATAGCTCAGCTCGGTAAAATTACATAAATAAATAGTTGCTGTATTTTATATAATCTAAGACGAAAATCATCTATTTACTATTACATTGTAGTGCTCACTATGATTGCATTTGATGTTATTGAAATGCATAAATAGTAAAACAATGCATCCAACATTACCACTGAAGTCACCACATAGTAATTTTTAAAATAATTGTATACCTTAACATATTTACTTAACCCTACCCCCTTAACTTCTATGTATGCTGGATGATACCATGCTTTGAATACTACCTGCCATGGCAAAGAATACTCATGCGTCAGTAAATTAAAAAAATAGCATAGAATACACTCCGGGAGATTATGGATCCATGTCAAAGTCAAAGTCAAGTCAAAGTCAAAGCATTTATTTCAATTAGACCATTACAGGCACTTTTGAAAGTAAAAAAAAAAAAAACAAAATAAAATGCGAAGCTACAGTCCCAGTCACAAGGCATAATAACTTATGAAAGTACTGTAGTTGCCCATTCCGTAGCGTAGATCTCTATGGAGAAGAACGGGCAAGAAACTCCATGGACACTCTATCAAAATATGTTACAAAATCTTGGTTACATCATTCATGTTAAGAATTACAAATATGTGAGAACAATGTAGAAATACGGGCAAGTTAAGAGCGTCCAGAGTAAAAGATTAAATCAGTAATTAAAAAATGGTAGAATTATTGTCTGAGGTATATAATATGAGATGTTTGTACACATACAAATATAACTATCTAACAAAAAGACTTGTTATTAGTCTGTAGCTCTAGATCAGGCACTTTCAAACTAGTTTACCTGGACTAGGTACTAGCTGCCATGGACCTACATTTACCAGTCCAGGTAAACTAGTTTACCTGGACTGGTAAATGTAGGTCCATGGCAGCAGACACTAATATAGGCAGGCTGCCACAGTGATAAGCTACCCTTGCAATGGGGTAAATACAGATGCGAGAGAGAATAGGGACAAAACTTTGAATGGGATTTCAATGTTGAATTCAAATAATTCGTAACTAAAAAGCTATGGGGATCATTTTTGTTTTAATTTAATAAACAATAGAGTATTTTTAGGCTACCAAAAATATTTAAATAATGTGAAAATGCCTTTCAAAGTTTCATCCCATTCACCCCTGTGTCCCTATTCACCCTGTTTGATGGTACCTCAACTCTAGATATAAATATAATGAAGCAGAGCAGGGAGGTAGCTAACAGTAGTTAACACTTTCTGTGTTAAGCACCCAGCATATGGGCCAAAAAATGATTTGTTTGGGTGCCCACAACCCACCTCTGGAGTCTTTGTTACATACTATAGATGACTTGTGCATAAAAATAAAAATGAAATGAACTGCAGCGAAAGTGTTAAAAAAACGGTACACACTTAAGCTCACACCTTTTTCCTATGAGGGTAGGTAGAAACTACAGAATGCCACCTGCTACAACCCTTACTTATTTAGCTAAATATATTTTGTGAAGAGTTGAGAGATTAGCAATATTTCTTTGTAATGCACCTGGGTAACATGACAATGCATAATTTAATGATCATTCAGAAAAATCAAAGAAGTATTGGAATCATTGACCTAGAAGTACATCCAGTGAATAGAGGCAATTTATTTAGATTGGTAGATGGAATACTCTTTAATAAGCCAACCAACATGGCAATGCTGCCAGCCTTCATGAAATGAAATGTGGATGTTTTTTTGTCAGCCTGTAATTCTTTTCTCATTTTGATACTAAGTACATATTTTTATTTATTTTAGAGATCTATTTGTAGTTTGTAACCCATGTACATACTGAATTCAACTTAATTATGTCTTCCTATATTCAAAGGAATGATAAAAGAGTAGACCATTTTACACAATGACAGCTGAGGTTTTTAAATGATGATATTGGTTTTAGTTTTTTTATTTTGTGTATTGGTAGCTAATACTTCAAGGATGTGTTCATTGTTTGTTTGATACATGTTTCATTAATATAATAACTAAATAATAATTGTATAAGTAACTTTAAAATATTTTATAGCATATATTATGCAATGGAAAACAGTTGGACACCATTTCTTGGTATTTTATTAACGAATAGAATAAAAGTGAAAACTCCGTTGATATGTTCATGAGATCGAGTCAAAACACGTTAATACATCTGCTTTATCAATACAGACCATTGTCTGCAAGATTTTCGTAAATATTTACATTTTGTTCCCACGGAACAAAATGGGAAACGCGCAGATTTGTGCAACCACTGAAAGATCACACTGAAAAAAAAAATGCTACGGTTTCGCATGATTAGAAAAACTAACCAATCTCACAATGCTGTGCAATTGATTAAGTACAGACACAACAAAAGAAACGAATCATTACATACCTTCACTTTCTCAAAAATGTGTTAACTCATGCAACTGTCACAACTAAGAAACTGCTTTAAATAAAGCGCACAATAACACAAACTTCAACAATATCAACAGTTCACAAATGCACTTTCATCACAAAATTTTCACTACAGAAAAATTTCATGACCATTGGCACTAATCCACGAAAATTTTTGACGTTTCATCACAGTCCGATGAATAAACACCAATGAATCGACGAAACAAAGACAATTATAGAATGTTATGCACCAAATTGAATCACTATACAGTGAATTTCTCTAAATAATTAGACGGGGTTGATTAGAAAATAAGATTGTGCCTTTTTCTAAACAATAAAAATAAAAATATGCGAATCAATCGACGGATGCCCGAACTAGCGAGATCCGATTGTGATAGTGACGTGAAAACGAAAACAACCGGTTTTAATCGAAACGTCAAACTTATCGGTTTTATAAACGCCGAGTCATGATATGTATTTTTTTTACTGGTCTGGTTAATCCTCTCCATAAATTCATGATAATCCAGAGAAATTAAAAAACAGCATAGGCATTGTTTAGGGCCATATTTCGTGGGATGTTAGTAGTTTTTTTTTCTTGCTGTTTCCTTGAATGTGCACGTTACTTCTAGTACGTCCGAACTAAGCTCGGTGATAATTTGCGAATTAAGGAGGGCGGAGCTTGCACGAATCACGAATATTTCGAGTCACCCCCACATGGATTGCCCCCAGGTGGCAAATCATCTGTTCTACGACCGCGATGAGGGGTGTTGGCGATCGACACCGCAGTGAACAGGGATTTGAAGTAGGGGCAATAACTTCCCAGTCGCCACCCGGTGTAAACTGGAAATTTTATTCCCAATTGCCACCTGGGGCAATCCATGTAGGGGCGACTGAAATTATTCGAGCACGTAACTAGAAGACACGCACACACACACTTACTACTACTTTTTTTGTTGCTGGACAGTTCGAGCGAGTGCGACGCGCTTACGACCAGCAAATTTATGATTCGTAATCATTAATTTGCTGGTGTTTGTATTTATAGACTACATTTCCGTTTGGTATAATCATTCTACATCCGTTTTTTATAAGCATTCTACTCTTTGGGCACCATGCGCGAGTGTTCTGCTCGCCAATTAAGCACGAATCGCTGAACGAGTATTTTCATTACTAGCTCTTGTAGCTGCGCAAACTAGTGGAGATTTCTCGCCCTGTTAGAGTCAGCTCACACCGAGACGCGACGCGACGCTGCGCGCACCTTGTAGGTCAGTAGGGTCACAAACGTCATCATCATCATCAGCCTGTATTCGTCCACTGCTGGACATAGGCCTCTCCCATGACACGCCACTGAGCACGATCCTCGGCCACTCTCATCCAGCTCTTGCCAGCCGCCTTGCAAAGATCATCGCTCCACCGAGTCTGAGGACGTCCTACGCTACGTTTACCGATCCGTGGTCTCCACTCAAGAACTCGTCTACCCCAACGGTTCTCGGTTCTTCTCTTTATCGGTTCTTCTTCACAAACGTAACTAGGTTTAATTTTCGTTCGTTGCCGAAGTTACGTTTCGGAGAAAGAGAGTAGACCTCCTGACACGGGATCTACATTTGATGTACGCTTCTTGAGTGATAAAAAAGTTGATAGCTAGTCGCTTCCTCGTCGGCAGTTGGGACAGTTGTGCTCATGTGTAGCCCTTTCGTTACGAGGCCATTATACGGTATACAAAATAAACACATATGAAACAAATACTTAAATCATTTAATCAATAAATCTACAAAAAACATCTTTTATACAAGGTGTTGTTTTGCATCCTCGTCAAATTCAAGGAGGTAACTATGATAATTAATATCGTCTCGAATCAATAATAAAATGGGTAGGTAATTTTTATATTTACCGAAATCGGTAAGTGTAAACCACGCGTGTTTTAAACGCAGCCCATCTGATTCTCGTCATATAACCGCGCTTCAATACATACAAACAATCTCGATAATTTCTTATTCCCTAAGCCACGTTAAGGAGGTTATTCTGAAATACTGGCCAACTTAAACGACCAAAAAATCACCGTTTATTTATAATTAACTAGGTTTCGTAATTTTCATTGATTATTTATGTCTTTTGTGACAACCTCCTAAATTTTGACGAGGATGCAAAACAACACCTTGTAGATATTAAACTACTACACAAATATAAATATATTTAAATTCTCCCTAACTCTCTTCTGACTTAGGAGTAGCTGGAGTTGAAAAACCTAAAGGAGGGTATTTATTTAAAATCTCGGCCATTGTTGAAGGATAAAAAGCCATGAACTTGAATCTCTCGCCCATCTTCTTTGGATCAATAAGCATTTCATAAGATTTCTTTATTTTTTCTCGGTCTTCATCTGTTTTTGCGTTACCCATCAGCACCTGAAATTTATGAAATCGATTTGTAATGGTTTTGTTCCACTTGGAGGCTTCCCCAAAGACCCTCTAAGTATTCTGTTTCTGCGCCGTGGGTAGTGGCCGGCTGGCCGCTAGGCAAGAGTCTCCAGCCAATACGTTCCAGAGGATGGAAGGCGCCGTCGAGGCCGGCCCAGAAAGAGGTGAAGCGATGAGGTTAACCACGAGGGCTGGTTCGTGACTATACATTTGCTTAGTAAACTAGATGCGTGAATGTGGACGAAGTTAAAGGTATGTAAAGATCGTAGCAGGTGGCGTTCTGTTGTTCCTGGCTACTTGAAAAGTGAAACTTCTTATGCGAATCGAACAAGGTTGCGTTAAACGTTTAACGCTACCATGGAGAGGAAATAGAAAGAGACAGAGCGAGAGTGAATGCGTGGCACTCGAACGCATGCGTGTAGTATTACGAAGTTTCACTTCTTCCGCGCGAAGGGACTCAACGCACTATATTTGTTTGTACTTTCATATTACATACATGGCATTTGTAAAGGAAATATCAGGATACATTGGAATCTCATCATCTGCTTTTACAAGACTATGTTGGAGTCAGTCAAATATCAGTATTTTACATGAAGCGACTGTCTATCTGACCTCCACAACCCAGTAGCTGGGTAATACAATATTACATGTTGTCAGACTTTCGGGCCTCTGTCTTCTCGTAACAACTGTTAAAGATGTACAAATGACAACACATCCACGGATCCCTAGGCAAGCATTAATTAGACTAGGAGATCGACCCGTGTGGCTGTTATTATTAAGCCCCAAGCCAAAATAATTGAGGAATCTAATTAGCTAATATTTTCCAAAGTCAGCATAATTTCTCACCTGGAGCCTAGCTTCGGCTTGACATCTCTCTAGGAAGTCTTTCTGCTTGACAGGACCCATGACTAAGGCGTAGTTCTCACAAGATGGGGTCTTCGATGCTGCAATCCTTAGTTGGGAGAAGTCTACATCAGCTGTCAGATCACACTTGCCAAGATTTTCCAGAGGATTAACCACTTTGTGCTTGTGGAATGCCTGAAAATTTTGACAGTACTTTAAAATAAAAATAAAATACAGTTTAGTTTACCAAAATGGATCTTGTGGAAATTCATGAATAAGTACAAGTTGCAAGAATCCCTTTCAAAATGAAAAGGCAAGTGCATTTTTTTTCCTGCAAGTGTGTTAATAAAGTTTTTTGGACATACGATGTTTTATCTTTTAAAATTTGTTTAAATATGGTATGAAAGTGTTTTTTTTTTCTTTATATACTCAAAAACAATTCATAAGTTACCATAAAAATGAACTCATAATCATTATCCTTTTCCTGCCTCTATCCCAACTTATTTGAGGTCGGCACAGCATATCTTCTTCTTCCATACCAAGCATAACCATATCATCCTTCACACAGTCCATCCATGGTTTTTTGGTCTTCCTCTACTCTTTATAGCCATCTAAATTCATACTCAACATTTTCTTCATACCTCCGGATCCAACTCAAAGCATTTATTTCAATTAGACCATTACACTGCACTTTTGTAAGTCAAAAAACAGAACAAAACGCAAAGTTACAGTCCCAGACACAAGGCTTATAACTTGTGAAAGTACTCTAACCATTTCAAAGCGTAGATCTCTGTGAAGAAGAAACTCCATGGACCTTTTAAATCAAAATGTTGTTTCAAAATCTTGGTTACATTTTACAAACATGTTAAAACGATGTAGAAATATGTGCAAGTTAAGAGCGTCCAGAGTAGTTCACATGTCCATACAACAATAACCAAGTACTACAAGAAAGTCAACAAAAAGTATTTCAAACACCAAATTGCATTACATACCCTAAAAGTATCCCCCTTTTCTCCTTCATGTCCATAGTCAGCAATAAGGGCTAAACCACCATACATATCCACCCTAGTAGCCAGCTGTCTTGCAAGGCCCAGACTTCGGGCACTTATCTCTAGCTCCGTCTTGTCTCCAGAATCTAATGGTGGCCTAATAAGGCTTTTAGATGAGACAGTCTCTTTTCCAGTTATTCTGTAGTACAGTTTGTCTTGTCCATCTAAGTCTATTAGAAGTTCTCGCCAGCCGTCTTCAGTTTTCTGGAAGTTGCAAAAATTATTCCTACATTCAATTGTGAGTTAAATTTAAAAAGATATCTCAAAATGTATTTCAACTATTTCATGAAATAAATAATACTATTGCTTTTTTCTAGCCTGCGCTGTCCCTCTCTTGGGCAACGGCCTTCCTACACTCCTTCCACGTTCACTATTACTTATATAACAAATATGTTTATCAATAAATTAAAACAATTTCTAATAACCAAAAGCTACTACACTATTGACGAATATTTTAACGATAAATTTCAACAACAATAAAAACTATTTTTACATAATACCTAAAATACATAAATAGTATTTAGCTTATTGTCATTGTCAATAATGTAATTCGTGCAATATACTTATAATATAAAAATACATAAATATAACTTTAAACCAAAGATATAAATAAATAACATAAAAGCAAATAATGCAACTATTTTAATGATACTATTTTAATTTAATAATTCTTTATTTTCTTTTTCCTAACAAAAAACGCCTCCATCCTCTCTACTATTGAAAATTAACTTTGCTGTGCCCGACAGGGTCCATAATTGATTCGATGTTTTAACATACCAACTGTTACATGTACACATTATGGAATGCAATAAAGTATTGAGTATATAGATAATAATATAATAAAATAAATAAAAAAATATCTGAATGACTTACTTCAAACTTATGTATTGGCATTACATCAAAAAACTCATGTGCTATGTACCAAGAGAAGTTATTGGGTACTTTCTTCAAGTCATTGTACCAGTAAACCTTGATGCCGCTTACTGTTTCACCCTGTAATTACAAATGTAAAATATAGGTACCTAATCATTTGCAATGTCTATGACATCTGTTGAATTATTCATCAAAGCAGAATTTATGTCTTAACATATTTTTTTTAGTTAGCCCGTATTGTCCCACTTCTGGGCAAAGGTGTCCCCCCATGTTTCTTCTCGCCAATTCGCGAGGAGGCCATCATAATTATATTGCTAAAATAAAATTGATCAAGAAGAAGTAGACAATTGATCAAAAGGAATTTTATTGCAGTTTATGTTTATTAGAGGCAGCATAGAAACAAGCTAATGCTGTCTTAAATCAGTCAGAGTTTTTTTTTTTTATGTACAGTTGTTTTTTTGTAACATGTTTAGAACTCACTTCATGGTTATGTGGCAGCTCAATATCTACTTCTCTGTGTGATATGCACAGTCTGTTGGCTTGCACTGATTGCATTGTAGAAGAGATTTCTACCAAGTGAAGACTTAAGTCTGGTGGTTTGTATCCGAGACTATGGAGCACCTATAAACAATAAAATTAGCAACAATATTATTTACAACACGATCATGACTTAAAGCTATAACTTAACTGTTACATTTTTGGGTTTCTCAGCTATGATCAGATTGACGGTCCCTACATACAAAGCAAAATATCTAAACACATGTCATGGTTTACAAGAGTGTTATAAAGATTCAAACAATATCAAAATTAATTTTGTTTAATAATGTTTTAAATATTTGTATGAATGTAATTTTGTACTCTAAAAAGAGAGTTTTAATGGCATAGTGCTTTTATTTAACATATATAATTATATTAATCGATAATATTCATTATAATTATGATTGTTAAATAAAAAGCGTTATGCTCTTTTCTCTCCTGTAATCCATGTGATTAGACATGTTACTTTTACATAAGGACCATGGAGAATTTCTGATGAAATTAAATAATCCACACTTCTTCAATTTATTGATTTAAAAAAAAAATTGTATGAAAAAAACACTACCTTGGTTAAAGGGGTACATAATCAATTATGGAAGCGATTTATACCTACAATAAACTATTACATAAACATTATGTATCAATACAGGCACATATTCTAAATTACAGAATTTCTAAGGCAACTTACCCTTAAAATATCTAACAACAACGTTGCTTTGCCAGGTCCAAGTTCGACGATCTGTAGGGGCTTCCCAGGGCCCATTTTCTGAGTTTCCGCGTAGAACCATACTCCTAATATCTCACCAAACAGTTGACTTATTTCAGGCGACGTTATGAAGTCACCAGCTTCTCCAATAACTTCCTTTTTCATATAATATCCCTCAGTAGGGTTAGTAGTAACAATATGCATGTATTCAGCCACAGTTATGGGACCATTAAGTTTTATTTTTTCTTTAATTATTTCCAGTAAGCTCGGAGCCGACCCCGGCGCAGGCATTTTCAGAGTTTTCGGGTCTGGACGTTTCACAGCTTTGAAACTATACCCCCTGGATATTGTTTGCTGTATCAGGAGTTTATTACACATCCTGAATATGTGTCGGGAGTTCATTCTATCGAAAAATTAAAATAAATGTTCACTACGAAGAGGTTAAAATTGTTTTGACATTTATCATATGTTTGATGTTTGTCATAATGACAGACAGCTACACAGCTGATTTGGATGTTGTTTCAAAAGGAGAACATTAGAAAAATTGTTTGCTAAACGAGTAGAAGTAGTAAATTGTACTTATTAATAGTTGTATTATCATAGTAGTGTTTTTCAACAACAAATTCAAATGAATGAATCATAAAACAATTACTTGGAATGGCGATACAAAAGTAGCGGAAAACATCGGTTTTGCTCGAGAAACGTTTGGATACGTTGATAAAATAATATTTTTATAGGAAAGAAAGAAAGTTTGTAGGATGGTTTCTTTATAAAATTTGTTTGTTTCGAAATGCTTTGAGCAAGATTTTACTAAGTTATGCTATTATCCTGTGTAAGAATATAAATGTATACCATTTTTATCATTTATAACTTGTATCGTTTCCGCACAGCACAGCACCCGATAATGCGGAATGTTATGTCAGTTCTTTTTTTATGGTCAAAGGTGTCAATGTCAGAAAAATATTGTCAACTTAGCGCTATGCGCATGTAATTTATCAGTAAATTTATTAAAATATTGGGCATTTAGCATTAACTTAAGTCCATTTTGTTTCTAAACAATTAAATAATTATTAAGTGTATATCAGGTACTTCTCATTATAGTAAACTTTGGAACCGTAAACACACTACACAGCAAAGGTTATGTTTTGGTCCACCACGTGAATTTTCACTGAGTAAACCTCGGATTTTGACTGTTTCATTGCGAAAGTCTGCACACAGACACTAAAGAAGATGGGTCAAAATGACGACGAGTTTTACTCGGGCGTTAACGACGCTAAAGCCAATAAAGAGCGTGCAGCTGCAGAACAAAATGGCAGGATTATCGTAAGAAATATCTCGTTCAAAGCAACGAAGGAGGCTTTGAAAGAGCATTTCTTGAAGTATGGAACGGTGCAGGAAGTCAACTTGCTGAAGAAACCTGATGGAAAGCTGGTTGGGTGTGGTTTTGTGCATTTTGCTGAAGTTGCTGATGCAGAAAAAGCTATTGCTGCTACTAATAAGAAGCCTTTTATGGGTGAGATTGCTATTTTCTGTTATATTTATTTATTCGTGGACATACTGACTTGACTCTCTGGTTATTAGTAAAACTTTACAATCAAAAATCATTTTAGTATGGTCTAACAGAAGGTTTATTTTTGGCTGAAGCCGAAGGCTGGAAGGCAGGAAGGTTCAGTCGACACTATTTATTATAATATATAAAATTGACTTCAACAGTATGTCAAGTTTGTAATATCAGCTCCAAAGAAATTACATTTACATAATTGTATCACTTTCTTTCAGATCGCCCCATTCATGTGGCCTTTGCAGTGTCAAAGAAAGCATATGTACAGAATATGGAAAACAAAAACGCAAGACAGAGGTTTGATAGTGCCAACTCTGAAGATGACAGCAAACCTTTTAAAAGTAAGTTAAATCATATATTACATTTTATTAGTAAGGTACTGCAGCGATTATAGAAATAACAGAATAGAAAAAATAGCTCCACTTTTAAAAGCAATCAAATGTCATTTTACTAGTCCGCTTCAAGAAAAATAATATAAAATTAAAAAAAAAACAAATCATCCATTTAGATAAATAGTTTTTTTTTTCCAACTGTTTTGTAATCCAACATTAGAGCAACTTTAATAATTTGATCAGCCTGATTAAAAAAAGTAACAATTAATTAAAACTCTTTATTTCACAGAAGAAAAACTAGAAAGCACAGAAAAACAGACAGAAGAAAAACAAAAGAAAGAGCGAGTGAACCGCAATGCTCGCCTGATCATCCGTAACATGTCGTTCAAAGCCACTGAAGAAACGTTGAAGGAACATTTTGCATCTTATGGCGATATACTAGAGGTGAAACTACTGAAAAAGCCGGATGGAAAACTCGTTGGATGTGCATTTGTACATTTCAAAAATGTACCCATGGCTAAGAAGGCTTTGCTGAGTACTAATATGAAGCCTTTCTTGGGTAAGTTGTCTCACGTAAGGATGTTCTTTAAAGCAGCTGAAAATTACTAATTTCCCGCATGCGTAGCATAATGGCTGTAGAAATGGGCTATGTCAACGGAAGAATCGACAAACGGACACATTGTCAGTGTCTATCTGCCATTATGTCGATTCTTCCGTTGGCAAAACATGTTTCATGGTCATGCTACACCTGCTGGAGTGGACTGTAGAAAGTTATATTTTGATAAAATAAATTTCTGGCAATTTTTACACTGGCCAAAATATGTTTTAAAATACTTTTTTTAAGTATTTTTTTTTGTGTCTTTTTAAGGAGACTATGCAAAACCAAATTGCAAAAAAAAACTTCTAAATCTGTCAACATTTTCAAACATATTTGTTTACACACTACTACACTCATCAACAAACAATAACTACTCAAACAACAAAAATGGATTTTCTATAGGAATTAGCATGATAAGCTGATCAAAATTTTAAAGCTATCAAATAATTATGAATTTCCTAAAATCATAGAACAAAAGTTGTTCAGTGTCATGGTCACCACACAAGAGGTTGTGTGTTTAATATGTAATACCTAGTATGATAGATAATCTTCTATTATTTTTAACGCAAATATCTGACGCGCGTACAGATGTACATATGTCCTGTGTAATCCACCACACGGGCCCAGTGCGGGTTGGTAGATGTAACATGTCTTCGTATTTTTAGTTCTAAGACATGCTGGTTTCCTCACAATGTTTTCCTTCACCGTTTTGAGAGCAAATTAAGAATTAGGCGTCTTCATAACCAAATCATTTTCTAAATTAATATTATTCTTCCAGGACGTCCAATATCAGTGGATTGGGCAGTAGCCAAGAACAAGTACATGCAACACGTAGTCAAACAAGAAATGGAGATGGAAGAGAACATAAAGAAGGAAGAGTCAGACAGTGATGATGATAATGGTCCACCATTGAATTTGACTGGCGAAGATGTGAAGGATGAAGTTAAGAGTGAGAGTGAGTTATTTCCTTATATGCTTTATCAATTCTTCAATCTTTTTGTGAATTTCTGATGAAAAATTTCCATGTACATGGGTTCATGATATACGAAACATGTGGTAAGCTTTTGTGCATCGTTGAATCTTCCAACCTGTTTATTGTTTATTTATTTTATAAAGATGAATGTCATTCAACTCAGCGGATCCTAGACAATTGCTGAACATTCAACCTCTCCAAGTTGGACCATGACCACATGGTTTTTTAGTTTCTGCATCCAGGTTGGGACACAGGAATCCTAATTACAATATTACTTAGCCTGTTCGGCCAAAGCAACCATAGAAATTGGATTACTAAAACTGGAATTGCACCATAGATTGAAAATGACACTTTTGCTTATTTACGAGTATTTTCTTCTTTTCAAGGTGATTCAGATGCCGAATCTGATGAAGAAGGCAGTGACGATGATGATGCAGAAAGTGAAAGTGATGATGATGATAAAAAAGGTGATGTTAAGAATGAATCAGATGAAGATTTTGATGATGAGGACAGTGATGATGAAGAGGACAGTGATGACGAAGAGGAAGTTGATGATGATGAACCAGAAGATGAAGTGAAAGCAGAGTATCAACGGTTAGTATTAAATAATAAATTATGTTAATGAGCTTACCATGCTTTCAAAAGCACAGAGGATACAGGACATATTGTCCATATGTAAAGGTGGTCCGCCATTTATGTAGGTCTCCCAATGTTTGCCCAGGTAGGTACCTGTGCAAGCATTGCTTTACCTGATCGAGCAACCACGACAGTTACTCTTATCTTACTGATACTATCTTTTTAGGGTTCCATCCCTAAAGGGTCAAACGGGACCCTATTACTGAGACTTCGCTATCCGTCCGTCCGTCGGTCACCAGGCTGTATCTCATGAAGCACGAACCGTAATATTTAGCCAGTTGAAATTTCTACAGATTATGTATTTCTGTAAAATAAATATTTAAGGGGGCTCCCACACAAAAACGTGTTTTTATTTTGCTCGTTTTTATTAATAATGGTACGGAACCCTTCGTGCGCGAGTCCGACTCGCACTTGGCTGGTTTTTTATTTTATTTGTGATGGGTTTTGCTCTTGTCTCTAGTCTAGGTCAGAGATGACAGAGACAAAGTCGACGATGGTACGAGCTTACCCAGAAGAAGACGGTTCACTCGTAACTTGGAAGAGATTAGGTTTATAAGCGTTCGGAAACACAGACGCAGGCAGAGAGTCTCTTTTTTCGTTAATGTAAATTTTGTACTGCCCCATTGTTTTGTTGGCCGTAAGCGTGCTGTTGAACATAAGGTCTTGGGTTCGATTCTCGGGGCGCGCAAAGTATTATTGGGTTTTTCCATGGGAAGTTTCCCATTAGCAGCCACGGAATCTGGATATGTGCCTGGTTAATGGCAACACAACTCTTATAGCATGAGATTTTAATATAACTGGCGAAATAGGTCTGTTGTGCCTTTAGGGGATTGCATGTGTGATGTTATTCATGTTATACTAGCTGTCCCGCGCAACTTCGTCTGCGTCACATTTTCTCCGTTTTTGCAACATTTTTCATTGCTGCTCTGCTCCTATTGGTCGTAGCGTGATGATATATAGCCTATGTCCTTCCCCAGGTTGAAATCCATCTTCTTGCCAAATTTCATTAAGATCCGATCAACCGTTTAGTCGTGAAAAGGTAACAAACAAACATACAAACAAACAGAGTGACATTCGCATTTATAATATTAGTATTTATTAGTATTTATAATATTAGTATGGATTACATCTTTCCAGCATAAAACTAAACGACGCAGAAGACGGCTGCACAGTGTTCATAATAAACATCCCGTTCAGCGTGGACAATGATCAGCTGCGCGAGTTTGCGGAGAGAATCGGTCCTGTCAAGTATGCGTTGGTGTGCGTCGATAAGATGACTGAGCACTCTAAAGGATCGGGATTCGTCAAATTTGCAGTAAGATAATGATATGATATGATAATTAATTTGCTTCATGTGACTGAACACTTTCTTGTCTTTTGTGTCCTGCTTAAATTTTCCTGTGTAGTTTTTGATGAAATGAATACTACGTACGTACGTTACTATGTTTGTGAATTTTGTATTATGTTTTTTAATGGTTCCTTGTAATCCGTGTTAAAATCTTATTAAGGCTGACTGTATCTGCTTCTTTTGAAGTTTATTATGGTGTTTCTACCTTTTTAATTCAGGGTAATCTCAACTGTTTTTTATCC
This sequence comes from Cerastis leucographa, assembly GCA_963082945.1. NCBI lineage: Eukaryota > Metazoa > Arthropoda > Insecta > Lepidoptera > Noctuidae > Cerastis > Cerastis leucographa. The sequence continues at coordinate 5,036,096 of OY720353.1, read as the reverse complement.
AAATAGAGCCCTCTTCATGAAGCTATGAAACCAGAATCCTTTACCTTTGCTTTATCGTTTCGTGCAAAAAAATTTGTTCGACAAAGTTAATAAAGAATCACAATATAAGTGTAACAGTCAAAAATCACAATATAATTGTAACAATAAAAAATTATAATAATAAAAAAACATATATTTTGTTCAAAAATGCCTACGAAATACACAGGAACTATTTTTCCAATTAGAATATTTTGGTCGATAACAGGACCTTGTCTCTGTGTGACCCTGTCGAATAGAATCACTCTGTCAAACACATTTGTTCAATTACTTAAATTACAAAAGTTAACTATGTTTCCTGTCCTCTAGCTTGCTCATTAAAGGTACTCATGAATGCTAGTGAAGGCGCCAAACTCAAAGCCAAGTTCAGGACTGACTCAATTTAGATTGCAATACACACGCTAAAAATACTCGTGGTTAAATAATAACAGCCGCCCGGGTCGATCTTTAAGGTTAAGCCGTGCTTGCCGAGGTTGATCCGTGGATGGGTGACCATAATTACATACCGAGTTTCCTCCGTGCCTCGGAAAGCACGTTAAGCCGTTGGTCCTGGCTGTCATTTGTAGATCTTTGACAGTCGTTACGAGTAGTCAGAAGTCAAAAAGTCTGATATCCAGTCTTACCAAGGGGTATCGTATTACCTAGTTGCTGGGTTGTGGAGGTCAGATAGGCAGTCGCTTCATGTAAAATACTGGTACTCACCTCAGCTGCATCTGGTTAGACTGGAAGCCGACCCCAAAATAGTTTGGGAAAAGGATAGGCAGATGATGATGACACACGCTTTAAACTGAAACCTTTTCCATTACAGGACAAAGAACACGCAGACACCTTCCTATCCTTGCCAGCAGACCAGCTGAAGTTGGAAGGTCAGACCCTGCAGGTGAAGCCGGCGCTCAAGCGAGAGAACCTGCAGAAAGGGAACACCAAGGAGGCCAAGGACAATAGGAACTTGTACCTGGTTAAAGAAGGAGGTTTGTGCAATATTATTTGTATGGAGAGCAGCGGTGGCCCAGTGGTGGCAGCCCCGACTTAAGAGCAGTAAACCGTGGGTTCGAACCTAGGCAGGCGCACTACTTTGTGTAATTTATTTCATCAACGCTACCCTCAAAAACGGTGAAGGAAAACATCGTGAGGAAACTGGCATGTCCTAGAACTAAAAATTCGAAGACATGTGACATCTACCAACTCGCACTGGGCCCCCGTGGTGGATTACACCCATTCCCTCGAATTGAGAGGAGGCCTGTGTCCCAGCAGTGGGAACATTATAGGCTGATGATGATTTGTATGTTGCCATTTTTATTTTAAGTTCGTAATAAAACAGTGATAGCCTTGTGTTGGGACAGTCGGACTGCAGTCATAAGTCACAAGTTTGAACCCAACAAGGTGTAAGAAAACATCGTGAGTAAAACAGCATGCCTGAGAGATATTTCTCGACGGCATGTAAAGCCAAGTCAGAGGTCCATGGGCGGCATAAAAATTCTGACACAAGTTTAGGCACAAACCACTGCCGTGGCTTTACATGCCGTCGACTATAATCTCTCAGGCATGCTGGTTTCTGCACGATGTTTTCCTTCAGCGAAGCAATTGATAATTATACAATACGCACTTGAATCCGAAAAAGCAGAAGTGGGTTTTGGGTTCGAACTCGAAACCACTTGACAGTCCGAAGGTCATACCGCTCGGCTATCACTGCCTTAAATTAAATGAAATGAGCAGAGTAAGTATCATTTCACCGTGGAGGTCTGCTCCGCTTCGTCTGAGCACCGCCCTCGTAGCGGCGATTGGCGACGGCGACCTCTCGCGTCCGGCGTTCAATCCATGGTCCGGAGTGAGAGGGAATGGGAAGCCGTCGCTTCCTGCGAAGCAGCCATGCTAGTGAAGGAGGCGGTGGAACGTGAGAGAGAGAGAACCTCACGTCCCAGCCGCCGCGGGAGACGCCTTGGGCGCGGGCCTGAGGACGGCGAGTAATGTGCTAGCTCACCGTCCGCCCGTCTCATGACGACAGGCCGTGTTGACGGTGCGTACGTGTTCCACGCGTGCTTCAAGGAGATGTCAGCAAACCGGAAGGGGTCCGAGTGGGCCGATGCCTTCCAGGGCTGCGGGACTGTTCGAAAGAGATATCGTGGCCCTGGAACACAAAGGGCTAAGAAAAAAAAATAACATTCGCTCGAGTGAGACGTCTGATATCACCAGAAGATTAACTTACAAATAAATTGAAACGCGTTTTCTGATAAAGTATGATGTTTACAGTGGTAGTAGCCGGCACCAAGGCAGCGGTTGGCGTATCAGCTTCCGACATGGCCAAGCGACTCGCGTTAGAACGTAGCAAGACACAGATGTTGAAGAATCTTAACAGGTATGTTGCTGATAATTTTTTTTTTCCTTTCCTAGCCTATTTTGTCCCACTGTTGGGCAAAGGCCTCCCCCATAGCCTTCCTCTCTTCTGTGTGGTTATCTCCGGCCAATCTCTCACAAATGCCTCTAAGTTGTCTCGCCAGCGTTTTGTAGGCCTCCCTCGGCGACGACGCCGGTCTTCTGGCACCCACTGCGTGACGAATAGTCCAGCCATCACTAGCCGTTAGAAATATTTCGTATTTTTTTCTAATAGTCTATGCTATGTCAATGGATCTTTCAGCGTGGATAAGTGGTAATTCACTTATTTACATAGTTCAGCCAGAATACCTGAAGTTATAAGTTCTGATGGGGGGACAACCAATGATGTTGTTTTTGTGTGATACCATTTTGGGTGACCAAAATGAGGCCAATTTAATAACATGTCACAAGATTTTACTACTGGACTAGATTAGAATATCGAAGAGTATAAAAAAAAATGTCGTTTTACAATAAATACTACAATGTTGCTCACTATTTGTGTGCCTATGATTAGGGGATAATACAGAATGACCAATTAACTCATAATAATTATTTTCCCAGATTCGTCTCCCGATACCGTCTAGTAGTGTCAAACCTGCCAGCGCACTTCGATGACGCGAAGCTGCGTCGTGTGTGCGTCACAGCGGCCGACAAGCGCGCCACCGTCACCGAGTGTCGCGTCATGCGGGACTTGAGGACCCCGCCCGGGAGCGACGGGAAGAATCCGTGAGTATTTATTTACTATTCAGGACATTCGTTTTTAAACTGACATGGCCACTAACACTATCAATAACACTTGTAACGGGATACCATACCATATTGAAGTGAAACTTCTTATACGACTTCCAACAAGTTTAACGCTACCATGGAGGGGAAATATGTTCTATAACTCACTAAGAGATGGTAGTATTACAAGATTTGTGACTACGTAGTTCTACTAGGTACGCAAGATGGCGTGCAAACAGTCATGCATTCGATTCTTCGGTGTGACCAGCGTTCGCTCAATTTCCATAAGTAGAATAACCTCGATAAACTTATGTAATAAAAGTAATACGACAAGAAAACAACAAAATATTATTTAGAAGCTCAATAAAATAACGAGAGTGATTGCGTGCCACTCGAACGCATGCGTGTAGTATTACGAAGTTTCACTTCTTCCGCGCGGAGGGACCATATTTATTATTTGTTTTGAGTTCCCGATATTTCGGCGCTGTTGCAAACGCCATGATCACGGATAAACTGAAATCGGTCTAGCCTCTTCCGTGTTCTTTTTTTGCGCTCCGTACCACTGTCACTCACTACTCGATTCTGTTCCCGACACACGAAACTCACTGCGTACACTCGCGAACTTTTTACGGCACTTTTTCGGTTTTTACACAGTTTAACCACTGGATTCCAGGCGCTTGACAGTTGAATCCCATCCTACCGGTTGAAGTTCTTATATTTATTTATTTCAATAGCTTCTCTTACCAGTCTGGGTATATAATGGCGTTCTGTCGAGATGACCTGAGGGTTATGTAACTCAAAAACAAATATCCCGTTACAAGTGTTATTGATAGATTCAGGACATTGTTCGTGATAGAAAGCGTGTGCGAGACTGAGTTTTAAGAATTCCGTAACATGGTGACAGAGTTTTTATACCGCCCATGGGCCTGTGACTTGGCTTAACTTGCCGTCGAAAAATATCTGTAAGACACGCTGGTTTCCTCCATCGAAACTAGTGATAAATTATACAATACGCATATGAATCCGAAAAATCAGAGGTTGATGCCTCCTCAGTCCCGGCGGTCAACCCTGTATTTAACACTGTGGACAAATGATGGTAGTATACTTCTGCAGCTGACCAAGTCCGAGTCGGACTCATGCACAAAGGGTTCCGTACCATTATTTATAAAAACGAGCACTTTTTTGTATGGGAGCCCCCTTAAATATTTATTTTATTCTGTTTTTAGTATTTGTTGTTATAGCGGCAACAGAAATATGTAATCTGTAGAAATTTCAACTGGTTAACTATCACGGTTCATGAGAAACAGCCTGGTGACAGACGGAGAGCGAAGTCTCAGTAATAGGGTCCCGTTTGACCCTTTAGGTACGGAACCCTAATGATAGGGTCCCGTTTGATCCTTTGGGTACGGAACCCTAATAATATGGTCCCGTTTGACCCTTTTTGGTACGGAACCCTAAAAACTATTGTTTTGTAGACTTACACTTTCACTTAAGGGATATCTTCTGTGATTATTAAAACACTAAAACATATTTTTCATCACACTTGCACGTAAACAGTGTCATTACATACAGGTTAACTTGGCTGTAATGCCCCATATAAAACCCTAGGGTGGTAAGTAATTTTTTTTTAATTTACAGCACAGCATGACAGCACACAGGTCATGCAAGTTCAAGCAAGGAGTTTACACGCAATTGAAAAATTGTCTTAAAATGTTATCTAAACAGGAATTTCATTCAATCTCGCTACATGTTATTTAGTTACTCAACTAATGTTCTAAAATCTAAATAACCGATAGTTTTTTGTATCAAAACGTCGTTTTTTTTTTATTCTCCGTTATGGCTGTATACCTATAGGTAAATATTTGCCTTTATCGTTTCTGAACAAAACATTTGTATAATCTGTGGTGTGGGCATACAGCCCGCCATCCGCAAAGCAGTTCACGTATTTCGTAATAATATGTGCTGACTTGTGTATATTCATAATTATTAACTCGCAAATGTGATGAAAAGCATTGTATGTTTCACGGGCGGTACGGGAATTACGAACCTCGACTCAGAAAGCCTTCTACTAGAGAGCCTCGATCGTAATTCCTTACTTACCGCCCTTAATACACAATCTACTATACAACACTATTGTTTTGTGTTACAGATCAAAAGGCTATGGTTTCGTTATGTTCACACGACACGAAGACGCTCTGGCGTGTCTGCGGAAACTGAACAACAATCCTGACATATTCGATAAGAATAACGTAAGTATGACGTAACCAAGTATTTTAGATTTTAAATTGAGAGCCTTATTAGTCCCTTAAGTCAAAAAAGAATAGAGAAGTGAAACAATTTTCCTACAATGTTTTTCATAGCGTGTTGATTGCAATTTTCTTTCATCATTAGCGAACTCCGCTCGCTAATCAAATGCTATCATACAGCACAATATTTCTATCTGTGGACCATTGTCTGTGAAGATACACATATTATATTATATAGATTTCCAAGTCGGCCGCGGTTAGTCATGCCCAGTTGTAAGGGTTTCAGACGGCTGATGAACGAAGTATTCAGAGAGTGTGTTACGATAAGCCCCGAGCATATTTAATATTTGCATATTTTAAGGTTCGAGAATAAAAAATAATACCAATTATTTTTTCTTTTCCACAGAGGCCCATCGTCTCATTCTCAATAGAAGATCGAACAGCGTTGAACGCAAGAAAGAAGAGATTAGAGAAATCCATAGCCAACAATCCTCTAGTTAACCAAAATGGCGGCGATAACACGACCACAGGCAAGAGAAACAGGAAACGGAAGCCGGAGACAACACCAGACGAAAGTTACGCTAAGAGAAGGAAATTCGGACAACTTAATAAGTTTAATAGGAATGATAATCAAGAAGGCGGATCTAATAATTTTAATCAAAATGAAGGAGGTAACAGATTCAATAAGAATGACCAAGGTCAAAATAGATTCAACAATATAAATAATCAAAACCAAGGTCAAAATAGATTCAACAACAAAAATAATCCAAACCAAGGTCAAAATAGATTTAACAACCAAAACCAAGGTAATGACAGATTTAATAATGATAACCAAGGACAAGATAGATTTAACAGGAATAATAACAGAAACCAAGGAGGTCCTAATAATAACAGATTTAATAAGAATAAAGGGCCTCGTAGAAATGAACCAGGACAGTTTGTACGACAACCCAGAGACTTCGAATATGGCGAATTCACAGGTTTAACAGCCAAAGAAGGTTCGCAACACAAAATGAGGAGCAACCATAAACTAAAGGCACAGGCTGAGATCCATAGGCAAACTGTCAAAACAGAGAAGAAGCAGAGTAAGAGATCTCAGATACTAAAGATGGCCGCCAAGGAGAGAATAAAGTTGCCGAAGCAGAAGATCAATAAGAATCCTAATAAGAAGAGGAATAAGAACCATAATCGATCGAAGTTTGATCGCTTGTTGTAATAAATAAGTGTGCGTGTCTCTGCCGACTACATAAGGCAACTTAATTGTATATTATTGCTGGATTACATCGTTGTAAATATCATTTTAAGCGAATTATATTTTTTTGCTTTAACGAATTTGTTTCTTTCCATTAACTTATTGATAAAGGGAATATGCACAGGTTGATCTTCAAGGTTAAGCCGTGCTTGCCGAGGTTGTTCCGTGGATGGGTAACCATTTTTACTTTCCGAGTTTCCTCCGTTCTACGGAAACCACGTTAAACCGCTGGTCCCGGCTATCATTTGTAGATCTTTGACAGTCGTTACGTGTAGTCAGGAGCCGAAAGTGTGAAATCCAGTCTTACTAAGGGGTATCGTATTAACCCAGTTACTGGGTTGTGGACCTCAGATAGGCAGTCGCTTCATGTGAATACTGATACTCAGCTGCATCCGGTTAGACTGAATTCATTTATTCATGCAAGTTAACTGGAATCCGGATCGGAAGCAAATTGCTGGAATTTATAACAAAAAATAAGCAACACTCCCCAAGGTATAGAATAAGATGGGTAACTTGTGTACCAAAAGTAAAGCAACACTCTCCAAGGCAAACTAAATGATGGGTGACCAGTCTAATAAAAGTTAAGCAACACTCCCCAAGGTATAGAACAAGATGGGTGTCCTGTCTAGCAAAAGATAAGCAACACTCCCCATCCATGAGGCCAGGCCATGAGGTCAGCTCTTCCCGCTATCTTCTTTTGGGCCTGCCATGTATGTATGTAGTTTCTTGCCAGTTGGGAAACGATAAAAAATAAAAATAAAACAGCCAACATTTAAGTACATTTTTTATTTAGTTTGTATTCAAAAACCTTATACAAAAATACCATTAGTTAACAAAAGCGTTCCTTAGTATAATTATGCATACTTATATTTTCTAGTTTTATTAAGTTGACATGACAAACTCAACAATCTAAGGTAATAAAAACTGATGAAATGACTGGAAATAAATTCTACTTATGTACTTGAAATAACGCATACTGATAATGTATGGTCCCTTTAGATTAATTTTTTATTTAACTCTTTGATTTGAGCTGTCTTCTCTGACCCAAAGATTTAAATAGTTAGAACTGCCGTCACCAATCTGAGGTTGCGCGTAAAAGTGATTTCAGGAGAAGACTGAGCTTGCACATTTTGCATGGAACGATAGATACGATTTTCAGTAAGAGTGAGACCATTCAAATACCATGGTCAACGAAGACGAAACGTTTTTTTTTTCGAATCGAACGGTTTTATTCGTTGTACTGACCTCATTTAGCAACGGAAGACATTTTATGGATTGCGGCTCTTCTAGCAGCAGGGAATCGCTTATTCCATGCACTTGTTCTTTTCTGTCGCTCAGAACCGTCTATTGCTAGAGCGAGAAACAGCATGCTGGCGAACACGTCATGATGGAAACTACCGCGTGCGATATCACTCACGAGAGACGCAACTCTTATCGGACCAATTCAGGTAATCAGTTTTAAGTATGTGACAAGACTTATCATTCTATATGGGATCGAAGATCGAATTAAACGTAGGTATTATTTATTTCAATTAATTAATCTTGACCCGGTTAAGTAGGAAGTGATTTAAATAAATTGTGACTAAACCTATATGCAATAAACATAGGTACCTGCTGTACTCATAAAAAAATACATTCCAAACTTGAGTCTTATTATAACTACAAATATTGGTATTACCTTTGGCCAGTGTGTAAGCTAATAAATATTATCTTTTGTGCGTGGTTTCGTCGGCGCGATGTCTGAAATCATCCCACGGGGACTTATTACCGCGGCAAAAAGCATCCGATATCCTAACCCAGATTATGTTATACCCCGTCAGCTGTTTCGGCGTGAAAATGTAACAGAGACTTACTTTCGCCTCTATGTAAAATATTAAGTAGGATGTATTTAAGGCCCATTTACACCACAAACGAATCACTAAATGTATTTAAAACGCATTACAACATTGTTCTGGGTCTGTCTTCTTAAAAAGATTGAAGTAATAATATTAATTAAACTTTAGTGCAGACAGTCCATAGTTTTGTTAGTATTTTTAATTAAACAAGAAAAGTTTTAGTGTGTTGGAAAGTTTTGCGTTTTAGTTTTTTTTTTAAGTGCTTTTAACAATGTTTTAAATACATTTAGCGATAAATGCTTTTATTGATATGTGGGCCAGAAATGCCATTTGCGATGAACAGTCACAGTTCCATTCTTAATCCTAATATCTATACAGCATGTACCAAAAAGGTGTGGTCATATTCTAATTTTATTAAACTGAATAACTTTCTCCTCCATGTTTTGATATACATAAAACTCACGCCTTTTTCGCATGGGGGTAGGCAGAAACATCACCTACGGCGATCCTTACTTACTCCATTCGCCTCGTCGGAGTCATGAATACATCTGGTCATACATGCACAACGGTTGCGAGTAGGTACTCAGAGTCTGACCTTTCTTTATTTATATGTAGGTAAGTAAAAGTATCCTTAAACATGGCCACATTTCTGTTACATGCTGTAACTCCTTGACCCACTGGTTCACTATAACTTGTTCTTTAGCAGCCCACACTCGTCCAAGTGCGAGTACAGCACTTGTTTGTACTCCTCAGGGTGTTTGATGTAGTGGAGAACGTGCGGAGACTCGTCCCAGCATTTGAAGTTGCACTGTTAGAGAAAATCGTATATTAAGTTAGTAGATTGCAAGCCGTATGGGCCGGGATTTTCTTTCGGAAAAATTATGAACTTCCTTTCAAAATGTCATCTCATGTTTAACAACCCTAACCTCATAAGTGCACTTTCTTTATCTCCACCCAGAAGTTTAGGTTGTGTGTTCTGTCAGAGAATATAAGTTTTGTGGTAGCCAAGTCGTACCTACTTTAGTAAAATTAAAATAAGGTCTCTATTTTTTTGACGTGACAACGTCTTATAAATTGGTTTGCCGGGTGACACTTCAAGAAACTGCGTTACGCTCCGCTCACGTTATGCGCTCACAATGAGAGCGAGTGAGAGGCACGCGTCCCTATAGCGTTGTCACGTTCAACTATCGTCAGTAAACCGACTTTACAGACAACCAATTTTTTTTTTTTTTTGTAGTCGTAGCCTTAGCATTTACCACGTAGTTCCAATAGTTCCGACCTACACACATTAGATTAATCAGAGATGCAAAACCATCATTTCAATAAATTACTGAAGTTTTCTCTATTAACCCACAGTAAAAAAACCGGACAAGTGCGAGTCGGACTCGCCTACCGAGAGTTCTTTTGGTTCGTTGGGTAATTTTGTATGGACCGGTGGCATGATTTTTTTTCACAGCGGCCACAAAGATAATTGTTGCTCACGTATATTGGAATATATGATAATAATGACTCCTTAAATAATTTTGCCGTAAATTCACCGTCAAAATTGTGTTGTTCCTACTAGCAGTTTGCATACTGTTGTGTATTTTATCAAAAAATAACTATTTGCTATCGTTTGCCGTATGCCATTACTTCCCAGAATTTGATCCTTAGCAGCGACACTATCGAATGGGGTAATAATACAGGATGCTTTTTTTTCAAATTAACGGGTTCGATTCCTGGCAGAAATATTGATTTTGCAAAAAACCAATGAAGCAGTTTTGGTTTTTATCAAAATCGGGCTCGTGTCTCTTTTGAGTGTTTTTCGCTATTCCTCATAGTTTCGGATTTGGCCTACTACCCAGTTGAAAAAGTCATCCTGTATATCTCGGCTCCAATGCATTTTGGAAATAATTATTTATAGAAGAAAATTAATGTCTTATTGTGTTCTTACTAATATATTTTTTTAAATATTTTATTAAATATTTTTCATTAGTGGCCGCAGACTTAAAAAATCATGCCACTTTTACCCAAACCCCTTTCGTAGTTTTCATTTCCCCTTTTAATTTTAATTCGCTTCAGAGTGTCGCAAAAATTTGTTTTTTCCGTGATAGTTGAGTATATTTCGGTATAGGTATAGTCTCAATCGATACCTCCACACGGGTTCCCGAGATAAAGGGTCTTGACTTCTTGAGAGACTGGAGAAGCGCCATGGCTTCTTTAAAAAATAAGATAGTAATTTACATTGCATAATATCCATAAATCTCTTTATCAGTTTGTTTTTATTTCATTCAATTACATTCAATACCTATCCAGCAAGAAAGAATTGGTAAGTACTGTGCAACGCTCACTTCTCAAGGGATTCGGCCAAGAGTTGCAACCATCGAGCGCAGAGATGGCGTTAGCAGTATAGATTTGTTGAAGTTATCTGCGACGTGATTGGTCGCTTATGCCTCGACTTCGCTCCAGGGATGTCAGACGTACCAACTTCTTGGTAAACATACTAGTTATCAGTGTCACGTACCATGTACCAAGACTACTTGGTCCTTGTATGCAAAAATACCAAGATTAGCCGTTGACCGACAAATTTGTTACTCATATGGTTCACATAGTTCACAAGATAAATACCACATCAAATATCTAAAATATTATCTCCCATCAATAGTGAAATAAATTATTAGCACTTGAATCTCGAACTCAAAATGAATAGTTTCGAGTCTGAAAATGTTTTTTCGGCATCTAAATTCGTTTACCTACTTCGGTTTCACACTTTTTTTACCGAACCCCCCGATAAAAATCTTCGTTGTTTTTTTATTACAATATATTTAACATTTGATATCGGAAAGAAAGTTTTAAAGTGCATTCTTCGGTGCGTTCGAAAATTACTGCCCTCTACTAGCGGTACACGAAATTGAAATATGTTTTTTTTTCACTAGGATGCGATTTTCGACACAGTTTATATATCAGTGTTGGCAACGCCGCAGCGGAGCATAGGGGTACCAGTTTTTATTTTTCAATACCAGCTTTCAGCCAGCTCGGCACAAGGATTTCTAGGTGACCGTCTAACATCCCTGCTTCGCTCTGCATAGAATCGGGTAGTCTATGATTTACGACGCCTGTTTCGATTCGAAGAATGAACATTTAATTCTAGGAAAAAATCCTTTCATTTTACACAAGAGACAATACAGAGTGTTCTGATGCATTTAAAAATAGCGCGGCCGTGCCTTGTTAAGTTAATATAGTGGATATTGCTGTTGTGTGAACTATAACTACCTACTACTTGTCTGTTGGACTGTTCGTCGGCGATTTCACTAGATTCCTGAGTCCTGCATCCTCCTCGTGGTCTTCTCCCGAGGAATATTTGGAAGTGACGCTGGTTCGATGACAAGGTAGGTGAGCGCATTTATTATTGCACTGTGGAAATACCTACTCTGTGTTTCTTGTTGGATAACGGGTGGTCATTTGATAGACATACATACCCGACACTTAATTCAGTGCGCAAGTACACGATGGTGATGGTTATTTACACGCCATACCACAGACAGACAATTTTTTCCTTTTGAGGTGAGGCAAAGTTATGCTTTTTTAAATTGCATTTTGATATGTCAACACATACCTTCATCCCGCTCCTAACCCAGGCGTCATGCACTCTTCTGCTCCTCTTCTCAGCGCCCACCAGATCAGTCTTGGACACGAGGAACAGCCCTGGGGCTCTGCAGGGCGTCTCATGGAACACCTCAGTTGCCTTCATGTAGTGTTTTGTCGCTACGTTGTGGAAGACTTTCATGTGGGTTCTGGGGAATGGCGAGATCATGTAAAAATCTACGCTATGAAAAAGGCAACAAGTGTTATCATAGTTACAACATCGTCGTGTGTTGACACTTCGTATCGCTACGCGGTGTATCATTGCGCAAAGTCACCTGGCCTTTGAAATTAAATCATCAAATGACCCCTCCCGCTCTGGGCGACGCGGAAAGGAGTGTCAGACTTGTTCTGACTAAAAGCATCCATGTTCCTTCTTAGCCCTTCGTGTTCCAGGGCCACGGTATCTCTTTCGAACAGTCCCGCAGCCCTGGCAGGCAACAGCTTTCTCGAACCCTTTCCAATTTGCTGACACTTCCTTGAGGCGCGCGTGGAAACGAACGCGCCGCGGGGCCGTCGACACGGCTAGTCGTCATAAGATGGTCGGACGGTGAGCCAGGTACCTTAGGGCCTTAGGGCCATTCTTTAATCACGTGAGGTGTTTTAGACCACTTTTATAGACCCCCCCCACCCCTTGGTGATACATCGTGAGGTTTTAGGCACTCCTCAGGCCTCCTGCATTGATAACCCCTTATGTATATGCAATAAGACATGAAACTTTCATTGGAATAATGCCTGTAAATAACCAAGTACTAACATACTCTTTAGTGGATAAATAATTATCACAGAAAAATACACGGATATTGTTTGTATCCAAGTTTCTTGTTTCATTTGCATTTAAATATTTTCATCATTATGACTTCGAAGTTGCACGTTTCCTTTCCTTTATTAAATGCTTCTTATCATTAGATTTATTTGCAGAACAAAAAAAAAGTTGTTTTATTTAGGTTGTATTGTATCCTTATTATCGTATTTCCTGTACTGAATGACTTTTTACAATTGGAGTGCATCCTTATTTAAGAGTACGCGAAAAAATAAAAAAGGTGCGCATTTTATTGTGCTAAGCTAGCGGACACGTGACAAATTAATTAAGTATGTTAATGATTTGATTTTTTTTCTTTGTGTTGCTAGATACCTTAATGTTTTCACATACTATTGCTTTGAACCAATAGTTCTTCTAACTTGACGATCGATGTGTTACTGGGAAGTTTGTTCCGCCACTTTTTCTCCTCAGCTGAAACTCTAGGAAATTACGAAGAATTAACGTTTTAGAGAATTGTTTTACTTAAGTACTTTTTATGTTTAAAAATACTGATTCTCAGCCTAACTGCAAAAACAACGCTTTTATTTTGATAGCTTATTAATTAAATTTTAATTGTTTTATTCATTTAATTCGTGCCGATATAATGTTTAGATGCTTAGACAGTACACTCAAGTAGCCTTAGATCCAATATCTAAGAAAACTCAGGCACTAGACAAGCATTTTGTTGATATAGGCCTAGTTAGCACAACAGTGTAGCAAACGATACTTTTTAGTAGACTGTGTGGGTTACAAAAATAAGCCTTACTCCTTTCTATTTTAAGGTTTTCCACGTTGAAACATATGGGTATAGTCAGTGACCTGCATTATCTGACGTTTCTTCCCTTCTAACTTACTTGATATAGCTCCTAAACAGCTCCTGTAAGAAAATGTTCCTCGGGAACACGGCGCTGGGGAAGCCGACGGGGATCTCGTGGATGTCGGCACCAGAATCCCACACTTGGGACGCTATGCGGTCTAATACTGGCTGGAATCTGGGGAGTACAGGTCGGTTCTTAAAAAACATGGAAGCATACCATCTGTGCTCCTGTAATGGCTTAGCAGACACGTCAGTATTACGCCAGTTGTTTGTTTGTAAAGAGGACGAGCGGGTTCGCGAGAAGTGGAAAGAGTGGAGGCCTTTGCCTAGGAGTGGGACAGAGCAGGCTAGAGAAAAAAAAAAGTTTGTCATTAGAACAACAAGGAATTAATTGAAATGTATGGCTTAGATCGAACAAAACTTCGTCAAATCGAAACGCCTAGCCAAGCCAAGTACCTACGGTGAGATATGTTTCCATATCGATATCAACCGTTTCCATATCAATTTAGATATTTTGTGCAATCGTAAAGCCGCAGACCGAGAACCCGAATCTTTTTTTCATAAGACACGAGTTCGAACCCAAGGCACGCCGCACCTCTGATTTTTCGGATTCATGTGCGTATTGTACTCGTATAATTATCACTTGCTTCGGTGAAGGAAAACATCGTGAGGAAAACAAACATGCCTGAGAGATATTTCTAAACGGCATGTTCAGCCAAGTCAGAGGCCCATGGGCGGCATAACAAGTCTGACAGTTCTGACACCATGTTGGGCACAAATGATACAAAAAAGTAAGACTGGACCCAAGTATAGATATTTTGTTTCAAGATAACTTACTGTTTCTTATTATTCACCGCGTGTACTAAAAGCTCTGCCCACACATACGCGCCAACAGAGAACCCGTGTACTACCAGTGGGTTCTGACTGTTCACTTCCATGAACCTTAGCAGTTTCTTTGCAATCACCTGAAAGGAAACAAAAAATCAACGGTGTGATACAGTACCATGGGTTCCATGATTCTAGAACACTAGCGAAGGAATTATTCGGCGGTTATTGCTTAAAAATATGCTGCTCCAAAAGTACAATACCAGTACCTAAACAGAGAGAGGAGAATGAAACCGCGAGCCTTTAGCTACCGGATTCCAGACTACTTCTGAGAAATTACTGATGTAAAATCCCAATAACACTTCGCACGACCTGGTAATTGAACTCAAGCTTTCATGCTCATAAGTTGCTCCAGCTAAGAGGAGACCATTAAGCCAGCCGATTTATGTAGGTTTGGGTGTTATAAAGTGACCTGACTCATTTGTTTTGGTTTGGTAGTTTCGTGATGGCATCAACAAAACCTGTAGGACAGATTACAAAATAATACCCTGTAGTATGAAAGTTTTGAACCTACCTGTGATCCCTTGACCGGCCACATCAGCTGCCAAGGCGAACAGGAAACGGAGACCACATCAAACCCATGCTCTAAGTACAGTTTCGCGTATTTGTCGACATGGTTGGGCTTAGCCATCATCCAGTTCATTATTATGCATAACGGCTTGTCTATGTTCTGGTTTAATCTAAAAAATAATAATATAACATCATAAAAGTTAAGCAAGAGTATGAAATTATGGGACACCATCAAATTAACAATCACCTACACCAATAAACAAAAAAGTCCACCCATGGATCTGAATGATCCAGATCAGCCAAAATTCTGTAAATTAAATTAATCAATTCTTTATAAGAATCTGTAAATCTTTAGCAGGATCTATCACAGGGTTTGACCCTACCCTATACCAGATTTCTTCTCTGCCGTCTTGTCCCTTCTCTTTTGTCCATCTGCCTACTGATGACGATGAGATCAAAATAACATAACATACTTCACAAATTTATTTTAATTTAGTATTTTTTCTCCTTTATTTTTGTTTATTGTGTTCTTCTACCAATATTACTCAAACACTGCTTTGGGGGCCCTGGTGCTGGTAATCTGTCTGCCAGGATTTTCCTAGTGCAGATACCAGTCTCCCACAAAGGATGTTGATGGATTAGATGTGTCTTCATATTTTTAAGGTGCCTTTGTGGAAGAGAAATAAAAGTTTTTTTTTTTATCCGAAGTGCTTTTGCAACAACCGTACTGCGATCGTCAGCCCGCCTGCCAAGTGTGGTGATTATCGCAAAACCCCTCCCTTATGAGCGCAATACAAAAATGGCGTTTAGCGTTTGTGGTCTACGAGAAAGCCTTCGATTCAGTCGAAATTCTTGGGCTGAACTGCAGTCTCTCCAACGGTTCCAAATTGACTATCGGTACATCGAGGTGTTGAAGTGGTTGTACAAAAACTCCACCATGTCAGTCCAACTTCAGAACCAGACCTCGAAACCTATCCTCCTGCAGCGAGGTGTGAGACAGGGAGACGTCATATCGCCGAAACTGTTCACCGCTGCACTAGAAGATGTCTTCAAGGTTCTGGACTGGAGAGGGCTAGGCATTAACGACAATGGCGAGTACATCTCTCACCTTCGATTTGCCGACGATATAGTGGTCATGGCTGAGACCATGGAGGACAGTACAATCCTCGATGACCTTAGTAGAGCTTCCGAAAGAGTAGGTCTTAAAATGAACATGGACAAAATCAATCATGTTGAATGACCATGTAACACCCACTCCTATCAAGATCGGAGACTATACACTCGAAGTAGTAGACGATTATGTTTACCTGGGACAAACGGTCCAGTTGGGTAGGTCTAACTTCGAGAAAAAGGTCAATCGTCGAATCCGACTCGGCTGTGCAGCGTTTGGAAAATTGCGTGGTATCTTCTCGTCCAACTTACCGCAGTGTCTCAAGACGAAAGTCTATGACCAGTGTGTGTTGTCCCATAATGATCGGAATCGTAGATTATTGGAGTTACAGGTCATATGAGATGAGCATATTGTCTTGAAATGAGCACAAATCCAGACTCTGTGGCTGTTATTGAGAAATTCCTGATAAAAAAGCCCAAAACAGCTTTGGAATTAAACCCGAAAACACTGCGCGAGTGAAAAAAGTTTAAAATACCTAATAACTTTTAACTGATGTTAAGACTTGTATTTAAGGCGACAATAAGTGCCCGCGACCTTGAGCGAGTAAAAATGCATGCGTAACGCTTCAACGCGCACCAAGATTATTCGGAAAAACAGCCCACCTTGATTTATCAAACACAATACAAATAAAAGCCGTATACTAAAATATGGGTTGTTAAATTGTCTTTCAGATGGTCAAAGTTTCATGCAAATACGTTCGATAGTTTTTGCGTCATTATCGTTTTTTTGTCCGCGTTAGACATGAATTTACAAATTAATTACACTATGTTATAAAAATATAATTTCACATTTTCACATATCAATTTATAAAGAAAATTGTCTAGTACAACATATATTTTTTTCAAAGAAGTAAAACTTGTAGTTTAGACGTGATGTTCAATTTAAAATCATTAAAAGTCGTATATCTGCGCCTTAATGGAACAAAAAACAAAGTGAACAATAGCGACTTTAGCTAAAATTATAGCTTTTTTTGCATTTTTCACATTTAAAATGTATTATCATCACATTATCAATTAAGCTGACGCAGTAGGACTTCGTGAGAAACGATTACAATTAGTTAGTTTTTCTTAATAATCATTATTGTTTGAGTTTGTTATTTTGAACACACTATGCGGTGGAAAAGATACTTATCTTTTTCTCCTTTTACGTTTGCAATCGGTCGTCAGACCTTGAGCTTTGTTCCAGAAAAAAATACTGTTTTAAGGTTACATCATAAAAACGCTGTTACTGTTAGTAATAAGTTAATCAAATCAACTCGTGATTTGATTAACTTATTACTAGCTTGAGCTTCTGTCCGCGACTTCGCCCTCGATAACAATGTTACTTTCCATTTGTGTAATATTTTTGGAAATCTGATGTGTTACTGAAGTGGCAATGAGCCGGCCATATTAGCCGTAGAACAGATGACCGTCGGGGTAGACGTGTGCTAGAACTAAGACTGCGAATCGTCAAGCGTGAGGTAAGGCGCCCTCAGGCTCGGTGGAGCGACCATCTTCGCAGGGTAGCTGGTAGCAATTGGATGAGAGTTGCCGAGAATAAAGAGGCCTATGTCCAGCAGTAGGCTGTTGTAGGCTGATGGTCATGAATCAAACGGAAGATCCAAATCTAGTATAGATATGACTGTACCCTGTACATATATGTGTCCTTTTTATGACCTAAAAAAATACCTATAAAAAACAAACTTACTTCATAGTACCTGGATCAGCTTTTAACTTGACTTTATCATTGCTGATGTACACCATGTTTTGGTGGATAGCCTGCGTGTGAGCACCGCGATCCACGCCCACTGTCGCCACGGGAATGCATGATAATAGAGGACGGGAAGCTGCCTGGAAAGAAAAAAAGTTTGAACTGGTTCTGTATCTTATAAAACACTTTCTTTCGCTGCTAAGTTCATGTAACTCATTTTCACTTGACATAGTTTGGGCCCAAAAGTTACCTACACACATTAGATTGATCAGAGATACAAAACTATCACGTCACTAAATTACTGAAGTTTTCTCTAGTTACCCACAGTAAAAAAGTAATATTTTTGCTATAAACATTTTAATGATGTAAAATAGAAACCTACAGCAGGCGACTTTTCCTTTTGTAAGTTCCTACAAGTAAGTTATGTGAATTCAAAACTCATGTTTTCATCAACTGTACATGGACTTGACCAGTAGCGTATTTGCCAAATTTCGTAATTGGACAAAAAGACGATTTGACGAATTATAGCTTTGACCAATATCAAATTTGACGAATTGCCGATTTGACGAATATCTGACTTGACCAATGGCGTTCAACCCCTTTATTCCATTTTTGTTTGGATATTAATCTTAAATGGAATAGTTGAAGCCGAAACTTTAGGATCTAACTGATAGTACATATAAAGTCGACTCGCGAGGCGGGTTGTGCTTACACGAACGAATTATTGTTCGACCCATAGGCAGGGAAGGTGCTTAACACCGAAAGTAGTATTTATTCTGTTCCAAAAGTGTTAACTTAGACCAAAGAAGGATGGACTGTGTGAAGGATGATACGACAAAAAAGGAGGTGACTGCTGAGATGACGAGTAATAGAGAAGTAGGGAAGAAGAAGACATGTGGTGACCCCAAATAAATTGGGATACGGGCGGAGAATAATGATGTTGATTAACTAAGGTTAGACTTCATCTGACTATAATTATCCCTCTGCTGCGACACAGGGCTTCTCTACGAGGGACGAGGAGTAGGCCGTAATCCAACGCGTGGGCCCAGTGCGGTTTGGTGGATGGGACAGAATTTTCAGTTCTATCTAGGAAACCGGTTTCTTCACGATGTTTTTTTTTTTTAAACTTTGCCCCACACTAGGAATTTCTCCTGTATCGTGGGTGCGTTTACAAACATTTAAACTCACATACACAAACAGCCAGACCCGGAACAACTATCTGTAGGCCTTACAAATATTTGTTCCGTGCGGGGATCGAACCCGCGACACGCAGCGCAGCAGTCGATCGCTCAACCACTGCGCCAGTCGTATCGTGTGTGTATTTTACAATTTACGCACTAGACAACCTAGATGTACTAGGGGTTCACTGACGGTGGACCGCTTTTCAACCTTATTTTTAGGGCGTAAGTAGTACCTAGTACCTATTCAAAAGTTCGTATTTACAGGTTGTTAAAACATCTTTAAAGCCGAAAAGCACATACGAGCTTCTCGTCATTGATATTTTTTTTAACACTGGACCATACCTTGGAACAATCTATGTAATTCTATAAAATTTAATACATCCACCAGCACAATATTTTGAGTTCGTTACATTGAGCAGTACCGTAATTTTTGATTTTACACACCAAACACAAAGTAGTTTCCCGGCAAGAACTTTTGGGTAGCTTTACGTCGTTTGATGTCTTAGACTTTCGGCTTCTGACTACTCGTAAGTAGTCAGAAGCCGAAAATCTGTATTACCCAGTTGCTGGGTTGTGGAGGTCGGATAGGCAGTCGCTTCATGTAAAATACTGATACTCAGCTGCATCCGGTTAGACTGGAAGCCGATACCAACAAAGTTTTGGGAAAAGGCTAGGCAGATGATAATGACTAAGTTAGATGTACGAATGCTTCATGACGCATCGTCAAGGGTCCTTTTAGACCTTGCGTGTAAATAACTAATGCTGGGTTTTAGCTAGAAGAGAGAAGCACAGGTCGATGTGAGCCATGTGAGGACGCTTGAGCCTAGAATCCAGCAGTGAATGACGATGAAACTGCAACTGAAAGTGCAGACTGTTTTACATCAACCGTTTTATATCCGTAATCTAGATATATGTAGATGAAAACCAGCGTCGAGCACTAGTTGCCCTTATTTTTGCTGAACTTGGCCTTAATAGCTCAGCAGTGAGGCACACAGTATGAGTGTTACATTTTTGTTAAGACTAAGTTTTTTTTTACATATAGAACGCCACCTCCGACAATCCTTAAGGCGGAAACACAATTACGTGTCGTGGCGTGTCGTGACGCGCCAAAAGCATTCGGTTTCATACATCGCTGCGACACGACACGCCATGCAAATATGTCCCTAACCATATTAAATGTATGAAACCGATTTGCTTCTGGCGCGTCACGACACGCCACGACACGTAAGTGTGTTTCCGCCTTTAATGTGACTCCTTTTGAGTTTTTTTCTTTTATTATTATGTGCAATTGTGGCATGTGCCAAATAGAAACTCATGTGACGAAAAAAGTGATGGATATGAATATTGATGGATGAAGAGGAAGACCAAAAAAAAAGATGGATGGAGGGTGTGAGGTATGATATGATAGAGATAGGAGTAAATTATGCCGAGACGTCCGACAGGGGAGAATAGAGTACAGGCACCGACCTCAAAGAAAATTTTGGCATATTTAGGTAGGTATATTAGATTTTTTTAAACATTTAACTCGTTTTATTTCTTCCATTTTATTAGTTACCCGCGCAACTTCGTATGCGTCACTTTTTCCTCGTTTTTGCAACATCTTTCATTGATGCTCTGTTCCTATTGGTCGGGCGTGATGTTATATAGCCTATAGCATTGCTCGACAAATGGGTTATTCAACAGTTTTTTTTTTTAAATTCGAACCAATAGTAGTAGATCCTAAGAATAGCGCGTTCCACGAACCAAACGAACAAACTCTTCAGCATTATAATCCCTACTAATATTAAAAATGTGAATGTAAGTTTGTTTGTTACGCTTTCACGCGAAAACTACTCAACATCATATACATCATGAAACTTGGTACACATATTCTTGCAGGTATTAGAAGTAACATAGGCTATATATCATCACGCTACGATCAATAGGAGCGGAGCAGCAATGAAAAGTGTTGCGAAAATGGGGAAAATGTGACGTAGACGAAAATGCTCGGGACAGGTAGTATTATATAAGTAAGTACAGACTAGACTTAAATAAATTACAATGTTAAAGTCGGTTATTTTTTTTTTCAAATTATTGTTTTTTTGGGGTGATTCGTTATGCAGACCGGGGGGGGGTACATAGCTACGGCAGAGAGTATTTTTTGTAGACGTTTTAATAAATTACCACTTATATGCTGATGGTGTAACAAAGCTTATTTATCAAGCTTTTAATAAACATATGAGTTTTGTATACAGGTTGAGTCGACTTTATTGCTCGCGTGCGTTTCTTTAGCAGTTTAGTTTAGCAGACAAAAAACACAAAGTTGCCAGCGAGCGCGATAGATGGCGTTGACGTCGAATTAGAAGTCGCTATGGTTTCGTTTCACGCGCGGGTATAAGTAAGTCATGTCAATATAAGCGAACTCACCTACCTACTTAACCTACTCGTGCGTTTAGTACTAGTTCCTACCACTAGTAACCTGCCTACTCGTACCGAGTTGTTACTAGGTCCTACCTATAGTAACAAAATTTTTGACAAGTCGGACCGTGTGCGATTCACGTACATTACGTTTCGACTTTATTAAAGTTACAATAATTACAATTACAGACAGATAGAGATAAGCTATGCTACCTTTCAGCTGTCCCGTTATATGTGTTATAATACAGGGTGTTTGGTGCATCGTTTGCCAAATTGAATAGGCCGAAAGGAGAGGTCATTTGCTAACTCTTCACGCCCTATAACTCATTCCTTGCCTCACCGGGTTTTTTATAATAACTTTTTAATTTAAATTTTGAAAAATTCCAAAATTCAACATTTTAGGTCAAATAAAAATATAAAAATATTGTTTATACTTAAAATTTCGATTTAATTTTGATGTGTACTCTTGTATGATTCTATCAAATTCAAAGTTACTTGCTAGTTACAATTAGTTTATTTTTTATTAGCTCGTAAAGTTTTTGTAAAAGAAAATTAAACTTAAAACTCAACTTTAAATAGCTATAAAAAAAAAAACTAAAAGCGATCGGGATCTTCGAATACCTTTAAAAAGTTCTCTAGTCTGTCCCCTTTGCAACGGTATGCAATATGTCCAAAAAAACGTTTAATATCTTTTAATTTTTAACTAAATGTGTAATCGAGACACTAGGCTGATATTCGACATTACAGTAAGAACAGTAGTTTTAGCATAAATAACATGCCTCAAGTAAGTAGACAGATACTGTTATGTCACTAGTGCGTAGTGTCCTATCTCTTTCTTAAACAGAAACCAACGTTTTAAGAATTTGAAATTAAAAAAAAAAGTACAGAAATCACAAATCTTGTTCGAGTTGTCCGCCACTGTTGCGAATGCTCAATGCACGCGCGGCATCCTCATCTTATCTCAACTGTAGTGGAGCGTAAACGTATTTCTGCTTTGATAGTCACGAAAGCCGCATCAATGCGTTGGACTGAATCATCCCTAGTCTCAACTTCCGTGGCGTTATTTCTTTGGCTCGTTCTTAGACGTAAAGATCTAACAGAGTTAAGTCTGGGGGAACGTGGAGGTCATGAAATAGCCATCCCAAAACACCGAAGCAGACTTCCCCTTATTGTTAGCTGAGCTGCTAATTTTCCGTGTAGACATCTCTTTTGTATTCCAACAAGACGGTTGTCCCGCTCACTGGAGTTTAACTGTCAGGGAGTACCTAATTCGTCAGTTTCCAGAATCATGGGTTGGGAGGGATGGCCCTATTCTATGGCCTCCACGTTCCCCAGATTTTTACGTCTAGGGATGAGCCAAATAAATTTTCTACGCCTTGGAAATCGAGACAAGGGAGGATTTAGTCCAACACATAGATGTGGCTTTTGTGACTATCAAAGCAAAAATACGTTTACGCACAACTACAGTCGAGATAAGACGAAGATGCCGCGCGTGCATTCGCAACAGTGGCGGACAACTCGAACAAGATTTGTGATTTCGGTTTTTTTTTTAAAGTGAAACATTTATTACATCGTCTCAAACTTTTTCGTCTGTGTGTTGCATGTCGCGTGACGCTCGGCCGCGGAGTAGGGATAAAGTGAAAGGCGCTCTGAAGTGCCTTTCACTTTATCCCTACTCCACGTTTTATACCCTTAATGGAAAATTATTCCAAAAATTTTTAGTTAAATGTCTATAGTGTGAAAAAAACTTTTACTTTTACCGTGGTTTCATAAAACCACAAAATCCTTTTTTTTTATTTCAAATTCTTGAAACTTTGGTTCCTGTTTAAGAAAGAGATAGGACACTACGCACTAGTGACATAACAGTATCATTCTATCTACTTACTTGAGGCATGTTATTTATGCTAAAACTACTGTTCTTACTGTAATTTCGAATATCAGCCTAGTGTCTCGATTACACATTTAGTTAAAAATTAAAAGATATTAAACGTTTTTTTGGGCATATTGCATATCGTTGGAAAGGGGACAGACTAGAGAACTTTTTAAAGGTATTCGAAGATCCCGATCGCTTTTAGTTTTTTTTTTTTATAGCCATTTAAAGTTGAGTTTTAAGTTCATTTTTCTTTTACAAAAACTTTACGAGCTATTAAAAAAGAAAGTGATTGTTCCTAGCAAGTAATTTTGTATTTGATAGAATCATACAACAGTAGACATCAAAATTAAATCAAAATTTTAAGCTTAAACAATTTTTTTTATTTTTTTATTTGACCTATAATGTTGAATTTTGGAATTTTTAAAAATTTAAATTAAAAAGTTCTTATAAAAAAAATGGTGTGGCAAGGAATGAGTTAAAGGGCGTAAAGAGATAGCAAATGACCTCTCCTTTCGGCCTATTCGATTTGGCAAACGATGCACCAAACACCCTGTATATCTTGCAAAGTTGCCAGTTCCCGGTTTTCATACGATTGAGCAAAAATTTGCACGCAGTAAAACGCGTGACAATGCAATATTATGATGACATGGAGGTGATCTGATGATGGAGCTGGAAGGTAGCGATAGGAACTCGGTTATAAAACGACATAAAACCCGTCCAATTTCACTCGTTTGATTCGTCTTAAAGAGTACTTTGTCTTTAAATGTTATCCAGGGTCTGATGATGGATAATAATAAAACGGCACAATCCCGTCGAGTATCGGCTTGTTTGATTCGTCTTGATGAGTACTTTGGTCCTAGATAATATCCAAATGCAACCCCACCAACCCCAAATCCCTCCTCAACGGTTCATAGAACAGACATGAAAATTTGTAAAAACGTGCATATTTGATGGATAGTCACGATTTGTATCATGAAGTCATCCAACTGCCAGGATCGTCTTCTCACGAGGGAACTCCTGAACAGTTAGTAGCCCAGACATGAAACTTTCTATAGATACGCGTTCACTTTTGATGAACAAACATCCTATACCCAGGATTGTCTTCTCACGAGAAAACTCCTCAACGGTTAATAGTACAGATATGAAAAAAGTGTTGAAATATTGATGTGTCGTCAGAAACGATTACGACAAAACTAAAAAAATAAAATAAAATTATAAGTAAAAAAAAACCTTTTTAAAAATTAGCTTTTATAAAGATGCACTGAAAAGAAGAAAATAAATCTTGCAGTAAGTTTTCACAAAAGCTTGTCGCGTGAATGGTTTAAATACTATAAAAACTATACGCTAAGATTTTGTAAAAACTATCCTTAATCATTTTCGTTTATTCCTATAGTCCTATCATAACTTTAGCCCCAGATATCGGAATTTTCATAGTTTTAAGTTGGGTTTATTTCCTTATTTATTTTCTTTTTGTTTCACACGGATTTGGGCCAGTTTGGAACTCTGTGGTTCGCAAATCGGTCACACTTACAATAGTTACAATGGGGGTGCGGACTGGGTAAAGAAAACGACATTCTATTTTGTCCGTCAGACAGGTAATACAAAAATATTAGACACGTATTTTTTGTTTTATCAAAATATCAAAAAATTACTTAGTTAAAACTCATTAAAGTTGGAGAGGGGGGCTTACTACGTCACAAGTAGGTATAAAACTTACCTACATGTGACGTCATGCGCCATTTCAACTCAATATATCTCCGTAATTTTATGACCACGTGAAAAAAGAAAAAAATACGTGTCCAATACTTTTCAATAAACTACCTGACGGACAAAGAAAAAAAAATTGGATTATTTCAAAAACGAAAGATATTTCTATAATTTTGTTAATTAATGCTATTGCCAACATAAATTGGTATGAGGGCACGAAAATTATGACTTATAGGGAACCCTAAATTTATATGGCCATGCACAGGACGAGGGGTGAGTTCTGAAGGGTAAAACAAATTGACTCTCTGACAAAAGGTTCCCCCTACTTATAACGTATTGTCGATATGACACAATATCGACCATCTGTAACTGTACCCGTATGATTCAACAGATCTTTAATCAATTATCTAAGCTGATAAGCTTAATTCTACTGCTGGACATATAAGGTGTAAACACAGATCCCTCACGAAGCCGTCAACCAAGCATTCTGTTATCAAAAAACGTAACTTCGCAAAAAAAATGCTGGGAAACGACTACTTTTTGGGGTGAAAAGCACGTTCTAAGGTAACACTCAATGTAACGTACTCAAAACATTGTGATGATGGATATACATTGAATAGTACGGGACTCGTGGAGGTATTTAAAGTAATTCATAACATTAAAAAAACTTGAGAGGTGTCAAGGGACACCCGGATGGAACGAAGTTCCTTTCACGTACTTAATATCAATACATTTTAGATTTAAGTTAGTGTGCGAAAAATAAAAAATTTAATTTAAGGAAGATTAATCCTTAATTCGAAGCAATACGTCTTACTTAACTGCACAACCGAATTTGTACTTTGTAGTTCGGTCACTCAAAATAATAATCATATCTATCCTTACTCACATACACACCCCAATTGTACGTAATTTAAGGAAATTTCAACTTTATCTTAAAGAAATAAAGCTTACAATAGCTTACTATAGCAAAAAGTGTCGTGACAACTTTTCATAAGAATTTTTCCCGTCTAGCCCCCTTTCACAACGCGCGATAAGGAACTTCGTTCCAAAACTTATGTACATATACATATAGGGCGACTGGTAATTAGCGACCAATACTTAATCACGTGATTGCGCTCATGATAAAAAACAACTTTCCCAAAGAAACATTTTTTTAATACTCATTCACTTTTATCACAATAGCCATATGAAATTCTGGGTTGCGAGCCATGTGGGTGCACTGCCTACCCACTGTGGCACGGAACGATAGTAATGAGACAACAGCGTAACACGGCTAACAGCTGATACGTCGCAGACTAACGCGGGCGCGAATTTCATACGGCTGTTGTGTTATTCTGATAACAATGAATGAGTAAAAAAAAATCCTTGAGAAAGTTGTTTGTTCCCTGGTTTAAGTATCGGTCACTAATTACTAGCCACACTAAACTTAAAAAAATAAAAATAAAAGTTGGAACTTTGACCCTCAATATCACCGTAACTAGAAGGTTGCTGGCAGCTGGTATGGTCCAGTTAAAAAAAAAAAAACGCAATGACGTAATGAATTATGTAGAGCCTTTCAGATACGTCAAGGGTATTTTTAACACCCATTATATTATATCTTCTAAGGTCCAGTCTTACCCCAAGTGGTCTATATAAGGTAGTCGAGAGAGCTTCATTGGAAATTATTTTGCTGTATCGGGTATAAACCTTGTAATCCCCATAAATAAGTTGTTTAAAGGCTTTACTTACACGATTATAACAAATTAATCTTTTTCCGTGTTTGGCAGCGAAGCAAACCGTAGTCCGCAGTCGAAACACCTCCATTACGATCCGCAAACTGCGAATGTCAAACAAAAACAAATATTAATGGGTATTGGAATAAGCTTGTACAAAATAATATGGGTAAGTAGGTAATAAAATAAATGTACTTAATAAGTTTTTATACTGACATGGTCACTAACACCATCAATGTTAATTGTAACGGGAAATTTATCATGTTTTAGCGCCGAAATATCGGGAACTCAAAATAAATAATAAAAATGGAAAATATCCCGTTACAAGTGTTATTGATAAAATAAATGTTCTTTGGATTGTCATCGTGGTGTAACGATTACCCAGTCAGGTAGTAGTTCTAACTTTCGGACTGTTCTGTCACAAATTCTTTGGCTGGCATCTTTCTGCGTCACATGATCGTCATTAAAAACTGGAGTAGCAGCCAGGTCCCTATCTCGACAGGCCGAACGTTCTGATCATAGTTCTGGGCCAAGTAGACACGCTAAGTAGAATAAATCTTCTTCAAAGTTACTACTTGCATGAAAGTCATTTTACAAGAAATGATTGTGATAGTGACCTTGATATTATGCATTGAACGCAGGCAAGTATTGTTGTAATGTGTTTAAGACATGGGTCACACAACCTACCCATGCACAATCCTTACCTAACTAAAGTTTGGCTTTTTGAACATTCCATACACAAGGGGAAAACAAATATTAATTAAATTATTTAATATAAACTACACAGCCGTGATATATATCACTGGTATCGCTATTTAAGTATAATAAAACAAAAGAAGATATAATTTGTCTTTTTGTTTGCCTAGATTCTTGAAGAAGAATTTCACTAACTATTTAATTTGATCCCGTCTTTTTATTACGATAAATGTATCATATAACTAACTCAATATTGTAAGCAATCTGTTGTATTCGTAGACGCTCCAAATCTTCAAATATTTTCAGTTTCAAATGACATGTTTTCAAAATGAATTAAGTATTGAGTTTGTAACTATTGTGTACAGTGAAGACTATTGAATATAGGTCAATTAATTAGTGGGTAATTGTGAGTCGCTAGCATTCGAGTGGGCTTTGAAACTGGACCTTCGATTTCACTCGGTAAATGCATATAAACGCAATAACGCAATAAATAACGTAAAGTTACTGTAAACGTTATCAGTAGACAAACCATGTGCCAATTTCAAGTTAGGCTCAACATGTAGAAGGGTTTTTTTCACTGCAGACAAGTCCCAGATAATTTTATACAAATACTGTGGCATTGTTATTGATTTGTAGTGCGAGAACCTCCTCATAATTGGTAAAACATATTATGGTTTGCATTCATATTTTATGAGATGACTGATAACGAAAATGATAAGCAAAATGTTTACATCATAAATAAACAAACTGTTATTATGTTACCGTATAAACCGGTAGAGGTTTTGTATTATTACGCACTTTCTCCAACCTTCGTACTGTCTAAACTGAAGTATATATAGTAGAATAACAAAAAAAATGCATGCAGTTTCTTATTAAAACTACAAAACGCTTAAAAAACCAACATACCTTAAATCCAGCACAATTTAAAACACTTTTACATTCAAAATATAACAAACAAACCTACGTTCCAAAATAGTTAGTACAGAATGTCAGTTTATTTATGCAAACCGATGACCCGAAATTGTGTCAATGCCCCTTGCTAAGCCGGCGTGCGTCGCAGACGCAAGCCGCGTTCGAACTAACGCGGCGCCACCGAAATCAGTCCGAGGATACTTATTGAGGAAGCCGAAATATCTAAAATTGCCCCATGTTAAGAAACCAACACACTTATTCGCGCGGAATTGGCCTGAACCAGGCCGAAACAACCTTATGTTATCATCATTCTCCTGTCCTAAATACCAATGTATTTGGGGTTGGTGCAGTATTGTTTTTCTTCCATACTTCTCTATTACTTGTCATCTCATCAGACACCTCCTTTTTTGCAAAATATATTATCCTTCACACAGTCCATCCATCTATAGGAAATGAAAGTGAAAAATGCTGCGTGTGTTGTTCCACAAACGATGGGACACTTGATAACATGTCCTGCCTGTCCTTTTGCTTGTAGGTACATCACAGGAGCTGATGGACGCTATTGAAAGTGCCAAAATCGTCGCTAAATTTTAGGCTCAATCAATTTAGATTGCCATTGACACGCTAGGAAGAAGAAGAAAAAGAAAAAAGACATAATTCGCATTAGTTTTGGTTCGGACGACTTTTAGGGTGCTTCTCCACCAGAGATGTGCTATGCTGCGAGGATGTGAAAGCTAAGCTACGAAACTATGTGACCGTTTCCACTGACGCTAAGCTGTGTAGCGGGCTAGTAGGATGCGCTTTGAAGATGCGCCGCCGCGAGGTAACTGTGCGAGGAAGATGCGCAGCTCGAGCTATGCGGTGTATCGATAGTACAGTGAAGCGACCCATAGCACACATCCATGGCACGCATCCTTCCATATAAAAACATATCTTAGTTGAATTCTATTCAATTCTAAGCTATGTGCAACAATGAATATGATTGGTGGATATCAAACGCATTCATAGCAACGTAGCATAGCACATCTCTGGTGGAAAAGCAGC
This sequence comes from Cerastis leucographa, assembly GCA_963082945.1. Taxonomy (NCBI): domain Eukaryota; kingdom Metazoa; phylum Arthropoda; class Insecta; order Lepidoptera; family Noctuidae; genus Cerastis; species Cerastis leucographa. The sequence goes on along the minus strand of OY720353.1, from coordinate 5,006,611 downwards.
CTTAATCCCGCAAAATCGCACCGCGTCACACTTTTCGCTGTTATTTAATGGACACTAAAGCTCTTTCTGACTGGTTGGCCTATTCCTCGTTGATATGTGTGGTTAGTGTGGTAACTCCCTTATTATGACAGATTTAATGATATGATATTGCTCGGTATGCGGAGTTCTGTCTGGGCAATTGACTGTGTTTTGCCATTGATGTGTAGGTTAGGTTGTAATAGTAAAAGGATCGTAGTTCACGCTTATTATAGTGTTATAGTTTGGTAGGTATGCCATGAGGTCCTGGGTTCGATTCTCAGCCCCCGTATTCATAACGCTCGGATACGATTTCGATGCGGAAAGTCGTATGTCTATCTCGCTCGGTTTCGTAATGCCAAAACAAGATAGACATATGACTTATCGAATCGAAATCGAATCCGAGTGTTTGTGAATACGGGGGCTGGTCGGGCAAAATGTCATTAGGTTTAACCATCAGGCATTTTTCAGTAGCAGCCACGGTGTCTGGATTTGTGGCAATAGGCTCGCCCCCTATTACATGGGAGTTAAACATAACTAGTGAAATGTGTGTACTATTAGGTACACCTCTGCCTATCCCTTCTGGGTTTACAGTCGGTAATATCTAGATCTACTAATAAAAGCACAGGAAAAGTATGACCGCTAACCCCCTCTTCGTGGCCGTAGGACAGACAGCGATGAGGGGGGTTAGCGATCCACGCGGCAGTGTACAGCGACTTGAAGTGGGTGCAATAACTCTTCAGTCGCCACCTGGTGCCAATTGAGAATTTACTTTCCGATTGCCACCTGGCGGCATCCATGTGGGGCGACTGGGAATATTCGGCTTTGAACGTTTCTTCTCGTCTCCGCTGGCCTAAAAAATTACGAGATATCTCCTCTTCTCTCTGCTCAACCGTTTCCTCCAAAGCTAAGCGGAGACGAGAAGTGTAAATAACGAAATTCTATTGGTGGTTTACAACAACACATCTCTTCGCTCGTCTCGGGTTCGGTGGAGTTCGGCTCTAAGACTATTTGCACGAGGTTTAGGCGATTCGCACACTGCACCGTATCACGCAGCGTAGCGCGGGGCAGAGTGTATTTCGCCTTAGAGGCTTGATTATCGTGCCGTGCGGGACCCATCTTATTAGGTCTAATTAGGTTAGTTCCTCTTTAGGATCACGTTTAACTGACAGGCTATTGTTAGGAACTTGAATTCAAAACATGCTTATGGCATGCATAAATAGAACTACGTAGAAACTGGCAACTGTAGATCCATCAAACTTTTATAAATCATCCAAATTGACACAACAATACTAATTGTAATCTCTTTTTTTAGTATCACCTTTCCCTTATGCTGGAAGATTTTTTTGGAAACTTGGATTTTTTTTTGTCTGTTCCGATAAATATTTGAATTGTTGAGTTCAAATCATTATCATGTTATAATTAGATGCTAGCCGTACGCCCGGCGCACCCTGGGCTGGCGACTGCCATCCCAGGGCGTATACCTCAGATTCAGACCTTTAAACTGGACTCAGTTTGATCTGAGGTATTAGGCTTATTTTGTTACTCCCTGTAGACGCTTTTTATGTAAAACATTGAAATATGTTATCTTTCTTTTTTTCTATGTGATTTTAAGAAAATATCTTTATTTTAACTTTGGAATAAAAAAAAAATAGGGATATCCCAAGTATACCTTTTTTAATTTTTTTGTCTTTGTCTATTTGTTCCGGCTAATCTCCAAAACAGCTTGAAAATTTTTTTATATGACGGGACTTTCACTGGCACTATAGGCATAGAGGATAATTTGAGATTAGGGTTCCGTCAAAATAAAACCCTTGAAATTGTTAACAAAACTAGACTCGAATAGGGAAATAGTATTTTATCATATATTTGACGCGGACAAAGGTCGCGGGCAACAGCTATTTCTTAATAATTTAAAAATTAAACAACGATATTTTCGTTATAAAAGTGTATTTTCTATATATTAAAACTACAGTGCTTAATTATTCTCTTATACTATACTATAATGTAAAAAAAACTTAAAACTAAACATGATACAAATTCATCGCTTTAATTAATACTATAGACCTGATTCACAACTTTCGATTGACAATCGTTTTGGTGTACTCACATAATTTAGGAACTGATAAATATGTATTTTAAAATATAAGAATAAGGTATACCTAAGTTTAACAGCTAAGTTTACATCGGTCGAGTGGCTAGTCAAGTGCGGTAGTCGAGTTCTGTTAAAAAAAAAAAGTAAACTATCCAACTAACTTGAATGATTGCCAGTTGTACCCAAACTAAGCTAATAACTCTACAAATGTAAACGTGCTAATTCGGAGTCGAGTCAAGTAAAAGTAACAAAAGAAATACTTGACGAAAATCAAGTGTTTTAATGTTAGAATTCGTAATGTTTTAAAAAGTGTTACATCACTATTATTCTCATAGTTGAAATTAAATGAAGAAGCGAACTAAAACATCATTTCATTTAACAAGTTTAAAAATATGTTCCAAATGTTGATTACACCAATAAATGTTTTAACAAATCCATCATAAAACATGAAAACTAGCAACGCTGTCACTTAATGTTGCCAGTAGCCAAACAAAAGCACAACAATCAAAATATAGTCTTCTTTTAAAAAATGACAACAAATCAATGTTGCCATTTTATTGGCTAAGAAGTTTTTAAAAGTCTTACTTTTAGGAAATATGCGAGTAATTTCGCTATTAATTTTAGTTTAGCTTAAAAAAAGCTTATTGCATGAGCTTGTTAAAACATAAGCTCGAGCATTTTATTTAAAAAGTATACTCCTGAGAGTTAAAATAACTTTTTATGAGCCAATGAACAATTATATTTGGTCACATATGTGTTTGCATTGCAGTTAGCGTCATGTATCAATTATAATTATTTAAATCACTTCGAGGTCTCAACATTAAAAACTTATGAGGGACAGCAGTATCATTGTGTAACACACTTACACCTGTATCAAAAGTCAAATCAAAGTGAATCCTTGAATAAAATAAATAACGATTTTTATTCTGTGGTTTAATAATTGCTTGAAGTTAGAACTGTCGAAAGTCAGAATTCTAATTTCCGTATCTATAAACAAGTGAAAGTATTTAATTGAGTAAATGTCATTATTAAAGATAAAATTTGTATTATTTAGCTTAGTAATTGCTTGAACTTAGAACTCTTAAAATTCTTAGCTTTACTTTCTTTGTCGGTTCTTACTTCTTTTAAATTAATGTCAACTGCATAAAAATGTTTTAACTTGACTATCGATACTGGTGTTTGATTTTTATAATGGCAATGCCTTTTACTTGGGAAGTCAACAACATCCGTTGCAGTTTAAGTGGTCGAGTAGACGATTTTTTTAATAATAATATAACGAAAGAAAGTAAACAGTAAGGCAGTGACAGACTGACGAAATTTATTTATTCAGATCTGTCTACAATAAATATGTGTTTTGTGTAATATTGCAATGTAAGATAAATAGCCTTTTAAAAGTTTTTATGAATATTATGGTAGTAGACATGTGTTCGCTGTCTGTATGCAGTTAAAGCATGGAGCACCCTAATTTTAAAATTATAAAGTAATATCATTCGGAAACAAAAATCCTTCATTGCCTATATTTTAATTAAATTGCTAAATTGCCCGATTTCTTTACTAGAATTTATGTATAAAGTCGAAATTGTTGTTCAAATCCAATAATTCACGCAATGACGGAGCTTTTACGTATGGGTCATTTTCAAACTAACAAATACAAACAAATTTTTTCCGTACTAAAACGTTAAAAAACTAACCCCTGTTTAATAGTTAAGCCAACAACTGAAACTAGCAAGGCTGGTTATTTGCTACTTATTAAATAACCTTAAAAACGGTAACACACGCAAGATAAAGCACCACAAAATGTCACCATGTGTTACCGTTCGTATTTAAAGGTCAATCAACTTAGCTAGCGAAACTTCCGATGACACGACGATTATCAATATCTAAGCACAAAAAACAAAAGAGATTTGACGATTATTTTTGGGGCCATTTACCGCAGGTAGTTGTTACTTGGAACATATCAGGCCTTTGAAGTTTACCCAAAAAATGCAGTCATAGCCTAGTGATGTGACCGTCGGACTGCCAAGTCAAAGGTATCAAGTTCGAGCCCAACACGGTGTAAGAAAACATGTGAGTAAACCAGCGTGCCTGAGAGATATTTCCCGACGGCATGTAACGCCAAGTCAGAGGCCCAAGCGGCATAAAAATTCTGACACCAGGGTAGGCATTAACCACACGATAAAGAAAAAAACCGGCCCAGTGCGAGTCGGACTTTTTTGTATGGGAGCCCCCTTAAATATTTATTTTATTCTGTTTTTAGTATTTGTTGTTATAACATCAATAGAAACACATAATCTGTAGAAATTTCAACAGGCTAACTATCACGTTCCATGAGATACAGCCTGGTGACAGACGAACAGCGAAGTCTCAGTAATAGGGTCCCGTTTGACCCTTTGTGTACGGAACCCTAAAAAAGATCCAAATAATTATGTTTATTGTAATTAATATTTCAAGACCTACAATCATTGACGACTACGGAGTTTCTGTAGCTAATCAAACATGACCCTATATGTCTATTATCCTCTACAATCAAGTGAAATTGACCCATCTACCTATATACTCGCAGAGCTTACGCTTACACTTATAACCTCATCCTCATCTTTTCGGGCTGCGAGACGAGTCCGTACGCGTCCAGGTGTTCGTAGAGCGCTGCTACGTACTCCTTGGGGTGCTTTGTGTAGTGCTGCACGTGCGGAGAGCGGTCCCAGCACTTCCAGGTGCACTGGAATACAAGGAAAAAACGTTTAACTAGAATTAGGACATTTAAATGCAAGTGTATAAAGTTTTGAGAGCAACGGTGATGGAATTAATTACAAAAATTACTTTTATTGCAACAATAGGGGATGATCACTATTTTTTTTTCTTTGTCTGTCGGGTAGATTATTGAAAACTATTGGAAACGTATTTTTTCTTTTTTCACGTGGTCATAAAATTACGTAGATATATTGAGTTGAAATGGCGCATGACGTCACATGTAGGTAATTTTTATACCTACTTGTGACGTAGTGAGCCCCCACTCTCTCAAGTAATTATTTGATATTTTAACAAAAAATACGTGTCTAATATTTTTGTATTACCTGCCTGACGGACAAAATAGAATTTCGTTTTCTTTACCCAGTCTTCATTCACCCCTATTCTATGCTCTTCTAAATCTTTTCCTATTCTTTCTTATCACACTACGAGGCGCAACGGCATGCGGCAGCACAATCGTACAAATTCGGAAACACGGATATTACCGAAGTGCAATTCTTGAAAGGTAGCACTGTAGTCAGTTTCTAGTTTCATGCAATCGTCGACGCTCAGGTTTGGTGGAACAGTTGCGAAAATGACATGTAGTGTCACAAGTTCGTGTGGAGCATAAACATAACATCACGCCTGTAATCCCCGAAGGGTTAGGCAGAGGTGTACCTAATGTAATAGGGGGCGAGCCTATTGCCATCAACCAGGCACAAATCCAGACTCGGTGGCTCTTACTGAAAAATTCCTTATGGAAATCCCAACAACAATTTGCCCGCCCTTTTACTGACCCGGGAATTGAACCCAGGTCCTCATGCTCATCAGTCGCGCTTCTGACCACCGAGGCAGGCGTTATGAGTACAATACCTATCAAACCATGCCACTACAATTCCTACTCACCCTACAACGAAACTAAGCGTAAACTACACGCCTTTTAAAACTACAACCGAGCCTACACATCAATAACAAAACTGCTGGCAATTGCCCAGACAGCACTCTGCATACCAATGCTCAGCAGTCGAGATCGTGGAACTTTTTTTTTTTTTGGCCGCTGTGGATCATGTGAGCGTACCTTGATGCCCATCTGCACCCAGGAGTCGTGCACGCTGCGATTGCTTCTCTCGGCGCCGACAGGGTCGCTGCGCGAGAGCAGGAACAACGCCGGCGCGTGGCACAGGTTTGTGTGGAACAGCTGTGAGGACCTGATGTAGTGGGAGGTGGCTGCTTCATGGAAAGTCTTCATGTGGTACCTGGAACGTGGAAGATGTTGTGGTTTTAGTATGGATTTTAAGGTGTATTCGATGGCTAAAAGAAATCGTAAAGATATCTAAAAAAAACCGACCTGGAAACCTACTGACCAAAACAACCAAAATCGAAGAGTAACTTTTACCATTCAGAACAGAGTTTCGAGAAGCAGGGCTCGTGACTAAATAATAAAAGCCGCAACGCTTACGCTTGCTTAGTCTGTGGACATGTGACTACAGACTGACCATACTTTACACATCAACCAATGGAAAGGCATTAAAAAAATATTACAGATGAATAAACTAAAAACACGCTCTAGACTGACGTCAGTTTATTTTTTGTATTCCTCTCAGCAAAATCCTTTCATTTGATATCATAGGAATGCATAAAAATAAGCAGTCCGCCATATTGAATTCAGAATGACGTCGCTTAGCTAACCATGTATTGTCATCCAAACTAAACATGTATGTACAATTTCAGCTCAATCGTAAACCGGGAAATGGGCCAAATTTAATTTCTAAGATTTTTTTTACATAGTTGGTTACAGATGAAGCTAATAATAAAAGAGAGTTAAAAAGCGCTGTGAGCCGTTAGTCTCGCCTGTCCATTGTGGATCTTGGACAGTTATTACAGGTAGGCCGAAAGTCTCGCTGATCAGTCTTACCCAGCGTAAATTACCCAGTTACTAAGTTGTGGAGGTCAGATAAGCCATTCCATGTGAAATACATACCCCATCGTTTGGAAAACGCTAGGCAGATGATGACAACAATTTAACCTTTAGACTGCACAATAATTTCAATATATCACAACAGTACAAATGCATCTTCATACATGACCTGGCCGCGTCATGGACATTCGAGTAGGAAGCGATTATTAATGGATGTGCATTGAATAATAATATTTTTGAAGGGACTTTTCCTGTAATAGTGCTGTTATTGTAGGTTCTATGCTATTCAGCTGCACCCGGTTAATCATCTACCTATCCCTTGCACGGCCTTGGGCAAGGGATAGGTAGATGATGCTCAGTGGCGGATTCACCGGCAGGCTGAGTAGACTGGAGCCTAGAGCGGCAGATTTTTGGGGCGGCTTTGCGGACCGAATTCCTTTTTTTATTTTGCTACCTCGTAGAATTTTTTTAAGTAGTATACATTACCCCGCGACCCCTCCTTTATTAATAATACATGATTGAAAAATAAAAAAAAAAACAAAAATTATTTTAGATACGTGCAATTTCAACGAAATTGTTGGATTGTAAAAATAATCTAGGACATGAAAATTGTCTAGGTAAGGACGGCAAAAACTTTACAGCCTATACCTTGAAAATTTGTAAATCCGCTACTGATGATGCTGATGATTATTGTAGGTTTTTTGCTACCTGCCTCGTTTAAAGCACCACGGCTGAGCATAAGGTTTTGGGTCAATTTCCCGGGTTGGTCAGTTTTATTGGGTATTTCTATCAAGAATTTCTCAGTATCAGCCACGGAGACTGGATTTGTAGATGGCAATAGGCTGGCACCCTTTTAAATGGAACAACACCTGGATTAGGTATTTATCCTTTATCGTGGGGGCGTTTATTTTTTTTAAACTCACATACACGAACAGCCAGGCCTGGAACAACTACATGTAGGCCATACAAATATTTGTTTCGTTTGGGGTTCGAACCCTCGAGTAGCAGCGCAGCAGCTGCGCCAAAACTTCTGTCTAGCCAGGTACAAAACCAGACTTCGGGCTGAATTTTGGATTTGTACCCGGTTGATGGCAATAGACAAGCCTCCTTTTACATGGGACTTTGACAAGTTTTATAAGTCATCATCTGCCTAGCCTTTTCCTCCTATCTTGGGGTCGGCTTCCAGTCTAACCGGATGCAGCTGAGTACCAGTATTTTACATGAAGCAACTGCCTATCTGACCTCCACAACCCAGTAACTGGGTAATACGGTGTACGTTACCCCAGCAAGAAAGTATCTCCTAGAGTTATATGAGTAGAACGTATAGTTGGTGCCTTTTCTTGGTGCCTTTTCTGCTGTAAATGTGCCCCCACATAAAAAATGTGTGCCCCCTGTCGTTTTGGAAAAAAAACGGAAAAACGATTCTTGCTGGGGTAACGTTTTTCTAGCAGGAAAATTCTAAACGAATGATCGGAGAGAGAAAAATTGTGCATGGCCAGAGAGCTTATATGTGTGCCAAAATGTGCCCCCAAAAATAATATCTGTGCCCCTTCAGATTTTCGAGATATTGCATTTCCTGCTGGAGTAACGTTTTGATGAATCGTATATCTCTAAAACCATTGCATGTGCCCCTGTAGGATAAACATACACGAGTAGCTCTTAATGTGTGCCCCTATGTGCCCCAGATTAGATTTAAGAAAATATTTATAGTTTTCAAGTTATCGCGGTTTTATGAAAACTCGAAAAAACATCGCAGCGCTTAAATGAGACAAGGTATAAGTTCGCTGAAAACTGTATTCGGTCCTTCTTGACGCTAATAATAACCATACAAAGTTTCAAAACTGTTCATGCATGCGTTTTTGAATAAAATTGCTAAAAGTAAAAACGATGGTGTCATAACTTTGACGACAAAATACAAGGAACTGGCTCAATCCCAGATAGGTAGGTGTAAACCAAAATTGTGTGCCTTTAGTCAAAAATATATGGTGAAAATATTGAGCTTGGAATGTTTCGCATTAAGTAAATATAAACGAAAAACCAAAATATGTAAGCAACGGTTGGTTATCCGACCAAATTTGAATGACTACTAAAAAGCGACGGATTCATACATATCGATGACCTTTTTTACTTTACACACTTGTTGTTGCGCCCGAGTACACTGAAGTAGAAAAGTAATAAGAAATAAAATAAAGTTGTTATTGAATTATATAGTTATGAAATGTGTGATGCTACTACTAAAAAGAGGTAGCTCTTTTTTGTATATAAATAAAAAAGCCCGTATTAGCCGTTATTGATAAGCCGTAGGTTAGATAAATTAACAGTAAGTTTTTCATCATTATGTAGTTACAGAATAGGGGATCGGACTGGGTAAAGAAAACGACATTCTATTTTGTCCGTCAGACAGGTAATACAAAAATATTGGACACGTATTTTTTGTTTTATCAAAATATCAGAAAATTACTTAGTTAGAACTAATTAAAGTCTTGTAATAGTAATAGTAGTAGTAATTGTTCTTTCACACACTATCGTCTACATTTCTTTTTCATTTCTCCTTTCGCAGGTCTGCTGGCAGAAATTTCATATGAAATAAGCACTACCTTTGTACTCTAATATTTAATGTTTTTTCCTGTGTTGTCTATTGTGTGTACATAAATAGTAAAATAAATAAATAAAGTTGGAGAGTGGGGGCTTACTACGTCACAAGTAGGTATAAAAATTACCTACATGTGACGTCATGCGCCATTTCAACTCAATATATCTCCGTAATTTTTGTGACCACGTGGAAAAAGAAAAAATACGTGTCCAATACTTTTCAATAAACTACCCGACGGACAAAGAAAAAAAAAAGGATTATCCCCTATTATAATCATCAAAATCACCAATACAACCCTCCAAGTTCATAAAGGCGTAGGAACAAAAAAAAAACATAAAACAGGTGAATTTTATGGCACGATCTGCGGTGGTAAGTATTTAATGGCATTGTTTTGACTTATTTAAAAATACTTGTACCTTATCAAGTACTTGGACTTTTTTCATTACTTTACGTATTTAGTTATTTTTTAACAAAAAATGTTCTGAATCATGTTTGTTTTGTTTTCATCTGAACAGATATACATACTTTGGTACATTGGTCCAATAGAAATTACATCAAAATCGATTCAGTAATTTGTTTTCTTTTTGTTTAATACGTATTTAATTCTCTTCTTGTGCTAGATTGATGACAATTAATCCCTTAATAACTTCTAGTTACAATGTAAAAAATAATTCATGACAAGAATTCATATGCCCCCAAAACTTTTGAACATGACTGTACGGACAACAGCTTAGGTATAATACGTCCAATAAAGAAGGTCATCGATATGTATGAATCCGTCGCTTTTTAGTAGTCATTCAAATTTGGTCGGATAACCAACCGTTGCTTACATATTTTGGTTTTTCGTTTATATTTACTTAATGCGAAACATTCCAAGCTCAATATTTTCACCATATATTTTTGACTAAAGGCACACAATTTTGGTTTACACCTACCTATCTGGGATTGAGCCAGTTCCTTGTATTTTGTCGTCAAAGTTATGACACCATCGTTTTTACTTTTAGCAATTTTATTCAAAAACGCATGCATGAACAGTTTTGAAACTTTGTATGGTTATTATTAGCGTCAAGAAGGACCGAATACAGTTTTCAGCGAACTTATACCTTGTCTCATTTAAGCACTGCGATGTTTTTTCGAGTTTTCATAAAACCGCGATAACTTGAAAACTATAAATATTTTCTTGAATCTAATCTGGGGCACATAGGGGCACACATTAAGAGCTACTCGTGTATGTTTATCCTACAGGGGCACATGCAATGGTTTTAGAGATATACGATTCATCAAAACGTTACTCCAGCAGGAAATGCAATATCTCGAAAATCTGAAGGGGCACAGATATTATTTTTGGGGGCACATTTTGGCACACATATAAGCTCTCTGGCCATGCACAATTTTTCTCTCTCCGATCATTCGTTTAGAATTTTCCTGCTAGAAAAACGTTACCCCAGCAAGAATCGTTTTTCCGTTTTTTTTCCAAAACGACAGGGGACACACATTTTTTATGTGGCACATTTACAGCAGAAAAGGCACCAACTATACGTTCTACTCATATAACTCTAGGAGATACTTTCTTGCTGGGGTAACGTACACGGTAATACGATACCCCTTGGTAAGACTGGATGTCAGACTTTTTGGCTTCTGACTACTCGTAACGACTGTCAAAGATCTACAAATGACAGTAGGGACCAACGGCTTAACGTGCTTTCCGAGGCACGGAGGAAACTCGGTATGTAATTATGGTCACCCATCCACGGACCAACTTCGGCAAGCACGGCTTAACCTTAAAGATCGACCCGGGCGGCTGTTATTATTTAGCCACGAGCACGACAAGTTTTATAAGTACAGTTTAAATTCATACACCAGTCACGCATCCATGTCGTGACGTGTCCGAAATAACTTCATCCGTAATGTGTCGAAGAAAGATACCGATGAAAGGTTAGGCAAGTCCTAACAGACTTTGGACATTGATTGATAAATTTATCTTTTAAGCATTATTCAATAACGTCTGGCATTGAAAGTTATCCTTATCATTAAAATGCTAGTTAAAAACAGTAGCTTCGTTTGCAATTTAATATTTTACTAGGTGCCCGCGCATTTAATATTTAAGATTATATAGATCACATTTTAAAGACTTTAAGTTTTCGTGTTATAGTGCACCACATTTTTTTCACACATTAGTGTCGTTGGCGTACAGAGCTCGCGCTTGCTTGTCACGTATATGTGACAATGGCGTTCAAAAGGTTAAAAGATCTAAGCGTACAGACGGTGGGAATCTAGATATTTTCTTATCTATAAAATATGCAAGTTACATTGTATTAGAACTAATTATCTACTTCGATATAAATAAACCAACATAAGACTGTCTGGGATTGATAATATAATTATAACCTGTGTGTGTAAACGGTTCAGAGCTTATAGGTATTACAAATTGGACTTTGTTTCGTCTAGTTACGGTTCAATTCAGGAATTTGATAACCAAAATGTACAGCTAATACTTTTCGTTGTCTATGCTTGTAATAGAATCGAGACTCCGTGGAACATCCGTGCGAAATTCCTGACGGAAAAATCCAATAACATTTTGCCCGAATCGGGAATCGAACCCATCATCATCTGCCTAGCCTTTTCCCAAACTATCTTGGGGTCGGCTTCCAGTCTAACCGGATGCAGCTGAGTACCAGTATTTTACATGAAGCGACTGCCTATCTGACCTCCACAACCCAGTAACTGGGAATCGAACCCATGCAAGACCTCAGCTAATAATAATATAATATAATGCTCAGCAGTCGCGCTTTCGACCACACAACCAGCGAGGCAGTCAAACAAATCAAGTGAATAATTAATTTCAATAAATCTGTGAAACTTAAGTATTATACCATATCACGAAATTAGCGTAAAAGTTACAACATTTTCGAACTAAAAAAACTGCGCTACTGCGCATGCTACCAACCTAATGGTACTATGCGCGGCGTAGCTTTAACCACAGTACCTAATTTATGTATATATCGTTCCTTTAGTAGAGATTAGTTTGGAGTCATAAAATAGCTTCCGATACCACTTTTACATTACTAATTGAATTACAAATCTGTAATTGGCTGGATTAGCAAAGCCAAAGGCTATTAGTACCTTGGCAACGCTAGGCTATCTATGGCTAGTGACGCTGACAGAAACACTCACACACATAATTATAATACTTTTAAGTAGGCAACTTTTTTGATACAAGTTTTGAAGTTAGGTTCTTTACTCATCATTCTGTTGCCCGTATCCAATTTACTTGGTGTCGCGATGTCTTCCCAATAAAACCCTCTGGGGGTGATACAAAATTAGTTTTAGAAGGCCATTGCTTTTATTTACCCTCTGGTAACCACAAAGAATATCTCCAGTGGTTGCCTAGAAAATGCAGAATTTAGTACGAAGCATGTCTTCTTATTCCATACTTCTCTACGAGTATTACTCGTATCTCATGAGACACCTCTTTTCTTGCCATATCATCCTTCACACAGTCCATCCATCGTTTCTGTGGTCATCCTCTACTCTTATGCCCATCCACTCACACAAAAAACTTTTCTCACAATCAAATGACATGCTTCAATTAAAAAAAAAAAAAAGACTGGGTATTCTTTGGGCTCAAAACTTCAAAAGTCTGCGATTCAAACCAATTTTTCACTGGGGTGTTTATTGCTAAAGATATAAAGATGGATATAATGGTAAGCTCGCACTTAAAGAAAAAAATCTCCATCTTCTGCCTAGCCTTTTCCCAGACTATGTTGAGTTCGGCGCCCAGTCAAACCGGTTGCAGTTGTATATCATGCATGATGCGTCACTCTATGCCCTCTACAACCCAGTTAGTACTGGGTAACTGGTTGTCAGGCTTTCCGGCCACCGACTGCCTGTAACGACTGCCAAAGATCTACAAATGACAGCCGACCCAACGGCTTAACGTGCTTTCCGAGGCACGCGAGAAGCTCGGTATGTCATGAGTGGTCACCCATCCACGGACCAGGCAAGCGCGGCTTAACCTAACCATCGACCACCAAAAAGATTCTTGCTCACAGAATCTTCTCATCAATACCCCATTACCTAGATTATTAGACAGTGTTACCAACAGTATTGTCAATTTGTTTCCAAGGTTTTCTCCGGTCATTTACTCCGGCAAGCGGTCAAACGCTTAGATTTCCGACACGTCACACGTTAGACCTTGAGATGAATGTCGGCTGATGGAACATTATTATCTTTGTAAGTGGTTATACGTATATACAGGTTAAAACATAATAAATGTTAGAACTCTCAAGCGGTCTCTCAGACTATGGAAATGAACCACTTCTGTTCTATGACATTTGATAAAAAAAAAAACTTTTAACATACATGTTGACCAGCTAATCGCATCAGTTCCTAAAGAAAGTCATAGAATCCACGTTTTGCCAATTTCTAGAACTCGTGGAAAAGTTAAGTTTCATTGTTCAAGAGACCACACGGGAGGTCTTGCGTTTATTATGTTTCACGTTGTTGTAATATTGAGCTTTATCTATTTTTTTGAATTAATATGAAAGTTTCTTTTTTAATTGTGTTGGACTACCTGTTTTACTCGTGTTATGGCTAGATATATATATACAGGATGTAACGGAAAGGGTATATACATCCTTAAGGGTGTGCTACAGACCATCAAACTGAACATGTTTCTCATCATAATTTTTTTTTTGCAGCAAAGAAATATATCAGCTGCCTATACATTTGGGTCGAATAGGTATTACAATTTTCTATGTTGTTAGTTTTCTTGAACCTGCACTTAACAAGCATGTTATTAATACTTGTTCATTCTGTATTTGAAAAGGCGTCTAGCCCTGTCCTACACCTACTATACATAGGGCAGTGCAATTCGTCTCCAATTCAAAACAATTTCAAATCGATTAAAATAAACATAATACAGAGTCCAGTGGACAAGTTATCACGGACTGATTGCACTTTGGACACTAACCTTAACTGAACTTTGATCAGCCGATCAATATTGAGCCTAGTACAACAAGCATAAGGTAGGATAATCTTTAATATCATCCCATTACAGATATATCATAATCGTATGATTAAAACTGCATTATAATCTCCGATATTGGTGTCATTTGTAGGTCAAATAGAAAGCTTTATCGTGAATCATTTTTTTTTATCAATTTACGCAATTTTTGTTAACATCACGTGCAGATAACGTGATGATAACAAAAATGCATGCATATGTGATTATATGAGAATTGCAGTTTCTATATTTTTATTTATTTCTATGGAGTAATAATAAAGTGGTCTCCTTCATGTATGGCCTGTGGCATCATCTGTTTTGCTTTTTTCTAACTTATTGGTCTCAGTTTTCATTCTAGGATCGAATGCAAAGTTCTGTAAACCGACAATCATTATAATATTGACTTCTATCCATATGGATAGCTTAGTTGTTTGTCAGACAGACATCCTAAATATCACCTGACCCACTGAAGATACAAAATTTAGATTCGAATTTACGAAAGATACCTTCCTTCCTTCGTAAGTTCGAATCTAACTAGTGCACTACGACTCTGCTTGGCTTGTGAAATAGGTTGCCGATTTTAATGTAGCATTTTGTCCAAAGAGGAACAGTAAGAAGGAGTAATCAGTGATCACAAGGACCCAAACAGCGATATAAAAGTTTCACTTACTCCATATAAGCCCGGAGCGTCTTCTGCATGATCTGGTTCTTGGGGAACACCGCAGCTGGCACACCAATGGTGAGCTCACTGATATCGGCCGCTGAGTCCCACACTTGAGCCACCACTCGGTCCATTACAGGCATGTAACTGAAAATAAAATGGAAAAAATAAGGTCTAGGATTCAGGCATAATTGGTTATCAAACGTTATATCACCCGCATTAGTCGTTTAGCGTGGTCTAGATTTATTAAGCAGAGATTTGTTACAAGCCCGTATCGTCT
Organism: Cerastis leucographa; assembly: GCA_963082945.1. NCBI lineage: Eukaryota > Metazoa > Arthropoda > Insecta > Lepidoptera > Noctuidae > Cerastis > Cerastis leucographa. The sequence goes on along the minus strand of OY720353.1, from coordinate 4,991,317 downwards.
CACTGGTCCAAGGTCTGCCTGGTACGAAGTGGCGCAGCACAAGAGCCATTGGACAAAGTTGGGTGAAGTCTTTGTCCACCAGTGAGACGACATGGTCTAGTAAAAAACCGGCCAAGTGTGGAGTCGGACGCGCGCTCGTATGGTTCCGTACCATTATTTATAAAAACGAGCAAAAAAAAATCCTTTGTATGAGAGAATTGTATGAGAGCCCCCTTTAATATTATTTTTTTATTTTGTTTTTAGTATTTGTTGTTATAGCGGCAACAGAAATACATAAAATGTAGAAATTTCAACTGGCTAACTATCATGGTTTATGAGATACAGCTTGGTGATCAACGGACGGACAGCGATATAGGGTCCCGTTTGACTCTTTGGGTACGGAACCCTAAAAAAATGCTGGGCTGAGCCTCTCCTTTCTCCTTCCAAACCTCTTTATCTTGTGCGATCTTGATCACGTTCGCCCCGCAAACAAGATCTGAGGGTCTACTCTCTAAGTCTGTCACGAAAATACGGGTACGTCCGTAACTAACTTTATAGTTCTCGTTCTCTACTCGGGTTCATTTCGAACTTTTTTTTGCTAATATTTCCGGATTCATGAGTTTCTAAAACCAATCGGGAGTAAGGACAACTGTCCAATCGTGTAATCATTCACTTTTAGTTCGAGCCCCTAACGAACCTATGTGACTTCGGCCGATACTACGGATTTCATGCTTAGAGAGTAGACCCACAGATCGTCACACCACCTTCGCCACCAAGTAATAATTATCTTGTTATATTAAGAGCCTATTTTATCCCACTGCAGGGCAAAGGCCTCCATTTCGTCTTTCTATTTGCAAATGAGTCCAGCTCATCCCGCCATCTCCTTCAGAGCCTGCCACGTTGTCGTTTCCTGCCAGTTGGGAACAACTGAGTGTTTTATAATAAAGTGACTAATGCATGCCAAGGTTGGTCCGTGGATGGGTGACCAGAATTACATACCGATTTTCCTCCGTGCCCCTGAAAGCACGTTAAACCATTGGTCCCGACTGTCATTTGTAGATCTTTGACAATTATGAGTAGTCAGAAGCCAAAAGTCTGACATCCAGTCTTGCTAAGGGGTATCGTATTACCCAGTTGCTGGGTTGTGAAGGTCAGATAGGCAATCGCTTCATGTAAAATACTGGTATTCAGCTGCATCCGGTTAGACTGGAAGCCGATCCCAATATAGATTGGGAAAAGGCTAGGCAGATGATGGTAATGGTCAAGTGAAACTCACAGCTCCTTATTCTTCATGACATGAGCGCAGAGTTCGCCCCACATGTATCCTCCGACGGAGAAGCCATGCACCACCAGTGGATGCTCGTTCTCATTCATTGCCATGAACTTGATCAGGTCTTCGGCCACCAACTGTAAAGGAAATAATGGTTAATGTTCTTAAATTCATTAATTTATTGCTAGACAACGAACTGCTGAGCTAAACATGCTGTACGCGTATTTTTCACGCGTGACTCGTACGAGCGTTGACGTGCTTATAAGCTCGTATACGACACGAGAGACGATGAAGCGCACGCCCGCTGTCTGCCCGCGAACACGCTGGTGTAAGAGCGTCCTGTAGAAGTGCAAAATATGGCCGCGAGGAAGCTAATACGAGCTTATACGCGCTACAAAATACGCTAGTCTGAAGCCGCTCTTAGTGTAGTGCAAAAAGACTAAAATTCAAACACTTCTGACCAAGGTTGTACGTGTCAATGACTTTTTGTTGCGTTGAGAAAAAGCGAGCAAAAAAGACGTCTGTAATTTTAACAGCTGTCTATCATATTCTTCTCCTGTCATCATTATCAAATATTGTACGAGTATTTCTGGATATTTTTAATGCGATCAGGAGTCGTTGGATAGCTGAGAGAATATCATTTAGTGTTAAGAAGAAAATATTTGACTTTTGGACGAACTGCAAAAAAAAAAAATAGAATTTTGGACGAAACACGGTTAGGTCGGTATCGCAGTTATAAAGCTTATAGCACTCGACCCTCAGAAACTTGACAAAAACTTATTTCAATTTTGTTACTGCAGCCTCAAATGAACCTTATCGCCCTACACTTAACGTTTATTATCGACTAGCATCATGCCACGGTACAAGACATTGAATCTTACGTTTATTAAACATCAACCCAACACCAATAGATTCTGGCTTCAATTTAGAATGCAGTTACAAACCTGGGATCCTTTAAGTGGCCACATCAGTTGCCATGGGGTGCAGGAGACGGAGACGACGTCAAAGCCTTGTTCTAGGTATAGTGTGGCGTACTTCATAACGTGCTTCTGTCTAGCCAGGAGCCAGTTAATCATCACGCACAGGGGCTTGTCGACCCGTTTGTCCAACCTGGTGGCAAAGAAAAATATTCAGCCTCTAGTAATTGTCACTAATGCCAATGAAATAAATAAGTAACGTGCCTGCTTGGGTATGAGCCCAAGACTTACTCCTCCTTACGGGTGGTGATGTGTTTAACACCCTTCCGGGGGGAAGGGGTTGGGGGGCACCCCTCCGAGATCTCGGGCAACTATACCGAAACCAACCAATCAGAGTTGGGAAATTCTTTAATTTTCGAGCTTGCTTCGTTCGCTAATACATGTCATGCTTTCTCAGTTCTGTATTAGCTGACAGACTCCTATTCTCATTTCTGGATTATTGAACTAGAAGAACCTTAATTCAATTTTTTTTGTTTTGCTCCACTAGTTATTTCTCTTGTATCGTGAATGCGTTTACAAAAAATTAAAGTCACAAAAACAAACAGCCAGACCTGTAACAACTATCTGTAGGCCATACAAATATTTGTTCCGTGCGGGGATCGAACCCGCGCCACGCAGTGCAACAGTCGCTCGCTCAGCCACTGCGCCAACCGTGCCGTCAAAACGTACTAGGTATGAAGGTGCCGTATAAACGGGCTATGTCGACAGAAGAATCGACAAACTGACACATTGTCATTGTTCTCGTCCGGTTATGCCATGCGTGCTGGGCCCAGCTCATCTGACATTACACAAAACTTGAGACCATCGACTCAAGGATTGCAACGTCCTGTTAGCAAATCATCAATATCGCGTGCGCTCATTATTTAGACATCCACAGCTGAATCACCAATTTGACTCAATAGCGCAAATCCGATCTGTCCCATTCTGTATAGTATCATCAACGTCTCGAATGGCATCGCCAGAATGAGGTCAACCTTCTACCTTTGTTCCGTCTTACTTTATATCCTGCCCCTGTCCTATGATACTTGGCGCAGCGCATTACATTATTTTATTCCATTCTCCTTCTTCAACCGTCACACTATCATTTACTCATTTTTTACGCAGAAATGCACTCTCTTTTCACTATCATAGAACGGCATTTCGACCGGAGATTAATATACTGGAATTCCGCCGCATCAGTTTGGAAGCCGATCCAAATAAAGCAGAAAGATGATGATCCGTCATCTATGTGTCGATGTTCAATTGTTTGTAGCCGGAATCACTCAACACATTCGATCATACGATGTAACATAGTAACAGATCACCAGTTCTCTGTTCAAGTGTCGACCCAGTCCCCCGATTGGCTCCCAATTCTCGGCGCGAAACAATATAGAATGTAATTATCAAGTGACCAATCAGATTGCGTAACGTTTGACATACGACATCACGTGTTCGCTGCATTGCGAGAGTAGGGAACATACATTTGTCGGAGAGAAGATTGGACACAACTTGGAAAGGAAAATATTGTCAAGAGCAGCTGAGTGACTTGGTGTGGTGTCCACACTTAGTTAAAATTAGGCAAAAAGTTAATAGCCCTGCGATTTTGCACCATAAGAGCACTAACAGTAAGTTTACTGTTGTTGTGTGTAAGTGACAGTTGCCACTTATACAGTATTACTACACTGCTTTTCGTCATAGTGAGGCAATGATTGCGGTAGGCTTTGAAGTTTTAAGGTCCGAATGTCTGAAACTGCATTTATTTTTAAATATCACCCAGAACTATTTCAACTACAAAGATATAAGGATGATAGCAAGTTTTAGTCCTATCTCTGTCATCATTCTTCTGTCATCATCATCTGCCTAGCCTTTTCCCAAACTATTTAGGGGTCGGCTTCCTGTCTAACCGGATGCAGCAGAGTACCAGTATTTTACATGAAGCGACTGCCTATCTGACCTCCACAACCCAGTAACTGAGTAATACGATACCCCTTGGTAACACTGGATGTCAGATTTTTGGCTTCTGACTACTCGTAACGACTTTCAAAGATCTACAATTAACAGCCGGGACCAACGGCTTAACGTGCTTTCCGAGGCACGCACAGTGGAACGAATGTATGGGAGCGGTTGGACGTAGACATGTCCGAAAAATAAGAGTAAAATTATGACAAACTAATGATGCCATCTTATTCGATTACTTAATGCCTTCATAAATTGTGGTGATGAATTTCTTCATAACTCCCATATTTCGGGAGTAATTTGAGAAAATGTGAAATTTTACTATGAAAATGAGTGTATCGAGCTCTCTCCCTCCTGATTCCGGGCTTGTTTCAAGTAGCGGTCTCTAATATCATAATGCTATTACTAAGAGCTATATTTAATACTAAGACACATAGTGCGCCAAATGTGCACTTTCTGGGATAAAAGGAAATGAAAATTTAAAAAAAAAAAACGTTTTTTCCCCATTTGTATTTACTTTAAACCGCAGACAGACTTATTAAGAGGTCTATAAATATATTATATATATACAGAAATATATATTAACAAAAATATTCACAAGAACTGATGAGAGTATGACTTTTAAGTAAGTTGATAATAAATTACCTAGTTTCATTAAAAGTACAATAAATAATTAAGATGTAAGCTCTAATTTACTAAGTTACACATTTTAAAACAATAACATCATTTAATTATCTTCGTCATCATCATCATCATCAATTAATTCAAATTCAGAATCGATGTCCGCTAAATCATTTATGTTAACAAATTCGATATCACTTTTCTCAGAATCCGTAAGCTCATAAAATTCCTTAAAAGAAGATTTTTTTACAAACTTATTTCCTTTTGGACGGATACTTGTAACAAGTGGATCAGAAGACAGTAAAAGATTGTGCATAATATCTTCATTGCATGAGATACTGCTATGCTTTCGAGAATGCCCCTCTCTATATTTTCTAAAATCTTTATTTCTAGCCTCAGATGCCTCTTCGGATAGAAAACCAATGGGCACAATTGACATGTTCTGAACTATGTCTGGCCCATGCATTAAAATTTTATGAAGTGAAGAAGGCATATAATACCATGGGTATAACTCCACGTAAAGCTTAGCAGTATCAAAGCAGAACTCTCGGAATTTAGTTACGTTGATCTTCTCTCCTGATGAAATACACTGCAAGATCACACAGATTTTTCTTAAAAGCATAGCATCTATTCCGGTCAGTTCAGCAGATTTAGTGTAGTTTTCAAAAAATCTCCTTGCCGAGTTGCCATTGTTGGTGGATCCACTGCCTTGTTTCACAACATCGAGAAGTAAGCCCGTTTCTCTTCTTACAGCCTCTTGAACTCTTTTCTTCCTGTCATCAACTTGCCTTTTTGCTATATCACCCCTTACTTGCCATGATTTTATGTCTAATTTGTAGGAAATGTGTAATAAGCATTCCATTGAGCGAATCCAAGCGTGAAGGGTGCTTAAGCTATATTTATACATGTCCTCGTTTGCGTGTTTATCTTTGATTAACTCTAAATTATTCATTTCTTTAGGACAAGCCTTGCATATGTCACACACTGAAGCTGCTGTATTGGATATAATGGAATGAATTTTACCATCAATCATTGTCAACAGCAGTTGGTGTTTGACACTAATTCCATCAGTGATGGTGGATGGAGTTAAGGCTTCAATCTCTGCTTCGATTTCAGCCATCTCTCTCTGCACATTTTCTTTGGTTTCCTTTATAAACTTAAACAATATTGGCCGGCAAAATGAAGTGGAAGATGGTCGCTCGTTTTCCCAAATTGTTACACCTTTTGAGACGAGCCGCAGTGGTACAAGACTAATCATAAAATTACTAGCAAGATCGATTTGCTCATCTTCACTCGTCCTTTGATGATAAATGCTTTGGCTAGATGATCCGTCAAAACCCCATTTGCTGGTCAATACGAGCTGTTGATTGGGATCAACAGGGGTTTCTAACGACCTAATAAGTCTTCTTGAGGTTAAATCCATCAAGGCTTGTAATTTGATTTTTGCAGAGCTCTCTGTAACTGTGAGATCTTCTTTGGCCGGATAGCACTTAATTTTTTCTTTAACCAACATGTAGTAACTCGGGTATTGAAGAGCTCCTTCTTGAGTGTTGAAATCCCGAAGAGTGTTATAGCGCCATTTCGATAAGTTCATCGATACATAAAGAGCCAATGCCTTCAAAGGGGATATTTCCCGTACCTGAATTGATTTACCTTCAATGAAGGCTTTGATTTTTGAGGCCTCTTCTGGATTCTCCGTCAAGTATTTCATAACATAAGCTGTATCGCTTTGTCCTGCCTTTTGAAGCGCCCTTTCGGCCGAAAACATAATTTCAGCGCTGCTACTGCTGCATGAAAGACTATCTTCAGTGCGTCTTCTTTTTTGCCGGTTACTAAGGTCCTCAAAAGATTTACGAGGACTAGGATGTGTACAAGTTGAAGCATTAGATTTAGCAAGAGAAATTATGGGCTCGATGACGTCACTTATATTTTCTGTAGAAGGTTCCATATTTTCATTCTGTAATTCCGGCCATTGAATTGCAGCCTGTAGCCAAATCTCATGTTTCTTCCGAAACTTATCTGTGCTTCTTCCAGACTGTGTCCATTTTGCATAAATGCGGTAGCAAAATCGACGACACCAGTCTTTTAAACTTGTTTCAGCACTTTCACATAACTGAACACAACTGTTATCTTTTAAAACACTGAACAAATAGTTAAAGTCGCGTAAATCTTTATGTGCGCGTGCGCATAAAGCAACGTGAATATCAAGATTTGTATTAAAATTTGGAAAATACATTGCGAGATTAGCTTGGATACAACGAGGTGTAAATCAACACTGATTTTAAAGTTACTAATAGTGACCTATTTATATAAAATCCAGGTATCCCAGGTATCCTTTGTTAAATATTGCAAGGTAATTAGTTATTGTGATAATTAGTAAATGATGCATGCTAAATTAGTGTATTAAGAGCCATTTAGTAATTAAATAATAGCAATGTTCTTATCAGTAATCATTAGTGCATCAGTTTTATATGTAAACCTTAAGTCCCTAATTATATATCCTAATTAGCTTATATCTTCTCTAATTGGCTGCTCAGAAATGTTATTGTAATAAGGTAAACCTTTAGAAAAACGGTTTTAATCAACAAAATAAACAAAAAATAAAAAAATTGTGTTATAAAATAAACATCACTCTTTATCCCAGAAAGTGCACATTTGGCGCACTATGTGTCTTAGTATTAAATATAGCTCTTAGTATTAGCATTATGATATTAGAGACCGCTACTTGAAACAAGCCCGGAATCAGGAGGGAGAGAGCTCGATACACTCATTTTCATAGTAAAATTTCACATTTTCTCAAATTACTCCCGAAATATGGGAGTTATGAAGAAATTCATCACCACAAGTTATGAAGGCATTAAGTAATCGAATAAGATGGCATCATTAGTTTGGCATAATTTTACTCTTTTTTTTCGGACATGTCTACGTCCAACCGCTCCCATACATTCGTTCCACTGTGGCACGGAGGAAACTCGGTATGTAATTATGGTCACCCATCCACGGACCAACCCGGCAAGCACGGCTTAACCTTAAAGATCGACCCGGGCTGCTGTTATTATTTAGCCACGAGCTCCTCCATCATTCTTTATTACATCATTCTTCTGTCCTTTTCCCAATTTATTTCGCGTCCACGCAGCATATCTTCTTCTTCCATACTTCGCTATTAGTCGTCATCCCCTTTCTAGTCATAAAGGGTGTAAAACATCTCTTAACGAAGCCGAAAGGCATTGGTTCTCCTTTTAATTGCGATCATTTTTTTGTTCTACACCATACCTGGGAACCTTCTAGTTACGGAGATATTAGGGGTCAAAGTTCCAACTTTTTGACAACTATTTTTTTAAATACAAGTTTTTAATCTAAGTTTTTTACTTTAAACACCTCCACGACCCCCGTACTATTCAATCCGTCCATCAGCACAATGTTTTGAGTGCGTTACATTGAGTTCTACCACAAAACATGATTTTTCACCCCCCAAAAAAAAGTCGTTTCCCAGCAATAATTTTTGCGTAAAGTTACTTAGTTTCATGTACAGAATGCTTGGTTGACGGCTTCGTGATGAGGTGATTTACACCGTATATAATTTTTCACCCAGTTCATCGTCTTTGCTCTTTCCTTGTTCTTAAAGCCATCGAAATTCTTACTCATACTATCCCCACGACATTTAACTCAGTTTGGTCTCTCGAAATTAGCGCTTAATAAATAACCGCAGAGACACGACAACCTGTGTAATTAAGACAGTTTGTTGGTTAAACGATTACTGTGTTCCCAAGTTGCTTGCTGCAGGAAATAGAGTATTAGTTCCTCGTAAACAAGCGCATATTATGGCTTGCAGATGGTAGCCGGCTAATGAAGAAGTAGACAGAATCATGATTCGCATACGAATGAAATATTTATCATCATCTTTCTGCTCTGTCCCTTTCTACTTGGGGTCGAAAACTTCCATTCTCCCTTAACGAAGCCGAAAGGCACTTCTTCCCGTCATTGCGATGAGTTTTGTTGCGTAGACTTAGTTTGATGTACAGAATGCTTGGTTGCCGTATCTTTGAACAGTTTTCAGAAACACAGCGCTGTTTTAAATTAATTTAGCGTTTAATACGTCTGGCTATTTGTGATGTAAGCCCTAAGAGAAGATTCACATTAAGGCACGAATTATATGCGAATAGCTCATTTCAAGGTAGAATTATTAGCCTGTCAGCAAGCAGCAACGCGGGAGCATGTTGACCCATCGTAAACCGGACAAACATAAGTATCGCCTCTCGAGATCTAAGAAATCTTGTTTTCAACATACATAATATGCCATAAGATGCCGGAATAAACAAGACGGTAACTCACTTCATGGTAGCCGGATCTGCTGTCAGCTTGATCTTATCGTTGCTGATGTACTGGATATTTTTGGTGATGTCCTGAGTGTGCGCATTTCGGTCTAGTACCACCATTGCGACTGGGGCGCAGGATAACAGCGGGCGGAATGAAGCCTGAAAAGGAAGATACATTGAGTTACATATCCTTAAAGGCTAGATAAAGAAGGCTTGATAAGTGTTGGAGTTACAATAGACATCTAGAACACAGATAATCAATATCTGTATTAAGGAAAGACCAAAAATTCGAGATCCCTCTATTTTTGCAACACTTTAATGCCATTGGAAATGCCTTTTGTTTTTTTTCCGTTGGGCGTAAGTGGAGGCTATACGAAACAGCAGCTTACGTGCTTCTACACTGCCCGAGGTTGCCTCATACAGAATAAAGTACTTCGGTAACCCAGGTACTATCCGCGAGATCGTCAGCAACACCAAAGAGTTAATGTCTTTCTCTAGGAACTGGGGTGGATCAAACAATTTTCCCACCCGTACGCAAAATATGCACTTTGAACGAGGAATTGCGGATACAAGCCCGTTATACAATACAAGTTGAGGCTATCTCCTGAAGATTTATGATTTAAGATCGTCGACCCCCTGCTCTGATTTCTTCGGGCCGCGGATATTAAATTAGAAAAGAGTCGTTACACAAAAGATTCAACTTGAATTCCCTCCTTTTATTCGTCGAAAGCCGAGATCAATTACGCCAATTACAATTCGAATTGTTTCTGTGAAAGCATCGCCTCATGAACCGCAAAATAAACATGAAAATTTATGAATTAGTCAATGACTCAACTTTTAAGGAAAACAGTTACATATTATTAAGTAGGTACCTAAACAAAAAACTCATGAATGAATATCTGTAATCGCATTATTTTGGTAATGCTACTAGATGTGACTCACAGATAAAAACTCACGTGTAGGTTAAGTGACAGAAATAAATTATCAATATAACATTTAAACACGTTCGCGATAGCAGTGGCCTTCCCCAGAAAGTGCCACAACAAATAGTGTCAAGGCAGATACATTTCCACGTTACCAACGATATACTGCGTAAAATGGCTTTTCCATACGTTTTGCATTTTGAAGTGAAACTTCTTATGCGACTTCCAACAAGTTTAACACTACCTTGGAGGGGGAATATATTCTAAGAGATGGCAGTATTACAAAATTTGTGACTACATAGTTCTACTACGCAAGATGGCGTGCAAACAGTCATGCATTTGACTCTTCGGTGTGACCAGCCTTCGCTCAATTTCCATGAGTAGAATAACCTCGGTAAACTTATGTTATAATTATGTAATAAAATAATACAACAAGAAAACAACAAAATATTATTTAAAAGCTCAATAAAATAACGAGAGTGAATGCGTGGCACTCGAACGCATACGTGTAGTTTTACAAAAATTGAATGAAATGAATTTTCGTACTATTTCGTTTCCACGCACTATATTTTTGTATGCATCAACTGATTTTGTTTTTAACTATTTACAGAATATTTCTCCGGGCTCCATGCGTATAGCGAGCAGTCGGTGCGGCATCCTGCATCCAAGACTTGCAGAATTAAAACTACATTTTTGAACAACATTTTTTCATTTTGGAACGCCTGGTTCCACTATTAACATTATAGTGATTGCCTGAGGAATGATTTGAAGTAAATGATTGTGACGAATGATAGAAGAGAATGAAAGAAAAAAAAACGTGTTGCGCCGATTCCACGAGGAACAAGGACAGGAAGAAGAAGGGAACACGCCAGTTTTAATAACGCTACTAATGTTATTATAGCTGCTAGCTATAATAATGTTAATACAATTGATTATATCAGTGAAGGTAAGTTGCTCACGTAACTGGCAATAGTGCAAACTATCGAGCTCAAGTTCAATGCCAGTCGACGGCACTGCCAAGAGCGAGACGGCCTGCAAAAAAGTTAGGCCGTACGTAGACTGGACATTATGCAATCGTTGCCGTACTAATAATAGATTATTATGTGTTGTTAACTTTTAATTTGTTCTAACAGGTGCCGGATGGAGCCAAAGACCAGTAATATGTTTAAATGTTACGAGAAATTTTGCAGCTTTAAGCAGAAGGTGCGCGTCTAAACAAAAAAATAAGCCTAGCTTATATCCAAGAAATGTTTGGTTCGCTTGTTAATATATCCTCATTCTCCTGGCCATAATTATCCATAATTATTTGGGGTCGTAGCAGCATGTCTTCTTCCATACTTTTCTTTGGTCTTTAAACATCTTTTAAACCAAAATACAGCAACTCTGCTCAAAGGTAAAAATAGCATTTGTAGTTGCACACTTCTTTAAATGAGCATTCCAGAGAGGAGTTCTTTTTTCTACCACTACTAAAATTACTTTGATATTGATACCATATTGGTGTATAACAGCCAAAGAACCGAGACCCCACAGTGTCTTGAAAAGCACGTTAAACTCCATTTTTTTTTTAAGGATGTGAAATCATCAAATGCCCCCCCCCCCCCGCCCTACTCTGGGCGGAGCGGGAGGGAGTTTCAGACTTGACTGACTAAAACCCATCCATGTTCCTTCTTAGCCCTTTGTGTTCCAGGGCCACGGTATCTCTTTCGAACAACCCGCAGCCCTGGACGTTAAACTCCCTCATGCGCATATTTTTTTAAACGTTTTTCCGTTCGCCACTCTCTAGGAATTACTCCTGTATACAAACATTTAAAATTATATAAACAAATAGCCAGACCCGGAACAACTATCTGTACTCTGTAGGCCATACTAATATGTTCCGTGCGGGGGGATTGAACCCGCGACACGCAGCGCAGCAGTCGATCGCTCAATCACTGCGCCAAACGTGCCATCAAACAACTCAATGCCGGTGATACTCTCTTCTCGCTAGGTAGGACAGTCGTCTAATTGTATGTAGAACCTGTAGTTCAGCATTTTTTGCTCGACTAACTGTTTTACAGGTGAATCAAGAGATTTTGCGATATGAAGAGTGGCTCAGAAATACAAAATAACCGACGTTTTGTGGGTTCGGTCCGTCTGCAAGGGGGTTAACAGCGTTTTGTAACCACGGTCTATTGACTATTATAATACGCCGTTAAAAACGATTAAGAAATTATGAACGTAAATTCTTTGAATAACTATTCAATCCTGGACGAACAGACCAGTAATCGTTTCACTTGAACCCAAAGGACTGGAAAGCGAGTGAAAATTCACTGAAAAAATAGGATTGATACAATTCGTTCATACCGGATATAAACAAACCACTTTTTCGTTATACCACGAAACGGTTTGATAATTTCGCCACCGCTTCACATGTCAGGATGGCAAACTCAAGGGTTCCTTGCTTACTAAACGTGAGTTGCTCTGGTCCTTTTTGAGGGCCAGAACGAATCCCACGAACACGTGGTTCGAATCCCACTTCTGACAAAACCATGTTTTTGTTTTATTTTGTTCAGGTGTTGCTATATTTATAATCTTTAGAATCTCTTACGTCAATATTTTTGTGGTTATTCCATTATGGATTACGCTTTTTAATACGATATCTATTTAGACAAAAAAAAGTATTTCTGTAGAAATCAGATATTACTGGCTGCGTTATTGTGATATTGTATCAAATTGGCGATAGTTATCTTTCTAATGATACATAATTCTATTTTGGTCATAATTCTGTCTGGGCTGTTTTATTAACAAAATATTTAATAACCAAACATCGGAATAGGTAGAGCATATTTACCAAAAGTTCGAGGAAGTAAGTAACATAAAGGGTTTAAATAGACCCCTAACGAAGCCGAAAGACACTTCTCCCCGTCATTGCGACTTTTTTTTGTCCTGGACCATACCTGAGAACCTTCTAGTTACTGAGATATTAGGGGTCAAAGTTCCAACTTTTTCGCGAGTTTTTATTACTAGTTTTTAATTTTACAACTGTATTTTAAATACCTCCATGACCCGTTTACTATTCGATGCTTCCATCAGCACAATGTTTTGAGTGCGTTACATTGAGTTTTACGGTAAAATATGTGTTTTTTTCCCCCAAAAAGAAAAAATCGTTTCCCAGCAATAATTTTTGCGTAGTGTTACTTAGTTTGATGTACAGAATGCTTGATTGACGGGTTCGTGAAGTTAATTAAAGTGAATTATAAATCCCGCAAAATGCTTCTTCTTAAACGAGGCTTAGGGATTGTCTAGCAGTGTTGGTTTTTCAAAAACAATTGATTTAAAAAAATGCGCAGTAGCAACTTAGAGCTTTATTTCTGCCCGGCTGGCAATAGGCTTGCCCCTATATGTAAGATGGGACACATCAAATGGGTCACAGCCGAAATGTGGGTGTACTACCTGTAGGTAGAGAGAGGTGAAGAGGTGTACCTCTGCCCAACCCTTCGAGGATTACAGGACTAATGTCCCTGATATTTAATAGAATACATCAATAGAAGTAGAGGAAGACCAAAGAAACGATGGATGGACTGTGTAAAGGATGATATGGCAAGAAAGGAGGTGTCTCATGAGATGACAAGCAATAGAGAAGTATGGAAGAAAAAGACATGCTGCGCCGACCCCAAATTAATTGGAATAAGGGCAAGAGAATGATGATGACAATCAATGTCCATTACAAAAGGGTTTCTCTTATAAAGAATGCCAGAATCAGGACATGTGATATTACATATTAAGTTGCGCGGAAGTTGATTTGGTCGATCATACTTTCTTAATGCATCCGGGCGGAACAGCTTGTTATATTAGCTCTTCTTTATCATTTTATGTCATTCAAAGTTGTAAGAAGACGAGTATCAGGTTTATTTGATGTTTTTTATTGTTTTCCAATAAAAAGATTAAGGATGTAATTTAACAGCTTGCACCACGCATTACTCTTGTAGTCTTCAGTTCGGTTCTCTCACCGAGGTCAGCTATCGATATGACAAGTCTTATTCATAGTTTAAACGTGGTACCGGCTCAAATAGGCTAGCAAATATTTTTACAGTGTAGGACTGCTGCAAAACCTGCTGAAGGATGCTGGGATAGTGGGGGGGGCTCTCGGTTTCGCCAGTTCAATTTGCCTTGTCATCCTGTTAGCAATTAAATACAACATCGGGTAATAGTGGATTTACCATAACAGTAATAATATGTTGCGTTATTTTTATTTACGTCGTCGAGTATACGAATTTACTTAACATAATTATGCAGCATTGGATTCAAAACTCTTCGGATTGTTATAGCAAGTGTGTTAGACAATTAGGACGTTTTTCTTGCGATATTAAAGTTGGGGCAGACAGACAGACAGATAAAAAGATAAATTATTTTCTATTTACATTTCCAATGCCTTCAACAAAAACCTCTATCGTGCCTTATCGCTAGTATTCATGATCCATTACTTAAATAGGTATCGACGATGATCATGCATCACCTTTTGAACGCGTGTAACCAGTATGATCAATACGGGTATTTTTTCGGTAACAACCTATTTTTACAGGTATTTTTTCGGTAATTTTTTTACAGGTATTTTTTCGGTAACAACCTTTTTTTTAACAGGTATTTTTGTAGGTTACCGAAATAAAAATTACCTCTATCTTACACGTGCATTAGTCAAAGGGCGCGCATCGCCTGTGTGTGTGACAAAAAGTCGAGTCGACACAAACGTAGGCGAACGTCGACCAATCACGGCTGGTAATGTTTATTGTTTTCTAATGCCAACAAATTGGCGGCATTGCGATATTGTTTCTTTCTCGTAATCAAGGTCAGTTTAAGGTAACCGGTATTAAAACGGTAACGTCAATAGTGGTAACATGTTGCTTCTTCCTGGGTACCCAGATAGTGGTAACCTAAGTTGTAGAAATAATCAAAATTCTTCGATACCTGTACCGTAATTTATAAAGGTTTATGGTCCCTGGTCCACAGTTTGGTTCTACACACAATACCTAAATCGGTCAGGCACGAAAAGCGTGCAACCTTTTTGGAATCATTAAAGCCGGTTCACGTATAAGCCAGTCAGCGAATTCGTAGCTTAGTTCAGAGGCTGTATTGCAACCTGTGATGTATTTCATCATATTAACTAGCTCGTGCCTCAGAAAGTACGTTAAGATAAGATCTCTGACAGTCGTTACAGGTAGTCAGTGGCCCGAAAGTCTGACAATCAGTCTTACCAAGGCGACCGAGATCTGGGTTATGGAACTCATGTAGGCAGTCGCTCCATGTATAATTTTATACCTCTTTTTGTTTGGTGTTTAGATTAAAGTTTTTTTTTTTTTTTTTTTAATTTTGTATCTTTTTTTATTCCCTTGTTTAATGTTGTGTGCACTTGTGGCTTGGCCAAAAAACTATTTTCTTTCTTTAAAATAAATACTGGTCTTCAACTGCATTCGATAAGACTGGAAACTGACCTCAACATAGAAAAGGCTAGGCAGATGATGATGACAATATTTTTGATGGTAGATTAGGATCGCTTTTGCTGGATCTCTGGATCTACAAATGACAGCCGGGACCAAAGGCTTCACGTGCTTTCCGATGCACAGTTGCTCACCTATCCCCGGACCAACCAAGGCCAGCACGGTTTTACATAAATATCCCAGCGGCTCTTATTTAGCCAGAAGCTCTTATTTCTTGAACCTTGTATCAGCATATAATGGACAGGAGCCTCTATATTAGTTCTCAATTACAATGATTTACAAGCAACAATGAGACAGCATCTGAGCAGCGCGTGCCGGCTGATTGGCTCATTCATCACAAATGATGATAACTCGGTAATGTCGGCAGTTTCCACGCGACCGCACGGAACAACCGCTGATTGTTCTGAATCATTCGTTCGGGATAATTCTTCCTTATTTATATTGAATATTTATTTATTTTTTAGGAAAACTTACAGCTAAGCAGACATTTAGCAATAGTCTAAACAGAATATGGCCAATTACAAGTTTCCACATGTAGTAAATGGAATATATGAAACAGAAAATTGATAAAATTAATAAGGATCAAATTAATATGTATATGACACCAAACAGTAAAATTACTATTTACGCTCGAAGAAGCAATCACATAAAATTTTCTTCAGTTTATTCAAACTAGTATAGAAAATGTCAATCTCATATGGATGATTGATGCTAATAGTTAGTAGGAAAACCCAATGACAATTTTTCTTCAACACGGGAATGGAACACATGGCCCCCACGATCTGCTGAAGCACTTGCGACACAAGACTAACGGAGCAGTTCTCCCGCAAAAATATGAAAATTTGTGGCTAGAAAGGGAGTAACTTCGGACATAAAAGCTAATAGAGTTGTACATATGGAAGAAGACATGCAATCGGCGACCCAAAAGGCAGAGTTAGAAAACCACTTAGGACCCTACGCTACAATAAATCGTAACAACGAGTTTAAGAGTTGAATCAGCCCACGTATCTAATAAGACAAAGGCACACAACGAGTTTAAGAGTTGAATCAGCCCACGTATCTAATAAAACAAAGGCACATAAAGGGTGTAAAACACCTCTTAACGAAGCCGAAAAGCACTGGTTCTTCCTGTCATTACGATCATTTTTTTGTTCTACACCATATCTGGGAACCTTCTAGTTACGGAGATATTAGGGGTCAAAGTTCCAACTTTAAGACAAGTATTTTTTTAAATACAAGTTTTTAATGTAAGTTTTTTACTTTAAACACCTCCACGACCCCCGTACTATTCAATCCGTCCATCAGCACAATGTTTTGAGTGCATTACATTGAGTTCTACCACAAAACATGATTTTACACCCCCCAAAAAAAAGTCGTTTCCCAGCAATAATTTTTTGGTAAAGTTACTTAATTTCATTTACAGAATGCTTGGTTGACGGCTTCGTGATGAGGTGAATTACACGGTGTATAAACAACAGCTATTTTTAGTAAGCTAGGTTCAATATTTACTCGTTGTAACAACGTTATTTGGCAAGTGCAATGTTTACATTAAATCAAAACTCTTCCTGTTTACTCCTGCACGCGTAGCATGACCACTGTAGAAACGAGCTTTGTCTACGGAAGAATCGACATAATGAGTTGACAGATAGACAATGACAATGTTTCAGTTTGTCGATTCTTCCGTCGCCATAGCCCGTTTCTGCGGCAGTCATGCACTCATGCCACGCGTACTGGTGGTCTACAATATTATAATAGGAAACATGTGACAAAATTATGACGCTAAATGTCGCCGTTGGTGAAAGATTGATAAAAGCGATGGACCCCTATGATCAAAATTAGGAAAATCAGTTGATTCAGACGAACGCAATAAGCTCAAATAATCGTCATATCCGGGTGTTGCCACGACAATTCAATGATCATCAAAGTGGCGCCATGTCAACACACTGCTATGGCGTCTACAATGCATTTTGCGTTTACAACGGACGTGTTTTTTCTACACACAAATAAATGCAATCAATATGCGTTGTTAAAACACTAATCTTGAACTAGGTATAAATAAGCCATAGCCAATAACCTTGACAATACAATCCCCACTAACCTATATTTCATAACATACAAAGTAAAACGCAATACGCACTCCATGGTGCGCACGGGCAGTGCATAGCCACGTGACGATGACGTCATCAGAGTAGTTGCCATGTGCACGTTGTACGGAACTTATCTATCGTGCGATGTTGATGTTGTGCTGTGAGATGCGTTTACGATCGAAAGGTTAATGTAGGTCCAGAATTGTGATCAAACAGGACGAGGTTACATAAACGTATCTTACAATCACACCTGTAATCCCCGAAGAATTAGGCAGAGGTGTACCCTAATAGTTCACCCATTGTCTCATGAAATAGGGGGTGAGCCTGTTGCCATCAATCGGGCACGAATCCGAGCTGTTACTGGGAGTTCCGTACGAGACCGTAAAATCCGAGTTTGATTGGAATCTATTCAATCTTACAGACTATTCAGAAAAAATCCACTAAAAAGAAATTAAAACGCTAAGCATAATTATGTTTTTCGTTTAAATAGCAAAACCCTTCGGAAGAATTTCACTGCTCTATATCTATTTGCTAGTGAAATTGACCTTTATACATTGGTACTGCGTTGCATGCAAGCCCTTGATTTATTATAAGCTTTTCTCCAGGACTGACTTTGCCAATTTTTACAGTGTTTATTTCCAAACGTTTCACATGATGTCCACCAGGTCTGTAGTCCAATGTCTTTATGTAAATAAACCCATTTTTTCTTTATCACTCTAATCGGACATGCATTCTTATTGCACATTAATCTGATAACTACGTCAGTTGAAGAGGATTACGTCAACATTGAAGTCATATCTTTACGAATTGAACTTGAACTAAGCATTTGACTCGGAAACAGTAAATCATTATTAATAAAAACTGTTATTTGCTATGCTTTCTACGACGGCGGTTTTACCAACGTTAATGCAATTGCAATTTACCAGCTGGGTGCACGAGTATCTCTGAGAGATTTTTTTAAACAGATTGGTATTCTCACGGTGGCTTCACAATTCATTTTAGCTAACATTTTGTATATTAGACAAAATATCCATTTGTACTGTAAAAATAGTGATATTCACAACATAAACACTCGAAATAAGCATAAACTACGTGCTCCCTTTCACCGGCTTCATAAGGTTCATAATTCATTCGTAGGGCTTGGTATAACATTTTACAACAAGCTACCATCTTCCTTTTTAGACTTGCCATTTAATGTGTTTAAAGCTAAAGTGAAATCTAACCTTTGTTCAAAGGCCTACTATTCCATTAACGACTACTTAAACGATAAGAATAGTTGGTCGCTGGGTTGAGCTCAAGACAATGTTTATGTTCTTTCTTTCTCCAAATTGGTATTATATAACCTCACGCGTAGTTTTTTTTTTAACTTTATTTTTTATTTGATTTTTTTATTTTATTTTACTTTATTTCTATTTTATTCGTCTGTATGCACGTGTAAGCGGGCACGCCCTTTATGTCCGGAGGCTTTATTTATTCTTGAGTATATTTTTTTAATATTTTATTTTATTATTGGTGTGTGCTAGCTGACATGTGACATTAATTTGATATAATGGATTCCTTGTTTATATAAACTTGAACACTTTTGTATAGAATCTGGTTCTTCTAACCTAGCAGACAGATGTGTTGCTGGGGAGTTTGTTCCGCCACTTCTTCTTCCCAGCTAAAACACTAGGAAGTGGCGAAGGGCGGGCGTTTTGGGGGACTGTCTCTTGTAATTATGACGTTCAAAAAGTGCTGATTATCAGCCTAGTTTGAATAAATGACTTTTGATTTTGATTTTGATTTTGTTACTATGGACAATATATTTTACTTTTAAAAGACAGCACAATCTCCGCGTCTTCAGTATTATATTTAAAGATCGCGGTTGCCTCAGGGATGTTTATTTGGACCGCATCTTTTTCAAGGTTCAGTAGTCGAAAAGGAAATTACAATGTCCAACTGTACAACTACAGATGAAACTTAGTCTTATCTTAAACCACGGTATTAACTAGTTCTTCAAAGGCTGATGCAAATATGCGCATCGAATCAGTACGATTGAGGATTGTATTGTAATGTAATTTCTATGTACCTACGAGTACAACACCATTACAAACAAAGGAAACTGAAGTGCGGACCAATAAGTGAGAAGTGTTTATCCATACTAATATTATAAATCAAAAGTATATTGAAAGCCACTCTGTTTGTTACCTTTTCACGACTAAACGGCTGATCGGATCTTAATGAAATTTGGCAAGAAGATAGATTTCAACCTGGGGAAGGACATAGGCTATATATCATCACGCTATGACCAATAGGAGCGGAGCAGCAATGAAAAATGTTGCGAAAACGGGGAAAATGTGAAACAGACGAAGTTGCGCGGGACAGCTAGTTCAATATACATAGTAGTTATTGTGCATGAAATAGTACTTACAAATTTTCCATTGCTCCTCAATCCAACTTTTCCTTGGTTCACCGCTAACGAAACTGCATTTTTTAAGGCACTCATTTTACCTGCAAATAAGAGAAACAGTACTTCAGTAAAAAACAGGGAAGCCGTAAAACATAAAAGTATACATAATCATCATCTTCTTGCCCTTGTCCCAATTTATTTGTTGTCGGCGCAACACGTCTCTTGTCTCATACTCCTCTGTCATTCGTCATGCTATCATTTACTCCTTTTTCCTTCATATATTTTTTCACACAATCCATCCATATTTTCTTTGGTCTTCCTCTCCCTCTCCATCCATCACATTTATATTCATCACTCTTTTACAGTTACCGTGAATCAGTCACCAGTTTGAAATTTTTGCATTGAAATTAAAAAATAAATGCTACTCATTTATTTTTTCGCCGGCCGATGAGTATTTTTAGCGTGTAGTGTATACATATAATGAACATTTTAAGTTTACGAGTCCCGCAAACGGCAGGCTTGGAATCACCCGATAGTTTATTTCGGCTCTTAATCAGTACGAACATGGTTTCTAGTGCGCATATTACAACGTATTGGTATCAGCCGATAAATCAGTTTCATGGGCTACACGATTGCCTTCAAACTATACTATCAAACTAAAAAAATAAGTATCTAAAACCTTTATCGTCCAAGGATGCACATTGACTAGATAAGCGACCGCGTAACTGATGAATCTACGAATGAATACAGAATTTTCTTGTCATGACTGTAATTTATATCAATTTTCAGTCATTGGCCATTTACTGTGCATTTGATGGTATTATTGTCCATAAGATCTTGTAATCGCCATGGAACTTACATGAAATTTATAAAATTGCATACATAGGAACTTACAGTAGAGACAGTTTATCAGAAAATTGCCTGAAAACACACTTTAAACTAAAAAAATATGTTGGCAAAATTAACTCCTAGGTAGGCCAAACGGTTACGGGGTACTTGCGGTTTTTTTTTTTAGTGGAAACTAAAAACAAACAAAAAGGTCAGACGGAATGACAAAGGTTGTTTGCAGAGAAGTGTACCGTTTTGATTTCATTTAAGTTATACAGTATGTATCAGAAATGTGTGTTTAACATCTTTTTTTTTACGTTTAGGAAGTCATCATATGACCCCTCCCGCTCTGGGCGGAGCGGTAGGGAGTGTCAGACTTGTTCTGACTAAAACCCATCCATGTTCCTTCTTAGCCCTTTGTGTTCCAGGGCCACGATATATCTTTCGAATAGTTCCGCAGCCCTGGCAGGCATCGGCCCTCTCGGACCCCTCCCGCTTTGCTGACATCTCCTTGAGGCGCGCGTGGTACACGAACGTCATGGTCATGGAGCTGTAGCTTGCCTATTACTCACTGTCCATAGGCCCGCGCCTACGGTGGCCGGGGCCCACTGAGTGGCCCCCAAAGCCCGGGGCGTCTCCCGCGGCGGCTGGGACGTAAGGCTCTCTCCCTCTCACGTTCCGCCACCTCCTTCGCTAGCATCAGTGCATTGAAGAAGGAGGCGACGGCTTCACTTTCCCTCTCGCTTCTACATGCACCTACCTTGACTAATAATTACGTAAAAAACACAGTTTGTTAGTTTGGATGTAGGAGGCTATCTCCTTAACTACATATCAGATCTCAATCTTTTTTTTTTTTTCAAAATGCTTATAATAACAGGTAGGTTATGCCACACGCAAACCTCTCAGGGTTTATCTGTGTGTGCGAGCCGTTCATTGATAATCAGACATTGTTTTTTTTTAAATATAATAATTTCTTACGAAAGTGATAATTACAAAGATCAACATTAACATTAACTAGAGCCATAGCTGTTACTTCGACGCGGATGAAGTTGCAGGCAAAGGGTATTCGATTTATAATCACAGACTCGTGTAACTTACACACAAGAGTAAAAAAATGGACGGGCTATCAGATTTTACTTATAATTTTCAGACTATTTCAAACACAAGACTTTACGTACAAAAAATTATATGTGAAGCTGTTGAGCGGTATTACATATATTATGGATAACATAACATCACGCTCGTAATCCCTGAAGTGTTATGCAGATGTGTACCAAGATGGTAAAACCCACATTTCACTAGTTATGTTTAAGCCCCATGTTATAGTGCGAACTTTATCATGAGCTTGCCCATCAAATATGACTTAACAAAATTCAAAAGAAAGGCACCTGCATAGTCATTTAATTAAAATAGGTGAGCATTTTTTATTCTTATTTTAATTTCTAATGATAATCATAGCTTGAAATAATCGGTATAACGTGGCACATTGACTTTTGACCCTGGCGCAATCTTTATCACAGCCAGGTACTCTTTTGTTTATAAAATGTTAATTAGTCATTGGTAGTTCTATTCATTACACACAGGTAATTTGTTTTATTGTAGGATATTGTTTCAATTCATTTTATTTTTATTATTTATTTTATCTGCTTGTATGGTAGGAAAATTGTTATATTGCAGGATATTGTTCCAACTCTTTTTAATTATTTATTTAAACTTCATAATCAGGGGTGAATTGTTTTACTGTAGGATATTATCAAAACTCATTTTAATCATTTACGAGTATTTAAAGTTTATGTACAGTCTTGCAGTAGCACACGGACAAGTCCTAGAAATCCATACTAATATTATAAATGCGAATGTCACTCTGTTTGTTTGTATGTTTGTTTGTTACCTTTTCACGACTAAACGGGTGATTGAATCTTAATGAAATTTGGCAAGAAGATAGATTTCAACCTGGGGAAGGACATAGGCTATATATTATTACGCTACGACCAATAGGAGCGGAGCAGCAATGAAAAATGTTGCGAAAATGGGGAAAATGTGATGCAGACGAAGTTGCGCGGGACAGCTAGTGTCTTATGAATCTGCAATTTGGTGGACAGGGGAGGCTGGAAGAAAAATGTATGTTCTACCAACCCCAAAAAACACAGGACAGGACAAGGGCAGGAAGATGATAAAAACAAATATGTTCAATGTTAATAAGATACTAATAAGAAATCAAAAATATTTGAAGCAGTTTATTTTAAAAGAAGAAGCATAGCAGTTCCCGTTTACTCAAGTATACCCCTATTCTAATAATAATATTTTATAGAATCTATTGCCCTCAAACTTCATATGTGTAAAATGAATATATGAAAATTTTTCTTGCCTATTTGTTTTGAATTGGATTTGTTAACAATTTCAAGGGTTGTAATTTTATGCAGGAAACCCTAATTCTTTTTCTAAAATAAAAGTAGCCAAATTACTGCATATAACATCAGCTATTTTCCAGTAAAAGCCCTCTCGAAATTGGTTCCACTGTTTCGGAGAGCAGCCAGAACAAACAAAAAAAAAATGCTATGGTTCTTTAAGTATATACTTTCAAGTGCATTATTTTTATGCATTTTGAAAATTACAAACAGTCACTTTAATTTTATTAGCTATTTTGTTTAATTCATACTTTATTTCAGTACTTAGCTTCTTTTTATCTGGTGAAATGTGTATAGTACACCTTTGCATCACTCTGCGGAAAAATATGAGTTTCAATTAAAGAACTTTAGAAAGTAGCAACCCACTTGCAACATTGTAGAGAAATAGAGATGCCAAACATGTAGCTATTCAGTGTTTATTATTAGTTTCAAGGCTATCAATAATTTACCTTAAAGATCATGTGTTCAGATAGCAGCTATCTATTTACAGAGTTTATTTGTTCCATTAAAACAACTATTCTATGTTTTTATATTCAGATTTAAAATAATACATCAACCAGTTATTTTTTTTTAATAGAACGGCTACTTTGTTATGTTTTAAAAAAACTATTACATTCCAATATTTTTATTTTAAGTCAGTTTATTGATAAACGAGCCTTGCGAAGAACAACGTATTTTTGATTAGTTTCATAACTTGGAAATGTATGCCCTACCCGTTTACGTAAATTATAACTTAACAAATAACTTAATTTAAATAATTTTTTACTTAAAAATCGTGTCATAACTATCCGTGCCACATTGGCTATAATTCCCTTCACGCCGGCAAGTTCTAAAGTGCACATTATTAGATATTCCTGCACATAGAAGCAGCGTACAGTTACATTAATTTATCAGTAAATACACACGACTTACCGGTTTAAAAAAAAAGCTAGATACGGGAAAAAATCAGAAAACTATAACTGAATAAAAGTTAGGAGAAACTAGTCCGCACAACTGAGGTATCACTCACTACAGAAACTAAAATTATATTTGAATAAAAAGCTACAAACACGCACTCACTGCGTGATTAGACGTGCCTTATTTGATAAAGTGCGGACCTTATAAAAAAATCATCTATCACTATTTACGAGGGTAACATTGCATCGACTTTCCGACAACTTAGAATGTCAGTGGTGACAAAACCTTACGTTCAGAATTTTTTAACAAACCACAAAATTATAGATTAATTATCATAGTTGAATGATCAATAACAATAGCCTGAACAGACCTAACATGCCTAGCGTTTTTCCAATAAGGTTGGGGTCGGCTTCCTGTCTAACCGAAAGCAGCTGAATACCAGTATTTTACACGGAGTGACTGCCTCTGTGGTTGTACCTCCACATACTCCACAACCTATTTAGCAGTGGTTAATACGTAGACTTTTGGGCCATTGACTACAAAAATAACACCCGGGTCCTTAACCTGCTGTCTGAGGCAGGGAGGAAACCCGATATGTAATAAGGCCACCCATTACATACCGAGTTTCCTCCGTGCCTCAGAATTAACCTCACTTTAAGGTGGAAGCGACAACGGTGCGTTTGTGTTCCTCGCACGCCTCAAGGAGATGACAGCAAATCGGAAGAGGTCCGAGAGGGCCGTTCCCTGCCAGGTGCCAGGGCTGCGGGACTATTTGACAGAGATAGCGTGGCCCTGGAACACAAATGGATGGTCAGTACAAGTCTGACACTATCTTCCGCTCCACCCAGAGCAAGAGGGGTCATTTGATGATAACATTGATAACCCATCCGTAAAAAAACGGTGAAGTGATCGGGTCCGCGAAATTCAATACAAGTCCAGGCCGCGAATCATATTTTATCCACCATAAAACCTGACACAGACCAGCAAATTGCAAAAAAGTAAGAACGTAACAAAATTTTATTTCGCGGGCCGCTCTGTCGTCGCTAATTTTATAAATTCAAAACCACAAATATACCTACAGGTCCAGGAAAATACTTTTTATTCGACCTTTGAAAAATCAGTTTTTAGAGCTCAAAACAAAGAGTATAGTAATATAGGCTCAAAATTTCTGAACGACTTCCCAAATGACACTGTCAAAATCACATGGTGATGTTGTCATTCTTTCGTGTGAGAATGCATTGCAATGTGGTTATTTACAAATTAAAATAAATAGAAAACGTATTTTTTTTGTGAAAATACTAATTCAAGGGACGCCAAAATGAATGAAAACGATGGAAAAGAGTTTGCAGAACTGGGAGTTAAGTCCTGGCTTATCAAGCAGTTATTTAGTCTGGGTATGTTTTGTATTTCGTACGTAAATCAAAACAGTGTTATTTGTTTGTTATTTATATATGCAAAATCCTGAAAATATTGGTATCACTTATTCCCCGTTGCTCGCCTTTTTATAATGTTTCTGATTATCCTTTTTTTTTACGTCTATATCAGAGTCAATACACCACCCCTATGATGACCCTCCTAACTATTACAGGAAACGTCTATACGTGTTCGTAGTTAGGTGTTATTGGCACTTCGCCGTCGATATCTGGTAACACCTGTATATTATGCAAATAAATGATTCTTATTCTTATTGTAGTTTTGTTACATTCCATATTTTTCAGGTATAAGAAGCCCAACACCCATCCAAAAAGTTTGTATATCCCGCATATTAGCTGGAGATGATTGTATTGGAGCAGCTAAGACGGGTTCAGGAAAAACTTTTGCATTTGCACTGCCAATATTACAACATTTGGCAGAAGACCCCTACGGGATCTTTGCTTTAGTGCTGACACCAACACATGAGTTGGCTTATCAGGTAAGTCAAATGTTTTAAGTTTATAATTGTTTTTTTTTTAAATGATTGTACATAATTTTATAGGTATCATCATTGACAGCCTTGTTCCATCCCCTGCTGAGAATACGGCTCCTCCTTGTTATACCATTCTACCCTGGGATGAGTGGGTTTTAAAAGTAATTAGTGAATTCTAACAACAAACTCTTCAGCTTTGTAACATTAGTTAAGATAAAAAATGCTTGGACATTTAATTGACAGTAAAAAGTTACCTCTTATAACTGCAGTCAATAATACAGGCGATTAAAAAAAACATATTTTGAATAAGTAGTTTTTGTAGGAGGGCACGACACGTCCACGCTGCCTTTGAGGCAAGCGTAGTTAGGTACAAAACCGCTCATCGCCCCACGCCGTGAGTCCGCGACGCGTAGTTTGGCTACTATACTGTGTTTTTTATTACATCTAGACTGTATAATCATAATAACTGTGACAATAAACATTATTTGTACCCCATACATCCTCCATTAGATTCAATTCATTACATGTCCAACTACAATTTTTATTTTCTTGTTAGTAATCCCTCCTGTCATAATCTTTCAGATAGCGGATCAGTTCAGCATCCTAGGCCAACCACTCAAGCTAAGAGTATGCATCGTGACCGGAGGATCAGATCAACTGGAAGAGTCTCTAAAGCTTGCCAAGCGGCCCCACATAGTTGTGGCCATGCCGGGACGTTTGGCAGACCATATCACAGGATGTGACACTTTTAATTTGAAAAAAATCAAGTATTTGGTTCTGGATGAGGCTGACAGGTAGAATAAAGTTTTCGTATACATGAAAATTACCTGTTTAACCCTTAATCAAACAATGGTAAAATACATGCCACTTACACCTCACTAGTTTATGATTGGAAAAAAATAAGTAAAACTGAACGCACTCATTACGTTGTTCTTTTTTTTTTAAGAATGATACATGTTACTGTCTATTTTGACATTATCATTCGATAGTGAAATGACGTTTAGCTGTCAGAAAAGTTTTCATTCAACGCGCGCCAAATTTGACGGCGGAGAAGTACTTTTAGCGAGAGAAAATTATAAAATATTTATTTGCGTCTACGAAAATTCCGGTAAGTACATTATTTTGATTGTTTTATGAATAGTATTACATAATATGCTGTGATATGCAAAATTATGCTAAATTACTTGATGTTTTTTTTGGAAAAAATGCCTTTAAAGTATGTGGCTAATATATGACCATTGTCCGTTCATAACATTTATCGCCTCAAGAGTTGTTGAAAACAATACCTTGGTTTTGTTTTCGTAGTTAATTTTTTTTCCACTTATTCTTGCAGGTGATCAACCAAGATGTCTTGTAGAAAACGGCTGAGCGACAGAGATCTCCAGAACATCTTAGAAAATGATTCTGCAAGCGACTCGGAGGACGAAATGGGTGATTTTTTACATTCTCCTTCAAATACTTACGTAAATTTATCTGATAACGACATCATTGACCGTCGATTGCGTCGATTGCAAATATACATTTTAGGATATTTTGCTACATATGGGTTATTTAGGACATTCATAACTCCATTTCACAAAAAAAAATAGTATCACTACCCCATTGTGTCTTGTCCGATTAAGGGTTAAATTCTATACTGAAAAAAAAACGATTTAAATGGTAAATTCCAAATTATCTGGTTAATGGTAAAAGCAAAAACAACCATGCTTGGTATTAAACAATTTAATACTTACACAGAGTAAATAAGAAATGTGATGACGGCAACCAATCAAACTATTCAAAACCTGTTCGTGCGGATCATTATAAAAAAATTTTTTTGAAAATTTTTATTTATAATTTTATTTTTATTTATTTATTGTACGGGAAATATATACAAATCAGGCCATGGCAAGGCCATGTTATACTAGAAAACTATAGCTGGAAATGTCGCCGTGTGTACATTGTTTAATTTTTGGGTTTTTACTGTTTATTCCAAATTGTTAACAGCAAAAAAACTATTGACCAGCTACCATAATAACTTCATTGGTGTAACTTGACGGCAACGTTGGCGCAGTGGTTGAGCGATTGACTGCTGCGCTGCGTTCGCGGGTTCGATCTCCGCACGGAACATATATTTGTAAGGCCTATATGTTGACGCCGTGTTTCCGAACGTCAACCAAAACTGGCAACCCCAATTACAGCAGCCGCAGCCAATCGCTGCCCTTCACCATGACGGGATAGTCTGTCAACCAATGGCGTGACGGCGACAGCGCGGCGCGCGGGAGCATAGCTGCGTCGGGACTCTGGCTCGACCGCGGCCCGCCATCTTTTACCATCTCGACTCCACAACACGCACTTTGGTGCCTCCTATTTGTCTAATTCTACCATCTATAATTATTAATTGTAATACTAGTCTATAAACGATAAACTCTACGAAACTCCAGACTATTATTTTAAAGTTTGTTCCCTATCACGAACAAAATTGGCGACCGTGACAGGACACGGATCGAATTCACTATTCTACGAGTTCGACGAGTCCGTACCAATCAACTACATCAAGCCGAAGCGGATTTCTCAAGAACAGAAGGCTGATTAAAGCAGAATATTTCACGAGAAGAAGCCCTCCCGTTGGATTGGATTTCCTGCGGTGAAAACGAACGAGGTTGCTGCGTGCCCACGCCTACCTACAGACCACGTGGCGCATTGGAGGTGCCTACGTCCTGGAGCCGCCTAATCAGCTAAGGCCAAAGCTGTGGAGCCTGGACACCTACCTGCTTGCTTGTTTGCCATCATTAACGTGAGCCCGTTCCTATCATTTTCCTAGTTCTGTCCTCTTTTATCTGTGTTCATACTTAGGATCCGTTACTCTAAGTGCTTGGTGATCATTCTCAATCTAACTGGTGCTTGTGAAATTGCGTGCCTATTATGTTTAGCTCTAAGCATTTTGCCTAATCACTCAGAGGGAATCTGCAAGCTAAAAACCCTTTCACGCCCAATTATTGTGATCTAATCTTTTCACTAGCACGTGGTTTTATTTTCACAATTGCACGTGGTTTTATCTACTTCATTTCGAATGAGCCAAATAGCTATTTAAAACTTAAATACCAACAGTCAATCAAATTTCCCAAACAAGCCATTTCTACTTGTTGCAAGATAATTAACCTATTGTAACATAGTATACCAAGTAAGATAGGCCAGTGGGTAATCTTAGGGGCGATACTCTCTTCTATCCCTCACTGCATGCTTATTGCAGTCAGCCGCTTATTTGCATGATGTTGATTCCAGCGTAAGCAGTCATACGGGGTCAACTACCTGCATCACGCTTGTTTCTGCGAGTACCTGGCTGGGTTGCACTGCTCGCTTGCTTCGCTGATAAGAAACCGGTTTCTGCGTGTGGGACTACGAAACGAGGAGCGTATCGTATACCATTTCATTAATTTGCTTCTCTATTCCTAGATAATTTATCGCAATGCCTACCGATTTAAATTTTAAAGAATTAATTGCTAAACGTGGGTCTATTAAAGGACGCATAACTAAATTTAAAATACATTTAGACTCATTAGAGAGTCTTGACAGTATTTCAGCTGTTGAAATAAATAGGCTTGCGATGAAGTTGTCAAGAGTGGAGGCATTGTTCATTGAGTTCGACGGGTTGCAGAGTCAAATAGAAATACTTAACGAGTCTAATCAGGATACAGAATTAACTACTCGCGATCTAATCGAGCAAGATTTTGATACTTGCATTACTGTCGCTCAAAACTTAATTCAATCGCACAGCTCAACCCCCAAACAACCTGAAGGTACTGCTAGCTGTTCTCACAGCAATGGTTGCCCTCATCATGAACATGATGGCTTCAATAATTTAGGTTTCAAATTGCCTACTATAAATATACCTAAATTTGATGGCACCTACTACAAGTGGCTTGAGTTCAAAGAGATCTACTCTTCATTGATTCATGATAATCCTAAAATAAAAAATATTCATAAATTCCACTACCTCAGCTCTTATTTGGATGGTGAAGCTTCGCGAGTTCTAAGCAACCTAGAAGTATCTGATAAAAACTATATAGAAGCTTGGTCACTTCTCTGCAGCCGGTTTGACAATAAGAGGCAACTAATTAATAATCATTTAAAATCCCTATTTACTATTGAGTCAGTTCGTGAAACTGATAAGTCACTTAGATACATCATTGATCATGTAACTAAAAACTTACGTGCCCTCTGCACGCTAGGACTCCCTACTGACAAATGGGATGTCCTAATCATTCATCTTTTGGCGGCAAAGTTAGACAACAGTACTATTTTCAAATGGGAAGAACACCGTAACACTATATCTGAAATACCTACCCTTGATGAGTTCTTTTCATTTTTAAAAAATCGTGCCGACGTTCTTGAGACTGTTAACAAAAACAAGACAGACAAACAGTTGGGTCTAAACAAGTGCCTCACAACCCAGCCTTTTATAATAAAAACACTACACAGACTAAATCACTAGTTGCTACATCTAAGGAATCCTCTCCTCAAAACCCAATGGAGTGTGTAGTATGCTCAGGCAAGCATCGTGCATATGAGTGCCCCACATTCAAGTCTAAGACACCTGAAGATAGGAATTCCACTGTTTCAACACTAAATTTGTGTCGTAATTGTCTGAGGCCTGGCCACGATAGCAAATCTTGTAGACTCCCCGGTTCTTGTAGGACATGTAAACAAAAACACAACTCACTACTTCACTTACCTGAGCCGGTCTCGTCCGTCCCCAACCAATCTAAATCTGTAGTCATGTCTGCATTGTCCTCCCCAGAGGTTCTATTATGCACCGCGACGGTGCGACTAACTAATCCAAAAACTAATGAAACTATTAGCGTTAAGGCTTTACTTGACAGCGGGAGCCAATCGTCTTTCATCACTGAGCGTGTGAAACAGGCACTCAATTTGACTCCTCAGCCATCAAATGTCAGGGTCGTAGGCATAGGAAATAATTCCCTAGACCTAAACCCAGAGCGCTGTTTTATAAAACTCCAATCTAATGCAACTTCCTTTGAAGTTGTAATGTGCTGTCTAGTATTGAAAACTATAACTGATGACTTGCCCAAGCATCATTTCGATATTAATTCACTAAACTTAAACGACTTTGAGCTTGCAGACCCCAGCTTCAACGAACCATCACCTATTGACATGCTTATTGGCTCAGACCTGTTTTGGGAGTTGATAGGTTCCGAACAGCAGTCCCTAGGTTCCAATAAACCTAAGCTTCAAAGCTCTAAGCTTGGATGGCTCATCGCAGGTCCTGCGCCTATTCAAAGTCGCCCTTCTCCGACTAAGTCTGTAGTGTGGAATTTTCTCCTAAAAACTGAAAATCCCTCCGACATACGGGAGGAGCTAGCTAAATTCTGGGAGCTGGAAAGCGTCCCTAAAATCCAACCTCTATCAGAGGAACAAATGCTTTGCGAAAGGCACTATCTATCCACTACTTGCCGTGAAACGGACGGTCGTTTTTGCGTAAGTATTCCACTAAAAGACGGACTCGATTGTCTGGGCGAGTCCTACTTCATAGCTAAAAAAAGGTTCTTCAATCTAGAAGCTAGATTTAAAAAAAACCCAGAGTTAAAGAAAATGTACTCGGCCTTCATTCAGGAGTACGCTAATCTAGGTCATCTTTCTGAGTCTACGGAGACTAAACCCTCTAACTCCTATTTTCTTCCTCATCATCCAGTCATGCGAGAGAAAAGTGAGTCAACCAAACTCAGAGTTGTATTTAACGCGTCGGAACCTACTACTTCCGGTCTATCTGTCAATGACCTCCAATGGGTAGGCCCCCCGATTCAGGATTCATTATTTAATATTCTTCTGCGATTCCGTCAGTATCGCTACGTCTTGTCGGGAGATATAGAAAAAATGTATCGCCAAGTGAAAATAAGAGAGTCGGATCGCAATCTCCAGCTCATACTATGGCGCGATAATGAAGACGAAAGGCTTCGTACTTTAAAACTAAACACGGTAACTTACGGGTTTGCAAGTTCTAGCTTTCTTAGTACAAGATGCATCTGGCAGGTTGGTGAGGAGTGCCACGACTCTAGAATTAAAACTATCATTCAAAGAGATTTTTATTGCGATGATCTCTTAACTGGGGCAGACACTGAAGAAGAGCTTCGTTATGTTCAGCGCTCTGTCTCTGATGAACTTGCAAAGGGCTGTTTCCCACTCAGAAAGTATCGCTCTAACCTACCCAATCTTCTATCTTCCGACTCTATGAATTCTCAAGATTTAATTATAAGCAATGCCCCTAGTACCCTTGGTATCGGCTGGTCTTCTCAGACCGACCATATTCACTTCCCTCTCGCCTATACACCTGACACGATTTACACTAAAAGAAGTATTTTGTCATCAACCTTTAAAATCTTTGACCCCCTAGGCTTACTGTCCCTTTGCACTATTAGCGCTAAAATATTACTCCAGAAACTTTGGTCCGAAAAAATAGATTGGGATGAACCCGTTCCCTACTCTATCCAAGTTGTTTGGGAGAAATTTAGTCTACAACTTAGCACTCTATCATGTCTTAAGGTCCCAAGACAAGTATGTGCCAATAACTCGTGTGAAGTTGAACTTCATTGTTTTTGTGATGCTTCGCAGCTAGCCTATGGAAGCTGTATCTACCTCAGATCTTTAGATATGGATGGCAATGTGCATGTCCACCTACTGTGTGCTAAGGCACGTGTAGCTCCAATTAAGGCTTGCACTATCCCTCGCTTAGAGCTCTGTGGTGCTCTGCTAGGTGCTGAATTGAGCTCCGCTGTCAAACAGGCTCTAAGACTAAAACTAAAGCGCTGCGTCTTCTGGACTGACTCCAGTGTTGTGCTAGGTTGGCTAAAATCGCCTGATAAGACTAAAACCTTTGTAGCTAATCGAATAGCAGCTATAGGTGAACTCACCGACCTTAACGCTTGGCGTCATGTTCCCACTAATGTAAATCCCGCAGACCTCGCTTCACGAGGTGTGGAACCCCAAGTGGTCAAAGACTCTATTCTATGGTGGCATGGGCCTGACTTTCTCAAGGAACATGAATCACTGTGGCCTTCTCTCTCACCCGGAAGGGTAGTTGACCTGCCTGAATTAAAAGCGTTGCCCGCTTTGGTGGCGGAGGATGCACCTGTGGTGCCCTTAGTAAATTTTGAAAGGTACTCAAAATTATTTACTTTACAAAGAGTATATGCCAGGGTCTACAGATTTATCTATAATTGTAAAAATCCTACTAATAAGCTAACGGGAACCCTACAAGTTCATGAACTAGAAAAATCCATGACTGTTCTCACTAAAATAGCGCAAAATGAATCCTTCAAAAAAGAAATAAATTACCTAAACTCAAGTAAACCACTCAAAACTAATACTCACCTGTGCTCATTAAATCCTTTTGTAGATGATGTAGGTCTACTTAGGGTTGGAGGACGCATTGATTCGTCTGCCTACCCCTACGAAAAAAGACATCCTATTGTTCTAAAATCTAATCACTATTTATCAAAACTAATTTTTCAATCTAGACACATTCAGCTCTTGCATGCTGGGCCACAGCATTTACTCTCTTCTATCCGTGAACGCTACTGGCCTATAGGAGGTCGCAAGCTCGCTAGAGACGTAGTAAGAAACTGTATTGTCTGTCGTCGCTTCAAGGGGACTACAATGTCCAATATAATGGGAAACCTACCAGTTGATAGAGTAGAACCCGACTTTCCGTTCAGTACTGTTGGTACTGACTTTGCCGGTCCTTTTCTCATAACCGATCGCAAGGGACGAGGATGCAAAATAACGAAATGCTATTTATGCATCTTCGTTTGCTTTAGATACAAGTGCCTACATTTAGAAGTCGTAAGTGAACTCTCCAAAGATGCGTTTATACAAACTTTAAAACGGTTCATTGCTCGCAGAGGAATGCCTAACATTATTTACTGCGACAATGGACGTAATTTCGTTGCTGCGGCCAAGGAGATTGGCAAATTTCTGCAGTCTGAGCGCGACTCTATATTTGACTTTGCTGCCAGCCGGGGCATTGAATTTCGCTTTTCACCCGTATACGCTCCTCATTTCAATGGTCTAGCAGAGGCCGGCGTCAAATCAGCGAAGTTTCATCTGCACAGAACAATAGGTCATTCTCACCTAACATTTGAGGAATTGACCTCTGTATTTACACAGATAGAAGCTATCCTAAATAGCAGACCCCTTTGTCCTTTGAGCCCGTCCCCTAACGATTTCCAGCCTCTTACCCCAGCTCACTTTTTGATTGGTAGGCAAATGACAGCGCTCCCCTCACCAAGCTACCTGGATTCCAGCACGAATCGACTCAACCGGTTCCAGCGCCTAGAACAAGCCAAGCAGCACTTCTGGAACAGATGGTCATCAGAGTACGTCTCCGAGCTCCAACAAAGGACTAAGTGGCGAGTGAAGTGCCGGGATCTCAAGCTCGACGATCTAGTTTTAATAAAGGAAGCCAATACGCCGCCTCTCTGCTGGCGCCTGGGAAGAGTAAGCCGTCTCTACATTGGCTCGGACCAGACACCTAGAGTAGCTGATATAGCCACAGCTCAAGGTACTGTTAAGAGAGCCCTCAATCGTCTGGTTTTACTTCCAACCTCCGAGATAAATGAAGCTTGAAAGCTGCTCTAGAGCTTTCAACGGCCGGGAAGATGTTGACGCCGTGTTTCCGAACGTCAACCAAAACTGGCAACCCCAATTACAGCAGCCGCAGCCAATCGCTGCCCTTCACCATGACGGGATAGTCTGTCAACCAATGGCGTGACGGCGACAGCGCGGCGCGCGGGAGCATAGCTGCGTCGGGACTCTGGCTCGACCGCGGCCCGCCATCTTTTACCATCTCGACTCCACAACACGCACTTTGGTGCCTCCTATTTGTCTAATTCTACCATCTATAATTATTAATTGTAATACTAGTCTATAAACGATAAACTCTACGAAACTCCAGACTATTATTTTAAAGTTTGTTCCCTATCACGAACACTATACATAGTTGTTCCGGGTCTGGCTGTTTGTGTATGTCGGTTTAAATGTTTGTAAAGGCACCCACGATATAGGAGAAATTCCTAGTGTGGGACCCGGAACAACTACGAAAGTAACTCATACAAATATTTGTTCCATGCGGGATCGAACCCGCAACACGCAGCGCAGCAGCCAATCGCTTAGCCACTGCGCCAACCGTGCCGACAATAATGCTATCACACATAATTATTTCCAGACTGTTCAGTGAATCATTTGAAGATGACCTGGAGACCATATTCAATGCGTTACCAGCTCAGAGACAGAACCTGCTGTTCTCAGCAACAATCACACAAGATGTCAGGGAATCCAAACTGCTTTCACTTAACAAAGATGTAAGATACTTTTTCTTTTATAATAATCCTTAGTAGAATATGAAATAAACCGGGTTTCACGTCACGTAAGCGCTGCGTCAAGACATTCTCTGTGTTAGTATTCCCTTAGATTTCCATCAAAAAACTTGTGAGTCGACTTGGCAGTAACTTATCAGTCTTCGCGAACGCCATTTCTGGTCCTGTGGTCTATCGCCAAATCTGAAGGCAAACCTGCAACTGTTATGAGCATTACTAATAATAATTATAGTCCTCCTTACCGTTTTTGGCCATGGCGGCTAATATCAGCGGAGATTACCCATCAGCGCAAGAGATATTATAGTGCACAAGTGTGTGTGCTGGCACAGGTGCACTCTGTTCCCTCACTCTCGTAGTCCGATGGGACAGCAATCTGAAACGACCGGAGAGAGATCTGGCGCAGAATCAATGCCTTAACATGCTATCCGAGGCAAGGGGATATCATACCGACTTCCAAACTCCAGGCTGTCATTGAGAAATTCTTAATGAAAAAATAGTGCGTAGAGTCCCTTCGCGCGGAAGAAGTGAAATATATTACATAAGTTTATCGAGGTTATTCTACTCATGGAAATTGAGCGAAAGCTGGTCACACCGATGAGTCGAATGCATGACTGTTTGCATCCATCTTGGGTACCTAGTAGAACTACGTAGTCACATATCTTGTAATACTGCCATCTCTTAGTGAGTTTTAGAAAATATTCCCCCTCCATGGTAGCGTTAAACTTGTTGGAAGTCGCATAAGAAGTTTCACTTCAATAAACCTAATAGCACTTTTTGCACGATCTGGGAATCGAACCCGGGACCCCACGCTCAGCAGTCGCGCCAACGGAGCCGTTATTTCGGATGAGTAGTGATGTGAAAATAACTTTTTCATTACTCATACTCTGAAAGTAGATCTGAAGTTGCCTGAAGAGCGGGTTGAAAGTAATACTTTTCAGCCCTAGGGAGAATCGCGTTCAACTGACAGATGTCAAATTATAAAAAAAAAACTAGTTCTATTTTCACATTTTTGTTGAACCATGTTCCAACTTTCTATACAGCCACGATGTAAAATTAAAATAACTTAAGTTAAGTATTGATTAAAGGATATATATTTTTAAAACACTTTATTATAATTTAGTTTCAACAGTTTTTTTTTAAACAACATTGATTTGGGCAAAATATTTACCATTTTTTCCCCGCCCTCCGTCCGTTAAACCCCGTCTCGGGACTAAATAAGTTACTTTCACTCCTAGGGTAACAATGTACTATTTCATCCCATCTATTCAAAAAGAAAGACTTGGTTCGCCTTTAAGTACACCCAAAGGTGGTGTTTTCTATTAGGAACTTTTAGCGGGCAGTAATGAGTTTTTAATCCTCTTTATTTCAAAAAGTGCGCCGCAATTAACTTTTCTTCCAACTACGCAGTAATGGTATCATTAATCACTACAAAACCGATCACAAAGGATGTCTTTTTTGCTTAGAAACAAAACAGTGCAGAAATGTTGTCATTACTGCACTGTTTTTTATGTTTTATCTAAGAATATATTATAAAAAAAATGAATCCCTATTTCCCTTGGTCACGGCATCACGCGTGAACGGCTGGACGGATTTCGCTATTTTTTTTTTTGTTGTGTTTGTTATTGTCAGGAGAAGGTTCTTTTGTAAGTAGTGGGTGGGTAGTAGGCAGGTCGTAGGCAGATCGTATGCAGGTCGTAGGCAGGTCTTAGGCAGGTGGTAGGCATGTGGTGGTAGGTCGTAGGCAGGCGGTAGGTAGGTAGTAGGCAGGTGGCAGGCAGGTGTTAGGCAGTTGGTAGGCAGGTTGTAGGCAGATCGTAGGTAGGTGGTTGTAGGTCGTAGGCAGGTGGTAGGCAGGTCATAGGCAGGTGGTGGTAGGTCGTAGGCAGGCGGCAGGTAGGTAGTAGGCAGGTGGCAGGCAGGTATTAGGCATTTGGTAAGCAGGTTGTAGGCAGATCGGAGGCAGGTTGTAGGTCGTAGGCAGGTTCTAGGCAGGTCATAGGCAGGTGGTAGGCAAGTGGTAGGCAGGTCTTAGGCAGTTCGTAGGAAGGTGATAGGCAGGTGGTGGTAGATCGTAGGCAGGTCTTAGGCAGGTCGTAGGCAGGTCGTAGGAAGGTGGTAGGTCGTAGGCAGGCGGTAGGCAGGGGCTAGGCAGGTGGTAGTGGTAGATCGTAGGCAGGCGGTACGCAATTGGTAGGCAGTTGGTAGACAGGTGGAAGGCAGGTCGTAGGCAGGATGTACGCAGGTCGTAGGCAGGTGGTAGGTAGGTCGGTAGTTGAAAGAAAAGTAGATTACGCACCTCGCTAAAGTGAGTTATTAATGCACTCGTGTTAATTTAGTGCCCTCGCATGCGCTCGGGCACCAACATAACACTCGTGCATTAATAACTCACTTTGCGCTCGATGCAACAATCTACTATTTCTTCCAACTACGCAGTAATGGTATCATTAATCACTACAAAACCGATCACAAAGGATGTCTTTTTTGCTTAGAACCAAAACAGTGCAGAAATGTTGTCATTACTGCACTGTTTTCATTACTGCACTGTTTTTTATGTTTTATCTATACGAGTATATATAAAAATGATTCCCTATTTCCCTTGGTCGCGTCACGCGTGAACGGCTGGACGGATTTCGCAAGAAGGTTCTTAGGTAGGTAGGTAGTGGGTGGGTAGTAGGCAGATCGTAGGCAGGTCGTAGGCAGGTGGTGGTTCGTCGTAGGCAGGCGGTAGGTAGGTGGTAGGCAGGTGGCAGGCAGATGTTAGGCAGATGTAGGCAGGTGTTAGGCAGGGGGTAGGCAGGTGTTAAGCAGGTGAAATGCAGGTGGTAGGCAGGTTGTAGGCGGTTTGTAGGCAGGTGGTAGGCAGGTGATTGTATATCTTAGGCAGGTCGTAGGCAGGTGTTAGGCAGGTTATAGGCAGCTCGTAGGCAGGTCTTAGGCAGGCTGTAGGCAGGTCATAGGCAGGTCGTAGGCAGGTCTTAGGCAGGTCTTAGGCAGGTCGTAGGCAGATCTTAGGCAGTTCGTAGGCAGGTGTTAGGCAGGTTATAGGCAGCTCGTAGGCAGGTCTTAGGCAGGCTGTAGGCAGGTCATAGGCAGGTCGTAGGCAGGTCTTAGGCAGGTCTTAGGCAGGTCGTAGGCAGATCTTAGGCAGTTCGTAGGCAGGTGGTGGTTGGTCGTAGGCAGGCGGTAGGCAGGTCGTAGGCAGGTTGTGGTAGGTCATAGGCAGGCGGTAGGCAAGCGGTAGGCAGGTGGTAGGCAGGCGGTGGTAGATCGTAGGCAGGTGTTAGGCAGGGTGTGGTAGGTCGTAGGCAGGCGGTAGGCAGGTCGTAGGCAGGTGGTGGTAGGTAGGTAGGTAGTATATTTTGTCACGGTATGACGGTAGTTGAAAGAAAAGTAGATTACGCACCTCGCTAAAGTGAGTTATTAATGCTGGTACGATGGCCCACAGCCGCGCCGCCAGCTGAATAACAATAAATTTTTATAATTGCAAAAATGTCTCAAATGTTAATATAAGTTTTTAGTTGTTTTATTATTAGATACCATTTCATTTCAATTTAGTTGTGAGTCTATGTTTTATTAAATAATAATATTACAATAGAATATGAGGCACCTGTTTTCTCATAGTGGGTGATGAAAAGCAGAGTGTATCACTCGGGACAAAATATATTTTTGGCTCGGGCGACGTACTTTGAATCCCTCGCTACGTTCAGGATTCTACTAAAGAATCCCACACTTCGCTCTGGATTCAAAAAAAACGCCCTCGCTGTAAAAATATAATTTTGCTCCCTTATGATACAATCTACTATTTCTTTCTCCGTGTCCAATTCATAGACATAGGATTTCCTCTATTACATGAAATGGGACTTAAACATAACAACTGGAAATATCTTCTGACTATAGCTGTCCCGCGCAACTTCGTCTGCGTCACATTTTCCCCGTTTTCGCAACATTTTTCATTGCTGCTCCGCTACTATTGGTCGTAGCGTGATGATATATAGCTTATAGCCTTCCTCGATAAATGAGATATCTAACACTGAAAGAATTTTTCAAATCGGACCAGTAGTTCCAGAGATTAGCGCTTTCAAGCAAACAAACAAACTTTTCAGCTTTATTATTAGTATTACATTAGATAAGTCACGTCTGCCTAACCCTTCGGGGGAAACGCACTTGATATTGATAAGTCTCTCAATTCTTCTAGAAACTCCTAACATGGACAGAGACGGACAGCCAGCTGACAGTGACGACTCTCGACCAGCGATACGTGGTGTGTCCCGCGTACGCGAGAGACGTATACCTTGTGCAGACGCTACGGAAGTACCGCGAGATTAAGCCCAGCAGTCATATTATCGTGTTCACTGATACTAAGAAGTAAGTTTGTTACTGCTTGTTGGAATGGAAGCATTTTAATCACTAAACTTTAAAAATCAACTATGACAAAAAAAATATGAAAATATGAGTAACTGGAGTCACACGTTATTTCTAAATATGTCATAACGGATACGCTAAAAATAATATCTTAACCCAACGAAAAATCAAACGTAGCTAGTAGTAAAAAAGATACAGATTCCAATGATTAGAGATCGATCACAAGGCATCAAAGGGGTCCCTTCGCGGTATTGAACTTTGGAATCTACTTATATCTTGTGACCACTAGCTACGTGAGGTAAAGATAAAATGCTCTTCCCTGCGCGCCCCGGTGTTCGCTGACCATTGTTGGGCCGAGTCAACCTGAATATGATTTAGCTATGGTAAATGCCGAATAAAGTTTGCTGAACAGCATTAACTATAAACTGCAGAGCATAGAGCTCCTTAGGGGAATACTCCTATTTTAAAAGGTAACAAACGCAAGTATTAAAAGAAGATACTGGCCTCAAACTTATTCCCTTTTTCTATCCTACTAGGGAATGCCAAGTCCTATCAATGATGCTGAACGCTATATCAATGGACAACGTATGCCTCCACGGCTTCATGCGTCAAAAGGAACGGGTGGCCGCCCTCACTCAGTTCCGCAGTAACCTCAAATGTACGCTGGTAGCTACCAACGTGGCTGCAAGAGGACTGGATATACCTACAGTCGATTTAGTGGTCAATCATAAGCTGCCGCTGGAACCTAAGGAGTATATTCACAGGTGATATTTTATACTATATTAGAACTACTCGGACAATCGTCGAATTTCAGTCATGAATATTATACTGAGCCATCCAATGACTGTGTATTGAGATGTATCTCTATTTTTGCGTACGGGGTCAGTGGTGAAATTTCGCAGACATTTATATCTAACGATGATCACAACTACAAGAAAAAACATATGCAGCCATAAGGACTGCCGACAGAAGAGAAATCTCAAAACAATTGAATTACTGTATGCTATACTTACTACGCGTCGCTAGTCTGGCGCAATACGTCACGAGCATGTCGAGGTCATCGGTGACGCGAACCCATAGATTATTCCCCTACCAAATATCGCTCAACGCGGTTAAAGAAGTTTTCACCTTAAAAAAAAGTGATAGCTGGAATAATGAAAAATAATTAACATTTTGATATTCATTATTTTAGTTTTGCCAGTTAATTTAATATGGCCATTATATAGTTATTTTATATATTTATTTCTCACAGGCCCTTTGTGAAAATTCCTACTGTGCTAATCCAGTTTATAAACAATCTGTGTGCCAAATTTCATCCAAATCCGTTCAGCAGTTTTTCCCAGAGTAACAAACGCCCAACTAAATAATATTAGTAGGATAGTAATTGCATCGGACTATTTACGTTGAAGTAAATATTTGATCGATATTGATTGCAACTGCCGCATAACAGGGTTGGCCGCACAGCGAGAGCAGGCAGAAGCGGCATGGCGATATCTCTGATCACGCCCTACGATATACTACGCCTCGGTGAGATTGAAGAGGCAATCAACACCAAGCTTACTGAGTACAAGATTGATGGTGAGTTTATGTTCCAAAATATACAACCTGTTTTTTTTATATCCCATAACTCTAGGGTTATATTCTGTAGGTAAAAATAATACTAAAACTCCTAGAATAGGTGGTCCAAAAATGCATAGTTTCGGAGATATCATCAATCATGATTTACTTAGGTCAAAAATTGTCACCAGTATGACGAATGTTTACTTTTGCGAGGTTGCCAAACTTCGCAGTAGTGTAGGAAGATAGTAGTAGTTTCATTGATAAATACGAGTAATTATTTTTATTCAAACCAATAATTCATATTTAAAGCTAAGACAATGCGAAAAAACAAAAAAAAAAGTATGATTGAAACATAATTCATATGCCAGTTGATTCTTTGATATGGTCTCAACCATATCCCAGAGTTATGGGATATAAAAAAAAAACAGGTTGTATAAGATATAGATGATGCCATCTAGCTGATTTCGGCCACAGCGACTGCATTCGATGGCTTTCTAGAATGTTTCTCGAAAGCTTTGTCGTGGTGATTTTTCTTTTGTAATTGATACACACCACAGACTATCTGCAGTATTGTGTCTCCCTCTACCTGTAATCCATCTAAGTTAGTCTTAAAAATATCGCTTTTAGCGATAAACCCGCTTCTTGTATAACTCAGCCTAACTCTTCTGGGCAACTGCAAAACAGGTGTAGTGCTGTTGTGCTCTTACATAAGGTTTGATTTGAAATGGTTGGCGGGTGTTTGTAAGAGACAGAGCAGCTATAACATGTTGTCGTGCGATATCTATCAGCTT
Organism: Cerastis leucographa; assembly: GCA_963082945.1. NCBI lineage: Eukaryota > Metazoa > Arthropoda > Insecta > Lepidoptera > Noctuidae > Cerastis > Cerastis leucographa. The sequence goes on along the minus strand of OY720353.1, from coordinate 4,949,223 downwards.
TGCTTTACGTATACAAGGTGTTGTTTTGCATCCTCGTCAAATTTAAGGAGGTAACTACGCTAATGATTCTCGTCCCGAATCAATAATAAAATGGGTAGGTAATTTTTATTTTTTTGTCTCTTTTACGGAAATCTATAAGTTTGAACCACCCGTGTTTTAAACGCGGCCCGTTTGGTTCTTGCCCTATAACCTCGCTTACACACATACAAACAATCTCAAACGTTTAATTGATAATTTCTTATTCCCTAAACCACCTTAAGGGGGTTATTCGGAAATATTGACAAACTTAAACAACCACAAAAATCAGCGTTTATTAATAATTAACTAGGTACGGTAATTTTAATTGATTATTTATGTCTTTTGTGACCACCTCCTGAAATTTGACGAGGATGCAAAACAACACCTTGTAGAGAATATTTTTATCTTGTATCATACTGTCCAGCTGTATTTAGCCCTTACGGGCTAGAGGTGTTCTCTACATAACGACGATGGGAATATATTTCTCGTCGTAAAGAACATTAGAGTGTGCTGTTCGATTTTAAACTTAAACCGCTGTACTGAAGCGTCGATAACTTTCTCAAACAATGATTCCGTATTATTTTCTCAGATGATGAAGCAGTAAAAAACTTCACGACTGTCAGCGTGACACGTCGTGAGCAGGAAGCTCAGTTGGACAATGAAGAGTTTGAGCAGAGGAAGAAGAACTACCGCGTCAAGCGATGGATACAGGCTGGAGTGGATCCTGACATGATGGAAGAAGGGTGAGGCACTATCTATACTAGTATTATAAAGCTGAAGAGTTAGCTTGTTTGGTTGAACAAGCTAATCTCAGGAACTTCTAGTACGAATTGAGAATTTCTTGTAGTATTGGATCGCCCAGTTATCAAGGAAGGCTATAGGCTATATAACATAAGCTATGACCAATAGGAACATTGAAAAATGTTGCAAAAACGGGGATTTTTGTTTATTCCTTATGTCACTCAGACGAAGCTTCGCGAATCTGTCTAGGGGATTTTTGTTTTATTTCTTATGTGACTCAGCTTCGCGAATCTGCTAGTCTAACGATTTTAGGAAAGGTGGTTGAAGTAGCTTCTAGGTCGGTCGAAATGAGTTGACAGGTTGGTAAAAATTGCAATGGTAGGTTGATAGTTTTTTTAATGCCAATATTGATGTTGCCATTCAAAAAATAAATTAACATTGGGGTCGTCAACTAATAGTCACCAACTATAAACAAAAACAACTGAGTTTATTGAAAAACTAATTTCGAATGCACTCGTAATAATTATTTAACAATTTTAAACAATAACTTAATAACTGCTAATTTTACTTATTTTTAATGTTTTCTTACCTTTACTTTTAATATAATTATTGTGTTTTAGTGTATTTTAACAATTTTTTTTTTGTTGTCCTATGCGAGACTAATAGAAATAGTGCGTGGAGTCCCTCCGCGCGGAAGAAGTGAAACTTCGTAGTACTAGTACGCATGCGTTCGAGTGCCACGCATATACTCTCGCTCTGTCTCTTTCTATTCCCCCTCCATGGTAGCGTCAAACGTTTAACGCAACATTGTTAGTCGCATAAGAAGTTTCACTTCAAAACCTTTCTTTCTTTCTAAGAAACATAAACTTGTCCATGTATTTTAAAGGTTTATTTTTTAAGGAATATTTAAAAATGTATAAAATTTGTTGGAAGGCCTCCCACCAGGTGGACCGATGACCTGGTGAAGGTTGCGGGAATCCGCTGGATGCCAGTCGCAGGGCATCAGTCAATGTGGCGACACTTGGGGGAGGCCTATGTCCAGCAGTGGACGTCTTTCCGCTGAAATGATGATGATGTATAAAATTTGTGTAGAAATAAATAAAGGAATAACATAAAATTACATGTTTCCCTACAGACTAGAAGAAATGCGCCGCAAACGGATAAAAGCAGCGAAAAAGGCGAAACTCGCTAAAATCAAAGAAGTACAATCACAGATACAGACTCAAAATCCAGGACATATCGAAAATCGTCTTCAGACCGAAACTCAAGACATCGACGCTTCTATCAAGGATAGCTTAAAGAAAGTCAATAAAACGCTTATGAAGAAAGATGTCCGATTTAAAGATGTTATAGGAAAGATAACCAAGATTAAAAGGAAAGCTGAAAATGTTAAAATCAAGAAGGATGTCGCAGAAAATGGTAAAAATAAGAGAGGAAATAAAGCGTTGAGAAATAAATGATTCGTTTCGAAATTCTATTTTTATTTTTTGGCGCTGTACTTTGCCAATCGCTGCCACTGGTGCTAAATTGGCAACATTTTGTGGTGTGCCTATGACTACATTAATTCAACGAAGCCTAATGCAGTCTACTGCTGGACATAGGCCGCCCCAAGCGCCACATTACCCTGTCCTTCGCCTTTTACATGCAGTCAAACCCTGCCAGTTTTTTAAGATCGTGTCCTGACGTGTTCCAGACTACGTTTGAAACCATGTGAGTATTAAGGTTCAAACTCGTCTAGCCAACCGTTATTACCTACCAATTATTTGATAATTAACCGTTATTTCCTCAGTTTCTCGCTAAAACAAGTTACTGTTTTGAGCCATGGAAAAGGATAGTAGCAGTGCTATTCCGTGCTGCTAGATGAGGTTCAACCCTTAGGGTGTTACCACACCAATCGATCGACATCGGTCGACGTTGATGGATTGGTGTGGTAGTTTTGGCTGATGGACGGATACCGGGCGCTAAACAATTAATCGGTCGACTTTGATCAATCAAAAGGTGTAGTAGAAACTGTAGATGACGTCGACTAATCCATTCTACCACCGATCGATGGCCTCGATCGACGACCAATCGATTGGTGTAGTAGAAACTGTCGATCGACTTCGACGAATCCATTCTACCACCGATCGATGGCCTCGATCGACGAGCAATCGATTGGTGTAGTAGAAACTGTCGATCGACTTCGACGAATCCATTCTACCACCGATCGATGGCCTCGATCGACGACCAATCGATTGGTGTAGTAGAAACTGTCGATCGACTTCGACGAATCCATTCTACTATCGATCGATTGATTGGCCTGGAAACACCCTTAGGCTAATCTAAGGACACATGCTCCACGTAGAGCACGCTGGTCATCGTCATGTTGGTCAGATGCGATTAAAAACTTGCATTACCTGACTGCATATTTTGGAGTCGTGCCGTCGCCGCGTCGTGTGGCTGTGATCCACATTGAGGGACCGACGAAGAAGTTCACAAACAACAGTCCTACAAAATAAGAATTCTTAAAAAGTCAACCAAAGGCTGCTCTCAAAACGGTGGAGGAAAACATCGTGAGGATACCGGAATGTCCTAGAACTAAAAATTCGAAGACATGTGACATCTACCAACCCGCACTGGGCCAGCGTGGTGGATTACAGCCCATTCCCTCTCATAAAGAGGAGGCCTGCGTCCCAGCAGTGGGAACAATATAGGCTGATGATGATGATGAAACCAAAGGAAATAAAAATAACAGCTAAGTAGTTAATAATTTATTACATTTTATACATTGTAAAATTACAAATAAATACAACAATGATATATTTATATTCAAGCAATTTTGCGACGATGGCAAATAATTTGGCACAAAATTGTAAAAGCTTTCGCGTGATCGAGGCCGCAGCTATTCGTATAGATTGCCTCTTATAAAGGCTGTATAAAGAACTTTTACGTAGCCGTCACAATTTTCTAAGTTAAAAGAGTGCCTAAGGATTTTCTTATCCGTTCTACTCTAGAGATCTACGCTTCGGAAAGGGTAACTAGTCCTTTCACTTTTTATATGCCTTTGTTTTTACGTTTCCGTTATCAATATCGTGATCTTTATTCTCATTGAAATAAAGTTGCTTTCGGGTGTGTAGCGAATGTGAAGGGACGCTAGTGTCCTCTTTTTATTTTTGACTGACTCTTATGGGTGCTTGCAATGGTAATGGGGTCAAAAAATTTGGTCCTTTGAACTTAGATTTCACCGTAACAAGAAGTTTAATTTAAAAAGTAAGTGGCTCTCAGCTTCGATAAATGTCTTTTTACACCCTTTCTTTATTAATAGTGTCATAATTTTACGACTCTATTCATTTACTTGAATATATTACTTAACTTTATATAATAATATATGCCTTTGTCCAGATGTGGACAATGATCTAACAGTGGATTTTGAAGTGACTGTGAGAATGGTCGAGCTTAATTTACACTACGGTGCTGAAAACTCGAAACTGTTTCAGTACCGAATAAATTTAATTAAGATGAAAGCGCCAGGGTAGGCCGCGATCTTAAAATTTTCTTAGAGGGTCGTTTTGATGATTTGAATGATTATAACTAACTAAATACGTGTTACGGTTGCAATTCAAATTTTTTTTAACACACAGCTTGAAACAGTGTTGCAAATAGTAAAAATCCAAAGAAAATTCGAATATCGCGGTCTACCCAGGCGCTTCCCCTTAAGTGAAAACATCGAGACTGAAACGGTTTCGGGTTTAAAGTCATAAATAAACATAATAATATTTCGCAAAAATATAACCCAACTAAACAAGGTTAACATAAATAAGCTAGCTGAACTCCGCCTGCAGGGTTTCGTTATGTAAACACGAAAAAATGAACTACAAATATACTAGATTAGCTTTTGCTCGCGGTTTCGCTGCCGTTATGTGCTGAAATTAACCCCCGGGAACGTTTCAAATGTAGCCTATAGCACTCGGGGATAATGTAGGTTCCCGTTAGTGAAAGAATTTTCGAAATCGGTTCAGTACTTCCGAAGATAGCCCCTACATACAAACTTACAAGCAAAATTTACCTCTTTAGATAAATTTGATGATTTTTGGGATCAAAGGCAAAGGTGTAATTACTTGCAAGTAGGCACAAGTTTAAGTTTAGAAATTCAGAATTTTTAATTTCTCTAAGTTTAGATATCACTTCTGCGTTGTTTCGCTAGCTAATATAATATTGAACCCTGCTTTATTAAGAATTTTAAGTAGTGAAACAATAGTCATAGGACATTCTTATTTTAAATGTAAACATTTAACTATGATATTTCATGTGTGGATTTGCATTTTTTACTAGCATTTACCGTGCCAAGTGTAATTTACTTATGCATAAAGTATAACTTCATATAAATTCTAATATAACATTATAATCACATAATAATTCATCTAATAACTACACACTTAAATATTGGAATAACAATTCAGAACTTAAAATAATAACCAATTAAAATTATATTTAATATGGGCAATTTTGAGCAAAATAAGAAAACAACATTTTTGTCACTTGAAAAAGTGATGTGAGAGTTTTTCTAAACATAACAAAAAAAAATGGATTTTCACCAACAAAACTGAACTGCGTTCAAGATCTGTCAATGTCCTTCTGATCGTGATCAGAAGGACACTGACAGATCTTGAACGCAGTTTAGTTTTATTTATGAAATTCGTCCTTAGAATAAAAAATACATAAACTGATTTCTAAAAGTATTTTTCACAGATTTAAAATACATAATTTTACAAAAATACTTTAGTATCAAAGCACTTACAGCTACAGAGTAAGGCCGACACCTTTAGAATACTAGTATTTTTCTTTACATATTTTATATTATTTATTTATATAAATAATATAAAATATGGTATAGGGTGTAAACGATCCTTCACGAAGCGATTAATTAATTAGTTTATTATTGAATTACTGATTGAATCTTTTAATCTGGACGCTCTTAACTTGCCCGTATTTCTACATCGTTCTCACATATTTGTAATTCTTAACATGAATTATGTAACCAAGATTTTGTAACATATTTTGATTTAAAGAGTGTCCATGGAGTTTCTTGCCCATTCTTCTTCACAGAGATCTACGCTTTGGAATGGGCAACTACAGTACTTTCACAAGTTATTATGCCTTGTGACTGGGACTGCAGCTCTTTTTTTAGTTTTTTTGCCTTTCAAAAGTGCCTGTAATGGTCTAATCGAAATAAATGCTTTGAGTTTAGGTCTTTGAGTTTGAGCCGTCAATCAGCATTCTGTACATCAAACTTGTACGCAAAAAATATTGATGAATAACAGATTAGTTTTTGGAGTGAAAAATCTCGTTTTACGGTAGGACTCAATGTAACGCAATAAAACACTATACTAATGGATGCATAGAATATAATGGGATCGTTAAGGTATTTCAAGTAAAGATATAATATTAAATACTTTTATAAAAAAATACACACAAAATCCCAACTTTATCACAAGTTTTTACTTGTGATAAAGTTGGGATTTTGCCCCCAATATCTCTGTAACTAGGTTTGCAGGTACGGCTCAGACCAAAAAAAAATTGTAATGACGGGCAGAACAAGGACTTTTTGGCTTCATTAAGGATTTATTTACACCCTTTATAATTTATTTATATTTGAGGCAAAAGCGATTGGCCTAACTTATGTCATACATATTGTAGGAGAAAATTTTAAAAGAAGGGTCATGAGCGCAATATCGGATTTGAAACTCTCTGCTCAGTGCCGAAGGTTGTAAATTCAACAAGTTAAGTTTTGCATTTTTAACTCAATACATGATAACAAAGTGTGACCTAAATTCCTCTATCACATATTATAAGGAACCACATCTTCAAAAAAAAAACTTGTTTAATTTTTTTTTTACTTTGTGTGAGAAAGTTATAACCAGCAGTGGCCTAAAATTCGATTCAATGATATATGTAAGTATATATTTATATATTTTACATGTCATGATTATACCATATTGATTTAATTATTTACTTTAGGGGCCATACTTTTATCACGTGGGGTTTTTAGGGCACCTACCTCCGAGCATCACGTGTACTTTTATTTTAGATTTGTTGACATAAGTTGACTAGCTCGGGTTTTAACGTGGTCACACAATTAAATTCAATCCTATATCAGTAAAAAATATTTTATATGTTACACATTTCCTTTTTATGTTTATACAATACCAAGGGGTATAGACTGATTGACCCCCCCATCGTGTTTTTTTTTCTGATCCGTCCCCCCCTCTTTGAACCCCACGTGATTAAACGACGACCCCTTACGGGAGTGACCTCACTCATCGACGCCGGAACGGCTTAAGCATCTCAGAAAGACGTTTATGTTCATACAACAAAAAGAGAACCGAAAAAGGGCCTTGCCTCATTTCGGATCGGACGTCGCGACTTGACACCAAGTGGAACTTTCTTTTTTTTTTTTTTTGTTTTAAAAACGTTGCCCCACACTAGGATTCTCTCCTGTATCGTGGGTGCGTTCACAAACATTTAAACTCACATACACAAACAGCCAGACCCGAAACAACTATCTGTAGGCCATACAAATATTTGTTCCGTGCGGGGATCGAACCCGCGACACGTAGCGCAGCAGTCGATCGCTCAACCACTGCGCCAACCGTGTCGTCTAGATGCAACAAATGTGTTGATATCTGATAGAGGAGCTAAATAATAACAGCCGCTTGGTTCGATATTTGCGTTAAGCCATGCTTGCCGAGGCTGGTCCGTGGTGACCATAATAGGGGATGCTCCTATTTTTTTTTCTTTGTCTGTCGGGTAGTTTATTGAAAAGTATTGGACACGTATTTTTTCTTTTTTCACGTGGTCTTAAAATTACGGAGATATATTGAGTTGAAATAGCGCATGACGTCACATGTAGGTAAGTTTTATACCTACTTGTGACGTAGTGAGCCCCCACTCTCCAACTTTAATGAGTTTTAACTAAGTAGTTATTTGATATTTTGATAAAACAAAAAATACGTGTCTAATATTTTTGTATTACCTGTCTGACGGACAAAATAGAATGTCGTTTTCTTTACCCAGTCCGATCCCCTATTACATACCGATTTTCCTCCGTGATTCCGGCTGCCATTTGTGGACCGTTGACAGTCGTTACAGGTAATCAGAACCCGAGAGGCTGACAACCAGTCTTCCAAGGGGTATCGTATTACCCAGTACTAACTGGTTTGTGGAGTTAAAATAGGCAGTCCCTCCATTTAAAATACTGGTATTTAGCTGCATCCGGTTAAACTGGAATCCAATCCCAACATAGATGGGAAAAGGGTGTGACCGTGTTCTCCAATGTCCCTCTCACCGCACTGACTTCATTCACCGATTATTCTTCGTCCAATCAATTTCTCTGTGGAACGCGATTCCCCAGGAAATCAGGATGGCTACGAATCGCCTATCTTTCAAAATTAAAGTACGCGAGTATATTCGGAAAAAGCTAGCAGTATCGTCACAACGTTAATATTTTCCCCATAGTTTTTCCTGTTATATTAGTATTTATATTTTGATATATATTTATAGTATTTTTATATATTTTTATAGTATTTTATGTATCCTTTGTAGTTTGGTTTAGTATTCAATGTATCATATTTTATAGATATACACCTACCACTGTTTGTCTCTGCATCACCCAAAGGTTGACTGGTAGAAAATGCCTATGGCATTAAGTCCGCCTCTGTACTATGTGCTTGAAGTGTTAAATAAATAAATAAAAAGCTAGGCAGATGATGATGTGTTGATATCTGATCGGCTCGAGATAATTCCACGTCGATAACTGAGGTTACTCTCTCATACGAGTTTACGAGTAGATAATAAAACTATTCAGACATTTGCAGCAGTGAGTTGATGGTGGCGTCTTTGTTGCCGCCGTTTGCTTCCAAAACCGACTTGATGACTTCCTTGTCCATACTCGGGAACATTTCCTCGATCTGAGAAAAATTACGTTTTATTTTAAATGTAAGTAATGCTGTTCTTATAATAAATACTTATATAACTTCGTGTCGGATTTATCAACAAAGGGGTTTGGGTAAAAGTGGCATGATTTTTTAAGTCTGCGGCCACTAATGAAAAATATTTCATTAGTAAGAACACAATAACACATTCATTTTCTTCTATGAACTATTATTTCCAAAATGCATCGGAGCCGAGATATACAGGGTGAACTTTTCAAGTAGATGGAAGGCCAAATAGGAAAGAGTTATTTTTTGATAAAATACGTAACAGTATGCAACCTGTTAGTAGGAACAACACAACTTTGACATCAGATATTTCAGCTCCGATATTATTTTCGGCAAAATTCTTTTAGGACTGATTAATATCATATTCCACTATACGTTAACAATAACAATCTTTGTGGCCGCTGTGAAAAAAAAATCATGACACTAGTCCATACAAACTTACCCAATGCCCTTTGTGAAGAAATGAGTTTTTTGGAAAAACAACTTTAATACCGATCTAAGTTCAATACCTCAGTTCAATAAACACTTTTGATGTTACAAACTGGTATAGTGTGTTGCACTGACCTGCTGCAGCTGCTCAGCGGTGATGGGCTGCGGCTGCGGCTGTTGCGGCTGCGGCGGCATGTGCGGCGCGGCCGGCGCCGGGTACATGGGCATGGCGGCGTAGCCCATGCCGGTGCTCGGGACCACCAGCATCGGCGGGAATGTAGCCACGGCGGCGGGGCCCACCTGAGGGGGATACCATTGTGACGTATTGCTGAGCTGCTCTCAAAAACGGAGAAGGAAAACATCGTGAGGAAACCGGCTAGTCCTAGAACTAAAACTTCGAAGTCATGTGACATCTACCAACCCGCACTGGGGCCGCGTGGTGGATTACAGCCTACTCCCTCCCACTCGAGAGGAGGCCTGTGTCCCAGCAGTGGGAACATTATAGGCTGATGATGTACTGCTGAGGCTTCATTGGTGCGTTGCGTTGCGTCGTCGCAACGGATAAACGCATTGTATGCCACACCTGCAAGGCGACGCACGCCATCGCAGTCGTGAACGTACGTGTAGTTTGCCCCTCTAGCAGTGGAACACTGTCCCGTGTCGCACCGGAGCTACGACAGTATGGCACATCGTCCTCCCCCGCTTCGTCTCTCGTCCGTCGATCCATTAAAATGTCATCATAATGTCGCATATCACTAAAAAGTAAAAATATATGTAATAAAACGACGCAGCGACGACGCAACGCACTAACGAGGCCCCAGCTCTAGAGAGATGCCACACGATGAGTTATCGGTACTACGTCCTACATATAAATCAGAACAACATTCAACTAACAATTACCCTCAACATTAATGGTTGAATACTATAAAGGGTGTAAAACACCTCTTAACGAAACTGAAAGGCACTGGTTCTCCCTGTCATTGCGATCATTTTTTTGTTCTACGCCATACCTGGGAACCTTCTAGTTACGGAGATATTAGGGGACAAAGTTCCAACTTTTTGAAAAGTATTTTTTTAAATACAGGTTTTTAATGTAAGATTTTTACTTAAAACACCTCCACGACCCCCGTACTATTCAATCCGTCCATCAGCACAATGTTTTGAGTGCGTTACATTGAGTTCTACCTCAAAACATGATTTTACACCCCCCAAAAAAAAGTCGTTTCCCAGCAATAATTTTTGCGTAAAGTTATTTAGTTTCATGTACAGAATGCTTGGTTGACGGCTTCGTGATGAGGTGATTTACACGGTGTATGCTTATTTTCTATGCTTTCTCTCTGCATCACCTTAAAGTAGATTGGTAGAAAATGCCCAAGGCATTAAGTCCGCCTTTGTACATAGTGTTTAATATATATGTGCATAATTTTTTTATTAAATATAAAAAATAAATATGACAAAAATTACCCTCTTTTTGGGACAATCAGGTAAAATCTACAAATTGCGTATACTCACGGAGTAACTGAGAACTAGGTTGATGACTCCTTCCTTTCCATCTCCTTGCTTGCCGTTCAGTGAGAACCAATTGTCGTATGTCTCGCCCTGGAACAGTAAAAGTAATGGTCTTTTAGGGGTATGAGGAACAGGGTGTATAGTTCCTCGATACTCCATTGAAAAGGGAGGATCCTCCGGCCAGACAGGTGTTATGTCTGGCGGGCAACTGCCCGATAGTTGTTATCGGGTTTCTCTATATATACTGAAGTCGATGTAAACTTTGCTTGCGACTTGTAGGAATTGATGTTAGTTACTAAGTCGTATCATAGATGGCGCTGTAGACTTTTTGTAGTATGTTGCTTTTTGTGGTCGCTACATCACTCCCCCCCGGAGACCGGAGGTCGATAGTAGAATGAGTCATCTTTTTTTTAGTATTTAGCCGTGCCAGTTGGAAGCCTGTTGCCGCATTGTTCACGGTGAGTCGGAACAGTCTGCGGTGGTGAGGCGAACCCCAGTGAGTCGGGGCCGGCGCTGCGTTTGCTCCGGTGTGTCGGACGTGGTACAGCGCCGCGATGTGGCAGACAGCTACAGAGGTGTCGACCGGGAGGTAGAAGCTCTCGACCGGCCGAAAGTGCAGTGTGCTGTGCCATGGTCGCTTGATGAGAGGCTGAAGGTGCTGACCAGGAATGCGCTTCCGCTGCGTGCTGGTGGTCAGGTTTACCCAGTTGAAGCTGGCTGGCTGTGTGACTCGCTGCTCGAAAGCTGGAGGAAGTGATGATGATGATGACGTCACGTTGCTCGAAGGCTGCGCTGACGTCCATTTCGGGGTCACCAGTTTAGGTGAATGAGGAACAGGGTGTAAAGTTCCTCGATACTCCTTAGAAAAGGGAGGATCCTCCGGCCAGGCAGGTGTTATGTCTGGCGGGCAACTGCCCGATAGTTGTTATCGGGTTTCTCTATATATACTGAAGTCGATGTAAACTTTGCTTGCGACTTGTAGGAATTGATGTTAGTTACTAAGTCGTATCATAGATGGCGCTGTAGACTTTTTGTAGTATGTTGCTTTTTGTGGTCGCTACAGTCTGAACTAATGAGTCATATTGATGATTCCAAACATCATCTGCCTAGCCTACCGTATTGGAGTTGGCTAGCAGTTTAAGCAGAGAGTAAGGAAAGAACAAATATTTATTTGTCGCAGGGACATGACTGATGTGCATACAAAATGACAAAATAAGCAAACAATGCATTACGCATATCAGAGATGTTATGGATATGATATTTCGGATCTGGATATGGATATAGGAATAAAATTATATCGGTTTTGGATACGGGTACGGATATGTAATTATTTCGGATTATCCGTTATTTTCGGATAGCTTCGGTTATGGATATTAGATTGAAGTAAAATATAAACACAAATACTATGTAATAATTTGGTTTTATTCATAGGTTTTACTCATATCTAGGTTATCATTGGTATTATAATCAGTCATATAGGTAAATAATTATTAAGAAATGTTATATATAATTTAAATAATAATTACGTGAAACTAAAACTGTCGAAACATGTCGTTTTATTTAGACTCCGCCCTTATACGAAGCTAACCGAAAATTGTGAAACGGATACGGTTACGGATATATTTTTATTTCGGATATCCGGTATAGTTTCGGTTACGTTTACGGAGCTCCATAACATCACTGACGTATGTTACGTTACGTTGCCTACCCGGTGCCTAAAACCAGCAAAGTATGCAAAATAAAATGTACAAATGCTAGAGGTATCGGATGAGATGAAACGTAAAAAAAACCGGCCAAGTGCGAGTAGGACTCGCACATGAAGGGTTCCGTACCATTATTTATAAAAAAACGAGCAAAAAAATCACTTTTTTGTATGGGAGCCACCTTAAATATTTATTTTATTCTGTTTTTAGTATTTGTTGTTTTAGCGGCAACAGAAATACTTAATCTGTAGAAATTTCAACTGGCTACCTATCACGGTTCATGAGATACAGCCTGGTGACAGACAGGCGGACGGATGAACGGACGGACAGCGAAGTCTCAGTAATAGGGGTCCCGTTTGACCCTTTGGGTACGGAACCCTAAAAAGAGGTATGGTAGAAGAAGACATGCTGCGCCGACCCCAAATAAATTGGGTTAAGTGCAGGAGAATGAAGATACACTAACATATTTTTTAAGTTTTTGTTACTAAGACTATGGTTTTTTATGCAAACGACATTGTTGCCATCGTGGATAAAACCTGGAGGAGCCTGATACAAGAGAGAACCCTGGAGATTCTCACACAACATTCCCCTATGACTGGATCCAACGGTGGGTCAAGTCGGGCCGTGGACGATGATAAAGGTTCTGCTTACCTGCAGCACCGCCGGCGGGATGGTGATGTGTGCCCAGGCGACGAGCTCGTCCATCGTGAACGAACACTCGTCGAAGATCTCCAAGTAGATGGAATTGACGCCGGGTGGCAGCAGGCTGGGGAACAGAAAATATGATGAGACACTAATCTCTATATCAAAAGTTATTCAAACTAAGCTGGAGAATGCCTAGTTTGGGGGTCAGTCAGTTACGAGCTTATGCCCGCGGCGCGTGGAGTTCGATAATTGTCCCACGGGAACATACTATCGAGATAAAAGTATCCTATGTGTTAATCCAGGTTATAAACTACCCGTGTGCCAAATTTCATCCAAATCCATTCAGTAGTTTTTGCGTGAAAGAGTAATAAACATCCATCCATCCTAACAAACTTTCGCATTTATAATATAAGTAAGAAGTAGGATAGTAGGATTTAAAAAAAGTAAAATAAACTGTCTCGTTGGTATAGTGGTCGTAATCGAGACTGCTGAGCATGATGTCCAGGGTTCGATTCCCGGCTCGTGTAAATTGATATTGGGTTTTTCCATCTGGAATTTCTCTCCGCCAAACCCAAGGGGGATTACAGGCGGGATGTTATGTATGAATGTTATTTAAAATTACATAACCCTTTCAAAATCAAAATATTTTTATTTCACATAGGCCTACATGGGCACTTGTAAAACGTCAACAAAAAAGGTGCACGGTTCAGGTTGGTCGTTTCCTATGGAGAAGAACCGGCAAGAAACTCCATGGTTACTCTTTTAAAATCATTTGGTTAAAATCGTTTGGTTTCTTTCTAGTCGTATCGTCTTTATCTTTTTTGGGCTTCCGTTTACAGTAAACCAAACTCTTACATCAGGTACCTACTTACAAAAATAATTAAAACACTTTGTAAATGCTTTTTCTTTATCATATTCTCTTCTTATGATATCATCTCTCATCTTCTTCTTTCGACACGACAGTGGAAATTTGAAATACCCATGAACATGCGCACGATTTGCAACGTTCTGCTCAGAGTAGCGTAGCATGTAGAAAATTCAACAACAAACCCAACGCCCCTAGCACATTTCAACCGTCAATATTTGTTTGTATTTTTGCCTAATTCTTCATGAACTGAGTCTGAAATGGCCGCTTTAACGAAAAATCATAATAGTATAATAATATGCATTGCGTTACAATTCGTAAAACAATTTGTAATATTAATTGCGTCTGGTATAATTTTCAATCAACTTACCAGTGGATGACCTTGTTCCACCTTGGCGTCCTACCGCCACTGGGGTCCGTGTGGGTCTCATATATGCAGTGGCCAACGCGCAGACGCACGTAAGGGTCCATGCGGGTCAGACCTGTCAAGAAAATGGTTTTAAAAGCAAAAAAATTATCTGCTGCCCCAGTTTGATGGTCTGTCTGTCCCTTAATTATGTATTTAGCCTTTCCGTTACACACTATAAAGGGTGTAAAACACCTCTTAACGAAGCCGAAAGGCACTGGTTCTCCCTGTCATTGCGATAATTTTTTTGTTCTACACCATACCTGGGAACCTTCTAGTTACGGAGATTTTAGGGGTCAAAGTTCCAAGTTTTTGACAAGTATTTTTTTTAAATACAAGTTTTTAATGTAAGATTTTTACTTTAAACACCTCCACGACCCCCGTACTATTCAATCCGTCCATCAGCACAATGTTTTGAGTGCGTTACATTGAGTTCTACCACAAAACATGATTCTACACCCCCCAAAAAAAGTCGTTTCCCAGCAATAATTTTTGCGTAAAGTTACTTAGTTTCATGTACAGAATGCTTGGTTGACGGCTTCGTGATGAGGTGATTTACACCGTGTATAATAGGAATAATAAACTTACCATAGTTTTTAGAAAGTTTAGCCTGTGCTATAGTGATGCTTAGCCTTGCTGTCAATGGTGGGCCTGCCGCTGGGAGCTACAAACACCAAATATAATTTAATAATATGATCCATTACATAATCTGATGAATAAGTAGACCGTCTTAATGATCTTAGCGGCAACAGCAGATGTTGATGATGCTTAATTTCTGGGTTGTATTTTTTAGAAGTATTGTTAGCTTTTTCCATTAGAGATGTCAAAGTATCAGTCTGTATTCGCGCCTTTGATGGTAATACGGCACGGGCCTATAACAAGGTATTTGAAAAAAACAACAATGTGTTTACGTCGGTTGACCTGTGCCTAAACCGGGTATCACAGGCAGTTGTGCAATGTAATCGATTTAAGCCAAAAAAGATGATATCTATGATAAAAAACTTTCTAGCAAAAAATTTAGAAACATACACAATATAAAATATTTGACTTGATTAGAAATACGTACATTTCATTATAATAAATCAATACTCAATATTCAAAATACTTAGACGAAACGAATAACAATCTGATTCAGTGAAATGAACACAACTTACTGTGTTTACTTTTCAACCAACCATATCAACCATCAACATAAATCTTTTGATATCCCGTAACTCTAGGGTTATATTCTGTAAGTAAAAATAATACTAAAACTCCTAGAATGGGTGGTCCAAAAATGCATAGTTTCGGAGATATCATCAATCATAATTAAATTAGGTCAAAAATTGTCACCAGTAGGTATGACGAACCTTTACTTTTGCGAGGTTGCCAAACTTCGCAGTAGTGTAGTAAAATAGTAGTAGTTTCATTGATAAATACGAGTAATTATTTTTATTGAAACTAATAATTCATATTTAAAGCTAAGAAAATGCGAAAAAACAAAAAAAAAAAAACAAAAGTATGATTGAAACGAAATTCATATGCCAGTTGATTCTTTGATATGGTCTCAATAATATCCTAGAGTTATGGGATATAAAAAAAAAAAACAGGTTGTATATTATTATCATACCTGTATAACACATTACAACTTTAAACTAAATAAATATACAAAATAAATGTTTACCAAAAAAAAGACTATTACAACAACGACAATAGGACCCTTAGTCGTCAGAGTACTTTAACGACTAAGGGTCAGCTCACACAGAGACGCGACGCTGCGCACACATTTTAAAGAGTGATTCAAAATTTAACTTTATTTTCTACACGAAAAGATACACATTTCCTTGTGAGAATACGTTGCGCCACGCAGCGCTGCGCCGCGTGACGCCTGTAAAGAAATATGTATCCTTTCGTGTAGAAAATAAAGTTATATTTGAATCGCTCTTTGAAAGTTTGCGCGCAGCGTCGCGTCGCGTCGCGTCTCGGTGTGAACTGACCCTTAGTCGTCAGAGTACTTTGACCACTAAAGGTCCCGCATAGCTATCATCCGGGAACGTGGCCATAGACAGACAGCATTTTTTTTTAACTTTGATCTGCATTGGATTGGACTGATCTAAAGATTACTTTTTCTGCATTAATTCTTCAAATTTATGATAAAAACTTACTGTAGCTCCGCTTAGCTGCTGCTGCAGAGCGAGGGCAGCCTGGTAGTCTGCATCAACAGTGTCGATGACTCCGTCAGCTCGGAGGAAACCCGCAGGCAGAGGGCCTAAGAGTACCTGAAACCAAATAATCAATAAATGATAGAATGTTTAATGTTATTTTTTTTTAAGAATAATAGCACACGCTTTTATAAGAAGATCTGGAGGAGCTCGTGGCTAGTTAATAACTGCTGTTTGGGTCAATCTTTAGGTAAACCGCTCTCTCCTGGGTTGGTCCGTGGATGGGTGACCCCCATTACAAACAGAGTATCCTCTGTACCTCGGAAAGCAAAGCAAGTTTAACCGTTGCTCCCGGCCGATCTTTAACAGTTGTGACAGGTAGCAGTGCCCGAGTCACTTACCAAGAAGCATCGTATTACCCAGTAAGAGTACTTACTAGTTTGTGGAGGTCACATAGGCAGTCGCTCCATGTAAATTACTAGTATTCAGCTAGATCCGCTTAGACTAGGAGGTGAGAAAAAAAGTTGGGAAGAGGCTGGGCATATATTGCTATGATTCCAAGGTTTTTATAAAAACTATAAAAAAATACCCTCATTTGAGGATAGAACCACAAAGATTTGAGTGGACCTGTCCGGTCAGAGCACACAGGATATCTCATGGTTTAGCAACTGTGAATTATGCGCATACCAATACACATCTGCTTATACTAAGTATAAAAGCAAGGCATTATGGTTTTTTATTGTATAACTACACTATATGCGGAAATGTTCGTATTATGTATGACTTAATGTAAACATGTGACATGTCAGAATTCTATGCTATAATTAAGTTCAATATTATTGTATTATTTTCCGGGAAAATGGCGTACCTAAGTATTTATTTGTATGTATAACCCTTCCAGAATAAATGGTCAAAATGATAGTCTGCAAGAATATCCATTTTGAAGTTTAGAAGACCTGGTTAGAATGTTCAACAAACAAGCAAGCACAGCGAAAAGCGACTTTGTCTAATAATATGTAGATACTTGTATCTAGGTCTTGACTATTCCATATTTTACAACATTGAGAAGAAATATGCAAATGACAGCTAACATTAACCTGTAAAAGAATCTATTATTATCATGAATATTCAAATCATTTCTTTATTGCATGCTTAAGAGGGGACTCTAGTGGGCGTTTCTCCATACAAACGTATTCCGCTGTTTTCTTCGTGGATAATGCGTCTAGGGCAATGATTTTTTTCCAAAAAGACTATTTCTCTGTTAATAACACATGCCCCTATCATTTCCTTTTTTTTTCAAAACATAATCACTAAAAGAATTATGACAATCCAAAAACCCCAAAAAAACCCCGTTTTTACCGCCATGTTTAGACGACTATCAGACAAATTAGATAAGTTTTTAACAAAAAAAGAAAATAATAGAAGCATAGATCAGATATACTTTTCCTCTAAATTTTGATATAAGAATTATTTAGATCAGTTTATTTTTGAAGAAGAAAACAGCGGAATACAAAACATCTTTTGGTCAAGATTTTTGTAGTTAAAATCAGCCTGAGCTGCAGTTGTCCCTTTCGCACTTTACGGGGGTTTGGTCGGGCGCACCGCGACGGCAATAGTTTCTTCAAATACCTATTCTTCAAATTCCTCGGGGCTAGAGTCCCCTCTTAATGACTTGTGTTTGTTTAGGTAGATTTCTCTGTTGATATTAAAAAAACAAAGACGACAGACTCAGATTATTATTACAAAAATATTCCTAATACGCCATTATTTTATCAACTGGTTTGAATATTAAACATGAGGACAAAAGAATGATATCTCGCTCATCTTATTTGTTTTATTCTATACTTACTAGTAACCCACACCTGCTTCTCACTATTTTATAAAGAATATAATAGAATAAAACTTTAACTGCTAATTTTATGCTTACAATGGCGGTCTTATCGCTAAAAAAATATAAAGCATCAAGAATAGAATACAATAGTTCTTTATTTGTACAGAAAGTAGGTACAAGTTACAGATGTAACATGATCAAGTTTTGTCGATTTTGTATAATGTCACGGGGGTGTGGTTGGTGGAGCTGTGAACTATGCTATTCCGTAACTAAAAAAAAAAGGTTTATTGCAGAAACTTGTACAACACATAGGGGCCTCCTTTTAAGTAAATTATATACCTGTGCTAGAAGGCCCCGCTCTTCAAATACAAATAAAAAAAAATGGTAAACGTGGTGTACAAAAATAAAATTAAAGAACCATGGGCAAATTTGTATGGAGACTGGACCAAATCCTCAACATTAATGAAACCTACTCCAAAAGAAAGATTTTGGGGTATTATTTTTATTGTTATTATAGGAGCCAACCCGAATTCGAGCGCCAACAAGGTGATTTCGAACATCAAAAAAATTATTTATTGGTAGCTGCTAGCGAGGAACTGAACATATTAATATAAACAAAAATAAAACAACATGTTTATTCGTGTATTGATTAACATTTAGTTTGAACTAGCTGTGCCCGCGACTTCGTCCGCGTGGAATTTAACAAAAAAGTTATTTAGTTCTATAATAATTTTAGATCTTTCTAAAACAGAAGTAGCCTAAGTTACTCCTTATTACATCAGCTATCTGCCAGTGAAAGTCCTGTCAAAATTGGTCCAGCCGTTCCATAATGTTATTATGGTATATACAAGTATGTACAGTACTTATATAATTATTTATATGCATGTAGTAAAAAGCGGTTATTTTAATATTACAAACAGACACTTCAATTTTATTTATAACATAATATAGGTATATACACTGCATATAGCATAGGTACATTCTAGACAGTCTTATAATGATTGACAGCGACATAAATAACTAGCGATTATGTCTACAATAATGTCATTTAAATGTAGTGCTGGTCGGTGAAATTCATCCAGTCTTCCCCGACCCAAAAACCATATTATTGATATTACATGGGCACAGCTTCCTATCGTGCGCCGACCCGTAATACAAGTACAGTAGTATTGTGTTATGGTATCTATGCACACTTGATTGCGGTTAATTAACACATACATATTAGTTATAAGTATAAATTAAGTTATTATTAATTAAGGCGCATTTATCGCATTGGGTTAGCCTGTAATGGTAGATGTGAGTAGATAAATAAATAAATAAAATACCTAAGTGTAATATGTCCTTGTCCTTATGTGTCGTGATTGGACTCGCCCTCTAAGCAGCCACAAGTTATTTTCAAGAATATTGCATTGTGGCAAGTCCGGTAGGTTATTCTCTCGATAATTAATGGTCTATTGTATATAGACCATTAATTCGTAAATGTTCGCTAGTGTATGTACGTGCAAGTTTCAACTGACATGAACCAAGGGACAGAAGTACTAAATCATCATCCGTTAATACCGGGAAGTCTTGCAACTGAGGAAGATGAGCATCTATCCTTTTAAACGCAACAAGTGGTCTGTTAAGATTTTTTAATGTCACATAGTCAAATAAAAGATTCGGGGTGTTGTCTTAGCATTTATACCTGATGCGCAAAATGTCTCCAGCAAACCTATTATTTACGGCTACTCTATAAAACGCGTTAATTAGCGCAGCTGCAATTCTAAAATCCGTAAACATACTAATATGTGGCAACGCTCTATTAAAATAATCATGGCGAAGCAATTTGAATCTATTCTTAAACTTGCCACTGACTACTTCCACCGCCCAAAGAATTGCTGTTACTAATCTAGATTTATTAGCCTGCTCTGTCGTCAACTGACTTTCATTTCTATCCTTTGTAGGAGGAAAATGTGCTTCATATCCCAGTGATTCTAAATCTATAATACAGTGGTTCAAAAAACCGATGAAAAGCGTGCTTTTCATCCTCACACAAGTTGCGCATTATTGTTGCATCACTTGTTGTAGCTGGGTCCGGACCAAGAATCGTATAATGTAACCGTCACTACTAACTATTAAAAATGGTTTTAAAAAGTTTTGGAACTTATGATGGCTATGTAATAGCCTCTGGAAGAGAAAATTACTGTTTTTTTCAATATAGATGTAGGTACTACATCCCATCACAGATAATTATCGCTTTTTGTCGTCATTGCCATAAATACCCTTTGGTAAAACTAAATTCCTTTGTAACATATTTTCTCTGGTTATGTTGTTCATGCCTAAATGAATATTGACAAAATCTCCAGTCAGATGTTCTCTGGCTAGTGCCAGTTTCCTTTCTAGAGTTCTGCGTGACATATTAAATAGGCTCGCCAATCGTTCATTGGACTCATCTGTACGAAGTTTGGACAAATAAATACCAAGTACAGTACGAGGACGGTCAGCCACTTGGCTCAGTGAAGAAGTTTCTTCTACAACTACATTAAATTGATCAATACTAAGTCCAGTCCAAAAACTCATGTCACTCTCACTTAATGACCCTAAAAGTTCAAAATCTATCCTAGTTCCTTGGTTAAGAGATATTAACATTATTAGAAATGTCTGTGAAAAAAATTTTTTTTTTTGTTTTTTTTTTAATTTGACAGAATAAATAGTAAACATGGTAAATATCCCGTTACAAATGTTATTTATAGTAAAAAATATTTTGTTTAGGGTTTCGATACTATGAATTTTGATGCTTTCTCAGTATGGAAAACGTTCCAAAACACCATGTTCGCGCTCGAATTCGATGTAGCTGCCATAATAAGAAATTAATGATACCCTATAAGCTTGCATATGGGATAGGTTTTATCACTGTTGAGTAATTGGTCCAAAATTACTCATGGTCCTTTAAACAAGAAATTATTAGATATCAAAAATTAAAAAAATACCGAAGAATTAGAAAAAAAATCGAATCGAAGTGACCTCTGCACTGCCGAGGATGTGGTGTAAGTGGCGAAGTTCTAGTCTTACAAAATATAAATCTTGTTGTGCCAGCGACACAAAGAATAAGAAAATGTATTTTATAAACATAACTTCCACAATAAATTCTCTAAATAACGATGAAAACAACATCAAATCCATTGCATCGTACAAAACTAAAATTATGTCACGGACAGACATAAAAACCATTTAAATTAGTAAAGATAAAGACGGTACAATAGTTGTGACATGTATTAATTTGACTTGACCGTTATTCGAAGCTTATTTAATTGAGATAGGCACTACGTTTCCCGCCTTGGCATTTCTATAAATATCTATCTCTTTCTAGCACGTCACTTCCGCTTGGCAGTGGTAGGGAGGCTCGTTAAACGAGCCCCGCCATTTTGATTTCATTGGCGTCTCTTTTCCCGCCGTGATCGGTCGTACTTTGCCGACACTTAGCAAATTATTTTGTTATTTAAAAAGTACAAGTGAAAATATTCCTAGCGGTTTTTTATTCGAATTTAAAAGTGAACAAAGTTTAATCTTTCGATTTTCAGTATGGAAAATTCGGGTGTTAATGCCGATAGGGCAGCTAGTGATCTTCTTCCAGGAACTTCTTCGCCGCAGAAGCGGCGCGCTCGGTCAAGTAGTTCTAGTAGCTCGAGTTCTAGTAGCTCAAGTTCCGGTAGCTCCTCATCTAGCGGAGGCAACTCGAAGAGAAGTCGCCGCAACAAGAAAAAGCGGGGCCAACGCAAGCGTCGCTCCAAACGTAAGGTTCGGAAATTAGCTAAAGAGGTACGTAACCTTCGACGGCAAATGGCTTGCAAGGATTCCGGTCAACCCGTGAGTACCAATTTGGATTATGATGCCATCTCACTTATGTCCGGCATTAGCGAAAATCGTTACGAACAAATGCTTGATGTTGAACCTAGTAATTTTAGTGCACGTGGTGATCAAGAATTCACTTTCTCTCTTGAAACTAAGCTAAAGGAGCCTACAATGCCTAAGACTTCCGAGAATTATTTGAAAATGTTGTGCGATTTGCAACATTTAGACAAAAGCGATTGGAACGAAATTAGGTATTCTGACACCCAAAAATTGTACAATCACTCGCCGGGTTATACAGACATTGAAACGAACGAGGAAGTAAAAGCATACGAGTCTCCTCGTCACCTCGTGTATGCTGATAAGGCTTTCGCAGCCTTGACCATGTGTGTGCTCAAACAAAGGGAGTTTTTACAAGGAACCCTTCAAGAACTATTACAATGGGCAAGGAATAGTGACTCACTAAATTATGACACTTTGCTTCAAAAAGTTAATGACTTTTTTTCCGCAGGGGACTTTAGTAGGTGTTCCTCAGACTTATTACAGATCGTTTGTGGACATCGTGCTGAGATTCTCCAAATGCGGCGAGACTGTGTCATTAAACAGGCAAAGGACCCCTTGATGAAGGCCAGCTTAAAGAAAATTCCACCGACATGCACCAACCTTTTCAACGCAGAGAAGTTTACTGCTGCTGTGGAAAAAGCTGGCGGCGTAAGAAAATGTTTTTGGCCGTTGCAAAAGGCTAATACGTCTTCTGCCTCGCAGGTGGATGCAAATAAGTTTTGTGGTCCCTCGCAGGGGCCAAAGCCTTACAATAAGTCCTCGCAGGGCTTTGCTCGCACATCTCAGGCGTGCCAACACAGTAACGCACATTCACAATGTGTTAGCAGTAACCCACCTACGCAAGGAGTTTGCAGTCGCAGTAATCCACCTCCGCAAGGTGATTGTAATGCTCGTGGTTATGCTGCTCAATATGATTCGGTCGCACCGAATAATCGTAATAGCTTTCGAGGCCGACAGAATGCTCGGCAAAATAATCAACCAAAGTACGGGCGAAAACGCGCGACATCGCCTCCCCAGCGGAATAACGACAACAAACGACGTAAATAGTGACTCGTTCAGAGCGGGCCGTCTCCTACAGTTTCGGGAACAATGGGAACAAATGAATGCACCAAATTACATTCTAAAAATCATAACCGGGTATCGCATACCCTTTTGCCAAAAGCCACCGCTAGTTCACCCAAGCGTTGTCGGAACCAACTTGAACGTTCCAGAATCTGCCGTAATGACATCTGCCATGGACAAAATGTTAGAACAGGGAATTCTAGAGCGGGCGGTTGCTTCACCAAGCTTCCTGTCATCGATGTTTCTTGTCCCCAAAGGCGATGGCTCAACTCTGCCAATATTCAATCTGAAAACCCTCAATTCTTACATCATAACAGATCGATTCAAGCTGATAAATGCGTATCGCATCCCCGATTTTCTACAACCACAGGACTGGCTATGCAAAATCGACCTCTCTCAGGCGTATTTTCATGTATCGGTGTCTCGCAGCCACAGGAGGTTTCTGCGCCTAATGTATCGCAACGAGTTGCTAAAAATGACCTGCTTACCCTTTGGCCTGAGTACAGCGCCCAAGACCTTTGCTGCGCTTACCAATTGGATAGCCCAGACACTCAGGCAACGAGGTGTCAGGATAATTGTTTTTCTCGACGACTTCTTGATCGCTCACCAGGACGAAGACAAGCTTCGGAGTCATGTGAAGATTGTCCTCGGTACTCTGGAAACGTTAGGTTGGCTGATCAATTACAAAAAGTCGATCATTACACCGTCGAAAAGCCTAGTGTTCCTAGGAATTCATTGGGATCCATGGACGAATCGCAAGCGCCTACCCGACGAAAAAATTCCTGGACTTGTAGGAAAGATCTGTCAGTTGCTGTGGAAGCAGCGCACAACGCTCAGGGAGCTCCAAAGCGTCGTTGGTCTACTCAATTTTGCCAGCTTTACAGTTCCGAAAGGAAGACTCAATTTTCGAGCGCTTCTGAACCTACTGAACGAAATCTTAAAGTCGGATCACAGGATGCTACACACCTTACCTCGTGCTGCCATAGACAATCTGATATGGTGGCGCCAAAATTGTCAGCATCCGTCGGCCATACACATGCCGCCTCCTTCTCATTTCCTCACAACAGATGCGTCGGACATCGCATGGGGAGCTCGCCTGGACAATTTCTCACTCTCGGGTCTGTGGTCAGAAGCCGAGAAACATCTTCATTGCAACCAAAAGGAAATGATAGCAATCCTAAGAGTTTTGGAAGATCATTGCCAGCTCCTGAGACACAAGACAGTTTTGATTCAGAGCGACAACAAGTCTGTAGTTGCTTATCTACGTCACGAGGGCGGCACCAAGTCGGCTCCTCTCCTGGACTTAACCTACAAGGTTTTCCAAATAACAGAGCACTATCATATTCACATGAACATCTTTTACATACCAGGTCTATACAATGCCCACGCAGATCACCTGTCAAGGTTTCGCATAACTCCAGAGTGGCATCTGTCTGCAGAATGCACGAACAAAATATTCTCCAAATGGGGAGTCCCATTGATCGACCTATTTGCGTCCAACCGGGCACATGTAGTGACGAATTACGTTTCCTTAGACCAGAACGACAACCAAGCCCTGTTTTACGACGCGTTCTCCCAAATGTGGAATTACAATCTAGCATGGGTGTTCCCTCCACCATTTCTGATTCCCAAGGTCTTAGGTTATCTGAACCAAGCACAGGGGACGTACCTTCTGGTAGTTCCACGATGGGAGCGAGTTTTTTGGCGACCCGACATCAAATCGGGTGCCTTAGCAGCCCCATTCACGATATATCACCTAGACAAAGTCCTGATCGACACGACAACAGGACTGCCACCACCGAATGTCCACGACATGACTCTGGAAGTGTGGAAATGTGGGGGTGGTCTGGGATGCTAACAACCTGGAATAGTAGTCAATTAGAACTTCTTGAGAAGTCATGGCGTCCCTCAACACGTAAGGTTTATAGCGTGGCCTGGAAGAGATGGCTAGTTTGGTGCGAAACGCACCAAATTAACCCCTCAACTCCAATAGCAAGCGATTTGGCTAGATTTCTATCTGATCTCCATTTAATCAATAATTTATCGTACAATTCTATTTTATTACACAAATCTGTGGTTTCAACCCTTTGTAACCCAGAATCATCCGGCCAGTTAAGTTCAAATATTCTAGTAAAACATGTTCTAAAATCTATAGCGTAACATAAACCAGTCCCCCATGTCAAGCCCCCGATTTGGAACATAAACGACCTCGCTAGTTTCCTAGAGAGTAAACACATTGATGAAAATAATATTTTTCAAGTGCAGAGACATACAGCTGCTCTACTTCTCCTATGCTCCGGAAGAAGAATTCATGATTTAACTTTGCTCAGAGTTGATTCTAATAATTATTCTAATCAAGATAATGTATTAGTGTTTTGGCCGGTTTTCGGATCGAAAACTGATTCTGTAGATTACAGACAATCTGGTTGGAGATTAATTTCTAATAAAGCCAACAAAAACTTAGACCCGGTCTACTGGGCTAAGCATACGATCTCGCTTCTTGAGAATCGTAGAAATGATGCAAATTGTAGTAATTTGTTTATTAACATTAGAGGTGAACCTAAACCTGCATCGAAAACCCTAATTGCGGGCTGGATCAAGTCCCTATTAGTAGAAGCTGGTATTAAGGCATCTCCAGGAAGT
Source organism: Cerastis leucographa (assembly GCA_963082945.1). Taxonomy (NCBI): domain Eukaryota; kingdom Metazoa; phylum Arthropoda; class Insecta; order Lepidoptera; family Noctuidae; genus Cerastis; species Cerastis leucographa. The sequence continues at coordinate 4,923,363 of OY720353.1, read as the reverse complement.
TTTAGGTCAGCTGTGGCCTCAAAAAATTGGGTCGATAATTACCCCCTCGAGGAGATTCTTGCTAGGGGTAACTGGCGATCGCAAAATACTTTTTGCAAATTTTATAAGCGTGCGGTTAGACCCACCAGTAACAATGTATCTGTAACAGCATTATTTAATCCAGTTGATTAGAAATTATGTAATTAATATTTGCCGGATTATAAATCTAAGAAATTTTTTGTTTGGATCATCAAATAGATTTCTATTAATTATGCCTTCCTTATTTAATGTTTACTTCGATTTCGATATTTCATATTTGATCGAAAAATATCCACACTTTAGTGTCTAATCCTACATGTAAAAATTACATTTTAGAATCTCACATTGACGTCTTCGTCACTTCCACCAGGCGATAACAAACACGTCTCAATTAAATAAGCTTCGAATAACGGTCAAGTCAAATTAATAGAAGCGTTTTACCTACCAATAAAACGCATATTAATTTACTTACCTTATTCGAAGCTTATGAACAAGTTCTGCCTGGTAATTAGACTCAATGAAATCAAAATGGCGGGGCTCGTTTAACGAGCCTCCCTACCACTGCCAAGCGGAAGTGACGTGCTAGAAAGAGATAGATATTTATAGAAATGCGAAGGCGGGAAACGTAGTGCCTATCTCAATTAAATAAGCTTCGAATAAGGTAAGTAAATTAATATGCGTTTTATTGGTAGGTAAAACGCTTCTATTTTATATTCAAGATTCAAGCATATAATATTAAGTAAATAAGATAAACTGTTCTACTTTTTTAATATTATTAATATAAAAGTGTGTTTGACTGCTTCTCAGTTTGTCCTTATTTCACAGAGTTTAAGATCAATATGATATTTGCATTGATAAATTTAAGGGCCAAAGAATCACAGGATTCATCCCAGAAAATTATGGTTCTTGTAGGATATTTTATAAAGTGAAACCACAGGATATAGTTTACTAGTATAATAAATAACCCATTAAATGTTGTATGTACCGAAAATAGTAGGGAACAATCATGTACAAATGTTTTATGTTTCATGAAAATAGTATTTTGGAAGCTATACTATGCATACTAATATTATAAATGCGAAAGTCACTCTGTTTGTTTATTTGTTACCTTTTCACAACTAAACGGCTGATCGGATCTTAATGAAATTTGGCAAGAAGATAGATTTCAACCTGGGGAAGGACATAGGCTATATATCATCACGCTACGACCAATAGGAGCGGAGCAGCAATGAAAAATTTTGCGAAAACGGGGAAAATGTGACGCAGACGAAGTTGCGCGGGACAGCTAGTTATGAAATAGTTCTTAAAGTAGGGACGGTTTTTTTAAAGAGAAAATCACTTGAATTTTGCTAAGTATCTTCATCATCACAGCCTTTTCTTAACTTTATTGGGGTCGGCTTGTAGAATATGAATATGCTTGTCAATGTCCTCAAAATAACTCATCTTCATCTCCCTAGAACTTTCCCAAACTATATTCCAGTCTAACCGGTTGTAGCTGAATACCACTATTTTATATGAAACGACTGCCTATCTGACCTCCACAACCCAGTAACTGGGTAATACAATACCCATTGGTAAGACTGGATGTCAGACCTTTGGCTCCTGACTACTCATAACAACTGTCAAAGATCTACAAATGACAGCCGGGACCACATCTTAAGTGTGCTTTCCGATGCACGGAGGAAACTCGGTATGTAATTATGGTCACCCATCCACAGACCAACCTCGCCAAGCATGGCTCATCCTTAAAGATGGACCCGTGCGGCTGTTATTATCAGCGATTGTAGTAGGTAGATTGATTTTTGGTGCTTGTATCATAGATGCACACAGAAAGAAAAACATGGATAAGCCATTTTTCCGGAAAGTAATTCTGGTATTTCCGGATTCAATTAAATATTGTTAATGTTGGTAGTGATATTATTACTAGTTAATTAGTTAGTGCACCATCCTTTGTTTTGATTGGTTGTTGGGTTGTGTCAAATCGTGCCGTTAATAAAAATGATAAACAACATAATATTGCTCATTTTAATAAAATTCCTACCTAAGTTCCGTTTTTTTTTAACAATCAATCAATTCCAGAGGAATGTCCATATTAATATAAAGGGTGTAAAACACCTCTTAACGAAGCCGAAAGGCACTGGTTCTCCCTGTCATTGCGATCATTTTTTTGTTCTACACCATACCTGGGAACCTTCTAGTTACGGAGATATTAGGGGTCAAAGTTCCGACTTTTTGACCAGTATTTTTTTAAATACAAGTTTTCAATGTAAGATTTTTACTTTAAACACCTCCACGACCCCCGTACTATTCAGTCCGTCCATCAGCACAATGTTTTGAGTGCGTTACATTGAGTTCTACCACAAAACATGATTTTAAACCCCCCAAAAAAAAGTCGTTTCCCAGCAATAATTTTTGCGTAATGTTACTTAGTTTCATGTACAGAATGCTTGGTTGACGGCTTCGTGATGAGGTGATTTACACCTTGTATACGTTTCGGATCAATGACCCTAATTCAATCTACCTACTCCGATTACTAGTTATTATTTAGCCACGAGATCCTCCCTCAAAATAACTATATTTAAATATAAAAATGACAAACAGTGGAGCTCTTACAATGAGAGGTTTTATTGTGGGCTATTGCTTGACAGGTTAAAAAACTTTGTTAGACCAAATATTGGTAAAGGAATATTGAAATAAAACATTTGGTGGAACTTTATTTTTTATATGCAAATGAGAGCAACATTGAGAACCAGTAACAAGAAATTAATATCAACAAACTTGTTTGAATTTTTAGTTTTTTTTTACGATAACAGGTATTTTAGTTTATAAACTATTGCATAATAATTTATTACTCATTACCACCTACTTAATAATAGCAATGGTAAAATTTACTTTGTTACACTATTATTACAACAAATACAATGCTGTTTCAAAAATACAATGAGTCACTAGGAAATACACTTCAGTTAAGTCAATCCCTATCTATTGATAAAATTTGGTGATTCACCTTCAAAGTGTTAAGGCTTATCAATCCAATTAGTAATGTCCCAGACTTTATGGCATGTAATTCACATACTCACATAAGACATAGTAAGGCCCTTCTAATTTTAGGTTGATGACCTCCTCTTTGTCTGAAACCCTTTTTCAGAAATCCCTTGAAAAGTCTGGAAAATTCCTACCGACGCAAATCAATACCTACGCACTAGTAATGCTAAATACACTAATATGTCTTTATTTCGAGTGAGAACCGGTTCTGGAGCTTGATTACGATCATAAAAGAGCGCTCTTGAACGTAATATTCCTTCCAAATAATCGCGAAAACAATGATTCACTCCAACGTTCGCGAATCGTCGTTCAATAAGAAATAATAACAATAGGTTAAACAATATTGATGCCACTTACCCTTCGGCGGCGCTCCTCGTTCCTGTCGGTGGGCAAAGTTGACGTCATAATTCTGTTTATTAAATGTATTTTGATGTTTTCTCCTCCAAAATGAATTTAATATTTTATTTATCGCAAATTGCAAACAAATACGAACGTACGAGCGACGGATGTCATAAATTCTGACAGTTGATAGTTTAGAGAAGCGCCGATGCGATAATAGTTTAGTTTAAGATTTTAGTCGAATATTAATTAGAACCGAAATCCGAAAGGTCTTTAAGGAAGCATTTTTCTTGTATTTCACTACAGGATTGGGCAAAAGTCCCTCTGCAGGTGGCAAACGAATGAGCCGAATATTTAAACTGCTGGTCTCTCCCAAGCTGCGCCACAAAACCACTGCTGTTGATGTAGCTATTAAAACTGGCGCCAAAATCATTTAAATAATCGATACCCGTAATCATTCTACGTGTTCTGCGCGGGTCCTTCAGTTCGAGTAGATTAAGTTCAAGTTAGAATTCGAATTGCTCACAATTAAAATCGACTAATATGGAAATGAAGAAACCTGAAGAAACATTTTGCACAATAATGAATGACAACTATGACAAGACAATAATGGACTGTTATTTCGTTGAAAGCGACAGAGCTATCCATTACTTTGAGTGTAAAAGAGCAGGAAACAGGTATGTTCAAAATACGATTTGATTCGTAAATTTTGTAAACACGACGTCTACGAAAATTAAACGTCAATCAAAGCAAGAAATCAAACTTTTGGTTTGATTTTTCTGTTTGTGTTGATTCCTACTTGTTGAATTAAGGCTAAACAGTGCTGTTATATCATTCGTGTACAGCGAATTACGTGTTTTTGTGTTCGCGGACTTTCGTATTCAGAAATTAATATTTCTAAAACATATGTCGTGTTGATGTGAATTGGTTACTTTATCGATTATCGTGAGCTGCTGCTATGGATACTCCTAAGGTAAGTTTAGATTTTAGTCAACTATTCTTTAGAAACTTTACTTCTGATTACTGTGGCAAAAAATGGGACAAATGTGATGTTTCAAGCAATTTCTGAGGCGTTTTCTACAGCCTGCCTCCTATCTAAAAAAGATCGGTAAAAATAGGAAAGTTAGACCAATTATTACACTGCGTCAGAAAAGATTACTACGGAAACTTAGTCTCTTATATATAAAAACCACAAATTAATAATTCAATTAAAAACAATGGTCATTACAATAGCCATTGTACATGTTGATAGAGCTATCTGTGCCCTTATCTTGTTTAGTCCAAAGCTATAGTAATCGACATGTTATCCTGTATGAAAATGGAAATCCAGTTGTTCAATTTATCCCACATTATTTTTCGTTTGAGTTAGATATAAAAAGTGATAAAAAAAACCCATAAGAATGTACTATTGGGCTAAAACATATCCTATGTCCAAACTCATGTCATGGTCCACTTGTGTGCTAAATTTGATCAAAATCTGTTCAGCGGTTTAGGTGTGAAAGCATAACAGACAGATGGACCAGACAAACTTTCATAAGGATAAGAATTTACACATTACGGTGCAGTAAATATAATGTTATGTTCTAATCGGAGTCAATATCCCTCTGCCATATTAACAAAGGAACAAGCATTGAACACTGTCCTATTGGTAGCAAACCATGTAATTTAAGATGGTAGGATCATATGTCATCAATACAAAAAGAAGAAGAAGATTATCCTAAGTCCTGGCATTGGTAATTTCAGACAAAATAATAAATCTTGTTTGTAGGGCGAACATGGCTAGATATCACAAGATAGAGAGGTTTGGAAGAAGAAAGAGGAGATGCTTTTCTCCAGCAGTGGGTCAATTGACAGGCTAGGAAAAAAAGTTGTGCTAAGTTTTGAAATTGTTATGTTAACTTGAGGTCTAGAGTAACATTATATAAGTTTGTTTCTCATTTTACCACTGATATCAACCCCACAGTAACATTATTGCACTTATTACATAAACAAGCTGATGCCTTGGCTTTGCTTGCATGGAGTTTGGTAATTGTCCCATGGGATCACACTACCGGTATAAATATTATCCTATTTGTTAATCCAGGTTAAAAACTATCTGTGTCCCTTTTCAGAGTTTTTGTATGAAAGAGTTGTAACTCTTTCATACAAAATTTGAAAACTCTAAATATCCATAAGATACATCCATCCTAACAATCTTTCGCATTTATATAGCAAGTAAGAAGTCAGATTACATTATGTATATTACTGTGACGGTACTGCAAAATCAAAGCTAAAATAATAATTGTAGTAAGGACCAGTGAAGACAATTTATTATCTTCTGTATTACTGTGTTATTAAGTCTAGTTTTGTACAAAAATTATACAAAAAATAACTATTGTCACTTAATCTGTTATGAAACTTTGCTCTGACTTAAGTCCATGACCATTCCCAATGCACAAACAATAACAGATAAATTAAATTGAACTTTGAAATAAGATTATCCTATCCATAGTTATGTATACAGATGTCCTTGTACGTAACAGACACAGGAGGGGGGAGGGTAGTTACCACCCCAAATAATTAATTGCACTCTGTTGCAACATAATAGTCAGTAATAACAACACACATGTATTTCAAATTCGGAAATAGAAAATAAATTGCGGAAATCTTATCATCCCTTTCCAACCCTCGGAAAAGGCGTAGATCCGTCTCTTTTCCTCGCGCATGCTCCGAAAATCTGACCTCTGCCCTTTGGCATGTTAAAATACACCCTACTAGGACACAATAAGGTGTAACATCGTTTTTATCACACGCCGCAAGTTTGAAAATACGAATATTTTGACGATAAATAACTGTGATTCCCGATTACTGTCAGTTGAATTCGCGCCGCCACAGAGGGTAGACGCAACTTCTGTAAGAGGCGGGAATTTTACACTTACAAAATTTTGTAACGAGATCCTCCCGCGGATTAAATGTAATTGGAAAAGTTTTAAATATCTTTCGCACTCGTTGATACCAATGGAAATGGACATCCTCTTCCTTTATTTGGATTGGAATTAAAAGTTTGTTTGAAAATATTTTGTGAAGTACTGAAATGATATTAACAAAAAGATAACTTTGTCCATCTAAATAAAGCGAACTTAGGCGTACAAAAAAACTAAGTTAAAAAGAAAAATTTTGTTTTCAAACATTTCAATTCCAATGAATTAAAGTTGTGAAGTTACAGTCAGTGTAATAATAATGGCGCTTAGTTCGTTGACACCTTCGAATATGCTCGGAGAGCTAGGCCGCTTGGCTAGTTGGCTGAAAGGCGACTGCCTGGCTCCTGAGGAGTATGCTGGCCTTGCTGTCACCGAGAAGGTGAGGGTACTGTTAATTTTAAGTCTCTTGAACGTATCTCCTTGCAGGATATGAGTTTGTTATGTGAAATCATTTTCTATAACGGCTCGTTCCACCAGTGAATCTTGACGAGTGATTATGATGATGCCATCTAGCTGATTTCGGCCACAGCGGCAGCATTCGATGGCTTTCAAGAGAACCACACTTGAAAGCAATCGAATGCTGCCGAGGGCTTTGGTGTGTTGCTCTCAAGTAGCTAGCATATCCAACTTTGGCCGAAAAACTCCGAGCACAAAGCGAACATGCCAGAACACAATTGACGACGTTATAGGGTATAGCTGTAGACGGGCCTAGCTTTACGGTCATCACGATTTAAATGACAAGTAGCCATCCTATAACCAACCTTCAAAGCGTTTTCTATTGAATGACTTTCAACATCACTGACATAAGCTTTTCGGGATGTATATCGTACGTTTTTGACTTTTTCTTCATCGTTATCGCATAGAAATCACTTTGTCTAGACTATGTGGTCATCAAAGCGTACTACTATAGATAATCCTCAGGTTTATTATATCTATTGGTGATAGGCCCAATCCATTTGCTAATCGTTTTATCACTGATAACGTTACCCCTATATGCTATT